>CM045741.1:14847515-14912515 GCA_024760905.1 Plotosus lineatus | reverse complement strand
TAAATAACTGACTAGGGCTGTGTGCATACTCTTGACGGACAGATAAACTTCCACACAATTTCTTGCAGAATAAAAATAGGTGCGTCGCAGTACCTTCCGCATAGCTCACACAAAAGGTAATAATCATTCAAACTCAAAAACATCAAGTGTGTGTTACAGAAAAAATATTTAATTGTAATAAGGAATGTTTTTGTATGAAAGTGGGATTTATTAGGGCTTTTTGAATGGCTTTTTGTAATACTGTATAATGGCTTACATAGCATACAAGCAGCATACTGATTTGGTTTGTTTACATACACACACTATATATATATATATATATATATATATATATATATATATATATATATATATATCTGTATATATATATGTATATATATATATATATAGGATTTTCTGAGTAGATCCTTCCGTAGGAGAGTGCTCAATACTTTTTGGTAGAGCAAATAGCAATAAAAAAAAAAAATATATATATATATATATATATATATATATATATATATATATATATATATATATATACACACACTTGGATCAGTCAGCTGCCACACACAATTGGGGCCCCCAAAGAGCAGCTGGAGGTTCGATGCCTTGCCCAAGGGCACCTTAGCCATGAAGGTGGAGGAAGGGAAGGATGCAGCTCATTTTCCTGCTAGTTCGGGAATCAAGCCAGCAACCTTTTGGGCCCAAAGTCGCCTGTCTAGCCGTTTGGCTACGGCAGTCCCAAATAAATCTCAGAATTCAATAAACAATATTTACGAACATGTTTAAAGTATTATATTTATTATTATATTTATGCACGGCATGTTTTAAGATAGCTTTCATTCATTCATTTGCTTGAGCAGTGTAATATAACTAGGCTTGCAGGGATGTTGGCACCTATCTCAGCCAACTCTGGGTGAAGGTGGGCTGCAATCTGGACAGCTTGCCAGTCTATCATAGTTGTAGCACACACAACCATTCACTCTCACATCTAGGGACAATTTAGAAAGGTCAATTAGCATAAAGCACAATTTTTATGATTAGGATATCATTTAATCTGTGATTACTTATGGAATGTGTACTAAATATAGAGTTTTAACCTTATTAATTTTACATAAGTAAACTGTGCAGGTCAATTAAATTTTGTCTCTCTCAGAGCAAATTTCTGGAAGTGTTTTTTCAACATGTTATTCTTGTAAAGAATTGATTTATGACGGTTTTGTTTTTGGTACTCAGACCCAGAGAAGCGTGGAGGCAGCAGTATGTTGATTATCTACATTCTGGTCCCCAGTGTTGCCATCCCTCTCGCTATCGCCTTACTCTTCTTTTTCATCTGTGTGTGCCGAAATAATCAGAAAGCTTCACGTCCACCCAGCCAGCGTCAGCCCAAACCTGTACGCGGCCAGAACGTGGAGATGTCCATGCTCCCTGCATATAAGCCCAAGGTCAGAAAAACCTGTCTGTCTGTCTGTCTGTCTGTCTGTCTGTCTGTCTGTCTGTCTGTCTGTCGTGTAGTACAGTATTGGATACCTGTCATTTAGAAGGTAGTTTTTAATATGAGAAGTTGCTTCCTCTTGAGGTTGGCGATGAGAAAAGAAAACACTGCTGGTGCCTGCTGTACCATAAAGTTCGCATTTTCCACAAAAGGAAAGAAATTCAAATTGAATGACTGAAGCTTTATTTAAAAAAGACTCCACTAGTCCTAAACTTTCCTAATGTTGAACTTTTATGTGGAATATATGAAATAAACGTAATGTCACAGTTCTTTAATACATTTCTACAGCACACAGTATCAGAATAATTGGCTGGGATGGGCGCCAGCCTCCCCACGACCCGAATTAGGATTAAGCGGTTACAGAAAATGAATGAATGAATGTATAAAATTAAATTACTCAAACGCTTAAATTAGTGTGCAAGTTTCAGTTGTACTTAGCAACTTCTGGTGATGAGGTTCTGGACTGCAACCAACTGAAATTTCATTCCTGACCCCTTATCTTCCAAGCCTGGTGAAGGGAAATTGTAGAAACATGGCAATTCAAGATGGTGGCCTCTATGAGAGGGGATCCGCTCCCTGTGATGATATAAACAGATACAGTATGTATATCTGTTATAGATATAAACATATGTATATAAAATATTCTAGAAATTATTTTTTGTTATAGGTGAAAACTTATTCAATGATGATTGATTGATTTATTTACATTTTATTGTACCTTTAACACATGGTATTTCTAATTACCTAAAGCAAAGTCAGGATACTGACTGTAATAGAAGTAACCACTAGAGGGCGTCTGAAGTTTCCCCCCCCCCCCCCCCCCCCATCTTTTTAACCACCATCATGTTGTCAGCCACGTACTGTATCCAGTCTATAGTTTTGCCACTACCTATGAGTTATTCTTGTGAAGATCTTACCTTACTGTAAAACTGGCGCCCACTGGACGGTACATTGTCCAGGGCCTTACACATCAGATTTGACCAAGAGTGTGGTTCTGAACAGTAGAAATGAGTTGAGGGAGCCTTTGAATACACAACTATTGCATTGGGAAAATAAAGTTTTATGATGGTTCTACAAGCTACTGACCCAAATGCATACATAGAGTCATCCTTTAAGTTGTGTCCGGTGCAAAACGTTATTTTATGAACACTCAGCTTAGTCTCTGCTATATGAAACGTAACCAGTCCCAGATGTGTTGTTCCCTACTTAAAACACTTTAATGCAGATCCAGCTGCAAGTCAAAGTTCAAGACATGAATCATGCAGAGGTCAGTGTTCGCATGACTAATATTTAATATGAGATGATCAGAGATGAGATGTAGTCGTTTCAGGACGGGTTGGTCCTAACACAAACCAGCTGCATCTTATATAACAGCCATTGCTTTCTCCACAGCATCTGCGTTCTGGGTAGAATTTCATGTGAGCTCAGAAGATTACTGAAGTCTTCATTGGCTGTCTCCTTCGTTAACCATCACTAGGTCTAGAGACATTTATTTATGAACCATATAAAGCTTTGAAGTGATAAAACATGATAGGGCACCACACTTTTAATTCTTTTATTTGTTTTGCACAAATCTCTGCAGTAACGGAGAACACCGATACTGGTGACTCCTTCCATAAGTGTTAGACAAACCTATCCTTACAGATGACTCCATCATATATCATACTATTATTTTTTTTCTTATTTAAGTGTTTATTATTCATACCAGGAGCAATGGTGGCCTGGTGGTAAAGTTGTTGGATCACTGATCCTAAGGTTAGGGGTTCAAGCCCCACTCTCAACGGGTTGTCACTGATATCCTCTCAGTGCACTAACTGGGTTATCAAAGGCCGGCCATGTCTCTCACTGTCTATGGTGTGAGGTTCATGTAAAAGAACCATTGCTGACTTTCGATAAGAGTAGCTGCAAAGCCGTCAGCGTGTTGCCACCCTGCGATGGCCTGGCGAGCTGTCCAGGGTGTACTTTGTCCTCACCCAAAGTCAGTTGGGATGGGTGCCAGCCTTGCAGCAAGAGTAATTAGGATTAAGCAGTTACAGAAAATGAATGAATGGATAGTCATAGCAGGTCATGTCGCACCCCCAGCTTACCATCCACCAAGTTCCTATGAATAATGCAGTTCCTCCAGAAACAGTAATGTAGTTTGCACTATATTTTTATACAGTACATAACTCTAGTTGTATATCATATACACAAACTAGTCAACGTGTCATATCTGATCTCATTTGCCGAATTGTTTAATCCTATCAGAGTTGCTGGGAGACTGAAGCCTATCTCAGCTGACACTGGGTGTCAAATCAGCAATTTGAAATAGCGAGTTGCCCTAATGTGCATGTCTTTGGACTAAAAGAAACCATAAATTCTGTACAGAAACCCCTGAGCCCAGGACTCGAACCCAGGACAGTCTTACTGTGGGGTGGACGTGTTAGCCACGATGCCACTTTAGCACCTTGTCATATACTATGTACAGTGGTACCTCACTTTGCGAAAGTCTCACCAAACGAAAAATGCAGGAAACGAAACGCATTTTCCTAAAATTTTTGTCTCTGGATACGAAACAAGTTTATGTTACAAAAGCGCCATCTTAAAAATTCAAACGCTTATTCAAACATAGCTGCTCTCCCATCAATGACTTTCCAACATCCCGCCCCGCTGGCCTCCCATTGGCTAGAAGGGATGACGCAGCTCCCTCTTATTGGCTATCTCCCAACATCCCGCCCTGCTGGCCTCCCGTTGGCTAGGAGGGATGACGCAGCTCCCCCCATTGCCTATTGTGGAGCTGCATTTACCATGATGCTTATCGTGTAAAGGACAGAGTTGTTTCATGCTTTATTTCTTGACTCAGGCTATTAAACTTCCATAAACATTTGTAAGATTATAACTCTGCTAAGAAGACATGGTCACCACATGCGCGCGTGTGATTTCCGGTGCAAGTGAGAAGAAGAAACGGGCTCGAGTGATATCGCAAAGGAATATGGCCAAACCCGTCTGGCATCGGTACGATATTGAAGCAGAAGGAGGCCTTAAAAGGTATGCTTTTATAATTTTTAAAGGGTTTAGGTGGTGGTATTGGGAGCCTTGGAACGATTCATGCGTTTTACATGTAAAATGCAGTTCAATTTATGAAAAATACAGGTTACGAAAAAGGCTCTGGAACGGATTAATTTTGTAAAGTGAGGTACCACTGTACTGTATTTGTAATATAACAGTGGATTTTGGTCTCGAAGTTACTATTTGGAACACAATATGCTCTTCCCATTGGAAGGACTAATGCCATGCCGAGCAATTATTGATTATAATAACAAAACCTTGCACAGATTCTTTTTCATAAATTCTAAATAACTTATTCTGTCAACATTCTGTTTACAGCAGCTTAGAAGTAATGCATGCAGATGGAGAACTTTGATGTTCGCACTTTGATGTTCCTGCTCAGATCTTAAGTGATCATCGCCTTAGACTCTGTCAAAGATCAGGGTAGGATCAGGTCAGAGGTCACCATCACACTCAGAGGTTAAACTCGTTCAGGCTTCACAGGGAAGCATCAAAGCAAAGAGAGGAGTTGATTCTTTCTTCTCATAATCTTTAAGATCTTTTTTTTTTAAATGTCTTATATTTATTGGTCAGAATTAAGGAAATAAATGTAAAAGTAAAAATACTATTAAAACACTAAATGAGAAATAAATAGTAAAAGAACAAGAGAGCGTTATAATTGGATTGATGTTTCATTTGTTCGAAAAATGTACTCATCGAAAACCCTCTACCACAAATATGGGGGCAGTCCATAAATAATAAACTTGTACATTCATTTTTGGAGCAGTGTTATCACATGAGGGTCACACGGAGGCTGGAGCCTACTTTGAACTACTCTGCACAAAGTCAGGGTACAGCCTGAAGATCCATCGTATTACGGTCAAGAATCATCCAACCATTCACACCCACAATTAGGGGTTATTTGGCCCAACCAGTTAGCCTAGTGTTTATGTCTTCAAACTTTGGCTGCCCAAAGTCCACACAGAGAGACCCTGGCTGAGCCCGGGACTCAAACCCAGGGCCTTCTTGCTGTGAGGCAGACATGCTAACCACTATGCTACCGTGCACCCATAATACATCTGTTCATTTTCTGTAACCGCTTAACCCTAATTAGGGTCCATCCCAGCCGACTCCGGATGAGGGTAGAGTACACCCTGGACAGCTCGCTAGGCCATCGTAGGGCGGAAACACGCTGACGGCTATGAAGCTACTCTTGTTAAAAGTCAGCAATGGTTCTTTTACATGAACCTCCCACCACAGACAGTGTGAGACATGGCCGGCATTTGATAACCCAATTAGCTGCACTTTGGGGGGGGGGGGGGGCAGTGACAACCTTGTGGAGAGTGGGACTCGAACCCCCAACCTTAGGATCAGTGATACAGCACCCTATACCACTAGGCCACCACTGCCCTCCATAATACATGATACATGAAATCAGTTAACATTGAAAATACAGACACTCCCCGACTTAAGTTCATCTGTTTTACGTTTTTTCGATTTTACGTTTTTTTTTTTTTCCTTTAAATATATAATTTCCTTCAAAAAAAATAATAATATATATATATATATATACATATTGTTTTTTATATATATCATTTTGTGTGTGTATGTGTGTGTATATATACATATATATATATATATATATATATATATATATAAAAGTTATATAGCGTGTTACCCTTGTGTTAAGACGTCATCGCTGTGATCTTTGTGTTTACAGTTTTGCGGACTTTTGTAACCCTAAGCAAATATGGTCAGAAACGTAAGCTTACTAGCATGGGTGCAAGTCTCATACACAGAGATGAATTAACTATCTGCTCTGATCATCGCAATCTACCATGTATACTCAGTCAAGCAAACAGAATGAATGAATGAAAACCATGAAAATAAAATGAATGAAAACCCGAATCCAGAAAATAAAGAACTCTCCAGTCTGCTGGTGATTCACATCAGTGCAGGCTGTGTTCTAAACGAGTTCAACAGCACCCTTGCGCACTTGAAAGACCGGAAGTCCGTATAACCCACAGCAAGTACACTACTGCGCACTTTTGTCACCCAAAGCAAATATGGTTGGTCAGAAGCGTAAGCCTACTAGCATGGGTGCAAGTCTCATACACAGAGATGAATTAACTATCTGCTTGGATCGCCACAATCTACCATTCAGTTAAGCAAAGAGAGTTGTGTAATGAATGAGAACCCAAAGCCAGGAAAGAGAACTCTCCGCTCTGCTGGTGATTCACATCAGTGTAGGCTGTGTTCTAAATGAGTTCAATGGTACTGGAAGACTATAAGTCCATATAACCCACAACAAGTACATTACTTTCGGTTTTGAGCGCCTCACATATTGTAAGCGTTGATTGGCTGTTTTAAGCTTCATGTAAAGTGATTTGGTATAAATAAGTGACTTATTTGAAATTAATGTTGCTATTATTTGATATATTTGATATTATTTTACAATGTTATGTTTATAATAATTGATTTATGGGTGTTTTATGAGATACGGTAATGGTATTTATGGATGTATAGTACAGTCTGAGCGTCATACGTCATGCGTCACTGTAACAACTTACGTTCACTTTCAACTTGCGTTCAGCCATCCGGAACCAAGTAAAAACGTAAGTCGGGGAGCGTCTGTACTCACAGTCTGAACATAAAAAAATATGAATTTCTGTGTAGTCTTGCACAGGAACTTCTGACACTTATTACACATTGAATGTTCTGGCAAAACCATCCATGTATTTAAATGAAATCGACTTGGACCTGAAGTGATTGAAATTTTACTCTAAACATTTTTCTCCCATCTCCTCTTCTCCAGACAAAAGCCAAAGAGTTGCCTCTGTCAGCTGTACGTTTCATGGAGGAACTGGGAGAGTGCACCTTTAGTAAAATCTACAAGGGTCACCTGTACCTGCCTGGTATGGAGCATGCTCAGCTTGTGGCAATCAAGACTCTGAAGGACTTCTCCAGCCCACAGCAATGGAACGACTTTCAGCAGGATGCTTCTGTCTTTTCTGAGCTTCACCATCCCAATGTTGTGTGTCTCCTGGGTGTGGTGACGCAGGAGCAGCCTGTGTGCATGCTCTTCGAGTTCCTGCCACTCGGAGATCTCCATGAGTTCCTGGTCATGCGCTCGCCACACTCGGACGTTGGCTGCAGCAGTGATGAGGACGGCACAGTTAAGTCCAGCCTGGACCATGGAGATTTTCTGCATGTTGCTATGCAGGTAGCAGCTGGCATGGAGTACCTGGCTAGCCACTTTTTTGTCCACAAGGATTTGGCCGCAAGGAACATACTTGTAGGAGAGCAACTTCATGTTAAAATATCAGACCTTGGATTGTCAAGGGAGATCTATACTTCCGATTACTATCGTGTGCAGCCTAAAACTCTTCTTCCCATTCGCTGGATGCCTCCAGAAGCCATTGCTTATGGGAAGTTCACCACAGATTCTGACATCTGGGCTTTTGGAGTAGTTCTTTGGGAGATCTTCAGCTTTGGTCTTCAACCTTACTATGGCTTCAGCAACCAGGAGGTGATTGAGATGGTGCGTAAGAGGCAGCTGCTGCCTTGCCCAGACGACTGTCCCCCACGTGTCTACACACTAATGAATGAGTGCTGGCAGGAAGGTCCTGCACGCAGACCCAGGTTTAAGGACATCCATGCTAGGCTGCGCGCCTGGGAGGGCTTGTCATCCCACGCCAGCTCCAGCACACCATCCGGAGGCAACGCCACTACTCAAACCACCTCGCTCAGTGCCAGCCCTGTCAGCAACCTCAGCAGCCCACGCTATGCCGGATACATCTATGGAGCTCCTCAGGGAATACCAGCAGGTCAGATTGCAGGTTTTGTAGCAGCACCAATGCCACAGAACCAACGCTTCATCCCTGTGAATGGATACGCCATTCCACCAGGCTACACTGCTTTCCCCGCTGCCCACTTTGCCTCAGCTCAGGCACCCACACGAATGCTCCAGCATTGTCCTCCTCCGAAGAGTCGCTCTCCCAGCAGTGCCAGTGGCTCCACCAGCACAGGCCATGTTACGAGCGTACCCTCCACAGGCTCGAACCACGATGCAAACACACCACTGCTTTCACATTGCGTCACTCTGTCTCCTGTGACGACCATGCAGGGAGGTGCAGTGTCCATGTTTGGACACGTGGCACAAAAGGGCCTACCAGTGGACCCATCTCAGGCATCTCTGTTAGCCGACTCCAACAGACTCATGTACAACGAATCAGTCATCGCTGACTTGTGAATGCATCTTTACTTTTGTTTTTTGTTTTTTTTTGTAAATGATTATAATTATTGATATTTTAAAATGTTTTCTTTCACTATGTAAATACCAACTAGCTGGAATAGAATGTAAAAGATGTTTTTTATATGAAAAATTCCAGACACGAATAAAGGAAAGCCTCCACATTTCCTCTTACTGATGATATCACTATAATGCCTGAAGAAGACTTTGTGACTCTTTGATTTTCTTCTGCTCATTCTTTTCCAGCTGCACTGAGCTTGTTATAAAAGAATCATCTTGATCACAGCTCTGAAGTACAACGGCCATAAAATCATGCCTCTCTCACCAATGTCTGCCTCAAAGCCATTCTGAATGGGTGGTGCCTTCAGCTCAAGTCAGTCAACGGATAACAGTTTGCTTTAATCTTGGAATAGTTACCAGGGGTATTGATTATTAAAGTTTGGCCTATAAATTTTCATTTGATATCCCTTAGAGATTCCACTGATGCCTTGTTATAATTCCAACTCCATATTCTATTTTAAAGTAAAATTGTAGTAAATTCAATCAGTGAATTTACATATTCATTGCAAAGACTTAAAGCTTTTTTGTGTCTGACCTCTAGTAAACCTTATTGCACTATTTCTGGCATTAAAACTGGTAAGTGCAAAAGTTTTCACTCCCTTTTCAGACCAATACAGGGATCCCTCACTTTTTGTAGTTTATTGGGACCGAGATTCCCCCCCCCTGCGCGACCACCAAATTCCACAAAGTAGGATCAACACCACCCCCAACCCCCGACTGACATATACGTACATGTCTGTCTTCCTTTCGGCTTTTTCCCTTTTACTCGGGAGTCGCCACAGCGAATCATCTTGATCCGCACATTTGATTTGGCAGAGGTTTTTATGTCGGATGCCCTTCCTGTCACAACCCTTTTAGCAAGGGACAGAAACACGCTGACGACTTTGCAGCTACTCTTTACGAAAGTCAGCAATGGTTCTTTTACATGCCTCTCACCATAGACAGTGAGAGACATGGCCCGCCTTTGATAACCCAGTAAGCTGCACTGGGGGGGGACAGTGACAACCTTGTGGAGAGTGGGACTCGAACCCCCAACCTATGGATCAGCGATCCAGCGCCCTATACCACTAGACCACCACTGCCCCACTGACATATACGTACATGTATGTGTTTATAATATCAATAAATACATATTCAATGCTATGAATGCTTATAATAACAATCAAAAATAATGCATAAGATGTAAATACACACACATACAGATGCGCGCGTGTACACACGCACCACACAAAAATGTAACTAGGTTTGATGGGAGGTTTTGGGTTGTGTTTTTTGTTTGTTCATGATTTTTAATTTTTTTTATTTTTTTGCATAATTGGCCTTGTTTTTGTGGTATTTTCATTAACCTTTTCCCCAATTCTTCCTTAATATCCTTATTTTTTTAATTTGATGAATATTTAAAAAAAACACGATGCACTGAAGCCGCGTGAATTGAAGTGCGAAGTAGCAAGGGATCCCTGTATATTACAGTTAAGGTACACCCGCTGCACTGATCAGATTCTGCCAGTATTAGCAATCTTCAGCCGGTCTAACAGACACATCTAAAGCTGCTTTTAAATCGCCACTTGCATGGAACACTTGATTTATTTTGGAACATTGTGACACCAGTGGGTGTAACTTGCTGCACTTTTTGAGGTGGCACAAGCTGTTCCAGAATCCGGGTACAGTTTGCTGTCTGAACACATACAGTGTCAAGTAGAAGGGTTTACTCATGTACAGTAATGTCCATCTGGGTCATTAGGTCTTTCTTTTTTTTTTTTTTTTTTGCAGGCTTCCGCAGCAGGCTGGTGGTTCTTTTTTGGTGTTTTTTTTCAGGGGGGGGTTGTATGTTGTGATTGTAGCTTCTTGTTGTTACTCTAATTAGCTGTAAAATCAGCTTCACTGTGTCAGGCTTCAGTTGAAATCAAGCCTGTTCTGTTGCCTTCGTATTCATCTAATAGTAGGGACCACAAACTTTTAGCTTTTAACTGCACGCACACCATTTTAGGTTAGAAAAATGTGGTTTTATGACCAACAGTTCTTCCGTTAGTACAATAATCAGCGTTAGGATGTCTCACGGTACTTGGTACGAAATTTTAAAGAATTTTCCACTTGTTGAATGATATTGGTTGTAAATGTAGCATTGACTGTTCTGTATTTACATTCCATTAACATTAAATTATATGCCCAGACCCTTTTATCCAAAGTAACTTGCAGGTGAAGGCGAACAGCTTTGTTCAGTGGCAGTAGAATTATCCAATTTTGTTTTTTTGTTTTTTTTTATAGAGCTCGGCTATCCATCCCATGGGTATCCTGCCATACCTTTACTCAACCTATATGCCCCACCAGGCTTTCTTGCCTGACTATCTCTGTCGATGATCTGCCGAGTTGTGGATCTATTTAGTGTCTTGCCAGGCAGTCTGTTGTACTGTCTGCCCGGCTATCTAACTCACCAGTCCTTTTTTGCTGTTGTTGTTGTTGCATGTGCTTTTTCTGTATAAATTATCATCTCTATTTGCCAGTCTTAATTAAGTCATCCAACTATACTTCATTGGAATGTTAAGTTATTAACCAATCCAACCAAAGTTTCATGCTTTCATTCTTCTAGCTGATTGGCTGGATGACTGTGCATTTAATCTTCCACAGCAAACTCAAAGCTAGAAGCGCTTGGAGAGTTCAAACCTCCACCAGGGAAGTTCATTTCCATCCATATTTTCTTTTCTGTTAAATAGTATTTTCACTTTTTTTCCTGAATCATGAGCTTAATAACCATTCTTGAACCCATATATATATATATATATATATATATATATATATATAAATATATATATATATATACACTCACACACACATATATATTTACACATATATACAGTATATATATATATATATAAAATGTATATATATATATATATATATATATATATATATATATATATATATATATGTATTTATTGATATTATATACACATACATGTCGTCAGTCAGGGAGTCGATCCTACTTTGTGGTCACAGGGAGTCTCGGTCCCTATTAACCACGATAAGTGAGGGATCCCTATATATATATATATATATATATATATATATATAGAGGATTTTCTGAGTAGATCCTTCCGTAGGAGAGTGCTCAATACTTTTGGTAGAGCAAATAACTTTTGTTTTTATATATATATATATATATTTACACATATACACACACACACACATATATACAGTATATATATATATATATATATATATAGAGAGAGAGAGAGAGAGAGAGAGAGAGAGAGAGAGAGATTTACATATATATAATTCTTTAGTAAATATTGCCTGTATTCTGCAATAGTACAGAATCCTTTAAAAAATTCCCAGTTTGTGATACAGATCCCACCAAAATCTAATAGAGCATTTTGTGGGCCATACTTCTTCTCTCCAAAAAAGCATGAAAATACTGTACATTCACAACTTTTTTTCCATGAAGTTGCTAACAACCAAACAAATAGAAAAACAAACGAACTAGAATCATCTGGGCCATACTCCACCCCTACAGAAACTTAAATACAGGGATCACTCACTTTCCACGGTTAATTGGGACCGACACACCCCATGACCACGAAGTAGGATCAACCTCCCCCCTGACTGACTTCAGAAAGTAAAACTAACCAAACTTTTATTGTATGATTCACAAGAACACACAGAATTCTCTGTCCTGAGGACTTTTCCGTGATGGAATGTTTTCATCTCGAGCAAAACTGCTTTATTACTGAACATCACAAAGCTCTGACTTTCTTATTCTTTGTAAAATAATGATTAGAATGAGTGTATTAAAATAAACGTTGTTTGTCTTGCACTGAAACCTGTCATAAAAAAGTAATAAACATTTTGACATAGAAATATAATCGAGACCTTCTTAAAAAAAAATTGTTTGATTTGAGAATCCGGTAGCTGTGTAGTGTACACAACTCTATCCTGATGTATTCGTCTTATGAAAGCTGTCTATGCTGAATGTGCACAGGGTTCACTGGGTTGAACAGGATTCTTACTCCAGAAATGAAGTGAAGGCTTTTTCTCTCGCTCTTTTTCCCTCCTATTATTGCTAAAATCCTTTCTGTGCATGCTAATAGTATCACATCCTTATTTTCTTTCTGTCAGCTTGTGTAGGCCGGACTGGAAGCGTCACCTAAAAACCACAATGATTAGTTGTACAATCTAGTCATAAGCTCTCTCTCTCTCTCTCTCTCTCTGTGTGTGTGTGTGTGTGTGTGTGTGTGTGTGTGTGTTCTTTTAGTTAGTTGCTATGCAACTATCAAATACAGATGTGTACCAGGATTCAGGCTGTCATTCAGGACACCATTATAAAGTTAAATATAAGGCTCTTGAGCAGTCTTCTCCGGAAGTGCCTTTTTTTTCCCTTGTGTCATAACTTGTGTCACATGATCAACAAACATTACCTTGCTATGCATGCAATAACTGATATTTGAATGAATAGTTTATTTTTTTTATTATTATTATTATTATTTTTTGAATCAGTGTTTTATTTTTGTACAATGTTTTCTATCAACAATATTCCCATATTCTTGTACCTCGAACCATATTGAGACTCTCTGTGATCATGATTATGGTGTGAGCTCATGTTTCGTGTACAGCTGAACCCAAAACCATTTGTACAGCAAGTCAAAAACCACTTAATACTGAAGACTGTGAATCAGTTTTTTTAGGCTCTCCATAAAGGAGCATCATTAAGACAAAGTAAACACGTGCTCAGCATTGACATGTTTTCTTTCTTTCTTATGTCAACCTTTGTGGCCTTGATTTTCTTTTGTTTTTCTTGTAATTTTGAGAAAATAATTTTGCACAAATAGTTTGTATGGCAAAATTGCTATTAAACAATCATTTTTTTGTTTGTCATATTGAACATGTCTGATTATTTCAGATTTGAAAGTAAATCAAGATTAATTTGTTATCTATAATCGGAGGAGCCTGTTCCTGTTCTAGTTATTAAAATGTGTGCAGTAAATCAAAAAGCAAGAGCAGCATGGAGCATTGCTTCATTCAGAGGAGCAAATAGCTGTAAGTTTGCCAGAACACGATAAAGCATTTACTATAACAGTCACAATCAGCCCCCAGTACAGCGAACTGGGCTAACAAAGGCCGGCCATGTCTCTCACTGTCTATGGTGGGAGATTCGTGTGAAAGAACCATTGCTGACTTTCGCCAAGAGCAGCTGCATTGCAGTCAGCATGTTTCTGCCCTGCAATGGCTTGGCGAGCCATCCAGGGTGTACTCTGCCCTCGCCCAGAGTCAGCTGGGATGGGCATCAGCCTCCCTGTGACCATAATTAAAATGAAGGTAGGTAAAGTCCGTTGGGCATTTTACGCCCGAGCCATAGTGGCTCATCAGGCTTATCAGTGCTTATCCCCGGTTTCTGTAGCGTGAAGCGACCAGGAGTTCAACTCCTCCTGGATGGGACGCTAGTTCATCGCAGGTTACCTTCCCAGTATATTTTTACTGGTACCCATTTATACTGCTGCGTGAACAGAGGCACACTTGTGGTTCTGACCTTGCCCGGGGGTCTTAGCACAGTGGGGGTCTAACTGGGATTTGAACCCACAACCTCCTGATCATGAGCACAGCACCCTAACCACTCCACCACCGGCCCCATAATTAGGATTAAGCTGTTGAGAAAAGGGGCAGTGGTGGTCGAGTGGTATAAGGCGCCGGATCGCTGATCCAAAGGTTGGGGTTTCGAGTCCCACTCTCCACAAGGTTGTCACTGTCCCCTCCAGTGCAGCTAACTGGGTTATCAAAGGCCGGCCATGTCTCTCACTGTCTATGGTGTGAGGCATGTAAAAGAACCATTGCTGATTTTCGACAAGAGTAGGCTGCAAAGCCGTCAGCGTGTTTCCGCCCTGCGATGGCCTGGCGAGCTGTCCAGGGTGTACTCTGCCCTCGCCCTGAGTTGGCTGGGATGGGCACCAGCCTGCCCGTGACCCTAATTAGGATGAAGCGGTTACAGAAAATGAACGAGTCACAATCAGGTTTAGTGGGGAAAAAAAATGCAGTGAACATTCTGCTGTACCTTATTTGACCACAAGATGGAGACGCATATTCATTTAATCAGCTCTGCTAAACTGAAAAGATTTGTTAAGTTAATATGTTCCTTTATTGTCAAATGAGGTAGAAAAGTATAAAAATGCAGGACCGATCCTGTCAGGGTTTCCAATTAGTTTTTATTTTAACTGCAGAACGGAGCGACGTCTATCGCCCTGTCCGCACCAGAAGTCAGAATCGGTTTTGAACCCGTCTGAATCGTTCTCCCTGTCCACACCAAGCTTAAAACCAAGGTGGGTTTGGCATAATCAATTCTGCGGAGCAGATGTGAAGTTTTCAATGTACAACGAACTGAATTAAATGCAAACTTGTTGGGCAAGCATATGAGCAAAACATGTGAGGGGAATGTTAACACTTGTGCCAGAGGCTGTTGAGGAAAAAAAAAAGAAAGAAAGAAATATGCTGCATTAATATACAGGTGTGCAGTGATTGCGCATTTTCAGAATTCACATTTTAGTAAACAATAAGAAAGCACATGAAACAATAAACTAGAGATGTTCACCCGGCAGCTGCTAAAGAATAGTGAGTCTTTCATTGTCTTTTTTTTTTTTTTTTTTTTTGAACCGCTTAATACTAATTAGGGTCACAGGGAGGCGAGCGTCCATATCAGTCAACCCTGGGCGAGGGCAGAGTACACCCTGGACAGCTCGCCAGACCATCACAGAGCAGAAACATGATGATGACTATGCAGCTACTCTTGATGAACGTCAGCAATGGTTCTTTTACATGAACCTCACACCGTAGACAGTGAGAGACATGGCCGGCCTTTGATAGCCCAGTTAGCTGCACTGGCACTGGGGGGGGGGACACAACTGATGAGTGGAACTTGTTCACCTGACCATAGGATCAGCAATCGAGCACCTTTACCACCAAGCCACCACTGCCCTAAGAATCGCGATAAAGTGATGATGTGGCCTTGTGCTTGTTTTCAACAGGTTTGGTGTGATGGTTGTTGAAATTGTGAGATTTTTCCTCTCTTTGATTAATCAACCTTTCATGATTCTGACTCAGAAACTTTTTGAAGAACAAAGAAATGTATGATTCAATTCATGATAATGTGGTTGGAGCTCTGGCCTACAGTTGTAGCCTAAACTTCACCTCTGTGATGATAATCAGTCTCTGCTCGATGGTTCTTTATAATCTTTCAAAATAATGTTGCGCTGCCTCTTTCTGTTGCCTGAACTGTAACACTCTACTCAGAAAATGTGCTTTCCGTGGCTTTAGGCTATTTCCAGTCTTTGTTTATTTCCAGTCTTTTTTCGTCTTTGTTTTTATAAATGTTTGCCACACAAGATGGTGGAATCAGGAATTACATTTCGTTGATGACGTCAATGGAAACCTATACTGTTTATGGTTTCTAGAACAGATACGTTACAGTTGTGTTTAGTTTTCAATTTTAAAAAAATGTTGATTAGCATTACTGCTAGGGCAGTGGTGGCCTGATGGTAAAGGTACTGGATCACTGATCCTAAAGGTGAGGTTATCAAAGGCCGGCCATGTCTCTCACTGTCTGTGGTGTGAGGTTCATGTAAAAGAATCATTGCTGACTTTTGACAAGAGTAGCTGCATAGCCGTCAGCGTGTTTCCGCCCTGCAATGGCCTGGCAAGCTGTCCAGGGTGTGCTCTGCCATCACCTGGAGTCAGTTAGGATGCGTGCCTCCCCATTACATAAAATGATGAAGAACATTACTGTTCTCTTCAGAAACAACACCCCACCCACTCCCAGTTCTGAGCACTTAGACGTTGCTGGCTCCATTGAGCAGCCGGTTCATCTGGACAAAGCAAAATACCCCAGAACAAAGGTAGGTCAAACATTAAGGATGGAGATGGAAATAGTGTCAGAAGGAAAGAGGGGTCAATATGAGCTGGAAAGGAAAAAGGAAAGGGAGTGGGAGAACCAGGAGTTCAAGGAGAGTCAACTTCCCATGATACAGCAGTGTCACATGCAGATGTTTCTCATGATGAAGCAAAGCCTCAGATTCCACATAAATTTGATTTGCCACCAACTATCCCAAGCACAGCAGATTCCCTCAGCTACTGTACCAAGTATAAAGGTGAAGCAGAGACACCGCTGCTATTGCAGACACTACCAGCTAGCGCTTCTGATTTGACCACGACTAAAGTATTAGCGTACAGTAGGCCCTCATTATTCGCAGGGGTTTGGTTCCGGCCCCTCCTGCGAATGAAGATAATCCGCGGGTTCTGTACCCGGAAGTAAAACCCCATGTATCATATTACATGCGCGAATGATCAACCGGAAGTAAAATACTATGTATGATATTACATGCGCTAAAATATGCTTCTTAAACACATTCTATAGACAGTCTTACTCATTAATACAGTATTAATGTAGTGAAATGTAGTAATGATTAAGAAAAACTAATTTTTTTATTGTGATATTTATTGATAATACAATATAAACATTATACAGCATATATACAGTGTGTATATATATATATATATATATATATATATATATATATATATATATATATAGACTACACAAAATTTAAGGAAATTTGTCAATAAAAAACTGAAATTAAAGCCAATTCACAAAACCGAAAAGATATCTAGAAAATTTTCAAATATCCTTAACTTTTTTTGTAGTGTGTGTGTGTGTGTGTGTGTGTATCTATCTATAGATATCGGAACACCTTTAAATGCAACTTCCTTGAAACATACAGCACTGTAGACTGTAGTTTTCAAAAATGCCCACCAGAGGAAGGCATTGCATTATTTGTGAGGCATAAGATGACTGAGTTCAGGTCTGAACTGCATTCAGTCCGAGCAGCTCAGCCACGCCCCTCAGCAAGAGCAAGTAGAAAACAGAGTTTTAGAGTGAGAGTTAGAGGGCGTTACAAACCAAAGAAGCGGTGACGTTATGCAAGTTAATCCTCTGGTGCAGAGGTGACAGTGCTTTTGTTTATTGGGAGTAAATGAGAATAGAGAATTCAGGTGTGAGCCACTGAGCAGCTCAGCCACACCCCTCAGCCGAAGCGGAGAGAAAACAGTTAGTTAGAGGCACTGCCGCTAAAATCAAAGTCCCCCAAAAACACAGACCATAACATAAAGGACATAAAAGAACAAGAAATGTAACAAATTGGATAAACAAAATAAAATGAGAAACATGCTACATCACAGTACATAAAATCTCACACACAAACATTCTAAACATTAACTTATGTACTGTACTGGAATAATAATTGAAAAAGACTTTAAAGTGGAGTGTATTACAACAGTTCAGATGATTATTCCTCTTCAGGCACTTCAGAGGAAACTGTCATTTCTTCCAGAGAAAGTTTTATTTCTTCAGCAGAGACATCTAACGTCATTACCTTTTTCTGGCACTTAGCCGATGTTTGAGTGACATCATAGAACTTAACTGGTAATTAAAAGACACTAAAAAAAGGCTCATTGACAACTTGTGCACGAATGAGGAAAAAGGGGCATTACATCCTCTCAACCAATCAGCAGGAAGGAGAACAGCCATTGGCTGAATTTGAATGACGTGACAGTTGCTTGGCAGTCCGCGAATATGCAAACCGTGAGTGCAAATCCGCGAATAGTCAAGGGCCTACTGTATTCCAGTCACATTCGACATGACTTCCAAGTCCATACACTGTCATAAATTCATCCGATTTCGGGTTTTTCAGATGTTTATCAGCAGATGTGTCATCGTTGGCTTGTGGGGACATTTTTCATTTAGTCAGTAAAGTAGAGCTCAGAGTTATTTATAACGATAGTCAATGGAAGTACCTCCCAAAGTATAGTAAGGGAAAAACTGTGTGTGTTTGTGTGCGTGCGTGTGTGTATGTATGTGTGTGTGTGTGTGTGTGTGTGTGTGTGTGTGTGTGTGTGTGTGTGTGTGTGTACCGTATGGTTTGGGTTATATTGCTCTGCATTAACTCGCTTCAAAGGTATCTTAAAGCTTGTTCTCGTCTTTCAATAAACAAAAGTCCTTTATGTCTGCAAATCCTCCTTTAAAGAGCAGAACACAAGTCATGCGTGTTTGCCAAGGCAATAGAAGAGTAAAATCATACATATGGTGAGATGATTAAATGCATACACATATGAACATGATCCGGACTCAGAAAATTGGGAGGAGTCTGATGTTGGGAATGTTTTTGATCAGTTCTGCTCTCTGATTTCCAGCATTACTTATCTGAAACTGGCACAGAAAAGGCCAGTCAGACTGGAATGCAGAGTGAGGAAACTGACCTGATCTGTCATTTCACAGGTGGTTTTCTCTCTCTCTCTCTCTCTCTCTCTCTCTCTCTCTCTCTCTCTGTGTGTGTGTGTGTGAGTGTGTGTGTGTGTATATGTGAGTGCATGTTGAAGTAATTAGCAGGAAAATGGCTATAAAACAGCATGGTATTTATTTATATAAGACGGATTTTTATTACTTCAATAGTAAATGCACATTAACCTTCAAGCGACCAAGTGGGGGGTCATATATGACCTGGGCATATATACAGTGATCCTTCACTTTCCGCGGTTAATGGGGATTGGGACCCCCCTCCCCTCCCACGACCACCGATTTCTGCAAAGTAGGATTGACCCCCCCCCCCTGACTGACGTATACGTACATATATTATAGACACATATACCAATAAATACATATTCAATGCTATAAACGCTTATAATCATCATCATATCTGTCCCCGTAGGGCAGTGTAGCAGTTGGTCTCTTACGGGGAAGATTAACCAGGACACAGGAATGCTTGCTACTTGTCCCCAGAAATACGCTGACGGTTTTGCAGCTACTCTTTACGAAAGTCAGCAATGGTTCTTTTACATTCCTCTCACCATAGTCAGTTATGGCCCGCCTTTGATAACCCAGTTAGCTGCACCGAGGGGACAGTCACAGCCCTGTGGGGACCCGAACCACCAACCTTAGGATCAACAATCCTGTGCCCTATCCACTAGACCACCACTGTCCAGTGCTTATAATAACAAATAAACATTCAAAAATAATACA
Source organism: Plotosus lineatus (assembly GCA_024760905.1). Taxonomy (NCBI): domain Eukaryota; kingdom Metazoa; phylum Chordata; class Actinopteri; order Siluriformes; family Plotosidae; genus Plotosus; species Plotosus lineatus. The sequence continues at coordinate 14,892,649 of CM045741.1, read as the reverse complement.
TTACGATGTAAATAAAATATAAATACACACACACATACAGATGCGCACGCACTTAGATGAGCACCTCATAAAAATGTAAGTAGTTTTGTTGTGGGTTTTGAGGGTTTTTTTTGTTTGTTTGTTTTTGGGGTTTTTTTGGGGGGGGGTTGCACAATTGGCTTTGTTTTGTGGCATTTTCCTTAACGTTTCCCTGTTTTCTTATTTTTTATAATTTTTCAATAAATATTTTTGAAAAAACTGAGATGCACTGAAGCCGCAGAAACTGAAGCACGAAGTAGCGAGAGATCACTATATTCGGGTGCCATTTTTCTCATTTTAATTGGAACCCAGTGTTAAACCAAGGATTTTGTCAATCTATTTATCCTGCATTTGTTTCGAGAATTTTGTAAGGATCGGCCAATCCGTGTGGAAAGTATAATCCAAACTTGTGCGGGGTCACTTATGACCCCAGGAAGATCTTACATCTCCCTGACGCAGAAGTGGAAGAAATATCACTGCTGGCAATTTCTTCACCTCAGTCTCCCTTGCTGAAGAGCTGTTGAATGATGGGCTTACTTACGTCGGCACTATCAGGTCAAACAAGCCACACATCCCAGAGGAGATGAGGTTGAGCCTATCCCTACTGACACTGGGAAAGGCAGGGTATACCCTAAACACCTCACCATACCATCACAAGGTAGCAGATTCACAACTATGTATACTTACACAGAAGGACTAGAGTACCCCGGAGGAAACATAAGAACATGGAATCTCCACCCAGATTGGCCTAACCTGGGTCTATTGTGCTGTAATGAAGACATGCTAAGTACTACAGCACCAGGCCACCCACCTACCTTACATAATGTCACATTAAATTGTATGGATTGGTATGATGAGGTTGTTTTATTGCTTTGCATTTTCACAATGCTCCAACAAACACTGAGATTCCATCAGGAATGAACACCTTAATAAACTTTAATTTTATACAACGGAGCAGTTGAAGGTTAAAGGTCTTGCTCAAGGGCTCATCTCCAAAAAAATAAAAAAATAATAACTTGGGTAGATTGGCAAAACAGATTGCCCCAAGGTATACATGGTTGTGTAAATGTGTGTGTCTGTGTTGCCCTGAAATGGACTGGAATCCTGCCTGATGTCCAGTGTTCCCAGGAACCCAAGTCTCAACACAACTGAGATCAACAGTACAAATGTCCTTTGCCAAACCTTTCCGTTGAGGCTTTGGCCTATTTCAGCCAACTTTGGACGAAGGCAGTGTACACCTTGGAAACACACACACACACACACACACACACACACACACACACACACCTAGGAGTAATCAGGAATGTGCATGTCTTTGGACTGTGGAAGGAAACTGAAGAATCCTGAGGAAACCCACCCAAGCACAGGGAGAACTTGTACACAGAGATGCCCTCAGTAACCCCTGACTCAAACTTAGGACTTCTTGCTGTGAGGCTGACATGCTAACCACTACACCACCGTGCCACCCAAAACAAATGGATCAGCTCTAAACTGAATGCTTGTTGATGGGACCCACCTTCAGTGCTTCCACTGAAGAGACACCAGCATTCCGAGGCGTTTGATGCAATTTGGTGCTCAGAGAGATCCAAATCCTTTTTATATTGGAATTCTCCCAATTGATAATGTTTTACAAAGAAAAATTAAATGGTATGGTATATTTAGATTCTCCATAATATATTTTATAGTACATTTATAGTATATTTAGATTCTCCATAGTATATTACCCAGAGTATATTTATAGTATATTTAGATTCTCCATAGTATATTTTATGGTATATTTATAGTATATTTAGATTCTCCATAGTATATTAGCCATGGTATATTTAGATTCAAATGCAGCCATGAGGGGGGGCACAAACCAGTGTCTGTCCTCATGCTGGTCCCAAGCCCGGATAAATGCAGAGGATTGCGACAGGAAGGTCATCCGGTGTAAAACTTTTGCCAGAATACAGAATGTGAATCATCAAAACAAATTTCATGCCGGATCGGTTGAGGCCCGGGTTAACAACGACCGCCATCAGTGCTCTTAACCAACAGGGTGTTGATGGAAATTGGACTACTGTTGGTTGAAGAAAGAGAAGTCGAAGAAGTAGAGGTGGGAGGCGTGTCCATAGGCAGAGAGAGAAGAGGAATAGCATGAGTCTAGGACTGAGAGTGGGGACTTTGAATGTTGGAAATATGACAGGAAAAGGTAGAGAGCTGGCTGACATGATGCAGAGGAGGAAGGTGGACATACTGTGTGTTCAAGGGACCAGATGGAAAGGTAACAAGGCTGGAAACTTAGGAGCAGGGTTTAAGCTGTTTTATCATGGTGTGGATGGGAAGAGAAATGGAGTAGGAGTCATCTTGAAGGAGGAGTTTGTCAGGAATGTTCTAAAAGTGAAAAGAGTGTCAGACAGAGTGATGAGTCTCAAGTTAGAAATTGAAGGTGTGATGTTCAATGTTGTTAGTGCTTATGCCCCACAGGCAGGATGTGAGCTAGAAGAGGAGAAATTCTGGAGTGAGTTAGATGAAGTGATGCAGAGTACCCCCGGAGGTGAAAGAGTGGTCATTGGTGCAGACTTCAATGGACATGGTGCAGGCAATAGAAGGGACAAGGAAGTGATGGGCAGGTTTGGTATCCACGACAGGAACACAGAAGGACAGATGTTGATAGATTTTGCAAAAAGGATGGAAATGGCTGTGGTGAATACTATCTTCCAGAAGAGACAGGAGCATAGGGTGACTTATAAAAGTCGAGGTAGGAGCACACAGGTAGACTACATCTTGTGTAGACGATGTAATTTGAAGGAAGTCAGTGACTGCAGAGTAGTAGTGGGTGAGAGTGTTGCCAGAGAGCATAGGATGGTGGTGTGCAGGATGATGCTGATGGTGAGGAAGGTGAAGAAGGCAAAGGCAGAGCAGAAGGCAAAGTGGTGAGAGCTGAAAAAGGAAGAGGGCCGTGTTGTCTTTAAGGAGAAGTTGAAACAGGCTTTGGGTGGTCAGGAAGTGTTTCCAGATGACTGGACAACTACAGCTAATGTGATCAGGGAGACAGATAGAAGAGGACTTGGTGTGTCCTCTGGAAAGAAAAAAGATAAGGAGACTTGGTGGTGGAATGAGGAAGTGCAGGAGTGTGTACAAAGGAAGAGGTTAGCTAAGAATAAGTGGGACAGAGAGAGGACCAAAGAGAGGAAACAGGAGTACAGGGAGACATAGCGTAAGGGGAAGGTAGCGGTGTCAAAGGCCAAAGAGAGAGCGTATGATGATTGTATGACAGGATGGACAGTAAGTAGGGGGGGGAAATTACTTATACAGATTGGCACAGCAGAGAAATAGACATGGGAAAGACGTGCAGCAAGTTAGAGTGATTAAGGAAAGAGAGGGAAATGTATTGACTGATGACAGAAGTGTGCTGGGAAAATGGAAAGAGTACTTTGAAGAGCTGATGAACGAGAAAAATAAGAGAGAAAAAAGAGTAGAAGGGGTGACCGTTCAGGACCAGGAAGTAGCAAAGATTAATAAGGGTGAAGTGAGGAGGGCATTGAAGAGGATGAAGAGTGGAAAGGCAGTTGGTCCTGATGACATACCAGTGGAGGTATGGAAGTGTCTAGGAGAGGTAGCAGTAGATTTTCTGACAAGAATATTCAACAAGGTCTTAGACAGTGCCGACATCAGTGCTCTTAACCAACAGGGTGTTGATGGAAATTGGACTACTGTTGGTTGAAGAAAGAGAAGTCGAAGAAGTAGAGGTGGGAGGCGTGTCCATAGGCAGAGAGAGAAGAGGAATAGCATGAGTCTAGGACTGAGAGTGGGGACTTTGAATGTTGGAAATATGACAGGAAAAGGTAGAGACAATGCCGGAGGAATGGAGGAGAAGTGTGCTGGTGCCCATTTGTAAGAACAATTGAGACGTGCAAAGTTGTGGCAACTACAGAGGGATAAAGTTGATGAGCCATACGATAAAGTTATGGGAAAGAATAGTGGAAGCTAGATTAAGGGCAGAGGTCAACATTTGTGAACAACAGTTTGGTTTCATGCCAAGAAAGAGCACCACAGATGCAATGTTTGCTTTGAGGATGTTAATAGAGAACTACAGAGAAGGTTAGAGGGAGCTGCATTGTGCCTTTGTGGATCTGGAGAAAGCATATGACAGGGTGCCGAGAAAAGAACTGTGGTATTACATGAGGAAGGCTGGAGTGAGAGAGAAGTATATTAGAGTGGTGCAGGACATGTATGAGAGATGTAAGACAGTGGTGAGGTGTGCTGTCGGTGTGACAGAAGAGTTCAAGGTGGAGGTGGGACTGCATCAAGGATCAGCTCTGAGTCCCTTCTTGTTTGCTGTGGTGATGGACAGGCTGACAGACGAGATTAGACAAGAAGCTCCATGGACTATAATGTTTGTAGATGACATTGTGATCTGTAGTGAGAGCAGAGAACATGTGCAGGAAAATCTAGAGAGGTGGAGGTATGCCATGGGGTTAGCTTCAGTAAGACAGAATACATGTGTGTGAACGACAAGAGGAACGGTGAGGTTACAGGGAGCAGAGGATTTTAAGTACTTAGGCTCAACAATCCAGAGCAATGGAGAGTGTGGAAAAGAGGTGAAGAAGCGTGTGCAGGCAGGTTGAAATGGTTGGAGAAAAGTGTCCGGTGTGATGTGTGATAGGAAGGTATCGGCAAGAATGAAAGGAAAAGTGTACAAGACGGTGTTGAGGCCAGCGACGTTGTATGGTTGAGAAACAGTGGCACTGGGGAAAAAACAGGAGGCAGAGCTGGAGGTAGCAGAGATGAAAATGTTGAGGTTCTCTTTGGGAGTAACGAGGATGGATAGGATCAGGAATGAGTACATCAGAGGGACAGCACATGTAAGAAGTTTTTGGAGACAAAGTCAGAGAGGCTAAATTGGGATGGTTTGGACATGTACAGAGGAGGGATAGTGAGTATATTGGTAGTAGGATGCTGAGATTGGAACTACCAGGCAGAAGGCCGAGAGGAAGACCAAAAGAAGATTTATGGATGTGGTGAAGGAGAACATGAAGGTCATTGGAGTACGAGTAGAAGATGCAGCGGAAAGGGTGAGATGGAGGCAGATGATTCGCTGTGGCAACCCCTGAAGGGAACAGCCGAAAGAAAAAGAAGAAGATTTAGATTCTCCATAGTATATTAGCCATAGTATATTGAAAGTATATTTAGATTTTCCATAGTATATTTTATAGTATATTTATAGTGTATTTAGATTCTCCATGGTATATTTAGATTCTCCTTAGTATATTAGCCATAGTATATTTATTGTATATTTAGATTCTCCATTGTATATTAGCCATGGTATATTTATAGTATATTTAGATTTTGCAAACCATATTTTATAGTATATTTATAGCATATAGATTCTCCTTAGTATATTACCCATAGTATATTTAGATTCTCCAAACTGCATAAATATACAGGGATCCCTCGCTACTTCGTGCTTCAATTAATGTGGCTTCATAAATAATTATTCATTGAATTAAAAAATAAGGAAATTAAGGAAGAATAGGTGGAAAGGTTATAAAATATCACAAAAACAAGCCCAATTATGCGGAAAAAACTAAACACACACAAAACAAAAAACAACCCAAAATCTCCCATCAAAACTGGATACATTGTTGAATCTGTGTGTGCAGGCGCATCTGCCTGGGTGTGGGCGCGTATGCATGTGTAGTCTTCTTCGCATACAATATCATCTGTCTGTATGTGTGTACAGACGCTTCCCAGCTTACTAACGAGTTAGCTTTAGGACGGCCATGAATTTGTTTGTAAGTCGTTACAGACCATTCCTTAGAGGGGAACATATGTTTAAACCTAGGTTTAAGTAACCTATATGAGTTTGTACTGTATACAATCTCTCTCTCTCTCGCTCTCTCACTCTCTCTCTCTCTCTCTCTCTCTCTCTCTCTCTCTCTCTCTTTCTCTCTCCTCCCATAATCTATGTCTCGTGTTTAAACTCCTGGTTCCTCTCAAGCACAGCACAGCGGATCTGATCAGATTTACAGAGAGTTTCACTCTTGTCTAGTTCATTATAATACTGGAGTCAATTTGTTTCTTTGAAAGTTTTGGCAGGCGTTCAGAAAAGTTTTGTTCTGCTTCTCTTCCTGTGTCAGCCACGACCCACTCTGCTGGAGCCTAGTATTAAGTGTACCTCAAGATAATCTTTAATCATATTTTATACTTATATTTATGATCTATCTTTCCGTAGGTTTTAATCCATTTCTATTTCTATTTGTTCTTCAATTTCATTTCACTTTCACTTTCACTCTTGGACGTGTTGGTATCGCCGGATGTCTGCAAAACGAATGTTGGTAAGTCGGGGAGCATCTGTATTTATATTTTATTTACATCTTATGTTGTTTTATGTTTAATTGTTATTATAAGCATTTATAACATTGAATATGTGTTTATTAATATTATATACACATATACGTATACATCGGGGTGGGGGGTGGGGGTGATCCTACTTTGTGGATTTCGATGGTCGTGTGGGGATCTCTGTCCCAATTAACCGTGGAAAGTGAGGGATCCCTGTATTTTCTTTTATAAATTTACGTTTAGTAGGCAGCACCGTGGTGTAGTGGTTAGCGCATCTGCCTCATAGCAAGGTCCTAGGTTCGATTGCCAGCTTGGGCATTTCTGTGTGGGGTTTGCATGCTCTCCCCTTGCTTGTGTGGGTTTCCTCCGACCGTCCAAAAGCACACAGTAGGTTAATTGGCAGAATCCAATTCCAAAATCACTTGTAGGTGTGAGTGGGAGTATGAATGGTTGTGTGAGTGTTGGCCTTCTGAAGGCCTGGCGAGCTGTCCAAGCTGTACACCACTGTCGCCCAGAGTTGGCTGAGACGGACGCCAGCCTCACCATGACAATTATTAGGAGTAATTGGTTAAGAAAATGAATTAATTTCTGTTTAAGATGATGTATATAAAGCTATGATCTCTGGCTGACAAGGAGTCATGAGGAGGAAGTCTGGGGGGGAGACTCCTAAAGCCCATGGAAGGCCATGTCTGCGGAAGGGAGACAGGTAATTGGCACAAGCAGAAGCAGATGCTCACTGACTGACTGACTGACTCTTAATCACCCCCCTGACATTATTTGTTCCTTTCATGTTTTGCATTACACGCCTTGTTTTCACTCTGTGTTTCAGTCTCAATACCTCTCATTATTTTTCTTCTGCTCATTCAGACTTGACCCGTACTGTGGGACCAGACCTTTTGGATCCTGCAACAGTTGATCAAACATTTCTTGACGAATCTCTCGTGTCTGAGATGATACAAGTACGCAGACATTTTGATATGCTCGTCTTTCTGGTTTTATTTATTCATTCATGCATGTCAATTCTTTGAAGTGAAGAAGAGGTGAAGAAGCGTGTGCAGGCAGGTTGGAATGGTTGGAGAAAAGTGTCCGGTGTGATGTGTGATAGGAAGGTATCGAAAAGAATGAAAAGAAAAGTGTACAAGATGGTGATGAGGCCAGCGATGTTGTATGGTTTAGAAACAGTGGCGCTGAGGAAAAGACAGGAGGCAGAGCTGGAGGTAGTAGAGATGAAAATGTTGAGGTTCTCTTTGGGAGTAACGAGGATGGATAGGATCAGGAATGAGTACATCAGAGGGACAGCCCATGTTAGAGCTTTTGGAGACAAAGTCAGAGAGGATAGATTGAGATGGTTTGGACATGTACAGAGGAGAGATAGTGAGTATTTATATATTTTATATATAGTATTTAAATAGTAAAGATTTATGGATGTGGTGTCCTCCTGTGAAGGAGGACATGACGGTAGTTGGAGTAAGAGTAGAAGATGCAGAGGATAGGGTGAGATGGCGACCGATCATTCGCTGTGGCGACCCCTGAAGGGAACAGCTGAAAAGAAAAGAAGAAGAAGAATGCATGTCAATTCTTTCTGTGGTCCTTCTTATTTTTCCTCTATTTTACTAGTAGTATAAATACTTCCTGTAACGGTCATCCTGAGACCTCGGTACTGACGACAGCAGTTTCCCTCAGGGAGAAGTGCAAGCTGAGAAAATCAGAATCAGAAAAACTTCATTGATCCCAGAGGAAATTGCTTCTGTAACAGCTGCACGAATAGGCGCGGACCTCAGGATAGATGATGGACACTGTATAATTAGAATACAGTATAATAAACAGAAAACACAAATTAAGAAATGACCAAATAAATGTCAACTCCATGTCTTGCAGCCTCACTGCTGGTTTCTCAGTTTGCCAACCCAGTTAGTCCCATTAGGGTCACTGATAGGTTGGAGCCTATGTCAGCCAACTCTGGGCAAAGGCAGGGTACACCCTAAACAGGTTACCTACCCACTGTAGAGATAACATGCCCACAACACGAGGAGAGAAAGAAACCTCCCCGGCACAAACCCAGGACCTTCTTGTTGTGGGACAAACATGCTAACCACTACACCAGCGTGCCACCCTGTGTGGGTCACTTAAACTATTTTGTTGTTGTTCTTATGGCATCTTCTGAAGTACAAGTAAAAATTAGGTGATTCTATATGACGTTTATATTACAGTGCACTACAGCCAAATTCTTGAATTTGATTCTTCAGATGGTGTTGATTGTCATTCTAGAACAACAGCACTGAAAGTAGTTCCAGCTGGAAACCAGATCTCGGGTTTATACAGCATTATATAGTTATTTCACAAGAAAGACATGCCAGGTAATCTAAGATTCATAATTAGACTTAATTAGCATACTGCTATTCATCTTCTTACACTTGATCTGGGCTCCGGTTGTGGGGGCAGCAGCCTAAGCAGTGTTGTCCAGATGCCCCTCTTCCCTACCACTGTCTCCAGCTGTTCTCAGGGGACATTGAGGTGTTCCCAGACCAGCCAAGAGACATAGTCCCTCCAGTGTGTTCTGGATCAACCCTGGGTTCTCTTCCCGGTTGGACATGCCTGAAACACCACACCAGGGAGTCGTTCGAGAGGCATTATAATTAGATATAGGAGCCTCTTCAATTGGTGCTTCTCAGTGTAGAGGAGCAGTGGTTCTACTCCAAGCTCCTCCTGGATGACTGAGCTTCTCACCCTATATTTAAGGGATAGCCCTGCCACCCTGCGAAACAAGCTCATTTCAGCCACTTGTATTTGCGATCTTGTTCTTCTGGTCAAAGCTCATGACCATAGTTGAGGGTTGGAACATAGATCAACTGGTAACTTAACAGCTTTGTCTTACATCTCAGCTACCTCTTCACCACTATGGACCGGTATAAGTTCCACTTCACAGCAGAGGCTGCACCGATCCATCTGTTGATATCCCGCTCCATCCTTCCCTCAATCGACTCTGAGCTACTTGAACTACTCCACTTGGGGAAAGACCTCTTTCCAGACCCAGTGGGGCATTCCACCCTTTCTCCAGCTGAGAACCATGGCCTCAGACTTGGAGGTGCTGATTCTCATCTCGGCTGTTGCACACTCAGCTGTGAATCGCTTCATGGAGAGCGAGAGGTCCCTGCTTGATAAAAGGGCAACGTCATCCGCAAAAAGCATAGAGGAGATCCTATGGCCACCAAACCAGACGCCTAGAAATTCTATCCATAAAAATTACAGACAGAAAGAATCAGTGACAAAGGACAGCCTTGGCAGAGTCCAACCCCCACTGTAAATGAATTCAACATGTTACCAATGTATGTCAATGTATAGTCCTGTTATTTAGCATTGAGCAAAATAGACATTCACACACACACTTGTTAATGTGAAATTTCTCTTTCATTCATTCATTTTCTTAACCGCTTAATCCTAATTAGGGTCGTGGGGAGGCTGGCACCCATCTCAGCCGACTCCAGGGTACACCCTGGACAGCTTGCCAGGTCATTGCAGACCAACACACACACACAACCATTCATATACTCACACCTAGGGGGCACATTGGAACAGTCATTTAATCTACTGTGCATGTTTTTGGACTGTGGGAGGAAACCAGAGTACCTGGAGGAAACCCACTTAAGCAAAGGGAGAACATGCAAACTCCACACAGAAACACCCAAGTTGGGAATTGAGCCCAGGACCTTCTTGCTGTAAAGCAGACGTGCTAACCACTTCACCACCATGACGTCTGTGAAATTACTCCTGTGATTTATTTAATCTCTACTGTATGTGGGACGTAAATATCAGTGCTGTGTAAAGTCCTGTCACTTTCTTGATAATATGACATGGTAATTGTTTTGTTTGGTTATTTAGAGAGAGAGAGAGAGAGAGAGAGAGAGAGAGCGAGCGTGAGAGAGAGAGAAGAACTGTTGACGTTTCGAGAGCATTATTCCCATTCAAAGTGTTTTATTTTCCATTATCAGTTAATTTTTGGTAAAATGCAACGGTTTCTCAGTGAAACAATCCCTGCTCGTGGGCGTTGTATCTCTTATTTACATATGTAAATTTTATATCTGTTTGAAATTACAAGGCCATGTGACTGAAAGAAACATTTTGCAAATGTGCGATAACTTAGCAGTGCCACACAGATTTATAGAAAGATCTGAAATCAGGTGTTAAGAAGCAGAAGAAAGCATAGGACTAGTAGAGATATTTTACTAGCCCCACCCCACACACAGATATTTGAAGTTAATTTAAACTTGTCAATTTTTCACTGTACGCAATGTCCATGTCTGTGCTCTCAGTCGCCATTTTAGTCTGTTCTTTGCCATCACCTCAAGATGGCAATGTTTACTAATATCGTTGCGCCTGGTGCAGGGGTCACTGGCGCAGGGGTCACTGGCATTTTGTCAATTTGTCACTTGCATGTGGGAGGAAGCAGATTGTTTCAGAAATACATCGTGGCCGATTCCATTTTATTTTTAAGAAAGAACACTGAATTTCATGTTTAATATTCCTGGTAAATGAATGGAAAGATTCCTTTAATCAACAACATTTTCTTCTAGTTTTCCCCTTTTTCAGGGGTCGCCAGAGCGAATCATCTGATTCGTATGTTTGATTTGGAATAGGTTTTTACATCGGATGCCCTTCCTGACACAACCCTGAACAAGGGAAAGAACCACTCTGACGGCTTTGCGGCTGCTCTTGTCATAAGTCAGCAATGGTTCTTTTACATGAACCTCTCACCATAGACAGTGAGAGACATGGCCGGCCTTTGATAACCCAGTTAGCTGCACTGAGGGGACAGTGACAACCTGTGGAGAGTGGGACTCGAACCCCCAACTTTAGGATCAGTGATCCAGCGCCCTTTACCATATTAGTTGCCAAATTCCATCTCTCTGGGGGGAGGTATATCTCAACAGTGATAGAGTCATTTCATGTTACCCCACCTATTACAGATCTACGAATTTATTAAGAAATCAAGCTACTGACATATTTTCATTAAGGTTTATTTAAATAATTTAAACATTGATAGTTTTTTAATGCAGAAAGCAAACAATATGCCAAAGAAATTATGTTTTATTCTTTTTGCCTGTAGTAATTCAACACACAAAGGAGGGTGAGGCCTAAGCCAAATTAGTAGCAATATGCACTGAAAGGGGCCCAACATCAACCCTTTGGCATGTCTGAGATTTGAACTCACAACGTTCTCTTCAATATGCGTTAACCACTAAACGTTATCAAAATAGATTGATAGTTTACAATATATTTAAGTCTATCAAACTACGAGGTGTGGAATTTTTAGTCACTGAACATGACCGAAAGCCGGAAGAGGCGGTTTGAGAGACAATGTAAACATACAAAAGGGATCAAATGCTCTGTGAGTCATGGGTGAACTGTCTGAGACAGAGGCTATACAAACACGGATTCAGTTAATCTCTCAATTCAGTTATCTTTAATAATAATGATTCAGAAAACAGCATGAATCTCCCCTTTAAATATCACCAGTCACATGAGCAACGAAAATCCAAAATCCACTATTGTGCTTGTAAAGACAGTGATCTGAGATTAACAGGAACGACATGGACAATCAAAGGGGGTGTGAAGACTAACTCGGCTTTGTGTTGAGATGAAAAGCTGAAAGGAGAAACGGGATAAGCTAGCAGGTCCACCCTCACCCACATGCATACACATTCGCCCGAGAACAAGACTAAACTTTGGCTGTCGGGCCATGTGAACTTTTGCTGTAGATTGCTTTCTGTTGGCCTGTGAATAAAAGAGGGCAGCGTCTGGCTCTGATGCCCTTGACCTGGACAGAGAATAGGATCAAAAAGCCTTCTCAGTTTCGCAAGTAGTCAGTCATCTTTCACTCTGGCCTCAGGAGTTCACACTCACTCATACTATCTACTCAGTTTTACAAGAAGCAACATGGTGAATCATTACACACCATCTACACTGACCATGTTACGCTCTTAAACACCCGGGTTATCAAATAATTATTAATCTCAGAATAAATTATTGATTAATTCATTAATTTATTCATTTGCCAAGCTATTTAACACTACCACTATCACTGAGAGGCTGCAGCCCATCCCAGCCAACTCTGGGCATAGGTAGTGTACACCCTGAACACCTCACCAAACCACTGCAGGGCAAACACCCACACCCACACACACACACACACAAACATTGACATTAACATTCAACCTTAGGGACAATCAGGAATATCTACTTAGCCTAATGTGCATGAAATAATCACTATCCGAGTTACGACGTATTGTACATGAGTTATGATCACCCGTACTTACGACCACGTCTAGCAGATGCCTATTATGAGTTCAATCAACTGTATATGTCTGGCAGTGTAATGCGTAAGATAGTTGTGGCAGCGCAGCATCCCAGCATCTCACACTCAGAGCATTCTACCACTACACTCAGTGACTAGATCCCATCGCAGTAACATCTCTTTTACAGTACAATTTTACATTCATTTACTGTACACCGTTACCATGGCCCCCAAGAGGAAGTCCGATTGATCAGATGGCAATTCTACCAAGACAGCAAGGAAGGCACTGTCGTTGGAGACAAAGATGAAAGTGATAAAGCAGTATGAAGGAGGAAAAAAGTAAATTCCATCGTTCGAGATCTCCATCTCTCCCACTCCACAGGATCTACAATTTTGTAGGACAAGGACCACATTAGGGAAGCAGTGAAAGTAGCAGCCCCAATTAAGTCAACTATCATCACAAAACAGTGTGAAGCACCGATTGCAGAGATGGAAAAATTGCTATTTACGTGGTTGGAAGATAATAGGCAAAGAAATGTGAACGTGATGTTGCGAGCAGTGCAAAGTAAGGCTACGAGTTTATTTCGCATGTTGGAAGAACGTGCAGGTGAAGAATATGCTTAACATGAATCCTGACTTACGACCAATCTGACGTACGACCGGTTGGTCGGAACTGATCTCAGTCGTAACTCGGATAGTGATTGTACTTGGATTGTGGTAGGAAAACAGAGAATCTGGAGGAAAAATGGGGAAAACATGCAAAGCACACACATAAATGCCCTCGTTGGGTACAAGGTTCAAACCCTGGACCTTCTTGCAGTGAGGTGTGAGTGTTAAACTTTATAGGACCCACAAGAATTACGATTCAATTAAATGTAGACACTGAAATACCAAAGAAAGAAATTACAGGGTGTGGTGTGATATGTGATCTAGGTAGCTAAACAATGGCATCTCCATGGCCAAACCATCTTTATTTCAGAAAGTTCATTTCAGAGACTCACAGTTGATCACCACTGTGTGGTGGTGTGTCCTCATGCTGAAACATTATATGTAGTTGCAGTTTTTCCAATTGTGGAAAAACGAGATTTTGCCTAAAAGAAATTTCTCGGTACAATATGTACAGTGTCTGCTAAGATAGGCTTCATCCTCTCCGATCCAAGTGAGGTCAAGCAGAACGGCAAATGAGTGCTGAGTAGGAGAATAATATCAAATGAATTTATTCTACAAAATTGTTGGTAGGATTTTGGTTGGTCAAATTTCAACAGGAAACTATTCCTTTTACGAAGTTAACTAATGGTCAGCCATAACATTAACGCCACCTGACTGGTCTGCATTTATGCATTGCCATGGAGAGTACACTGCAGTACACTGTGCCTCCTGCCACCTTTCTACCATGGCCAGTATTAACAGTAGGAGCTACAATGGCTACTTTGTGGGATCAGATAAGATGTATTAGCATACGCTCGCTATGTGCGTCAATAAGCCTTGGGGAACCATGACACTCTTGCCAGGTCACTGGTTGTCCTTCCTTGGACCACCTTTATTAAGTACTTACCACTGTATACCAGGAACAACCCACACTAGCCGCTGCTTTAGAGATGAGTTTAGATGTTGATGTTTAGTTATTGCAACGTGGCCCTCATCAAAGTCACTCAGATACTTGTACTTGTTCATTTTTCTGCTTCCAACACCTCAAGCTTGAGAACTGAATGCTAACTTTCCTATTTTTTGTAGGTGCCACTTCATTGTACACTTTCTGTAACCGCTTAATTCTACTTATGGTCAAATTGGCACCATCCCAACCGACTTCGGGCGAGGGCAGAGTACATGGTCGGCCTTTGATAACCCAGTCAGCTGAACTGGGGGGAAGTGATAACCCGTCGAGAGTGGGGCTTGAACCCCCAACCTTAGGATCAGTGATCCAGCACCTTTACCACCAGGCCACCACGGCATGTAGGTGCCACTGTAACAAGATAATAAATGTAATTATTTATTCAATATGTTTTCAATTCCCATTATTGTTTCCTATCAGTCAAATTGTTTTATTATTGACATTTAAAAGTAACATGAAAATATCCATTGCTAGATTGAGATGGTTTGGACATGTACAGAGGAGGGATAGTGAGTATACTGGTAGTAGGATGCTGAGGGTGGAACTACCAGGCAGAAGGCCAAGGTGAAGACCAAAGAGGAGATTTATGGATATGGTGAAGAAGGACATGGTAGTTGGTGTAAGAGAAAAAAGATGGAGAGGATAGGGTGAGATGGAGGCAGATGATTCGCTGTGGGGAACAGCGGAAAGAAAAAGAAGAAAGAAGATGAAAATATCCCTTGCTCTCCCAAAGACTTGAGGCCTGCTCCTCGCAAAAAGTCGATAAATTCCAGTTTGAAGAAAAAAAAACAAACTCTAATTCATTCTAAACTTTCAATCTAAATTCTGTTACCTTTGGTCGAGTTTATCAAGAATGAATCGGAAATGACTTTAGCAGAATAGGATGCTATAGCTGGTGGCACTTCCAGCTAATTCACCATGACAACAATGCTCTTTTCTCCAGACATCCTCATACCACACTCCCAACTCACTCACTGTTCGACTTTCACAAGACAAGCGTTTCCATCAGAGTGAGGGATGGGGGGATGGGGGGGGATGCGGGATGATGGTGGGGGTCCTTGATTAAATAATTCTCCACATCAAACTTCACCATGTTCAATAAGCACTTATTTTTCACTTCAAAGATCCACAGAATACATTAAGACCAAGGTAACTCACTTTGGGAAGTATAAACAGTTTTGTTTGTTTTTTTGGTGGGGGTTAATTTTTCTTTTTTTATACAGAACATGAAATGTCAGTGTTCTTAACAAATTTCTCACACAGGCAGATAAACCCATGAATGTCTGAGCGATGTAGGATAGGATTTTAAGGATTAGATGCAGAAAGGTAGGATTCTCTAAGCTCACAACTCCTTTGGCAATGGGGGGAGAAGATCATTCATCTTCTCAACCCTCCGAGAGAGGAAGAACAGCATAATGCATTGTAATGTGTTCCATATGCTTTGGGGGTTCAGGGGTAAAGTGGTATGTCCATTCCTACCCCCAACTCCTCTTTTCAAACCTTTGGCTGTACCTTGTGTCTGCTTCTCCTCTCTCGTTTCTTATCTGTAAGCCTTGTGCTTGTGTAACACCAGCTTGATATAGCTGTGCTAGATTTTATACTAGGTTCTAGAGGAGTAAAATGAATTGTGGAGATTTGAATTTGAACAGCCGGCAGATTTATTACAATTAACAATATTACAAGAAACAGTGCAAACAATATTGTAGAACTTTCTTTACAAATTAAAAATAAAATAAAATAAGCTTAATCTCTAAGGTTTGATTCGTGTGAACCCGGGAGTCTTTTCCAGGATTGTGATCCGTTTGGGATAAAGGTGTTTTTATCTATTCTTATCTGGGATCCTGTGATTTGAAGTGGTTGGGTCTGTAGATCTACTCTCGCATCCAGAGAACAGTTGGCCACACTGCTTCTGGATCCACCAAGAGTTCTCACTGGATTTGGCTCGCCATCCGTGTCCGAAACCAGCTTCAAGATCAAATCCAGATCCACTAAAAAACCAGTCTGCACATGCAGTACAGACACAATGAATAAAATATTTAACAACAATAATTCCTAAATAAAATGACAAAAGTGCATGAAAGGCACTGAATGGAATGTAATACAAACAGCTTATCTGCACTACTTTAGTGCATTAGCAAAAGTGCTTTCAACAAAACATTTAGAAAAATAAAATGTAAGATTCATTTTGTGCACAGCACAATCTTTGTTATGTACTCCGACTGGTCTTAGCCTTTTAAAGACAAAAATAGTGCACACAGCTTTAAAAGTCACCACGTGTAAAGTTAGCATAGGTTCACCACGTGTAAAGTTAGCATAGGTTCTTAAACTAGCTTCATATTGCAATGACTCACCGGAGCTTCCAAGAAAACAAACTCTCTCCACCCGGTTCGATTGAGAGAGAACAAAACACATACAAGGCTCTGAAAAGCACACAAACTTAGTTAAACTTGTTAAAAGTTCACTTAATCACATTTTTGATCGTTGACTCACTCGTGTAAGCTTGAGGGCTCTGTATGCGTCCTGCTCTTTACGCTCTCCTACACGCTCTGCTGGTCGCATGCAGCACGTGCCTATGACGCGCTCAAGGGGACTAGGAAACTAGTGCTTTCAGGGAGTGTTGGAAACTAGGGTTTTTTCCAATAAAATTAGTAACCATGTGTTTACATGTGTTACACTTGGTACTCTGTTCTCTCTCTCTCTCTCTCTCTCTCTCTGTTTCCATTCACACAATCTTTGTCTGAGGGGGAAAAAAGGAAATCAGGCCTCATCACAGGCCATTTTATACCATCTGAACATCTTTACTCTGTTTTATATATATATATATATGTCTACAGTACCCCCAAACCAAATTAACACACGCACACACACACACACACACACACACACAATGACCTTTGAAAAGAATGTAACCTAATCTCATTTCCTCCGCGGTAAACTACAATCTGTTCTCCTCATGTCCGTGTGGATGGCTTTGCTCTAGGTTTTAACGTTTTGCACCACCTCCCCAAACCGTTCACGTAGGTCTATTGGCTATGCTAAATTGCCCTAAGGTGTAAAAGGGTGTGTGAATCATGCCCTGAATTGAACTGGCATCCTAACAAGGGTGTGTTCCTGCCTCATATACTGAGTTACTGGGATCGGTTCCAAATTCACCGCAGCTTTGAACCGGATAAAGCACTTACAGAAGAAGAATGAATGAATAAATGAATGAATGAGTGGATACAGTATCATATTATAAATACAGTGGTACCTCACTTTATGAAATTAATCTGTTCCAGAGCCTTTTTCGTAACCTGCATTTTTCGTAAATTGAACCGCATTTTACATGTAAAACGTGTGATACGTTCCAAGGCTCCCAATACGACCCACTAAACCAGGGGTCGGGAACCTTTTTGACTAAGAGAGCCAAAAAAAAAAATTAATCAGGTGGGCTTTATATATATATATATATATATATATATATATATATATATATATATATATATATATATATAAAAATGCATATATATATAAAGCCCACCTGATTAATCTGAGAGCCAGATACAGTTATCAAAAGAGCCACATCTGACTCGCGTGCCATAGGTTCCTGACCCCTGCCCTAAAGCCTTTAAAAATGATAAAAGTATACCTTTTAAGACCTCCTTCTGCACCAATATTGTACCGATGGTAGACGGGTTTGACCATATTCCTTCGTGATATCACTCGAGCCCGTTTATTCTTCTCACTCGCACTGGAAATCACACGCGTGTGTGTGTGTGTGTGTGTGTGTGTGTGTGTGTGTGTGTTGACCATGTCTTCTTAGCAGAATTATAATCTTACAAATGTTTGTGGAAAATTAAAAGCCTGAGTCAAGAAATCAAACATAAAACAACAGTCACTCTGTCCTTTACACGAAAAGCATCATGGTAGATTCAGCTCCATAATAGCCAATGGGAGGTAGCTGCGTCATCCCTCCTAGCCAATGGGATCTCTGTCCAAGATGGCATCAGGTGGACCTGTCCAAGATGGCGCTCGAGTGACGGCGATATAAACGACAGCTCAGTTGTTAGCCAATGGGAGGCCAGCGGGGCGGGATGTTTGAAAGTCATTGATGGGGGAGCATCTCGTGCATTGCTTGAATGTTTGAATGGCTCGTTTTAGTGTTTGAATGGCGTGTTTGAATTTTTAAGATGGCGCTTTCGTAACATGAACTTGTTTTGGATACAGAGACAAAATTTTTCGGAAAATGCGTTTTTCGTTTTGTGAGACCTTCGTAAAGTGAGGTACCACTGTAAACCAGATCTCATGGCAAATTAACATTTTATCAGCTGAAACTTCATTCGTTTGTATTTTTATTTTCACATTACTGTATTTTTTATTGTACTGTGTATTTATAAATAAGAAGAATTAGATGTTATAACAGTAAAGTTTACCTTCCATTATCAAAAAAATAATAATATAGTCTTCCATTATACATAAAAATTCTCTATAACAAAAACATTTCTGCTTTAATATTTATTGTACAGTATTCATTTTCCCTGAAATTGTTGTTTATATTAATTATATTATTACTTTACTGGGCAGTGGGGGCCTGGTGGTAAAGGTGCTGAATCACTGATCACAACGTTGGAGGTTCAAGTCCCACTCTCAACAGGTTGTCACTGCCCTTGTCTCCCACGCAGCTAACTGGGTTATTAAAGGCCAACCATGTCTCTCCCTGTCTATGGTGAAAGGTTCATGTAAAAGAACCATTGCTGACTTTCGACAACAGTTGCTGCTTCACCATAAGCGTGTTTCTGCCTTATTATAGGTCCAGGTTGTACTTTGTCCTTCTCCAGAGTTGGATGAGATGGGCACCAGCCTCCCTGTGACCCTAATTAGGATTAAGCAGTTCATAAAATGAATGAATGTGTTATTTTACTGTCAGTTCACTAAAATCAGAATACTGATAGTTTTTAAAATGTCCAGGCCTCATAGAAAAATGTCTTTACATTGTTTTTCTTCTGGCACAAAATATAAGACACATTATATTAGACAAAAATATAACACTGACAAACTGACCCCACGGTGATCTGGCACGCTGCCCAGGGTGTACGCTGTCCTCCCCCAGAGTTGGCTGAAATGGGCACCATTTGGCCTCCTGATGACCATAATTAGTATTAAACGGTTCAGAAAATTAATAAATGAATGAATAATAAAATGACATTTTACTTGCAATCAAATGTGCCATTTTAATATATTTCAACTTGAACAGCTGCCACTGTAGCTACTTCTGGTACCGTTTCACTAACGGCGGAGCGCCCCGCTAAAAAGTTTTTCCGATAGAAAAATGGCAAACTTTAACTTAAAATTTAGCAGCGTGATTGTTCAAGTTTCCAGGATCATGGGCGGAATGTTTTCGGTGGACGAATCTACATCAACAGTACGGACAATAGCCATTTAACCGTGAATGGTCAAGATGGTGCTTCCTAGAGGGCGACGTTGCGGAGTCAAATTGTTTGTTTTAAATGTTGTTTATGTTTGTTTGTTTTTTTTGCACTATGCTCCTCTATGACCGTGTGACCCAACTACAGCTATGAGAGCGCAGTCCTTTTGGACATTTAGAACTGAGCACGCTCATCGCCTATCTTGAGCTAATATGCTACCGCAGCTCAATGCTAGCCACACCCCAGATAACAATAAACCCAGGCAGCGATGCGGCAGGCGAAGAGGGGCTGAACGATGACTCCGGCGCTTGGTTGGCAGTGGAAGGTTAGCACTTCCGGTCATACTACATTAAAATGTTCAGTCTCTGTGAAGCAAGATGGACCAGCTTCATGCTCGGGTTGCGGCGCAGAGGGATCTATAGGACTGCTCCATGCTGTGTTTCTGTGAAACATTGTGCGAAGAGAGTACAGCCAATAAGATGACTACACCAGCCGGCTACACGGCCTTTAGGGAGGACCGGAGCGCAGTGGCTAGCAACAAGAACCGTGGCAGAAGAACGGTGGATTATCATTAAATAAACCTGGTGTACTGACTGACTGTAGATTACTGTATCTCTAAACCTTGCTCTGAGAATGGAGAAGTTGCTGCCATTTTGTTTACCCAGAGAACTGTTCATTTTTTCCAACAAAACAATAGGCATAGTGCAATATAAATATAAATATAATATAATATAATATAGTGCAATTTCTTTTATTGCGGTTATCTACTGATTTATTTATTGTATTATTATTATTATTATTATTATTATTATTATTATTATCATTTTATTTTTATTACTTTTGTTGTTATTATTGTATTGCTTGCTGGGTCTGTGTGATGTTCTTTTAGATATAAAATTTTATTTTATAATGTGTGTTTATATGATAGCAGTTTGTGTACTGTTGATTTGAGCCTTGTTTTCTGTTTGTAACTTGATTCCTTGAACAACCGCACAAGAATTCCTACGTGTATAAAAAAACACAAATCGCTATTAAAAAGCCTGAATCCTGAATCCTGTAAGGCAACTCTTTTTTTCCAGAAACAATTTGACCCCAAGGCGACTTGACTAGATGCACCACTGTGTCTTGGAAATAGTTTAAAACCGGCGAAGTAATTGATTTAAGCAAAGTGATATCCATCATGTGAAGGATGTAGCTGCGGTCCAAATCACTGGAAGCAATTCATTATGGGAACGTCAAACAAATGCTTTTTCTATTGCCGATGTATTGAAATCAATGCAAAAAATTTGAATTTAATCTCAGGCAGTGGTGGCCTCGTGCTGTAGGGTGGTTATCAAAGTGCTGGCCATGTCTCTCACTGTCTATGGTGTGAGGTTCATGTGAAAGAACCATTGCTGACTTTCGTAAAGAGTAGCCGTATAGCCGTCAGTGTATTTCTGCCCTGCGATGGCCTGGCGAGCTGTCCAGGGTGTACTCTGCCCTCGCCCGGAGTCGGCTGGGATGTGCGCCAGCCTCCCCACGACCCTAATTAGGATTAAATAGTTACACAAAATGAACTGAACTTAATCCCGTCTCATCAGCAGGAAGACTGGAGTCTGTCCCAGGCAACTCAAGGAAAAGGTAGGTTACACCCTGAACAGCTCACCAGACAATTACAGGCCAATACAGACATACAACTTTTTAAACTCATTAACAACTTTAGCAACTAGGAACAATTTAAAATGTCCAATGAATTAAATGTGTATGTATTTCAGAGGAAACCCACACAAGCATGAGGAGAGCATACAGATGACACACAGAAACGCCCCTTGCCAGGCTCGGGGTTCAAACCCAGAACCACCACCATGCCACCTCATTTTAGCTTTTCTTACTAAAATGCTGTACATAGCATTATACTACGAGCATAGCTGGATTACTCACAAATGCTCCTATAGTTTTTATGGTGAGTTCAAATCGAATAAAGCTATGAGAATTTGTTGATTGTAATATTCGGCACGTATACCATTTCTGATTTAATACCCAACATGACCGTTGAAAGCTTCATATGTAAAAGCAGGACACACCCATCACCCTGTATACAAAATGAATACACATTGAAGACACACAAGGTCTTTTGTCCAACTGTACTGCTTTATCCATCCTTCTCCTGGCGGCAGGCCCAGACTGAAAGCACTTTCAGCAGTAAAGCGGGTCCATATACGTAGGTCTGCTATATGAGTTAACCTTAAATTATTGTCCTGGCTCAAGAGGATCAGACAGAGTTTTTTTTCCTCAGTGGATAATGATTTATGGTGAAGTTGGCGTTAATCTGAATGTATGAGCTCCAAAGTTTGAATAATATATGTTTCTAAGAAAAATCCGAACAAGCATGAAGAATTTGTGATGGATTTGGTTGAAGTGCCACCAAAAAAATATAGTCTCAGAAAAATTATCCAAAACCGCTGCCAAGTTATTTATAAAGGACCGTGTACAGACTATGACCTTTCACTCTGTATCTAAGCACATAGGCTTACTTTCTGTCTGTCTTCCTTTTGGCTTTTTCCCTTTTACTCGGGAGTCGCCACAGTGAAGCATCTGATTCGTAAGTTTGATTTGGCAGAGATTTTTACGTCGGATGTCCTTCCTGTCACAAACCTTTTTTTTTAGCAAGGGACAGAAACACGCTGACGGCTTTGCAGCTACTCTTTACGAAAGTCAGCAATGGTTCTTTTACATGCCTCTCACCATAGACAGTGAGAGACATGGCCCGCCTTTGATAACCCAGTTAGCTGCACTGGGGGGGGGGACAGTGACAACCTTGTGGAGAGTGGGACTCAAACCGCCAAGCTTAGGATCAGCGATCCAGCGTCTTCTACCACTAGACCACCACTGCCCTAATTAGGATTAAGCGATTCAGAGAATGAATGAATGAATGAATGAATGAATGAATGTTTTTGATAACCCAGTTAACTGCACTGGGAGGGGGACAGTGACAACCTTGTGGAGAGTGGGACTCGAACCCCCAACCTTTGAATCAGCGATCCAGCGCCCTATACCACTAGACCACCACTGCCCCATCGGCTTACTTTCTACAACTGTTAAAATGAACATAACATCGTTATCCTGTCTCAAGCACTGCCACAATATTTATACTTTCATTAGAAGGACATTAGCTTATCAAATAAATCAAACAATTCGTGAAGAAAACAAAATGTTATGCAGTACTTGATCCGGCATATTTCCCCAACTGGAGCTTTTGATTTTGATATACGGTATTAATCCCATAAGGGAAATTATTTCCTCTGCATTAAACCCACCCAAAGTGAACACACACACACACACACACACACACGCACACACGCACGCACGCACGCACACACGCACGCACGCACGCACGCACACACACACACACACACATATATAAATGGTGAGTGTATCTTCTTCTTTTCCTTTCGGTTGTTCCCTTCAGGGGTCGCCACAGCGAATCATCTGCATCCATCTCACCCTATCCTCTGCATCTTCTTCTCTTACACCAACTGCCTTCATATCCTCCTTCACCACATCCATGAATCGTCTCTTTGGTCTTCCTCTAGGCCTTCTTCCTGGTAGTTCCAACCTCAGCATCCTACTACCAATATACTCACTATCCCTCCTCTGTACATGTCCAAACCATCTCAATCTAGCCTCTCTGAATTTGTCTATGAATAATAACAGAAAAATAAAAGAGTTTTACTGGTATTTGTGTTATTCATTTTATGGTATTAACCTAATTACTTACATGAAAGCTGAAAATAAACAGAAAACAGCATAATTTAAAATAAAAGACCCTTTAATTTTCCCTCCCGATGCTGTCCTTTAAATATATTCCCTCATGTAAAATCGAGCCAATCAACATGAATGTCAACTTTAGCACATGGTACATTGAAAAGCACATGGCCAGGAACATGCTTAAATTTATGAAGTTACTGAGCAGGAGAATCGGGTGAAAAATACTCATCACTTTCTGATAGGTCCATATCTGGCTCATCGCTCCATTCATTCAGAGCATCCCATAGTTTTGCTATAGCCTTTTCTAATGGTTCATCGGTTGTTGGACATTTATCAAGAGAGCACAGCAAAATATTTTCCTGTTTTTTAATGCATGGCGGAACGATCAAATGTGTTGTTACTGATGAACATTATAGACATTCCCCAGTGGCAGGGGTCTTGAAATACCGTGTAAACTCACTTTTACAGGCAGTGAACGCCTCATTTTACCGTTACAGAGACCAGTACACATGCGCAGTTATTAGACATAGGATAAAAAACATGGGGGGGAGAGGGGGGGTCTTATTGGAGCAGGGTGCTTATTACATCAGATACGGCAATTGGCTTAGAAAATGAATGTATAATAAGTGTATGACATTTATGATTTATTGATCTCATTAACTATCCGCCAACAGCAAAACTAGTCTTAGATACAGAGCTGTCAGTCATCTACACACAGAAATATTTAGGAGTTTGGAGCATACTTTTATGACTGCTAATAAAAAGCAGAGCATTGACATCTGGACAAAGCTAAGGTTCAACTAGAAACACAATTCATGAAAAAATTTCGCTGAGATCGATGTACCTCAGAATCTATTACAGATCAGCACAGCTGAAAAAAGACACTGCTGCTTCACATTATTGAAATTTTCACCTGCTTTGCACTTACAGTAATTGCAGCTTTGGGAATGTGGTCCCTCATTCAGAGAAGTGGGTGTAATCACTCTCAGTTCACACATAGGGTTGCACACTCCCAGCAGTGACAAAACAAACTCAGTGTTTCATGCAGACAGAAATAGAAAATGGTTTCAGCTGTGAATTGACTTAGACCTCAAAGCTTGTCTTAGTGCCTTGATGTTGAAATGGCGAGGAGAAAAAAGTGTGGGGGGGCAACCTAGATTCGGTTTCATGGCTCAAGAAAAAGCTAGAAATAAGGTTGTCATGGCAACTGGGTTCATTAAAACACCCGAAATCCCACAAAGACATATCTCGTGCTGTGGTGTGGTGGGGTGGGGGGTATGGAGTATGAAAAAAAAGTGCATTTGTGGCGCCATTTCTTGATAGCGCAAAAAAAGTGGCCTAGGGAGTGCAGCCCCTTTCCTGGGCCTTTTGCCCGTGTCTCTGCCAACATTCTGAGTGATTTAACCATCTGTTCATTATTTAGGTCTACTTTAGCAAATTTTTACCATCTCCTGAGTTTTCTCTTTGAAGGTAAATTCTGTGATGTCATTGCCATTTGGACTCAGGTTTAAATGTAAAAAAATATTTCTATCATCAACTTGACTCGAGAAATTTGAAAGAGATATGTAATTATGTGAGGCTGCTATACAATCATTCACTCTTGTTGATTTGCCAAACCAATTAATCCTACTAAGGCAGTGCTTCTCAAATACTGAGGAGCGTGGTATGATGCCAGGGGGGGTGCGATGCGATGCCAGGGGAAGCGCGTATGAACCTGGGGAACATGCTTTTCTGGAATACGTAGTGTACGAGAATGAAGTGTAATTGCACCTCCACTCCAGTCGTTGGCAGTGGTGCTCTCGTTGTCGTGCTATGGTGTAGCGGTTTTTAGCACGAGCACACAACATGCAGTGCAGTAAACAACCCCTTAAAAAACATCTCGGAAAAATTAGGAACAAAGAGAAAGGTGGCGAGAGATGGCGATATTAAGACAAAAATAAGGTGAATGAGTTTATATCAGGATGCATTTTTTTAATTTCAGGCAGATTGGTGCACCTTAAATCTTTTCCATTACAGATTAAAAAACAATGTTAATGAAGTTTTTTTTGTAAGTTGAACTATATTTATTTTTTTGTTTGTTTGTTTTTAATGTTAATAAATATACAACATTATGCAGAGGTGTACTAATAATTTTTCAAACAAATAATACTATTTATAGTCGCTCGCGGGGCAGTGGTGGTCTAGTGGTATAGGGCGCTGGATCGCTGATCCAAAGGTTGGGGGTTCGAGTCCCACTCTCCACAAGGTTGTCACTGTCCCCCCCAGTGCGGCTAACTGGGTTATCAAAGGCGGGCCATGTCTCTCACTGTCTATGGTGAGAGGTTGATGTAAAAGAACCATTGCTGACTTTCGTAAAGAGTAGCTGCAAAGTCGTCAGCGTGTTTCTGTCCCTTGCTAAAAGGGTTGTGACAGGAAGGGCATCCGACGTAAAAACCTCTGCCAAATCAAACGTGCGAATCAGAATCGCTGTGGCGACTCCCGAGTAAAAGGGAAAAAGCCGAAAGGAAGACAGACATAGTCGCTCGCGGGGCATGAAAAAAATTTTTCTTCCTAGAGGGGGCGCCACAGAAAATAATTGAGACGCATTGTACTCAGGTCACAGGGAGGCTGGTGCCTTTCTCAACTGGCATTGAGTGAAGGCAGGGTATGCCCCGAATAGCTCACATGACAACACATATTACCATTCACACTCATACTCACACCTGGGGCAATTTGGAACTGCCAGTTAGAAAAATGTGCATGCCTTAGGACTGTCGGTGGGGCTGGTGGTGTAGTGGCTAGGATGCTGGGCTCATGATCGGGAGGTTGTGGGTTTGAATCCCAGTTAGAGCCCCACTGTGGTAAGACCCCTGGGCAAGGTCTCAACCACAAGTGTGCCTCTGTTCACCCAGCAGTATAAATGGGTACCAGTAAAAAATTATACTGGGAAGGTAACCTGTGATGGACTAGCGTCCCATCCAGGAGGAGTTGATCTCCTGGTCGCTTCACGCTACGGAAACTGGGGATAAGCGCCAGCCTGATGAGCCACTCGGCTCGGGTGTAAAAAGCCCAACAGACTTTACCTTACTTACCTTTTAGGACTGTCAGAGGACACTGCAGTTCCCGGAGAAAACCCATGCAAGGACAGGGAAAACATGCAAACTCCAGATGCATGCACTTGAGCCCACTAATCAAACTGTGGATCTTTTTGCTTTGAGGTGGTCATGCTACCCACTACGCTACCATGCGGCACCCTTGATTCCTGGCAAACAAAAGTTGCTTTTACATGGGCACTTGGACAAGGAAACAAGTTCCTTGGTGTAACTTCCTATTTAAAAATGATTTGTTCCAGAACAATTGGAGAGCTGTGGGGGTTACCTGGTCACTTATCGAGGTGGTGCAAGTCTTGTCGTTGGAGCTACGAGCTATTTAAATACAATCGTGGTCAAGTAACAAGGTTTATGCATACGCAGTATCATCCACCTGGTTATTATACACCAGGTCGTTCCAGAGGCTTTCGCAGTACAGTAATCTTCTCCACTGGCTTTGTGTCTCCTTCCGCACAAAGAAAAATGCGATTCGCTCCCTTCTTTGGTGTTCTTCAAACATTTTGAAATCACACAGTTAATTTTCAGTTAAAATGATAATTCTTTGTCACTGACACTTCCTTACTACTGGCTTGCAATCGCAAAAAAATGTGAGCGCAGCTTTTGTCCTCACCCAACAGTTTGTTTCTGATCTCAGATTTATGCATACATGCTTTCATGCTGTTCCCCCAGTGTCCAGCTTTCCACCCATTTTGAGACAGTCTGTGTAAACGTGTCGGAAAGTTAACGCAACTTATTCTTTATGCAAGTTGTTTCCGAGCCAACTTATAACTGTTGCCGGTGTAAGAGCAGCAGCAGTCTGCTGCTGCAAAAAAGAGCATTTAGCTAATGGATAGAGAAACAGCTTTGGGACCAAAAGGTTGCTGGTTCAATCTCCAAACCAGCAGGAAAAATGTGTGGCAGTGGGGGAGTGAGCTGCACCTTTCCTTCCTTCGCATTCATGGCAGAAGTGGCCTTGGGCAAGGCACTTAACCCCAACTGCTCTCCACCCTGTGTGTGTGTGTGTGTGTGCTCACACTGGATGGGTTAAATGCAGAGGAAATAATTTCTCATCCAGGATTAATACAGTAAAGCACAGGCTTCCCTACAATTTTAATCCTCTCAACGGATAGTCTTTTATTATGGAGCCATCTATTGTTTAAGGAGGTCGCTGTTGTTGCTGAATTCTGTTAAACAACTAAATAGGTTTGGCCAATACATTTTGTGTGTGTGTGTGTGTGTGTGTGTGTGTGTGTGTATACATGGATCCCTCACTTTCCGCGGTTAATGGAGATGGAGACCCCTCTGCGACCACCAATTTCCGCGAAGTAGGATCGACTCCCCCAACTGACGTATACGTACATGTATATGTATATATAATATATATATATATATGTATGTATGTATGTATATATATATATATATATATATATATATATATATATATATATATATATATATATATATATATATATATATATATATATGTGTGTGTGTGTGTGTGTGTGTGTGTGTGTGTGTGTGTGTGTGTGTATATATATATATATATAGAGAGAGGATTTTCTGAGTAGATCCTTCCGTAGGAGAGTGCTCAATACTTTTTGGTAGAGCAAATAACAAAAATAAAAGGACAGGACAAAGACTTTCTATTGAAACTCCATTTATCACTACAGATCTGTTTCGAGGGGTGGTGAAACCATCCTCTCTCTTCAGGTGATTATAGAAGAATCTTATAGACTAGAATAGTGATAAATGGAGTTTCAATAGAAAGTCTTTGTCCTGTCCTTTTATTTTTGTTTATATATACACACACACACACACACACACACACACACACACACACACACACACACACACACACACACACACACGTGCGCGCACACTCCCCTCCACTTTATTAGGAACACCTGAACACCACCTTATTTAGGCAGTTATCCACTCAGCCAATCATGTAGCAGCAGCACAATGCATGAGCTCATGCTGATACAGGTGAAGAGTGTTGAGGTAATGCTTTGATTTTTCTTTGTGTCTTATTCATCCAGGTGGCTTTACAATTTTACACTTTAATCACAACTAAATCCGCCAGTGCAAGCTAGATTTTCCCCTCAAGAAAAACAATCTCATACAGGCCCCATGTTTTTTATGCATATAAAAGAATCATGTAAATAAAATTACATAAATAATCACCTAAATATAAAATCACATGGAAATATAAAAATAAGTGAATCATGTGACAAGAAAAAAAGTGCAGTTCACGTGAAGAGTGTGGAATAGTTTGTTTAAGTAATTAATCAGCATCAAGGTCACGGGTTCAACCCCTTTGCCTGGCGAGGGTGGTGCTGTGTAGGGTTTGTATGGTTTCCCCACTCTTACAGGACGAATCTTCTGATGCTTACGCAGACTCACACGTCATATCATTATACGTTACATAATATGTTCCTCTGAGTACTCCAGTTTCCGCTGAAAGCCTAATACAGGAATCCCTCACTTTCCGCGGTTAATTGGGACCAAGATCCTCCCACAACCACCAAATTCCGTGAATTAGGATCAACCCCCCCAACCCCCCCAGACTGACGTATACGTACATGTATATGTGTATATGATATCAATAAATACATAATTAATGTTATAATAACAATTAAACATTTAAAAATAATGCAGATGATGTAAATAAAATATACAGATGCGCGTGCACACACTCGGATGCGCGCCTCACAACAATGTAACTAGTTTTGATGGGAGGTTTTGGGTTGTTTTTTATTTTTGTTTGTTTAGGGGGTTTTTGGGGTTTTTTTTTTTTTTTGCATAATTGGCCCTTTTGAGGCATTTTTGTTAACTTTTTGCCCTATTCTTCCTTAATTTCCTTTTTTTTAATTTGATAAATATTTAAAAAAAACGTGACGCACAGAAGCCGCATGAATGGAAGTGCGAAGTAGCGAGGGATCCCTGGATTACATTACGTGAATGGGATATTCTTGATTACCCATAGAAGTGAATGTGAGTGTGAATAATTGTGTGTGTCTTCCCTGCAGTCGTCTGGAAAGCTGTTCAGGGTGTACACTGCCTTCATCTGTAATCAGTTAGGATGAGCTCCAAACTCAATGCGAGCCAAATTAATAATAAAGCACTTCAGAAAATGAAAGAATGAGACGTTTTGGAGACAAAGTCAGAGAGGCTAGATTGAGATGGTTTGGACATGTACAGAGGAGGGATGGTGAGTATATTGGTAGTAGGATGTTGAGGTTGGAACTACCAGGCAGAAGGCCCAGAGGAAGACCAAAGAGATGATTCATGGACGTGGTGAAGGAGGACATGAAGGCAGTTGGTGTAGGAGAAGAAGATGCAGACGATAGGGTGAGATGGAGGCAGATGATTCGCTGTGACGACCCCTGAAGGGAACAGCCGAAAGGAAAAGAAGAAGACGAAAATGAAAGAATGAACATGGATGAGTGAGCAACCAAATGCACATGTGAAGTTTTCATGCCGTTTCTCTTTGACTCTGCTGCCTGTTTACTTCTTGTCTCTTCACAAACAGCGGCGATACAACCCGGAGACTTTAAATGTTGTGATCTACCTGACACCCTTTAAAAAGTATGATCCAACAGACATAATTGTCTCTCGATCTGGTTTATTTCACACAAGGCTGCTTCACTTTCTCTTGCTGTGCTGTCGTCCCCCCCAGGGTTATTTTCCTGGTGTGTGAAAGGTGAGCATAACTCATGGGCGTGTCCCTTTGACAGCCTTTAAGTATCAGATTTTAACTAAATCATTCAAGAGGACACTGACAAGACAAAATACAAGTCGGGTTAGTTTTTATATTCATATTATTGGCACTAGTCACTCCTGCTTTTGCTATTAAGACATAAAACATAATAAACCTCCCAAAGCGCTGTTTCTATTTAATGAGACTAGGTTAAGACAGGATTGGCATACATGAGACCCAAAATTAGATCTGGATCTGTACATACAGAGAAGATGTCAGATGTTCTGCCTTTTGTGTGTCTGTTTGATCAGACGATACCCAGCCATTACGTAGACTTTCAACTTGTTTCCCATCGATGGTTAATATAACTTCAATTTATATTCGAAACTGTCAACCATAATGAAAATGCTCATGAAATTTTCATATAAAGTAGAGTGGCTGCAGCAGCAGGAGCGTCTCGAGCTCTTCCAACGTCTGGGCTCAGCAGGCATTGGCATCAGCAGCAGCAGGAGGAGGAGGAAAGGTTGGTGCGCCTTTCATCTCCTCTGGCTGTGGATCAAGCGGCATGTGCTGCAGGAGCTCTTTACATCTCTGTCTGTCCTGCCGCTTTACCCTCTTCTTCACCTCCTCGCTATTCATCTTTCTCCAAACTGCTGACTGGAGGACGCATTGATGTAGCTCCTGAATGCACCTTATAAAAGCTAGCATGCCTAACTATAAGAGCATTGTGCAGAAATAAAGAATGCAACTGCACTGGTGTTGAGTATGGTTTGGCCATGTGGAGGGGGTGGTGGGGGTGCGCGGGGGTGGGGGGGTTGCAAAAAGGTTATCTATCCTCCTGCAACACATTATCGACCAGTTACGAGCTGCACAAACAACAAGTATTTCTTTTTGTAACTAAAGCATTCACTACACACGGCATACTCATCCTCAGGGTCACGAGAATGTATGGTCTCCACAAGACTCCTCCCTCTCTGGTTCATTGGGTAACAATTTGCACTCATTTCCACAAAATTGCTCGTCACAGTTGCTTGCTGAATGTGCTTTTTTTTTTACCTGCATTGCACAGAGAGTTCACATCACATCACATCCAGGCAAAACCACCATTTACATTTACAGCATTTGGCAGACGCACTTATCCACAGCGACTTACAATGACCACTTTTATACAACTAAGCAATTGAGGGATAAGAGCCCTTGAGCAATTGAACCCCTGACCTTCGGACCAGTAACCCATCACCTTAACCACTATTCATTCATTAGTGTCCTGCTACTATTCCATGAAATAAAATCTGTGTCACTTAAACATATTCCAAAATAAATACACACACATAAAGACGCACACACACATACGCCCGCAGATATGCACCTCACAACAATGTGACTAGTTTTGATGGGAGGTTTTGGCATTTTTTTTTTTTTTTTTTTTTTTTTGGTTTAGGTTTTTTTTTTTTGTATAATTTGCCTTGTTTTTGTGGCATTTTCCTTAACCTTTTCCCCAATTCTTCCTTAATTTCCTTATTTTATTTTAATTCAATGAATATTTCATCTCAAATTGTGAGCACTGACTGGTTCCTCATTTGTTTCTGTAGCAACTGCTACTCTATTGAGAGGTCGTCCAGCTGGATTGTGATATGGTAGAGGTTGTATATGGCTTGGTAGTGGTGACCTGGTGCTTGAACACTGATCCCAAGGTTGGGGGTTCAAGCCCCACTCTCAACGGGTTGTCACTCCCCCCCCAGTGGTGGTGCTATCTGGGTTATTAAAGGCCGGTGATGTCTATGGTGAGAAGTTCATATGAAAGAACCATTGCTGACTTGCAATTGCTCACATTGCAAGAGTGGGCTGCATAGCCCTCAGTGTGTTTCTGTCCTGCGATGGCCTGACGAGCTGTACAGGGTGTATTCTGCCCAGAGTCAGCTGAGATGGTCACCAGCCTCCCCGCAACCCTAATCAGTAATACAGTGATCCCTCACTACTTCGTGCTTCAGTTTCTGTGGCTTCAGTATATCGTGGGTTTTTCAAAAATATTCATCAATATTTTTTTTAAAAAAAAAAAGGAAATTAAGGGAAAATGGGAAAAAAGTTAAGGAAAATGGCACAAAACAAGACCAATTATGCAAAAAAAAAACACACAAACAAACAAAACAAACAAAAAACAAACACAATTATTTACATTGTGTGTGTTTATATTTTATTTACCGTATTTTCCGGACTATACGTCGCTCCGGGGTACAAGTCGCATCGGCCAAAAAAGGCATAATAAAGAAAAACATACATGTCACACTGGATTATAAGTCGCAAACTCATGGAAACTGTCTACCTTGGCTTGGAAAGCTGCTGGCAGTTTTTGTGATGTTGTGGTTCTCGCTCTGATAGAGCGAGGCGGTTCCGTTGCATGAAGTGGTAACGCCAAGAAAGTTCTCATGCACAGTCATTCATATTCATCTCCTTCACAACTACCAACTGCATTGTTTTTCAAGCCTCTCCCTGAGGCAAGTTGCTCAAACCCCCATGTGCGAGCTCGTTCCTCTTGCTGTAACCATCTAGCTTTTAGCTCGCGATTAGCTTTTAGTTCACGATTAGCTTTCAGCCCGCAAATAGCTTTCAGACCGCGAATAGCTTTCAGCCTGCGATTAGCTTTCAGCCCGCGATTAGCTTTCAGTCTGCGATTAGCTTTTAGCCTGCGATTAGCTTTTAGCCCGCGATTAGCTTTTAGCCCGCGGTTATCTTTCAGCCAGCAATTAGCTTTCAGCCCACGAATAGCTTTCAGCCTGGGATTAGCTTTCAGCCAGTGATTAGCTTTCAGCCCGCGAATAGCTTTCAGCCCGCGAATAGCTTTCAGCCCGCGATTAGCTTTCAGCCCACGAATAGCTTTCAGCCAGTGATTAGCTTTCAGCCCGCGATTAGCTTTCAGACCGCGAATAGCTTTCAGCCTGCGATTAGCTTTCAGCCAGTGATTAGCTTTCAGCCCGCGAATAGCTTTCAGCCTGCGAATAGCTTTCAGCCCGCGATTAGCTTTCAGCCCACGAATAGCTTCCAGCCAGTGATTAGCTTTCAGCCCGCGATTAGCTTTCAGACTTCGAATAGCTTTCAGCCTGCGATTAGCTTTCAGCCCGCGATTAGCTTTCAGTCTGTGATTAGCTTTTAGCCTGCGATTAGCTTTTAGCCCGCGATTAGCTTTTAGCTCGCGGTTATCTTTCAGCCAGCAATTAGCTTTCAGCCCACGAATAGCTTTCAGCCTGGGATTAGCTTTCAGCCAGTGATTAGCTTTCAGCCCGCGAATAGCTTTCAGCCCGCGAATAGCTTTCAGCCCGCGATTAGCTTTCAGCCCACGAATAGCTTTCAGCCAGTGATTAGCTTTCAGCCCATGAATAGCTTTCAGCCCGCGAATAGCTTTCAGCCCGCGATTAGCTTTCAGCCCACGAATAGCTTTCAGCCAGTGATTAGCTTTCAGCCCGCGATTAGCTTTCAGACCGCGAATAGCTTTCAGCCTGCGATTAGCTTTCAGCCCGCGATTAGCTTTCAGTCTGCGATTAGCTTTTAGCCTGCGATTAGCTTTTAGCCCGCGATTAGCTTTTAGCCCGCGATTATCTTTCAGCCAGCAATTAGCTTTCAGCCCACGAATAGCTTTCAACCTGGGATTAGCTTTCAGCCAGTGATTAGCTTTCAGCCCGCGAATAGCTTTCAGCCCGCGAATAGCTTTCAGCCCGCGATTAGCTTTCAGCCCACGAATAGCTTTCAGCCAGTGATTAGCTTTCAGCCCACGAATAGCTTTCAGCCAGTGATTAGCTTTCAGCCAGCTATTAGCTTTCAGCCCGCGAATAGCTTTCAGCCTGCAATTAGCTTTCAGCCCATGATTAGCTTTCAGCCAGCGATTAAATTTTTTTGTTTGTTTTCTTCACTGCACTCATAGTAATCTCCGCTTTTCTTCAGCCCCTCACAAGTTTCTCGTTCACGCCAAACTTTCTTTCTGCTGCTCGATTACCATTTTCTGCCATTCATTTTATGAATACATAACGGCTTTTCACTGCACTATAACAATTGAAATACATTGTCTTACAGAGTAAATCTGGCCCTGCAATGGTTTGTCACACTCACCTAAATTCGGCTGAGATAGGCTCCTGTCTTCCCTTGACCCTAGCTGGATTAATTGGTTAGGCAAATGACAGAAAGTGAGAGAGTAAATCTTCTGAGTTAAATACTGAAATGTTCTCTCTCTTTTTTAATTACAAGTTTTCTTTGCTGCATGTTCGTCACAAATGACTGTGGTCTAAAACTAACAGATTTTTTTTTAAAGCATAGATTTAAGAAATAAAAAAATGTGGTTAAATATTTGTTGTTCTAACAGCATAAGCAGATTAAGATTAAAAATCGTATGAACATGATCATGTAATGATTTATTTAAAAGTCATTCATTCATCAAACCTCTTTATCCATATATAGTCACAGGGAGTCACATCCTCCCTGAACCTGGGATTCATTCCCAGGATCATTGGACGTAGTAACCACGGTCACGCACAGCCCCTTTTTACCTAAAATATAATTTACTCATATGCACTCATTCATTTTCCAAAGTGTTTACTCCTTCTAGGGTCATAGGGACGCTGCAACCTTTCCCAGCCAACATTGAGTGAAGGTGAAGTACACCCTAAACAGCTCGACAGGATTTAATTTCAACCTATAAAGGATGTAATTTCAGTAGCAAGGCTTTCAAATTGACCTGGTCAGTCAATAATTTAATTTATTGAAAATTAAGAAAGTAATTCTCCTCGGGATTTTGAGTAAATTAGGATGATCAAATTTGACATTGGAAAATGTGACTTGAGGAATATTCCACTGATATTCTAATATTTCACAGGAGTGACTGCGTTCAGGTAAATAAATGTTGTAGGGTATACTAAAGTGTACGTTTCCTCCATGACCTATAAGAGACAATTCATTCAAGTATGCGATGTAAAATGGATTACATCATTAATTATGGAAAAGGATTTTTAAATATTTTTAAAGAATTATATTTGAAATGGTCGGCATGATGGTGTAGTGGTTATCACGTCCACCTCACAGCAAGAAAGTCCTGGGTTCGATTCCCAGTTCGGCATTTCTGTATGGAATTTGCATGTTCTCCCCATGCTTGCGTGGGTTTCCTCTGGGTATTCCGGTTTCCTCCCACAGTCCAAGTACATACACAGTAGGTTAACTGGCTGTTCCAAATCGCCCCTAGGTGTGAGTGTGAATGGTTGTGTGAGTGTTGGCCCTGCAATGGCCTGGTGAGCTGTCCAGGGTGTACCCTGTCCTTGCCGAGAGTCGACTGAGATGGGTGCCAGTCTCCCCGTGACCATAATTAGGATTAAGCAGTTCAGAAAATGAATGAGTGAATGAATGAATATTTAAAGGTGGGCAGAGTTGGCCCAGTGATATGGTGCTGACTCCAACGGTTGGGAGTTCAAGCCCTACTATCACTAAGTTAACACTACTGTCCCCTCAGTGCAGCTATTGGGTTGCTAACTGGATAATCAAAGGCCAATCATGTCTCTCACCGTCTGTGGGCTGTGGGGAGAGGCATGAAAAAGAACTGTTGCTCTCATTCATAAAGAGTAGGCCATTGGGCTGCCGTCAGCATGTTTCTGCCCTGTGATGGCATGTCAAGCTGTCCAGGGTGTACTCTGCCCTCGCCCGGATTCAGCTGAGATGGGTGCCAGCCTCCCTGCAACCTTAATTGCGATTAAGTGGTTCATAAAATAAATAAATAGATGATATTTAAAGGTAAATGGAGTTATAGTGGGAATGGAAAAGCAAAATATCAACTCTTTTTTTTTTTTTGCAGAATCACTTTATTCCCACTAGGAGGGGCAATGGTGGCCTGGTGGTTAACGGTGCTGGATAAGGTTGGGTGTTCGAGTCCCACTCTCCACAAGGTTGTCACTGTCTCTACCCCCCCGCCCAGTGGAACCCACTGGGTTATCAAAGGCGGGCTATGTCTCTCACTGTCTATGGTGAGAGGTTCATGTAACCAGGACCATTTCTGACTTTTGTAGAGTAGCTGTAAATCCGTC
Source organism: Plotosus lineatus (assembly GCA_024760905.1). Lineage (NCBI taxonomy): Eukaryota > Metazoa > Chordata > Actinopteri > Siluriformes > Plotosidae > Plotosus > Plotosus lineatus. The sequence continues at coordinate 14,856,424 of CM045741.1, read as the reverse complement.
AGCGTGTTTATGCCCCTTGCTAAAGGGTTGTGTCAGGAAGGGCATCCGACGTAAAAACACTATGCCAAATCAAACGTGTGAATCAGTAGATTCGCTGCAGTGACCCCTGAAAAAGGGAAAAGCTGAAAGCAAAAAAAAAAAAAAAAAAAACCAAACCTTTATTCCTACTAGGGTCATGGATCCATTTGAGCCAATCTTAGTCAACTCAACAGAGTACACCCTGAACCACTTGACAGTTTATTGCAGGTTCAACACATTCACACATACCAGGGCGTATGTACACAACCAGTCTCACACAAATCCATATCCAGGTACAATTTAGATCAGGTAATTAACAGCATGTCAATGTCTTTGGCAACCCACACAAGCATGGGGTTGACCACGCAGACTCCACGCAGACACACCCTCACTGGATATGGGACTCAGGCCTTCTTACTCTGAGGTGGACATGTTAACCACTATGCCACCGTAACGTCAGGCATGGGTTTGTTTTCCAAATATTTGAAATTTGCACATATGTGGTTGTTGAGGACATTTCAGCTGTGTTTAATTTTACAGTATACTTTGAGTGAATGTTTATTTTGAATATGTCAAGAAAAAAATAGTAGTCAGGATTTACAGATGGTGCAACGTTATAATGGCAGAATAAATCACTTGAATAAATAAACAAAAGAAGAAACTAAAGTGGAAAGACTAAAGACAACAAAAGAAGAACATAATAATAGTAAGCATAATAATAATAATTTATGATGGCCTGGCGAGCTGTCCAGGGTGTACTCTGCCCTCGTTCAGAGTCAGATGAGATTGGTATCAGCCTCCCCACGACCTTAATTAGGATGAAGCGGTTCAGAAAATTAAAGAATGAATACTTATGATAGTGTTATTATTATTATTATTATTATTATTATTATTATTATTATTATTATAACAGTAGTAATTATGAAAGTAGTGATAGTAATGATGATAATAATAATAATAATAATAAACACTCAAAAGTATGAAGAAAATGAAATTGAAAACTTTACAATTGTGTATGACCATTTGTACAGTCCTGCAACCGTAGAGTCCATCAAAGGGTCACAAAGTTTCCTTGACATGTTTCCAACTCCTGGTTTCAGTGATATGGATAAACAGTAGTCTTTCTGGCTGAGAAACATCACCATGTTTTCATTCCACCGGCTGATAAGCAGGGTCTGGATTTCTCAAGTTCACTGCCAAAATGCCATCTGGATATCCACTGACTAAATATCCTGTTTAGAACCTAGAGTGTATAGAAGAACTTGGTCAGAAACAATGCCATTGTGCACAGTATTTCCTCAATCACACTGGAAAGCACTTTGAACCTTAAAAAACTCAACGCTTCACTTTAAGAAAAACTGGACACAATTCAGGTCCTCTGGGGTCGGAACACTATGGAGCTTGTTTCAAAGGTTCAAAGTCACAGCATGTCTTCTTTTTGATCTTGGTTATTATTATTTAATCCTATCATGACAAAGACAGCTACCTTTAATGACTCTCAAAGAGCTGTCAGCATTCGCCAAAACTAGACCAAAGCTGGAGTTTTGCATGTTCTCCATATCGGTGTCCTCCAGGTTCTCCAATTGGCTACAATAAATTGTTTGTGGGTCTGTAAAGGTTCCAAAATACCCTCTATATATGTGTGTGTGTATATATATATATATATATATATATATATATATATATATATATATATATATATATATGTACAGATCCCTCACTTTCCATGATTAATTGTGACCGGGATCACCCCCCCCCCCGACTGACGTATACATACATGTATATGTGTGTATAATATCAATAAATACATATGCAATGCTGTAAATGGTTATAACAATTAAACATTCAAAAATAATGCATAAGATATAAATAAAATATAGATACACACATACACGTACTGACGCGCACACATGCACATAGATACACAACTAGGAGGTTGATAGGAGGTTTTGGGTTGTTTTTTTTGTTTTGTGTTAATTTAGGGGTTTTTTTGTTGCATAATTGGCTGTTTTTTCAGCATTTTCCTTAACTTTTCCCTTATTCTTCCTTAATTTCCTTATTTTTTAATTCAATGATTTTTTTTCATAAAACTGTGATGCACTGAAGCTGCATGAATTGAAATGCAAAGTAGCGAGGGATCCCTGCATGTATGTATGTATGTATGTATGTATATATATATATATATATATATATATATATATATATATATATATATATACACACATATATATACATACATATATACTATATATATATATATATATATATATATATATATATATATATATATATATATATATATATATATATATATATATATATATATATATATATATATATATATATACATACACAGTACACACACACACACACACACACACACACACACACACACACACACACACATACATGCATTAATTTGTGTCTATTTATTTTATTTAATCTGACCTTTGCCCAAATTCAGCAGGGATCGGCTCCAGCCTGTTTCTGTGTGGAGTTTGCATGTTCTCCCAAATGCTTGTGTGGGTTTCCTCTAGGTACTCCAATTTCCTCTCACAGTCCAAAAACATGCACAGTAGGTTGATTGGCTGTTCTAAATCTCCCCTAGATGTGAGACGATGTGTGTGTTGGCCCTGCAATGACCTAGTCAGCTGTCCAGGCATAACCTACCCTTGGTCAAAGTGGGCAGAGAAAGGTGCCAGCCTCCCTGTTACCCTAATTAGGATTAAGGGACTTAGAAAATGAATGAATGAGCGAGTGCTGCATGAGATAGAAAATCTGATCGGTCAGCCTGGCCATGTGTGCTGCCCACCATAATTATTGGCACCCCTGGTTACGTTGTGTTGAGAACATCAAAATAAATTCAATTTTTATTGCAGAAACTACTCTCATACTGAAAATTGTTGAAAAATATAACCTTTGACTCAAGTGAATTTTAAGGGTAAAAAATTCCCTTACTACAAAATAACATTTGATTAGTAATTCATCACTTCCTGTTTCCCTGGGGTATAAATATGATGTGACATAGAAGCCATTTTTTCATCTGTTATCCACTCTTCAACATGGGAAAGACAAAGGAATTCACCATTCAAGTAAGGCAGACGTGTGTCGACCTTCACAAGTCAGGCAATGGTTACAATAAAATCACCCATCGCCTGCACCTGCGCATATCCACTGTCAGAGGAATCATTAAGCGGTTTCAAACAACTGTAACATTGGTAAACAAGCCCAGATGAGGACGCAGCTTATTTTGCCATCATACACAGTGAGGAGGATCGTAAGAGAAATAAAACGTTCTCCAAAGTTCACCGTCAAAGAATCACGACAAATGGCATCTTGGGGTCACAAAGTCTCCAAACAACCATCGGGTACCATCTACATACCAACAAGTTATTTGGGAGGTGTGCATGGAAAAAAAAAAACTTTACTTGCTCGCAATCATAAAGGCAAACGTCTGCGGTTACTGACACATCAACTGGGACCGTGAGCTTTGGTCAGATGTTTTTGGCAACAAACACTAAGTGGGTCTGGCGGAACATAAAAAATGAGTATGCAGAAAAACACCTCATGCCCACTGTGAGTTATGGGTGAGGATCAGTCATACTATGGGCTTATTTCCCTTCCAGAGTCCCTGGGAAGCTTGTTAGGGTGCATGACATCATAAATGCTTTGAAATACAGGGACATTTTAAATCAAAATCTTGTGGTCTCTGCCCAAAAGTGGACGACGGTCATCATTGGGTCTTTTCAGAAAGATCATCAACGTTCATTTTCTGTAAGCACTTAATCCTAATTATGGTCACGGGGAGACTTGCGCCCATCCCAGCTGATTCCTGGCAAGGACAGAGTACACCCTGGACAGCTCATCAGGCCATCGCAGGGTGGAAACACGCTGACGGCTTTACAGCTTACTCTTGTCCAAAGTCAGCAATGGTTCTTTTACATGAATCTCACACCATAGACAGTGAGAGACATGGCCGGCCTTTGATAACCCAGTGAGCTGTACTGGGGGGGTGACAACCCTTGGAGAGTGGGGCTTGAAACCCCAACCTTAGGATCAATCATCCAGCACCATTACCACTAGGCCACCACCATCCCCTTTCAGAAAGATAATGACCCTAAACATGTGACCAAATCTACCCAGACATAGAAGAGTGCTGAGGAGAGGACCCAGGTTGCTGGATGATTTAGAGAGATTGTGCGGAGAGGAATCGGTCTAAGATCCCTCGTTCTGTATTCTTGTATCATGTGAAACATTATAGGAGAAGATTAGGTTCTGGGGTTTTTTTTGGTAAATACGGGTTGTACAAAGTGGGGCAGTGGTAAAGTGCGGGGATCGCTGATCCTAAGGTTGGGGGTTCGGGTCCCACTCTCCACAAGGTTGTCACTGCCCCCCCCCCCCCCCCCAAGTGCGGATAACTGGGTTATCAAAGGCCGGCCATGTCTCTCACCGTCTATGGTGAGAGGTTCATGTAACCAGAACCATTGCTGACTTTCGTAAAGAGTAGCTGCAAAGCGGTCAGCGTGTTTCTGCCCCTTGCTAAAGGGTTGTGTCAGGAAGGGCATCTAATGTAAAAACCTACGCCAAATCAAACATGCGAATCATTCGCTGTGGCATCACCTGAGAAAGGGAAAAAACCGAAAAGAATAGATAGATAGACGGGTTGTACAGGGGCAGTGGTGGTCTAGTGGTATAAGCCGCTGGATCGCTGATCCAAAGGTTGGGGGTTCGAGTCCCATTCTCCACAAGGTTGTCACTGTCCTCCCAGTGCAGCAAACTGGGTTATCAAAGGCTGGCCATGTCTCTCACTGTCTATGGTGTGAGGCTGTAAAAGAACCATTGCTGACTTTCGACAAGAGTAGGCTGCAAAGCCGTCAGCGTGTTTCCGCCCTGCAATGGCCTGGCGAGCTGTCCAGGGTGTACTCTGCCCTCACCCTGAGTTGGCTGGGATTTGGCCTCCCCGCGACAGCGGTTACAGAAAATGAACTGAACGGGTTGTACAAAATATGAACGGGGGGGGCGAGCTGTCCAGGGTGTACTCTGCCCTTGCCCTGAGTTGGCTGGGATGGGCACCAGCCTCCCTGCAACCCAAATTCGGATGAAGCGGATACAGAAAATGAACTGAACGGGTTGTACAAAATATGAACGGGGGGGGGCGAGCTGTCCAGGGTGTACTCTGCCCTCGCCCTGAGTTGGCTGGGATGGGCACCAGCCTCCCTGCAACCCAAATTCGGATGAAGCGGTTACAGAAAATGAACTGAACGGGTTGTACAAAATATGAACGTGTATGTGGGGGTGGGGGTGGGTGGGGTGGGGTGGGGGGTAATTGTGGCACAGGTGATTTGATGTCCTATAAATAAATTATTTAATAATGTGGGATTTTTTTTGAAAAAATGCAGTTGAATTAAAAGTTGGAACTGTTTTATTTTTTCCCATCGTGGTCCAAATTTATTTGGAAAAACGTAATTTATTTGAAGAGAAAGAACAGATTTAATCAGGGGTGCCAATAATTATGGAGGGCAGTGGAACCGCTTCCTGAGATCCGATCCCAATCCTTAATTCATTCTCCTCCAGATCCAGATCCAGTCCAGCAGGAGGAGATGATCCAGTGCGGGTTCTCCAGCGCGCCACCACCACCACCACCAGCGCCACCACCGCCGCCGCCGCTCTTCTCTTCTCTTCTCTTCTCTTCTCTTCTGTTCTGTTCTATTGTGATGCTCGCGCTTTACGTGGAGTTTAACGAAGCGGCTCGCGGGGGTCGGGAACGAAAGTAAACGAGGTGCGCGTGTTGTTTTGAAAGTCGGGCGGTTGGAGGTTCAAATCACTCCAACTATGCCCTGTGCGTGGGATTTCGGAGTTGGAAAAGTGGAAGTTGATCGACCTCGAGCGCCAAAGTTGAAAGGAACCGAGTGAAGTTTCTTCCTCCACGATCTCCTCCTGCTTCCCATTAAACTCAAGCCCAGCCAGCATGGCGAGAAGCTCCCAGCTCGGAGCTGTGCTGTTCCTCGCCTGGATCCCGTCCTCGTCCTCCTCCGGCTTCTCCTGGACTGTTCCTTTCCAGCTGTCCGGGAACAAGTTGAAGGTTTGGGGTTGGTGGGTTGTGGTCATGTTGGGACTGTTGTGCGCTGCAGAAAGCGACTTTTCTATCCTGGAGGAAGCGCAAGTGCTGGCGGTGCAGATGAAGAAGCTCTCAGCTCAGGAGCTGGGGGTCTTCACCATGCAGGTAACCAAAGCTCTGTGCACTTTTCACTCCTGTGCACTTTTCACTTCTGTGCACTTTTCACTTCTGTGCACTTTTCACTCCTGTGCACTTTTCACTCCTGTGCTCACTCCAGGCTCTGGAACATGGGCTTGGGGTTGCACTGCTTGTGCTGTTGCACTCTCAGGTTATTTGTCCTTGTGTGCATTTCATACTTTGTGGATCATGGTGTCAGAGTTTGTGGTTTTGAATTATTATTATTATTATTATTATTATTATTTTTTTTTTTTTAGCTCTGTTTATCACATCCCACAGTTATTTAATCAGAGTACGGCCTTCTTTCGGATCTGCTTTTTTTTTTAATTATTATTATTATTATTATTATTATTATTAGGGCAGTGGTGGCCTAGTGGTATAGGGTGCTGGATTGCTGATCCTAAGGTTGCAGGTTCAAGTCCCACTCTCCACAAGGTTGTCACTGCCCCCCCCCACCCCCACCCACACACACACACTGCAGCTAAGTGGGTTCTCAAAGGCAGGCCATGTCTCTCACTGTCTCTGCGTAGAGGTTCATGTAAAAGAACCATTGCTGACTTTCGACAAGCGTAGCTGCAAAGCCGTCTGCGTGTTTCTGCCCCTTGCCAAAGGGTTGTGTCAGGAAGGGCATCCTGCATAAAAACCTGTACGCCGAATCAAACATGCGAATCAAATGATTCGCTGTGGCGACCCCTGAAAAACGGAAAAAGCCGAAACAAGATTATTATTATTATTATTATTATTATTATTTGTTCCTAGTACAGTATTTGGAAGCACATTGCACTTTTTAAATTCACTGAATAATTTGTTTACCCATTGATGGTGGATTTACTGCTGTAGATGATCTGATTTAATGTGCCTTTGTGTGTACAGAGAAGCAACAATTCCCTCTAATCAGAATTTATAGTCCTCTCCACTCAGCCGCTTGGATCTGTTTCAGCTGCATCATACATTAGGTTCTGCTCCAGATGTTTACTTAACATGCACTCAATCAGAAATATACATTCTCATTGAAGGATTAAATGTATATCTGGTTTTTTTTTGTTTTGTTTTTTTCCCCCCCATCTGCCTGGAACTGTAGAAAGTGTACATTTCGTTCCACAGACCCTCTGAGTACTGATTTATTATTTAAAAAATTCCTTGCATTTGTGCAACAGGGCTGATGGGAGAAGCTCCCCTGATTCTTGAAGGCTTTCTAATGTTTGCGCATTGTATACTCCGATCCTGAGGTTTTCTTGCAGAAATGTAAATTTCATAAAAAATATTGATTATTGAATGTAGACGTGTGTATTTGAAACAACATGTCAGTGAAACGTGTTCATACATCCACGTTCCAGATTTCAAGCTTTAGATTGTGAAAGGTGTGGTAGAGATGTTTAATTATTGGTATCTCTATTGTTGTTGATATTAAAACAATCTGTATGGTGCAAAGTGCTTAATTATTAACTGTATAAACTAATTATTTTCATTCAGAGTTTTACAAAATATTTACTACAAAAGAAGAGAAACTCCTGTATTTTTTATTATTTTTTTAATTTTTTTTTTTTACAGTTTTAATAATGTTAAAGTATCGATAGTAGTCGTCTCATTTTAGGCGGCTTGTAATGAAATTTCCGTCAGATGGCGAGATGGATAATCAGGTCATGATGTTCAGACTATCTCAGAAATACATATGATGTCAGTATCATTTTTGTGTTGAAAGATTGCCTTGAACTGGTGTACAATAAGTCCGTGAATGTACCGTTTAAAAAAAAAAAAAAAAAAAAAAAAAAAAAAATTGGTACAGTTCCCGCGAACACTACAAAAGGTTAATAACTCTGTGTATGAAAAATCTATTTTAGTAGTTGTGCGGTGTTGTTTCCGTCAGTGTGAGAGTAAATACATTTAATAAAAATCAGTGAGCGATAAACCCCACTTAATATGCAGAGGGAAAACATTGCTTCATTCAAAATTTTCATTTATCCTCAGTTCATCATCTTTTCATTTCGGCTGTTCCCTTTTTCTGATTGGTTGCCATAGCGAATCATCTGATTCGCAGGTTTGATTTGGCATAGGTTTTTACGTCGGATGCCCTTCCTGACACAACCCTTTAGCAATGGGCAGAAACACGCTGACGGCTTTGCAGCTCCTCTTTACCAAAGTCAGCAATGGTTCTTTTACATGAACCTCTCACACCACAGACGGTGAGAGACATGGCCCGGCCCGCCTTCGATAACCCAGTTATCCGCACCAGGGGATTTATCCTCAGTTCATGGTTTGGTTAATTTAACAAAGTGCGAAATTGACCATGTGTATAGTGCATCGATTGCATGTAGTTCAGGGTGTTCTTCAGCGATCATCTTGAAACACACACATTTAGAGGTGGGAATAAAAGGAATACTGATCTAAAATAAGGTGGGAAAGGTTTTGTGGTGGAGCTTCGGATTGAGTGGGTTGCTGTGGATGTGTAAAAAAAAAAAAAAAAAAAGAAAATGTGTATATGGCTGCAGTGTGAGAAAACAAATGGAGACTTTATAAAGGTGTGATGTGATGACTATGGAGTCACTTACACTTCAGAGAGAAAGGACAAGAGTGGTCATCGGTGGGGGGTCCATCCCAAATGGCCTTTCATCTCCTGTGAAAAGCTGAAGACCACACCACCTTCTCAAAGGGGCCT
>CM045741.1:14785015-14842515 GCA_024760905.1 Plotosus lineatus | reverse complement strand
ATACATACAGTATGTATGTTTTCATTTTGTATGTATAATATATTATCCAGTTAAGCTCTATGATGCCACTCTCTTTTGAAGAAATAAGACTTTCTCCTGAAGAAACGACAGTTTCCTCTGAAGTGCCTGAAGATAATCAGCTGAACTGTTGTAAAGCTGTAGTATTAAAGTCTTTTTCAATTATTATTCTAGTACAATGCCTAAGTGAATATTTATGATAAATGTTTAGAAGCCAGCCACGCCCCCTCAACAGTTAGTTAGAGAACACAGCCGTCAAAATCAAAGTCCCCCAAAAAGAACATGAAATGTAATTAATTGGATAAACAAAATAAAACGATAAACATGCTACACCACAGTACATAAAATCACACACACAAAAATTCAAAAAATTAACTTCGTTACTGTACTGGAATAATGATTGAAAAAGACTTTAATTCTAGAATGTTTTCAGATGTTTATTTCTCTTCAGGCACTTCGGAGGAAATTGTCGTTTCTTGAGGAGAAAGTCTTATTTTTTCAGAAGAGACATCCAACGTCATTACCTTTTCTAGCGCTTTGCCAGAGAAGATGCACAGCGTTTGAGTGGCATCACAGAGTCTAACTGGTAATGAAAACACATGAAAAAAAAGAGGCTCATTGAAAACTTGTGCGCGAAGTTGGAAAAAGGAAGTAGGAAAAAGGGGCGTTACATCATCTCAACCTATCAACAGGAGGGAGGACAGCCATTGGCTGAATTTGAGTGACGTGTCAGCTGCTCGGCAGTCCGCGAATACTCAAACCGTGAGTGCAAAACCGCAAATAGTCAAGGGCCTACAGTACAGTGATCCTTCGCTACTTTGTGCTTCAGTTTCTGTGGCTTCAGTGCATCGTGGGCTTTTCAAAAATATTCATTGAAAAATATGGAAATGAAGGAAAAATAGTGGAAAACATTAATGGAAATGTTGCAAAACAAGGCCAATTATGCAAAAAAACCCAAACCCTCAAACAAACAAAAACAAAAAAACAACCCACCAAGACCACTTACATTTTTATGTGAGGTGCGCATCTGAGTGTGTGTGCGCGCATGTATTTATATTTTATTTACATCTTATGCATTATTTTGAATGTTTAATTGTTATTATCATTTATAGCTTTTAAGATGTATTTATTAATATTGTATACACATACACATGCACGTATACGTCAGTCGGGGAGGGGGGGGGGTCGATCCCACTTCGCGGAAATTGGCGGTCGCACGCAAGGGGGGGTTCCTTGGTCCCTTGGTCCCCATTAACCATGGAAAGTGAGGGATTCCTGTATTTCTGGTAATTAAATATTTATAATAGGGAGGGGCAGTGGTGGTCTATGGACTAGTGGATAGGGCGCAAGATCGTTGATCCTAAGGTTGGGGGTTCGAGTCCCCACAGGGTTGTCACTGACCCCCCCCAGTGCAGCTAACTGGGTTATCAAAGGCGGGCCATGTCTCTCACTGTCTATGGTGAGAGGTTCATGTAAAAGAAAGATTGGGAGGTCGTGAGTTCAAATCTCACTGAGACCCTCACTGTGCTAAGACCCCTGGGCAAGGTCTTAACCACAAGTGTGCCTCTGTTCACCCAGCAGTATAAATGGGTACACGCGTATGCTCAATGCGCATGAGAATATTGCGTTGTTCTATCCTTTTGATGCTGAGTGCCAAGCAGGAAGCAACAACTCCCAAATTTTTACGTCTTATGGTATGACGCAGCCGGACTCGAACTCCGACCATCTGGGGGATAAAGCGGACGCTCTATCAACTGAGCTAAAACTCCGGTATATATCCCCGGCAGTGATGGTCTAGTGGATAGGGCGCAGGATCGCTGATCCAAAGGTTGGGGGTTCGAGTCCCCACAGAGTTGTCACTGTCCCCCCCAGTGCAGCTAACTGGGTTATCAAAGGCGGGCCATGTCTCTCACTGTCTATGGTGAGAGGCATGTAAAAGAACCATTGCTGACTTTCGTAAAGAGTAGCTGCAAAGCCGTCAGCGTGTTTCTGTCCCTTGCTAAAAAAGGGTTGTGACAGGAAGGGCATCCGACGTAAAAACCTCTGCCAAATCAAAATGTGCAAATCAGATGATTCGCTGTGGCGACTCCCGAGAAAGAAAGAAAATATTTATAATAGGGAAATATGTTGTTAGTGTGACAAATAGTAGATTATTTTGCTTTTATTTGGAATTTGTGTTGTTGGAATTGAATTAAATGGCACGGAGTGAAATCTTTGGTTCATTATTAAATAAAACCGTTTTAACCTTTTGAAATTCTGAGAGGACGCAGCTTTCGGAATCCTACAATATTTACTTAAAATGAATGGGGAAAGAGGGGCTGTGTGGTACACCTAATATGGTACAATGAGGCAAATTGGTGCACCTTTGTCATAAAATGTCTTTTTAAAGATCAAAGCGCATCACATTTCCGTTCAGGGAAGCGTTGTGTTCTCAGAACTGTGTATCATAGAAAATGTCACACTTCTACCATGGAATCGGTTTTCCCAAGCCGCCACACACTTCATTTTGGGGTCATTTTGTAGATGAAAGCCTGGATGAATGCAACTACACCTTCTCTGGTTTGTGGTTAACAATCTGTCAGTGCAAACAGCAGATATTTTAAGCATAATTTATATAAGGTTTGTGTACTGGACATGCATGCATTGTAAATCTGAACAATATAAGCAGCAGTGTGAATTTGTCAGTGTACACGAACGTTTCCGTCACAGCAGGAAAGATTTTACTGTTGTGAATGATTTAATTGGTGTAGTTTCTGTTTTAAAGGGAATCGGACATGAAATAGGTGTACCAGTCTCACCGAAACATTTTAAATTTATATTACAGTGATCCCCTACTTTTCGCAGTTAATGGGGACCAAGACCCTCCGCGAACGCTGAATTTCTGTGAAGTAGGAATGACTAGCCCCCTGACTGACACATACGTACATGTATATGTGTATGTAATATCAATCAATACATATTCAACTCTATAAATGATTAGAATTAAACATTCAAAAATAATGCATAAGATGTAAATAAAATATAAATACACGCACACCCAGACACACATACAGACGCAGGCGCGCACACCACACTCAGATCCGCACCTCACATAAAAATGTAAGTAGTTTTGTTGGGGGGTTTTGGGTTTTTGTTTTCTGATGAATATTTTTGAACACCCACAATGCACTGAAGCCTCAGAAACTGAAGCACGAAGCAGTGAGGGATCACTGTGGTCAAATATATTTTTTTCTTGCATTATATTGAAAATTGGACTCGACAATGTATCAATAAATAATCATATCACAATATACTTCTTCATATTGTCAATAAACTGAATATCGTGGGTTTTATGATTGAGCAGAAATATCACCTTTCCTTCGAAATGGACAGTATTTTAATCAGGAGTCCAACAACAGGGATTTTAATATAGATATATTTTTATTGTGATGTTTATCGAGAGCGACTCATGATACGATTCCTCCCCCCATGTTACTCAGCCCTACTAAAAAAGATTTTCCTACAATTTACCAAAATTTATCGCTGTTCAAAAGTCGTATTACTGCCCAGGGATTTGTCTGAAACCACTTTTTGAAAGATTTCCTTTCTTTTTTGTTTTTGCATGAAGAGTGTCAGTGTGTGATTGGTTAGACCTGTATTGATATACACGGATCCCTCACTTTCCGTGGTTAATTGGGACCGAGACCCCCACGCGACCATTGAAATCCGAGAATTAGGATCACCCCCCAACCTCCCCCCGACTGACGTATACGTACATGTATATATAATATCAATAAATACATATTCAATGCTATAAATGCTTATAATAACAATTAAACATTCAAAAAACCCATAATATGTAAATAAATATAAATACATACACATACAGATGGTATTGCATGAGAAGACGATGACCCACATACATATGCACGCGCGTGCAACAATGTAAGTAGTTGTGATAGGAGATTTTGGGTTGTTTTTTGTTTTGTGTTGGTTTAGGGTTTTTTTTTGTTTTTTTTTTTATATATATATAATTGGCCTTGTTTTTGTGCCATTTTCCTTAACTTTTCCCCTATTTTTCCTTAACTTCCTTATTTTTGAATTCGATTAATATTTATTTAGTTATTTATATATTTTAAAAAACGTGATGCATTGAAGCCGCATGAATTGAAGCGCGAAGTAGTGAGGGATCCCTGTATTGCTTAATGGGCATCATGAACATGTTTTTATTTTCACAACAGAGGCTTGTATTGAATTTTCTTTCTTTTCTCTGAGGTCTCTGCTATATTCAGCTGAAGTTCAAGATTTGCAAGTAGAATGCTGGGATTCTATGACGAGGGTTTATGTTGTGTTATGAGTGTGTGCTGAGGTGAGCTCAGTGCATGAGCATCAATCTGTTTGGAAGCATAATGATGCCTTTTTAAACTCATTCACGGTTTTAGTATAGGCTACACAAACATTAGAAATGAGGGAATTCTGTGGGTCTTATTTTTTATTTTTTTTTCCATTTTAATGTTCCTTCATTCATTCCATCACAGTGCTCTTGATGCATTAAGAATCATCTTCTTTTTTTCCTTTCGGCTTTTCCCTTCAGGGGTCGCCACAGCGAATCATCTGCCTCCAACCTTCATGTCCTCCTTCACCACATCCATAAATTTTCTCTTTGGTCTTCTATTTTGTTGAATTTGTGGGATTTCACGAGTGTCTGATTGCTGTTTTGATTCAAGCATTGCTCACTCAGGATAATGTCTATTAAAACTCAGATTGTGAATGAATCAGATTGTACACAGTGCTATCAATAATGAATATTTTACAGTAGATTTGATTAACTAATATTTTTACCCCTCCAAAAATACCCCCCCCCCCAAACATTTAGGGATCAACGGTATACGGATTTGTTCAAAAGTATTGTGATTGGAGATGGGCGTCGAGATTGATTCAGTTATATTCGAACTGTGCTTCATTTCTCACTGCCTCCAAAATCTATCCATTTATTTATTTATTTAAATTTAATTCATTGTACATTGACACCGATTAAAAACCTTGAGATCATAAGTTTTGACAGTTTTATTTTGGATTTTTGTAACGTGAGGTTCTCTACCGAATGTGGGCGCTTGTCGCAAGTGATGTATGGTACTTGTGAGACAAAGTGCGGCTTATCTGGACTTCCGATCTTTCAAGTGAGCAAGTGAAGGTCGAGTACTAAACAATTATTCAACGTGCACTTGCTCACTTGAAAGATCGGAAGTCCGAATAAGCCGCGCTTTGTCTCACAGGCACCATACGTCACCTGCGACAAGCGCCTACATTCGGTAGAGCGCCTTACATATGTTTAATTTGGTTTAGAATGTTAGCTTAAAAAAAAACAACAACAAACAAAAGTGTTATGAATCAATTATGCACATCCATTCATTCATTTTCTGTAACCGTTTAATCCTAATTAGGGTCACGGGAAGGCTGGCGCCTATCCCAGCCGATTCCGGGCTAGGGCAGAGTACACTCTGGACAGCTCGCAGGCAATCGCAGACAGAAACACGCGGACTGCTATGCAGCTACTCTTGTCAAAAGTCGGCAATGGTTCTTTTACATGATCCTCACTCCATAGACAGTGAGAGACATGGCCCGCCTTTGATAACTCAGTTAGCTCCACTGGGTGGGGGTGGGGGGCAGTGACAACCCATAGAGAGTGGGGCTTGAACCACCAACCTTGGGTTCAGTGATCCAGCACCTTTACCACCAGGCCATCGCTCCCCATTATGCACATCAAAACAACAAAACAAACTGACACCTTCCAAAATTAAAGTCACAACAGTAAATATTGTGTACGCTCTCCGTTTGCCATGGTGCAGGTGATAAATTGTGGTGATACAGGCATGGTACAACTCATCCCACAAGTTCTGCAACTGGATGTAGCATTCGCCATGGTCGTGACCTGTCATCAGTTGACCCTGTCATGTTGTGGAGGTCATTCAGGTTTCTGATGATGGCTTGTGTACAGCCTATATATCTCGCTACCCCACTGTAGCTCAACCTGGCCTGCACCGTACTCATTGCCTAGAGACGTTGTTCATGTGATAGACATGGCATTATGACACGCGCCAAACTAGCCATAGCCGACATTTTCTATCGAAGGATGTGTAGGGTGTGGCATAGTGGTGTTTTGTTTACACGCTGCACTTGGTTTTACAAGGGGAAGAACAATGTTTTCAAAAGAAAGTTGTATTTAATTACTCATTCAAATCACTTGTGCAGCTCTTGACTAAATCTTTCATAGTTTAAAGATTTAGAGGGATGATGCAAGTTTCTTCTCTGTGGTTCAAGGCTTTAAAATTATAACAAAATGGAGGCGAATGTGGAATCATCGTGATTTACTAAATTGCAATCCAGATCGAATCAGTACCTCAGGTAATGATATTGTATTGGGTGTTCCTGGTGGTTCCATTCTTAAATTTTAATATTCTTGAAAGTATATGTTCTAAAAGGCTCTCAGCTATGAAGTGAGCACCAACATTTTATCGAATGTAGGTTGAATTAGCTGTTGAACTCCTGCGGCTTGTGTTTCACTGTGAATCTCAAGGAGACAAATCTGAGCTCTCTTCAAAAATGGCTTTCATTAAACGATAGCTGTAATCAGCTGACCTGTTTTTTATATACACACACACACACACAAATACACACACACACACACACACACACACACACACACTCTTCTTCTGCTTTCGGCTTTTCCCTTCAGGGGTCACCACAGCGAATCATCTGCCTCCATCTCACCCTATCCTCCGCATCTTCTTCTCTTACACCAACTACCTTCATGTCCTCCTTCACCACATCCATGAATCGTCTCTTTGGTCTTCCTCTAGGCCTTCTGCCTGGTCGTTCCAACCTCAGCATCCTACTACCAATATACTCACTATCCTTCCTCTGTACATGTCCAAACCATCTCAATCTAGCCTTTCTGACTTTGTCTCCAAAACGTCTTACATGTGCTGTCCCTCTGATGTACTCATTCCTAATCCTATCCATCCTCATTACTCCCAAAGAAAACCTCAACATTTTCACACACACACACACACACACACACACACACACACACACACACACACACACACACACACATATATATATATAATACACACACAGTAGGCCCTTGACCATCTGCAGTTCAGAGCTCGCAACCCTGCATACTTGCGGATTGGCGACAAACCCAGAAGCAACTGGCATGTGATTCAAATTTAGCCAATGGCTGAGAGCTTTTGTTTCTCCCTCCTGCTGATTGGTTGCAGATGATGTGTACACCTCTTTTTTTCTTCTTCGCACACATGTCAGCGTAATTGCTTGAATTGTGAATTCACATGTTTTTAGTATGTTTTTAATGATTATTTAAGCCTTATGATGTCACTCAAACGGCCTGCATCTTCTCTCGCTTCTGGAAGGAGCCTAAGCATTTTATTCATTAATAAATATTATCACAGTACAAAATTAAAAAGTTCTTACTTAATCATTACTACATTTTACTGAATTATTATTGTATTAAGGAATCAGGCTGTCTGTAGAATGTGTTTTTAGAAGCATATTTTAGTGCATGTAATATCATACATAGGGTTTTAAAACCGCTTCAATAACTCGCGGGTTTTCTTGCTCCGTGGGAGGGGCCAGAACTAAACCATGGCGAAATACGGGGGCCTACTGTATACTCAATAAATAGGAGCTTCATGGGAAGTAGGTTTTGTGCGGCCTTTTCTTGCAGGGGTGACCGGTGATGGCAAACAGGGCTATCACGGCTAACTACCTTGAGGTGTGTGTGTGTGTGTGTGTGTGTGTGTGTGTGTGTGTGTGTGTGTGTGTGTAGGTGGGTGGGTGGGGTTTGCACTGTGAGAACCAGGCTGTGTGTATGTGTGTGAGTGTGTGAGTGATTGGGCTATACATGCTTGGTCCTGAATGAGGGTTGTTTCAACACTTAGCTTCTCTTCAGGCTTTGCATTTCTATGAGTCCCCTCCCCCCCTTTCCTCTCCTTTCACAAGGAGCGGTGAGCAGGGCCCCCACAACTGCCAGTCTACCGGACTGGTCTCATTTCAGTGTTCTCAATTAATGACCGAGTGTGTTGTGACTTGCACATGTATCACAGTGACATTTTGAAGAAGGTCCGTGATGTGATTAGTACGCATGTGTGAATGCGAGTGTGTAAACGTTGCCAAAACTGAGCTGCGGCTTATGGGAGCTTGTAAGTCCAGGCAGTTGAGCACGGGATTGTGGGGGGCTGGGAATTCGTGCATGGGGCACTTTGAAAAGGTCCCATAATGCCAAGCAACAGAGTGAAGACTCATTCTTTTTGCACCCAGGCTCCTTTTGTCATGAATAAATAAATAAATCCACTTCATTAGACCTGAATTCTGTTTGAATGCGTTCCGTGTGCAGCAGACAGCCCGGCATTACTCTTATTGTAGTTTAAAGATTTAGGTTGCACGTTCTCCGGTGTTCAGGCTCTTTATTTTTGAAAAAAAAAAAAAAAAAAGCAATATATAATTTGGTGTAATTAGTCTTCTATATGACGTTATGCTGAAAATCACTTTAATAGTTGAGGCCGTCATTTAGCTCCTTTTATTTTTATTATGTTACCTTTTGTTCATTAACGCAAGCCTGTAATTCCAAACGCAACCAGCCTGTTATAGAAAATGAACCACAATCTGGTAGCATTGCACAATTATAGCGAAAATTATAATCCCAGTTATTTTTGGACAAAATAATGGTCATAATTTTTTTTTTTAAACATGAGCACCTATTGACTTTGCAAACACTGTTTTATTGTCTGTTCACTGAGACTTACAAAAAGTTGTTTATTATTATTATTATTATTATTATTACTATTATTATAGCAGTTAAATGTAATCATTGAAATATTTAGGCACCACCTAAAACCATACATAACAATGTTGGCGTTTATATTCTTTAGAGAAACCTTCATAGTCCAACTGGCTATTTTTTCTTCATGAAGAAAAACCATTAACTAAGCATTAAAAATTTCTGTAAGAGCACTCCGTGTCGATGTCAGTGGCATACGTGCGTTGGTTTCATGGTGTTGGCGCATGACCCGACATCAAAATTGAGCTCATGACTTTTCTATTTGCATTAGTATCGAGCTCTGTGTAGCGCTGCTATTATTTAACGTTATTTTCTTCATCATCATCATCTTCCACTTCTTCCGGGGTCGGATCGCAGGGGCAACAACCTAAGCAATGAGGTCCAGACGTCCCTCTCCCCAGCCACTTCCTCCAGCTCTTCCGGGGGGACGCCGAGGCGTTCCCAGACAAGCCGAGAGACATAGTCCCTACAGCGTGTTCTGGGTCGACCCCGGGGTCTCTTCCCGGTTGGACATGCCCGAAACACTATACCAGGGAGGCGTGCAGGAGGCATTCTGACCAGATGCCTGAGCCACCTCAATTGTCTCCTCTCAGTGTGGAGGAGCAGTGGTTTTACTCCGAGCTCTCCCCCGATGGTAGAACTTCGCAACTTCTCTGGAAGGGAGAGCCACGCCACCCAGCGAAGGAAGCTCATTTCAGCCGCTTGTATCTGCGATCTTGTTCGTTCGTATTTTATTCAATTAAATTTTTGACTAAGCATGCTAGGCTAGTTCAGTGTAGCATGAGGTTTTAATGACACATCAGAGGTAAACATCTCAAGAGCTCCTGCGCTTTCCAGTATTATCCTGGACCTGGCTTGAGCTGAACTGAACATGTGAGTTTGGGCTTTTAGGGAGGGGGCAGTACCTAGAATGCAGTTTCTAACAAGAATCAAATTTCAAAACCATCGTGCAGAATATTCCTTTAGTATTATTGGAGTGCAACAGTTTTTGTCACTAATATAGTGTGATTTCAACTTCAATTTTTTTTTCTATCTCCCTGCCACCAGTCATCATCTCCATCCCTCGCTCACTCACTAGGACTCACAGCCCCTTTCTCCGGCGCACATAAAACAGGAAATGATCTCAGATGAGGTCTGACCTCTGACACTATCTCTTTGATGGGGAGATGAAACGCTCGGACTTGGAGGTCACTAATTGGCAGAAAGGCCAGCTTTGCTTTTGTGTCTCGAGAGAGAAATGGTAAGCTCAACAGGCAGCAGCTGTGTGACTGCAGATTTGCCTGGTGCCGGTACGGTACATGATGGTTGGTGGCTTTATTCATGCAGCTCGACCGGTAAAGCAACACCTGTTTTAGTGGAGAAAAAGGAGCTGGGTGCCACGGGACACTGTTCCCCCTGGTTGGTGAGTAAACAAGAATGGTGCCACGAATGTAATTTTGTGTGGGGAGAACTGATTAGTGTTGCCAAAGACATTTGGGATTGTTTATTTTTATTCCCCATAAGGCCAGCGAAGACAGTGATGTGTGTTTTTAGATAAACTGACTGACCCTGGGGTAGGTCACATGAGCTGTGTGGAAATATTTACTGCTCCGTTTACTTCTTATGGATGTGTGTGTAGGTGTTGGATGAAAAAAGGGCGTTGAGCATTGAGTGTTTATAGTACCTGTCTGCACTCTCCTTGGCTTGTGTGGGTGAGTACACGCACTCGTCCACTGCCAGCGTGCCTGCACAGGAGTCTTGGGGACGGCCTGCAGTCTGGCTGATTTGCTACGGAGAACAAAATAATATGGAATGAGCACTTGTAGATAGACAATGCACTAGAGCATTGTGGGAAGGCAAGTGGCCTCAGGTGTGTGTGTGTGTGTGTGTGTGTGTGTGTGTGTGTGTGTGTGTGTGTGTATCGAAGTTCTTGTGATGGTAATGTTGCAGTGTGTATTTGTTTTTTGTTTTTTTAATTTGCACTGAATATAAGCAATTAAATTTTTGTTTTATATTTTTATTTATTTTTAAGCAATGTACAATGAATATGTTTAAGGCTTCAAGCCTGCCAAATGAGTGCTGCTTCTTTGCACCTTTGTTCCTGTATAAATAAAGATGAGCTTAGTTTTCTGCGATTGATGTAGCCTCTCTCTCTGAGGCGTGTTGTGTGCTGATCCGAACTTGTAACTCGGCGCCGTTTGATGTGCTGTCTTCAGAACATCAGTACTCCAGCTCTGCATTATTGATGCATTTGTGTCAGTGTTCATGTGCTATGCATTTTAATCCAGTCTCACCAACTGACATTTAATGCTGCAGCAGTACTGACTGGTACAGATTTTGCGGTTTGTAATGCTCACACAATGGCAACCTGGTATAAAAATTTATTAATCGTTATTTACGAAACAAACAAATTTATTTGTAAAGAAATTTTTTCGCACATGAAAGAAAAATAAAGAGAGGTGTGTGTGTGTGTGTGTGTGTTTGTGTGTGTATGTGTGTGTGTGTGTGTGTGTGTGTGTGTGTGTGTGTGTGTGTGTGTGTGTGTGTGTGTCTGTGTGTGCGTTTGTCTGTGTGTGGGTTTGTGTGTGTGTGTGTGTGTGTGTGTGTGAGTGTGTGTGAGTGTGTGTGTGTGTGTGTGTGTGTGTGTGTGTGTGTGTGTGTGTGTGTGTGTGTTTGTTTGTGTGGGTGTGTGTGTGTGTGTGTGTGGGTGGGCGCGTGTGTGGGTGCGTGTGTGTGTCTGACACACAAAAATAGACATGGCACTAGTGGATCACCGTTCCAAATGGTATTGAAGGCAGTTTGTAGTCACTATACAGGAAAATCAAAGCTGCTTTTGTATTTTTACCTTTGACTGAAGGTCATACTCATATACACTGACTGTACAAGTAAAATTTGCTACTTGAATTTAAATAGATACCTTTTGAATAATTGCTGCGATCGGCTATATTTTTAAGTTGGCACTTACTATTTTATCACCAACTGATGCACTGATGAACAATAGAGGCAGGCTTCTCGTCTGAGCTTGCCTCTGTTCGTCAGGTTAAGGCTCAGCAACATTATGTAGCAATAAAATAAGGTCAGCTGAAATTATCCCATCAATGGGTTTTATTTTTTTATTTATTTTTTCATTTTTTTTTAAACATGACAAAAACTGGTACATGATACGGTTGATATTAATATAGTTTGATTCAAAGTACTAAATTTTAATTTTTTGTGCATTGGCTCTTTACAGTATTGTTTAAGTGCTGTAATGATTCATATGATAAAGTCCAGTAAATTTAAAAAGTCTACATTCTTGCAAATGTGAACTTATTTGCAAAAATCTTATGTGCTTCAATGTGGTGCAATGAAGGGACAAAACATTAATCCAGCCATAAATTGACACACAGGCAAAAGATGAAGGCATCTCAGACAAAAATCCTCAGAACTTCTTGCATCTGTTTTAATCAATTTAAAAATAATTACCTTTTCTGTTTATTTGACTCCAATTTCATACACAGCGGTTAGCATCCAAACAGGTGGCTCCAATCAGAGGTTGCTCTGTTTCTGGATAAGTTTGATATTTGCAATGGTATGGTATCATTTTTATATTTATGGCATCTGGTAGTCACGCTTATCCAGAGCAGCTTACATTTTATCAGTTTTATACAACTATAAATACAAGGCCTTCCAACTGATGGCGTCATCATACTGGGGCTTGAGCCCCCAAACCTTCTGTTTAGTAATCTGGAACCTTAACCACTCATGTACCACTGGTACCATTTCACAGATTTCTGTAGTTGTTGTTACTAGGGGCATCCCCCCCTTTTTTAAAACTTCCAAATATACCTGTTAGAAGCTGGCTAAACCAACTTTATACTCCTGAGGGTTTTACTGTTTATTTGCATGCATATATATATATATATATATATATGCATGCATGGATCGATCCCTCACTTTCCGCTACTTGGGACCGAGATCCCCACGCGACCATGGAAATCGACTCAAAGTAGGATCAGACCCCCCCATCCCCCCGATTGACATATACGTACATGTATATGGGTATATAATATCCATAACTACATATTCAATGCTATAAGTGCTTATAATAATAATTAAACATTTTTAAAAATAACATCAGATGTAAATAAAATGTAAATACACACACATACAGATGGTATTGCATGAGAAGAAGGTGACACACATGCATACGTGTGCACGGACACGTGCAGATGCGCGTGCACACACAGATGCAACAATATAAGATGAAGTATAATAAGAAATATAATGAAGTCGCATGAATTCAAGTGTGAAGTAGCAAGCAATCCCTGTGTGTGTGTGTGTGTGTGTGTGTGTGTGCGCGCGTGTGTGTGTGTGTGTGTGTGTGTGTGTGTGTGTGTATATATATATATATATATATATAAAATATGTGTGCATGTATGTATGTATATATGTATGTGGGTGTGTATGTATGTATGTATGTGTATATATATATATATATATATATATATATATATATATATATATATATATATATATATACATATACACACACACACACACACACACACAAAAACCTGAAATCCTGTTGACAATTTAACACCTTTTCAATCAGACTTATGGATCGTTATATAAATACTAAGAATACATGAAACATCTCAGTGCGTTGCAACATTATTATACATATATACAATTTATTACAAAATTATACATATCAAAGTTATATTGTTCCATAAATTAAAATATTGAAGAAAATGCAATAAGTCTTTATTTTCAGAATCAGTGGTGAGGTGACTGACTGATTAATTGCGAAACCGTGACGCTTTAATAACCCTTCTGGCTTTTAACTGGTAATAATCAGACATGCAGAATTTGTTTACTCAAGTCTGAGTATTAGCTTGAAGCAGCTCATAAAATAACATTTGAAGTTTTTTTTTTCTTTTTCACTGCGTGCTGCTGTTTTGGTATAGTTTATGACCCCACTTCACTGAGTTCAGCTGATCTTTATTTTTCAGAGCTGTGTGCTTTTGTGCATCTCATTAGTTCATCGTGCTGTTAGTGCAGTCAGGCTTTTCCAGCTGTGTTTGAGGACCGTTGTCTTTCATTCTGATTGTCCTCACTGTTGGGTTTCTCCCCAAGGCCCATGCTGAGTATTAGTATATGTTTGCTTGCGATGCCTCCTCTTCATAAAAGATGGAACGTGCCAAAACCAACCGTTACATTCCTGCACCAGGAATGAGTAGCAGTTTTTTTGGATTAGCTCCAGCGGTTGAAATTCATGTTGCAGTTCCACAAGGACATAATCTGAAATATAACACCTGGTATGGCTGATTTGAGGTTTTTTTTGGGGTGTAGTTGAGTGTGTAGTCATATACTGAAGAACGGATCCTGAGCAAATCTTCGAATCTTAGCCCATTCTGGGTGAGGACGGCGTATACCCTGGACAACTCGCTAGACCGTCTCAGGGCAGAAACATGCTGACGCCAGTCCAATAGCCTACTCTTTACGAATGACAATAGTGGTTCTTTAACATGCCCATAGACCGTGAGAGAAATGACCGGCCTTTGTTAATCCAGTTAACTGCACTGGTGCGGTGGGGGGGTGGGGGGTGGGGGGCAGTGACAACTCGACGATAGTGGGGATTAAACAAACCCCTACCCTTTAGATCAGTGAGCCAGCACATTTAACCACTGAGCCACCACTACCCGTATGATATATCATATTTTAAAATATTAATACGAATGTAATATAAATTTTTGGATGGCTTGGATTGATCTTTGAAAATAACGTTTCGCAATAAAAGAGCACAAGGAAACACGCAGACAATTTGTACATAGTCTGTGAAGCCCAACTCACATAGGACGAATCTAATGGCACACTCCAAAATTTGATGGTGTGTCATAACAGTCTTACTTACAGTGGTGGTGAAACAATTGTGAGCAGAATTGTAAAACCACATGCAGTGAGGTTACTCTGAATAAAGTTCAGAAAGGTTGAGAAAGTTGACAACAAGTTGCAGCTAGACGGTGAAACGAATTTTGGGAACCGTTGTGAAATTTCAAACATTTTATAAGGTTTGCGGTTTATGGCGGTCAGTACAAGTTGACAATGAACACCATCACGATGTCAAGACAAGGTCACTACAATCTAACCACTAACGCTTGTGCACCCCTGCACAGCCATTTGGGTTCCTCAGACACAGTCACGTCATAAATGTACGCGGCGTTCAACACAAGGTGCTGGATAATGAGCTCCAGTGGTGTGCTTGCCCGCTATTTTTGCTTGTTGCTCTGGAACTCGTGGTGAGGTGGGCGCTATTAGAATGGGTGGCGGCTGTCTGTCACACTTTTGTTTATGGACGATAATGGGAATGCTTGCTCGGATTTTGATAAAATTTGGTACGCCAGTTTATATTGTAGGTACCTTGCCTGGTATTGGTGCATGACCAAAATCAACACTTAATTAACGAGTCAGATGATAGCTTGAGAACGCTTGCTTGTACAGTGGTATCTCACCTTACGAAAGTCTTACCAAATGAAAAATGCAGGTTACGAAAAGTATTTTCCTAAAATTTTTGTCTCGGGATACGAAACAAGTTCACGTTACGAAAGCGCCATCTTAAAAATTCAAACGCGCCATTCAAACAATGCACGAGCTACTCTCCCATCAATGACGTTCAAACATCCCGCCCCACTGGTCTCCCATTGGCTAACAACTGAGCTGTCGTTTATGTCGCCTTCACTCAAGCGCCATCTTGGACAGGTCCACCTGACGCCATCTTGGACAAGGATCCCATTGCCTAGAAGGAATGACGCATCGACCTCTAATTGCCTATTATGGAGCTGAATCCGCCATGATGCCTTTCGTGTAAAGGACAGAGTTACTGTTGTTTTATGTTTTATTTCTTGACTCGGGCTTTTAATCTTCCATAAACATTTGTAAGATTATAACTCCGCTAAGAAGACATCGTCAACATGCGCGCACACACACACACACACACACACACACACACGTGAGAAGAAGAAACGGGCTCGAGTGATATCGCAACGGAATATGGCCAAATACGTACGATCGTACATCGGTACGATGAATCAGACGGAGGTCTTAAAAGGTGTGCTTTTATAATTTTAAAGGGTTTAGGGTAGTATTGGGAGCCTTGGAATGAATCAGGCCTTTTACATGTAAAATATGGTTCAACTTACGAAAAATGCAGTTTACGAAAAAAGCTCTCGAACGGATTAATTTCATAAGGTGAGGTACCACTGTATTTTGATGAAAATCGGTATGTGGGTTTGTCTTACAGGTACCTCACCCGTGATTCGTACACAGCAAAATTCTATGCATAATTAATGAGGCAGGTGAACTTGTTGAACACAAGAGTTTTGATTTTGGATTATGCTGTATCCAGATGCTTTGTGTTTTTTTTTTTTTTTGTTTTTTTTTGTGCGTGTGTGTGCGCGCACATGTGTGTGTGTTCTTGGAGCTGTCTGTGTCTCAAACTTATTTGTTAAACCATTGAAATTCTTAGATTTGTAATTTATGAGTTTGGCTTCTCTAATGGATCTCTCATTTTTGTGAGTTTTGGTGTCTGTACAAAAACACCCTCTAAATCTTTCACTTTGGAGATGGGATTTAGGATTTTTCACACGATACAGAATACTTCTAGAAGACTGAACAAATTTCACTGTATTCCACCTTCATATGTCCCTAAATTATTATGTGCTTTCCATAAACCTAGATGCAGTAGGACACCATGAAGCTCACTGATATTTGAGCAGACCAAAGCCTTGCAATTTTAATCTACACAAAGTTAGGCGGGCAGTGGTGGTCTAGTGGTATAAGGCGCCGGATCGCTGATCCAAAGGTTGGGGGTTCGAGTCCCACTCTCCACAAGGTTGTCACTGTCCTCCCAGTGCAGCTAACTGGGTTATCAAAGGACGGCCATGTCTCTCACTGTCTATGGTGCGAGGCATGTAAAAGAACCATTGCTGACTTTCGACAAGAGTAGCTGCAAAGCCGTCAGCGTGTTTCCGCCCTGCGATGGCCTGGCGAGCTGTCCAGGGTGTACTCTGCCCTCGCCCTGAGTTGGCTGGGATGGGCACCAGCCTCCCCGTGACCCTAATTAGGATGAAGCGGTTACAGAAATGATGAACAAAGTTAGGCCGTAAAACCTGTGCATCATGTTGAGGGATGTTTTGATTATCTAATTGCATGGTTGACACCCTGATCTATTTACAGTAATTTGAAAATTTCGACTGGGTGTCCCAGTTTTGTGGTTTCATTAGCAAAGTCATACCCTTGTGTAAAATGCAAAAAAAAAAAAAAAGGCTTGGGGGTGGGGTATGTTCTCCTTGGTGAGTTCAGGAAGATGTTTTTGTCATGCTTGCCAATATGTTTTATTGGTTTTATTCTTTTTCAATGTTCATTTTAATCAGTGTGTAATACTTCCACCCCTTTTTTTTCTAGTCCACATCATCTAGTCATAATATTTTTGACATTAGTGAAACAGGCAACAGAGCTGAACCTGTTGGGTTCACTGGTAATTTTGTTTGTGTCAAGTTGTGGCTTGAACCAAATGCGACGATACGCAGTGTTCATGCTGTTTTACATGTGGCTGGAGTTTACTGGCGGAGAAGAAAATGGAGACGTTTTGTGTGTTTGCATCCGAGTTGACACTGCTAATAAGAGTTTGAGTTTGCATGAAGTACAGGGATCCCTCGCCACTTCGTGCTTTAATTCATGCGGCTTCAGTGCATTGCGATTTTTTTTTTTTTTTTTTTTTTTTTTTTTAAATAAAAATATTCGCCGAATTAAAAAATAAGGAAATTAATGAAGAATAGGGGGAAAAGTTAAGGAAAATGCCACAAAAACAAAGCCAATTATGCAAAAAAAACCCAACAACAACAACAACAACAACAACAAAACAACCCAGAACCTCCCATCAAAACTAAAGATTTTTGTGAGGTGCGCATCTGAGTGTGAGGTGCACGTGCATCTGCATACTTGTGTGTGTGTGTCTGTATGTGTGTGTGTGTGTGTGTGTGTGTGTTTATATTTTATTTACATCTCATGCATTATTTTTAAATGTTTAATAGTTATTATAAGCATTTATAGTGTTGAATATGTATTTATTGATATTATATACATGTACGTATATGTCGGTCAGGGGGGCTGGTGGGAGGTCGATCCTACTTCGTGAAATTTGGTGGCTGCGTGGGGATCTCGGTCCCAATTAACCATGGAAAGTGAGGGATCACTATACTTTGATGGAGTTTGTTTAATTCAAATATTTATCCAGTGGGTCTTAACCTGGGTTCTATCGAACCCTAGGGGTTCGGTGAGTCAATCTCAGGGGTTCGGCGGAGGTCAAGACACACAGCCGACTTATATTCATGACAACACACCCCGCTTGGCCATCACTGGCTGCAGGTGATCACGCTACATTGCTTGGCCAATCTGTGCTGGAGGAAATTTGGTGTGCTCAGTAGTCGACTTGTGACTGTTGTGATGGTACGTCGTGTGATTTCTTTCTTAATGTTTTAATCTATACTATGTTGAGCAAAAAAGAAAGTGGTCGGACGAATATGTACAACATGGATTCACTTATATAACGGAACGTGATGCTAGTCAGCGTCCTATCTGCATGATTTGCAAAGTAAGATCAACCCCCGCTGAGTGACGTATACGTACATGTATGTGTATATAATATCAATAAATACATATTCAATACTATAAATGCTTATAATAACGATTAAACATTCAAAAATAATGCATAAGATGTAAATAAAACAAACACACACATACAGACGCGCGCGTTCACACACAGATGCGCGTGCATGCACTCAGATGCGCACCTCACATAAAAAATGTAAGTAGTTGTGATGGGGGAGTTCATGCATTGTATTGGTTTTGTTCTTTGAACACAGTGATGTTAATGCACGGTTCATTTTGGAGCCCCAGTAAAAACATATACCTATGTCCCGAATTTGAAAAAAAAAAAAAAAAAAAAAAATCATATTTTATTTTTCAATAAAGAAGGGTTTGGTGAATAAACATATGAAAATGGTGGGGTTCAGTACCGCCAACAAAGTTAAGAACTACTGGTTTAGACCGTATCATTATCAGTAAGCGTCTGACTGGGGTGCAGTGAAGATGCTGTAGTAGTGACTGAGAAAGATAAAACTCTCTGCTTTGAACTCCATTTAACAATTTGAGCATAGGGCTTGTCTGAGTGAGCCAAATGGACTTTGGCACAACTGTACAGTCCTGCTCTCTGATAGGCTGTAACCAAACCGTGTGTGTGTTTGTGTGTGTGTGTGTGTGTGTGTGTACATGCTCAGTACACAACCTAAAGACGTTTTGTCCTTCAGAGCAGACCTAGCAGCAGGATGTAAGGCAATGGGTGAGCAGCGCCGACTCTAAGCCCAACGGTTCTCCTTGACCACTCAGATGGAGTTCCTCTGTTGGCTCTCTGTTCAATTTGGATTCTCTTCAAAAGAGCTTTCTGAAGTTAGCATGTATGCCAAGTACATGGTTAAAGCTTGCTGAACTACTATGATGACAGACACACACACATTCACACCCAGTGTGCGGTCATTTAAATACACCAGGCAATACATGGACATGGACATGGACATGGTATAATCTGATAACTGCAAGAAAAACCTGCTTTGGGCAATGTAAGCATTCCAGTTAGTATTTTATTAAATTAGAGGAAACTGTCAATATGAGTCACGTCGTAATGAAACTTTACGATACAAACTTGACAAAGGGGAGAGTGTTTCCTTTCCATGGAATTGGAAAGCTGCGAAAGGAGCTTCCTTGATTTTTACCCAGATTTAGTTGAAGAAATGTCATCTGTATATGCCATGAATGTCCAAAATATATATTTTGTTTAAAGAGCATTTTCAGTTGTAAATTTAAAGGAGTATAACGTTTTAAAAGCTTTGTTAGGCTGGACAGTTCAGTTAAAGAATTTGTCATGCAGCAAACCCTGAACAAATGTAATGTGGTATTGTTTGTGAACCCGATTTCCATCGAGTATATAAATGATTGTCATGTTTGATAACACCATTCATAATATTTTTTTTTAAATAAATTTATTTTCTTAGATTACCCATGATGCTACCCATTTTAGTAACAATCCGTGACCGGTTTTGGGAAAGTCATCAACAATGCAGCAGTGTGACCCAGTGCAGAGTGGAGTTACTGATATAAACCTAAACTTGCTTTTTTTTCCATTCATGGCAATTTTTTTTTTTTAATTCTTAAACCATAGCGGTTTGTCTGTTATGACAAATTTAATGTTGTTGAACATCTGCGAAAGAAGTTAATTGCTGCTATAATATATACGAAGTTGGATAACCAGCATCCTTCCTTTGTCAAAAACCAAATTAGAAAAAATGCATTGATTTGGAAGATGGCGGTCCTTATATTCTGAACTTCTATGATAGAAAACGAATCAATGCCTTCTGACCAATCAGATTTCTAGAGTTGAACAGCATTATGATATACAGTGGTACCTCACTTTACGAAATTAATCGGTTCCAGCGCCTTTTCATAAACTGCATTTTTCGTAAGTTGAACCGCATTTTACATGTAGAATGCATGATTTGTTCCAAGGCTCCCAATACTACCCCACAAACCCTTTAAAAATGATTAAAGTACACCAATTTAAAGTCCGGGGGTTGCTGGTCTGAAGAACCCCCCACCCCCACCCTCCTTCACAAGGTCCTTAAATATGGCGGTTGCTTTTTTTGAAATAATCGCCTCCGTCGCTGTATCTCCGCTTTTAAGGACTCCGTCTACTTCAATATCGTCCCGATTGTAGAGAGGTTTCAGCCAAACTCCTTTGCGATTTCACTCAACCAAATCCCACTTTCATAGTTTTTTATCATCTCCTGTTTTACTTTTATTGATAACGGAGCCCACTTCTTCTTTTCAGTCTCACCAGGAATCACTTTCTTGGGGCTCATGATTAAAACGGAAAATAACTCTGCAATAAGCACACTCAAAAAACTCACAAACCAACAGTACAACTGTCCTTCACGGTGTGTGTCGAACAATGGGTCGAAGGCACATGAAAAGCATTAAGGGTACAGTACTGTATTATGGGGATTCAGCTCCCTCTTAGCCAATGGGAGACCGACGGGGTGTTGGGAGACAACCAACGGGAAAGCAACTCATGCATTGTTTGAATGGCGCGTTTGAATGTTTAAGATGGCACTTTCGTAATGTGAACTTGTTTCGTATCAAGAGACAAAAATTTTAGGAAAATTTGTTTCGTAACCAGAATTTTTTGTTTGGTGAGACTTTCGTAAAGTGAGGTACCACTGTATATCAAGGTTGTCAAAACTTATCCGCAAAGGGCCGCA
Organism: Plotosus lineatus; assembly: GCA_024760905.1. NCBI lineage: Eukaryota > Metazoa > Chordata > Actinopteri > Siluriformes > Plotosidae > Plotosus > Plotosus lineatus. The sequence goes on along the minus strand of CM045741.1, from coordinate 14,821,326 downwards.
GAAACTAGACATACGATCCGTGTGAACCACTGATCTCAGAAAATGATTGGGTCGTGTTTTCTATTATTTGCATGTGGACTGATGCCAGCCTGGTACCATTTTGCTGAGACCCCTTTAATGTTGAAAGTTATACTCAAATAGTGTACAAAAAAGATGGATGGATCTCGGGTGTGCATTTTATTTTAAAGCCTTTGGGGTTTTTTTTTTTCCAAACGTGATCTGTGCAGACATTTTTAAATTTCAATTTTTTTTCATTTGAATTTTTAAAAATTATCTACTAATATCAGTAAAAATTGTAGTAAAAGGATATTAATTTATGTTCTGACCATCAGTAGTAAAGCTTACGGGGTTTTTGAGCTGTGCCTGCTGTTAATGGTTCCATTTTCGGACTTTAAACCAAGGTGGCCTCATCAAGATGGCTACCACACAGTTGCAAAATTGAAACACTCCTGTGCAGTCTGGTCTCCACCCACTTTTTTTTAATTGATTGAAACAGGTGGAAGGTGTGGCTGCTTCTTGGTTGAAATGAAAATCTGCACCCACATTGGCCCTTTACGTATAAGATTAGACATTCCTGGTATATATAGTTAAAACTTCTGAACGTTAACTCCCAGTGCTGAATTGGTTGCTTCATTATGATCATCTCTAATTTTGACTTGTCCATATACTGCTATGTAGTGGTTCGCACATCCACCTCACTACAAGAATGTCCCGGATTTGAGTCCTGGGTTCGCGGGCATTTCTGTGTGAAGTCTGCGTATTCTCCCCTTGCTTGTGTGGGTTTCCTCCCAGAGTTCAGATATGCACATTGGTCTAACTGGCTCTTCCAAATTACCCCTAGATGGGGTTGTGAGTGTAAATGATTGTGTGTGTTTGTGTGTTGTCCCTACTATGGTCTAGCCAGTGGTTCAGGGTGTACACCACCTTTGCTCAGTGTTCTGGTAGGAGTGTGCTTTTAGGCAAATGAGTGAGTATGTGAGCTTTACATAATGCCAGAGTGACTTTTATTACACGCAATCAGTCAGAATCAGGGCTTTCATGCCAACAAGTACAAGAATGAAGATTTTCAAGAGAAGCTAATGGAGCTCAGCCAAATATTTTTAATATTTTCATGCTTCTTCACTGACACAAATATGTCCCTCAATAGCCAGGATGAACTCATGAAGCATTCTCCAGTTTGACGGGCATGCTTTAGCTCTGACATGCTGTTGTAAACTCATGCTTTTAAACATGTGAACAGTCACAGTTGTGTAGCTGCCACATACACGAGTGTAACATTGGCAATACTGTCCTGGAAAAGTCTTTCATTTATTTAATTTAATGATTAAATACATTATTTATTATTAGTTACTTGCCACGTGATCCCTGATTTTGGGATGTTGTTCAAGGCTTGTTGAAAAGCTTGACATTCCTGAGTAAAATCCCTGCAGATCTTCCCCCTGTGAAGGCCTTAGATCCTGTCATGTGGCATCAACAGAACTCCTGAACCAGGGCAAAGGGTCATCAGGACATAGGAAGGACATGCATTCTTAGTTTTTACTTTACTTCAGTCCCAGGTAGTTGGGTCTGTCGGCAAAAAAAAACAAACAAACAAAAAAAAAAACAGCAAAGCCATGTTTTCTGCTTTTTTCTAGATCTCAGGACTAAATGATTCACACACACCCCACCTGGCAATGCCTCATCATTGTTTCCCTGGTACAGCTCAGTGGAGCAGAGGAATACACATCATTCTTGCCATTATGCAGGAAAAGATCAATGGTTTTAAGGTTTTCTTACCTTTCCAGTCTGCAGTGCCTCTTTCATTCATTTCACTGCTGATGGACAATTCCAGATGTGTTCCATCCGACCATTTCCTGTTTGCTCGCCTGTAGACTTATCAAAGCTCATATTTGCACAATTCCTTGGATTGGACATGTATTGTTGGTACAAACTCAGAACTGCCAGTGTCCTGTGTCTGAGTTTCAAGTCAAAACTTTGCCCTGGTGCCCTGAAGTCCATGTTAAAGTAAATAGCAGCTGTTACATCTTTCATGTTCTTGTTCACTTTATAAGCTTTTTTTTTTTTTGTAAGCTTTTTCTAGCATTATTTCAGTGTCAAGGAAGCTGCCCTGTTGCCTTCTTTACAGTTTATCTCGCAGGCTTTAGATGAAAATGACTTGAGACAAACTAAGATTGTGATGTACAAGTATCACCCCTAAGTTACTTTCAAGACTCACAGACAAAATGTGTATCATTTCAGTTGCTGTCCCAATATTGGAATGCCAAGCATATGACTTTAAAAATGAGCAGAGCACTAACATATCATGAAATTGTTGAATAATACGTTTTTCAGCTCCTCTACTAGTCTGAAATGTAATCCACGGAAACCAATTTTATTGTAGTATTGTATTGTATTGTATTGTAGTAATACACTCACTATCTGAGTTACGACCTAGATTGGTTCCGACCAACCAGTCGTAAGTCGGATATTTAACACAACGAAACCAAAGCCACCCAGCACTCGCTATGAATTCATGTGAAGCGTATTCTTCACCTGCACGTTCTTTCAACATGCGAAATAAACTTGTATCCTTACTTTGCACTGCTCGCAACATCATGTTCACATTTCTTTGCCTATTATCTTCCAACTACGTGTATAGCAACTTTTCCATCTCTGCAATCGGTCCTTCACGCTGCTTTGTGATGATAGTTGACTTAATTGGGGCTGCTGCTTTCACTGCTTCCTTAATCTGCTCCTTGTCCTTCAAAATTGTTGATACTGTGGAGTGGGAGAGATGGAGATCTTGAGCGATGGTGTTTACGTTTTTTCCCTCCTTCATACTGCTTTATCACTGTCATCTTCGTCTCCGACGACAGTGCCTTCCTTGCTTTCTTGGTAGAATTGCCATCTGATGAATCAGACTTCCTCTTGGGGGGGGCCATGGTAACGGTATACAGTAAATGAATGTAAAATTGAACTGTAAAAGAGATGTTACTGCCACGGAATCTAGTCACTGAGTGTAGCGATAGAATGCTGTGAGTGTGAGATGCTGGGATGCTGCGCTGCCACAACTATCTTATGTGCTGCGCTGCCAGATATATAAAGTAAACTCATAATAGGCATCTGCTAGACGAGGTCGTAAGTGCAGGTGGTCATAACTCATGTACGTGGTAACTCGGATAGTGATTGGATTATATTTCTAATTCAGGACAAATCAGAAAGATTTCCACAATCAGCAAGAAAGATGTGAGATGAAGGGTTTGTTTGACTTATAAAGAAGAATCAGCTCTCCTGTTGGTGGTGGTGATGGTGGGGGGGTGGGGGGAAGCACAGATACACCATCCAATAATCAAACATTACACACATCAGTTTCTTGGGTAATTATTTCCAAAAATACTTTCAGTATGTTTGTGAGGATTAATTTCAAGTAAATGACCAATGTCGCCATCTGTCCCAATGCTCACTGTTATTGCTGCCCTCCATTGCTACTTTGGCATGCTAATGACCTTGAATGATGACCTTGATGAATAGTACGTACAAAGCATGAAATTTTATTGGGAAAGGCAATAATGAATTCCCATGTTGCCTCTTCCCTTACAGTGCACTGTCACTCATCATTTCTGTGACCGCTTAATCCTAATTAGGGTTGCGTGCAGGCTGGCGCCCATCCCAGCCGACTCCTGGCGAGGGCAGAGTACACCCTGGACAGCTCGCCAGGCCATCACAGGGCGGAAAGAAACATGCTGACGGCTTTGCAGCTACTCTTGTCGAAAGTCAGCAATGGTTCTTTTACATGAACCTCACACCATAGACAGTGAGAGACATGGCCGGCCTTTGATAACCCAGTGAGCTGCACTGGGGTGGGGGGGGTCACACATCATTTATGTAGTATATGATCTTGGATTTGATTTAGGATCACATACAAAAGTCATATAAACTTTAACAGTCAGTAGAGCTTGCTGTTCTTTTTGTCTATTGTCTCTTCTGAGAAACGTCAGAGATAAGATTGTTGAGTGTTTGTACATCTGTCTTTCCAGACATGATCTCATTGTTCATTTCTATTTAAAAAAAAAAAAAAGGACCACCCCGTCCCCACTAAAAGATTTAACTGCTGCTCTGTTTAGTGGCTGTACTCGTGTGAAGGGGTGCTGAAAACAATGAGGCGAGCCTGCGCAACCAAAACACAACTCTTCAGCCAGTGCCTTGTGTATTTTTTGACCAAGTCCAGATCGAAAACATCACACTTATCAAGCCCTAGGGCAGTGAGACTGCCTTGTTCTCATCACGTCCAACAGACTTGCTTGATTTCAGCTGCACTTTTTTTTGTAATGTGTGGGCTCACTTTCCTCTTCTGCATCGATCCCAAAACCATGAAAACCGAACTGCCATTTATCTTACAATCTACATTTCCCTGAGCTGTTAGCTTGTTTCTGCCCTTTAGATGCTTTCATATAAAATCTAATGAGGTTAAAAAGCTCAGGAACAAAGTGTATTATGAGCAGTATTCTGGCTGCAGATGTGTCAGAGCTATTGGCGTGCGCCTGGCAGGGTCGGTCCAGCATGAAGCGGTCCAGACGTAAAAGGGCAGCGCTTCCTGGCACAGCTCTCACCATCTGTGAGTGTTATGGGCTGGAGAGACTTGAGGACTGGAAAAATCTGGCCATCTCGGAACACCCAAACAGACAGTACATGTGCCATGATGGCATGCGAACTGGATGCACTACTATAAATGGGGATTAATTCAAAACACACTGTAGAATTCTTTTTTTTTTTCTTTTTGCCTTTTCAGTTCACCTGTTTCTGGCTTTTGACGGTTTGATGAAGTGTCGGATTGGCAAGTTTCATTTTTTTGAAATTTTTTATTAGACTTTCACGCATTGTGTAGAACAGGGGTCAGGAACCTTTGGCTTGCGAGCCAGACGTGGCTCTTTTGATGACTGTATCTGGCTCTCGGATAAATCAGGTGGTCTTTCTTAACAGAATGACGAATGCATAATTCCACTGTCATTTAAATAAAAATGCAAAAAAAGGCATCAAATAAAACAAAACCAGATGAATAAATCTCACGCATTTAAATCTATACATCTATTTTCAATGCCACATGTCACTGTGGCGCGCAGCGGAGAGCCAATCATTTCTGTATGCCAGTATGCGGGCGGGTCTGATACCTTGAAACTAATTTTATTGGCTTATAACAACAGCCACAGACTGCGTGTGTTGTTTTTGAGTAAAGTGGTAAATTTCCTCGTTTTTGATCAGATCATTTGCACGAAGCCAAGCAGAGCTGGAAAGCAAACACAAATGGACAGACATGGAAAAACTTCAACCCGCAGACCAGCTGATTGCGAAAACTTGGAACACAGTTCCTGCCACATACCAAACACTGCAGCGTGTGAGTCTTGCCATATTGACCATGTTTGGCTCTACATTTGCATGCGAGTAGTCCTTCTCACCTGAAAAACATCAAGACCAACCTGCGGCCACGTTTAACAGATGGAAGCCTAAACACTTGCATGAAGCTGAACCTCAGCACGTATCAACCAGACTACAAAAACCATCAGCAAAACCATGTAGCACCAGAAGTCGCATTAATCGTAAGAAGTACTTTTCTTATTAATAAATAACTTCGTTATGACAATGTTGTTTAAAATAAATTCAGAGTCTTATTATACTCTCAAATTCTTGGTCGTCTTTTTCAATTTAGTTGTATTCAGTATGTATGTATGTATGTATGTATATATATATATATATATATATATATATATATATATATATATATATATATATATAAACACACACACACATATAGTGGTACCTCACTTTACGAAAGTCTCACCAAACGAAAAAATGCAGGTTACGAAACGTATTGTCCTAAAAATTTTCTCTCTGTGTACGAAACAAGTCCACTTTACGAAAGCGCCATCTTAAAAATTCAAATGCGCCTTTCAAACAATGCACAAGCTGCTCTCATATCAATGATGTTCAAACATCCCGCCCCACTGGCCTCCCATTGGCTAACAACTGAGCTGGCATTCATGTCCCCTTCACTCGAGCGCCATCTAGGACAGAGATCCCATTGGCTAGGGGGTATGACGCAGCTCCCTCCCATTGCCTATTATGGAGCTGAATCTACCATAATGCTTTTTGTGTAAAGGACAGAGTTACTGTTGTTTTATGCTTTATTTCTTTACCCGGGCTTTTAACCTTCCATAAACATTTGTAATATTATAACTGTGCTAAGAAGACATGGTCAACACCCATGCACACACCCCCACACACACCCACACACACCCACACACATGCACGTGTGTGATTTCCAGTGCGAGTGAGAAGAAGAAACGGGCTTGAGTTATATCACAAAGGAATATGGCAAAACCCATCTACCATCGGTACGATATTGAAGCAGAAGGAGGTCTTAAAAGGTATGCTTTTATAATTTTAAAGGGTTTAGGGGGTCGTATTGGGAGCCTTGGAACGAATCATGTGTTTTACATGTAAAATGCGGTTTAATTTAGGAAAAATGCAGGTTAAATGCAGGAAAAAGGCTCTGGAACAGATGAATTTCATAAAGTGAAATACCACTGTGTGTGTATGTGTGTGTATTTGTCTGTCTGTCTGTCTTCCTTTCGGCTTTTCCCTTTTACTCAGGAGTCGCCACAGCGAATCATCCGATTCGCACATTTGAGTTGGCATAGGTTTTTACGTCGGATGCCCTTCCTGTCACAACCCTTTTAGCAAGGGACAGAAACACGCTGACGGCTTTGCAGCTACTCTTTATGAAAGTCAGCAATGGTTCTTTTACATGCCTCTCACCATAGACAGTGAGAGACATGGCCCGCCTTTGATAACCCAGTTAGCAGCACTGTGGGGGGACAGTGACAACCCTGTGGGGACTCGAACCCCCAACCTTAGGATCAGCGATCCTGTGCCCTATCCACTAGACCACCACTGCCGTGTGTGTGTGTGTGTGTGTGTGTGTGTGTATATTAGTCAAAAAGGTTCCCGACCCCTGGTGTAGAAAATTGGCTCTACATGAAAATTTCTATTTCAAATTATTCATTATGCGAACTATTTCGGGGGAAAAAGTAGAATTCATTAATACAGTACTTTCTATTGGTTGAATTATTTTCATAAGTATTTCTCAGTGGAATCTACAGTGGTGAGAAGAACAAGGTAGGACTTGTATGAGTTTGGAAGCTTGGAGAAACAATCTTCACTTGACTAAACATTGCAAATGTCACAAAAACAGTTCCCCACACTTGACGAGTGCGAACATCTAGTGCAGCAAATCCAAAACGAGTAGAACGATGGTAAAAGATAGAAATTAAGTGTGCTTTCTCATGCATGAGGTGGTATTTACAGCCTCAAGTTGTTTCAAGAAATTTTGGTGCTCTTGCATGAAATTGATTGTGTAGCGCTTATGGAGAGAGTAATGATATGTGAATTTTGTTTCTGGCCATCAGTACTGCTGGAATGTTCCACTGGTTTGTTGATGTTTTGGCTTTACCAAAAAAAGGGGGGAGGGGATTTGCATTTCTGTAGATCTTTTCCAAGTTTCTCCTCCAGGTTTCTTAATATGTAGACAATAGTTGCCTGACTCCTATTTGTTAAGCCTCATTAGACGCCTGATATTCCACTTCTGTACTTTAAACACCAATCATTGTGTCTGTAGCAAGTGATTTCTCTCCCTCCATTTTTGCATTCTGATTTGGATTTGGATCGAGTTTCTGGGTAATTGTAGCCCAATCTGGATATTGTGTATTACCTCTCTTAGTAGATGGATATGCTCCAGAAAAGTCAAACAGAGTTCTTTTTTTTTTTTTACCTTCCCTCCTCCTCCTCTCCTGCACCCTTCTCAGCAACCTATGAGGCCCGTTTTGCTTTTGATGCCCAGAATCTGGCACTGCCATATATAGGCCCCTGTACACCTCCCAAATTTATCTCGAGAGACTGAGTATGCAGAGTCACCCTCACAAGTCTCTTGGCCAACTCTTAGAGGCAGTTATACACAATGATCTAATTTTAGGTGCAAGAGCTTCAAGATGGTGTCTTGTTTATGAGACTGAATGTTGACTGACAAATTGAATTTTAATTCACCAAGGCAGACACTCATTCGAACTCACCGGGCTTGAAGTGCTTTGTAGAGCTCTCCCACTCTACGGAGAACTGGGGATTTGGGTAACACCCTGACAACAATGTTAATGAATTTGATATTTGATATGCTGCTTACTATAATATTTTCATCCTCTTGAAAGTCCATTCCCTGCCAAACCCTGAGAAAAATTAAGGCCTACAAACTGATATTTAAGCTCTGGTTACGTTTCTGTCACATACCACAACCATAGTCGCAAGTGCTCTCCCTTCCTTTCTTGGCTGAAGCTTGGATCAGATGTGCTGGAAGCCCTGCGGCTGCGGCCGCATGTGGAAAAGGGAAGGTAATAAAACACCGGGCCTCTCAACTGTTGTCGTTGTTACTCAGGCCCCCCTCACATGTGGAAAGCATTATATCCTGTCTGCAGGACTGAAAGAAAACAGGCTGGCCGTGAGCTGCAGATCTTCTCCAGATTCCGCTGCATGACCCAGTCTCTCAGCGGGACCTTCACTGTTTTTACAAAGAGGTTTTGTTATTGCAGAACGCCGGACTCCGTCGGCCCTCTGCTCACACTTGCTCACTTTCTCTGTAAGAGTGTGCACAGGAAACACACATGCATGTGCACACACGGTCAGTCTGAAAGGACTGATGGCACCCATTCTGATTTGCCCTTTAGTTAAATCATTCACACATGCTCATGTTTTCCTGCTTATTAACATAGTATAACGTTTTACTTTTCCTTAAAGTGCATAATCAGCTGTACTGAAGTGCCCAAGAGTCCAGGGCCTTCAAATTTTACAAACATAATGTTTTTTTTTTTTTTTTTGTCCTGCTTATTTGGTTCCATGGAAACGTTCATTTTTCAATGAAGCTGTTTGAAAGGCTTTCCTTGTGTTTATTGGGGGAGTTTTGGTGATGTAGAAAGGGAGCCTTATTTTAAACAGCCAATGGTCCATAAAGATTATAGCAGAGCATAGTTTAACCAATTTTTAAAATTACACTTTTCTCTTCTTATTGCATGAAAAACAAATTACACTTTATGGAGTTTCAGATCAGAGCTTACCCAGTAAGAGGATTTTGTTCTTTGTTAGAGAAGCAGTATGTTTGATATTGAGGTGCAGGATTAGCAAGCCGAGTTTATGCAGACTAGATCAGGTTCTGGCAAACAGCATCTCGATCTTGAGTCTGCTCAGTGCTCAGCTGCCAGCATGAAGTTATGTGGTGTGAAATCTTGGATGCCAGGCCAGAAGAAGGCTAAATGTGGAATCTGGAGATGTTTTTAGTCCGATCTGTACAAGTTTGCTTTCCTTGCTGTAAGCTGGTACTTGGTAGTACATATACACAGATGTCCAGAGTGGCGATCCAATTCCAATCTTAAAGATCCAGAAACATATGCCAGAGACGTTTGCCAAAAATAGAACTATCAATAGATATTTTTATTGATCGGTGTCCAAGGCTGGTGCTGTCAAGTAGCGTGACTCATGTAAGGGATGAATTAATGTAAATTCTGTAGGAAAACAGGTGGGGGAACCCCCCCCCGTGTTTCCCAACTACGGTCTGGAGTGAAAGCAGGAAAGTTTAACACTGGGTTTTCTTTTTAGTGCCTCTTAGTAGGCTATTTCCATGTTTTTGTAATTATCTGTTTAATAAGTTCATGTTTTATGTTTCCATTTGTGTATGGTGGTGTTTTTGCTGTGTGAAATTTAGTCTGCCTTGCTGAGTTAGATTATGTTTATTCTGTGTGAGTCTGAGCAGTGTAATGAGTCTCTATTCTTTTGGTTTCAGTTTTGCTATAAATATATCCGTGGGAGGGTTGGTTTTTTTCAAGATGTAAGTCAGCGATACACAACAGACAATCAGCATCAACTTGGACACAAACATGGGACCACCATCCAAGTCATGTTCCATGCCTATGGGGCTCTTCTCAGGAGCTTCGCTATCGGGCCCTTTTTGGCTGATGTGTGGAGCTTTTGAAGCTACAGGCATTTTTACAGGATCTCGTCAATTTTAGGTTAGTCTTTACCAGTGGGGACTGACTTTTATTCCTGAGCTGTAATTTTATTTCTTGCTACATAGTAGGATTAGGTTCTGGATCAGGAACTTCTGAGATGAAACTTTCCAGACTGACTGTTGTGATTGGTGAAACATGAGGATTAGACAGCAATGGGCTTTATAAAGCTGACAAACTTGCAAGCAGTCTGTCCAGTTTGTTTTATATCAGCGGTGTGACAAAGTGAAGATTCAGTGATGCATGCATAAACAATTTATTTGAATAGCTAAATATATGTTTTTAGACATCTTGCTTGCTGTTCATGAAGAATTTACTTTCATAATTGCAGCACCATAGCAGTTGAGGTTTCAGTCTGTATATGATGTTTGAAAGACATCAGTCTCTTGCACAGCCTCATATCCAAATGCAGGAATTCCAACTTTTTCCCTGCTGTGTCTTTGGAACCACAAAAGAAAAAGAAAAACTGTGTGTCTGCATATTCATGTATTTTGTGCATGTGTGTGTGTGTGTGTTTATGTGTATGTGTATGTGTATGTATGTGTATATATATATGTATGTATGTATGTATATATATATATATATATAATGTATGTATGTATGTATGTGTATGTATATATATATATATATATATATATATATATATATATATATATATAGGTCTTTGTAGTGCAATGAGCCCATGGCTGCTGGGAGTGTAGGCTGGCAGTGAAGTGGGGGAGGAGGGGATGAAGGTCGCAGCAGAAGAAGAAAGCTCCACATCAGCACACACATGCCTTCTGTTCTCTGGGTTTTCATCCTCTCTCTATGGAACCAAGTTGTTCAACGGCAGCTGGAAACATCACCAATGAGAAAATATTCAGCTTCAGCCAGAGAGCATGATTTTATGCCTGTTTATTTGGCAATACGTAAATGCTTGTGTACATATTCTAACATGTTGAGAATTAAATCAGCCTCAAATATAAAAGAAATCAACATTTTTGCTCATACAGGAAATACTCATTCCAGTAAACAAAATGTGATCAACTCTTTGCATTAAGTATTCACTAGAATAATATTCAATTCTATGATTTACACTGAGAGCCCACATATAATGTGGAAGCTAATGTATACTAACCACAGCATTATGAAGTTATGGTCTAAAACTTGCATACTATTTAAAACGAGGCGATAGGCTATTTCTTGCAGTAAGTGATGCATCATTTTAAAATATATATATTTTTAATTATTTTATTGTGTCAGTTTACTTTTTGACAACTATCCAGTCATTTTTGTTATTTAGCTAAAATGCAAAATAAATACTTAAAAAAAAATTTTATTGAGCCATCATGTACCTGGTAAATTTATTATTGAGCTAAAAGAAAGAAAAAAAAACAGTTTTCCTTGGATTTATTTTTCTTCTTGATTTATGCAATGCAAAATCCACCCTAAAGATAAAACATTTGAAATGTGGTAAATTTCCGATACCACCATCCTGAATTAGGGATTAGTGAAGCATGACCATGTGTTCCTGCAAGAACTGAAAGGGAGTGTGAAATCAGGGTTTGCACGTCGGCACTCTGAGGTATCAGTTTGTAGATTTGAAGTTGAATCTTGACTTGATCTAGAAACCTGCTTGATTTTTAGGTTCAGTCATCATGTGGGAGGTGAGGGAGCGTTAGAGTAGCTTTCCGGCTTTCCCCCGATACTACAATCCCTAATTTAACAAGGATTAGCCAGGCAGGCTTCTGGCTTTGAAGATGCATGACTTACTAACAGGTTTATTTTGCTCTATGCCATTACACTGGAAGCTACATGGCTATGTCATGAGTGCTCTAAAGGCTTCTCACAGATTTTGGTGATGAAAGTCTGTACTATTCTAGCTGTGAACAAAGTGAAGTGGGTTGAAGACGGAGAGTTAAATACAATGCTGACTATCTTGGTTTATTAAGTCAGTGCTTTGTTTGAGTGGATCTCCCTGACCGTGCCTCTGTTAAAGAATGATAGAGTCAGTGAGCCTAAATAAAGGGCACAATAAGCTTTAGCCATTTCAGGAATCTATTGAACTGCAGCTCAGATTAACCCCTGAGTTAATGAGATTAATAATCTCTCAGGACTTTATCCTGAAACCAAAACAGCTGCAGCAAGAGCTCTTGGTGAGTTCATTACAATTGGATTAATCTGGGATTGATACACAGTGCCATTATTTGTATCTGTATAAAGTGCCAAATATGTATGCAGCTGAATATGCATTCAAACCCAAAAGTTGAATTTTTTTTTTAAAGTTTTGTTTTACCTTTCTTCAACCTCAGCTACTTCACTCAAGTTTACTTAAACTGAAGATTAATACTTCAGACATACAGTGATAGCTCAGCTAACAAATTTAATTCCTTCCAAGGGCAAGCTCATAAGCCGAAAATTTTGTTAGATGAAACAATTATTCCAATAAGAAATAACAAAAAAACAATTAATTCGTTCCAACCCCGTCCCAAACTCGTATAACCTGCCACAAACACGGATATTTGACCTAATATACAGTGGTACCTCACTTTACGAAAGTCTCACCGAATGAAAAATTCAGGTTACGAAAAGCATTTTCCTAAAATTTTTGTCTCTGGATACGAAACAAGTTCACGTTACAAAAGCGCCATCTTAAAAATTCAAACGTGGCATTCAAACAATGCGTGAGTTTCTTTCCCATTGGTTGTCTCCCAACACCCTGCCCCGCTGGCCTCCCATTAGCTAAGAGGGAGCTGAATCTCCATAATACAGTACTGTACCCTTAATGCTTTTCATGTGCCTTCGACCCATTGTTCGGCACACGCGTGAAGGAGAGTAGTACTGTTGGTTCGTGAGTTTCGTGAGTTTTTTTGAGTGTGCTTATTGCAGAGTTATTTTTTGTTATTAATCATGAGCCCCAAGAAAGTGATTCCCGGTGAGACTGAAAAGAAGAAGCGGGCTCCGTATTATCAATAAAACTCAAACAGGAGATGATAAAAAATATGAAAGTGGGATTCGGTTGAGTGAAATCGCAAAGGAGTATGGCCGAAACCCCTCTACAATTGGGACGATATTGAAGCAGAAGGAGGCCTTAAAAGCGGAGATACAGTGACGGAGGTGATTATTTCGGAAAAAGCAACCGCCATATTTAAGGACCTCGTGAAGAAGGGTGGGAGTGAGGGTGAGGGTTCTTCAGACCAGCAACCCCCGAACTTTTAAGCGCCGCATGGGTGGTTCGAGAGATTTCAAAAAAGGTAAATAATTTTCTTTTACTTTTAACACACATTTCATACAAAATTGGTGTACTTGTATCATTTTTAAAGAGTTTATGGGGTGGTATTGGGAGCCTTGGAATGAATCACGCGTTTTACATGTAAAATGTGGTTCAACTTACGAAAAAAGGCGCTGGAACGGATTAATTTCGTAAAGTGAGGTCCCACTGTATTAAAGAAAAACATGTAAAAACAATAAATGTTTATTGTTAATAATAATAATAATAGATGTACATTAACATTAATAATAATTAATCATAAATAACAATGAAACAAGAATAAGCAGCAAGTCAACTCGATCTTCCGATCGACTGTGGCGAAGATGTCACATGGGTAGGCAGGAGGTGATGCGTAACAGAGGAGGAGGAGGAGAAGTTTGTGCATGTGCAGGCTATCAATGCCAGTGAGGAAAGGCACGTGGTGAGCTCCCACAAGGCCAGTGCTTCTCAAAGGGGCACAGTGTGATGCCAGGGGGCACGTATGATCCTGGGGAACATGCTTTTTTTGCCATACTGTACTAGAATTAAGTGTAATTGCGCATCCAATCCAGTGGCGCTCTCATTGTCGCACCATGGTGCAGGGAAAACTCACAGAGCAATTAATATGAAGTGCCGTAAAACTATTTATAGTCGCGCACGGGAGCTCGTAAAATGTTCTTTTCCTTTCGGCTCTTCCCTTCAGGGGTCACCACAGCGAATCATCTGCCTCCATCCTCATGGAAGTCAAATTAATGATTCGCATGTTTGATTTGGCGTAGGTTTTCATGGCGGATAACCTTCTTGACACAACCCTTAGAAAGGGATAGAAACACGCTGACGGCTTTGCAGCTACTCTTGACAAAAGTCAGCAATGGTTCTTTTACATTAACCTCACACCATAGACAGTGAGAGACATGAGCGGCCTTTGATAACACAGTTAGTTGTAGCGGGGATGGGGATATTCCTAGAGCTCCGGGGGGGGGGCCTTCATCCCCGCCAATCCCAAGTGCCGGAGTCGTCGTTCGGCCCCTTCCCGCTGGGGCTTCTTGTCAGCTGGGATGCGGCTCGCATTGAGCTGCCTACCAGAGCATATTAGCTCTGCTTGTCGCATCCCAGCTAACAAGCCCAGTTGGGCGTGCTTAGTTATACACGCCCGAAGATACGCTGACATTATAGCTGTATTATAGTAGTATATTATAGCTATATTATAGTAGTAGAGTCGACCGTCGTAGACAAGCATAGAGCAAAACATGAGCAAACAAAACAACAAATAAAACAAATTAAAACGAACAAAGAAACAATTTGACTCTGAGAACTCCGTCTGGGCTTAGCCGATAACCGCTAGCATTGAGCTCTCATAGCATATAAGCTCAAGATAGAAGTTGTTGCGTGCTTAGTTTCCCAAAGCTGATGCTGCTCATAGCTGTAGTATGGTCAACCGATCATAGTGCAAAACATGAACAAACAAATAAAACAAATTAAAACGAACAAAGAAACAATTTGACTCTGAGAACTCCGCAACGTTGCCTTCTAGGCAGCGCCATCTTGGAGAGGTCACTCCAATTTCAATGTAAAAGGACATGAAGCGTAATAAAGTTTATCCTTTGGTATCGTTTGTTAAATATGCTACGGAACATAAAATCTCACACACAAACATTCTCAGAATTAACTTAGGTACTGTACTGGAATAATAATTGAAAAAGACTTTAAAACGAGTGCTTTACAACAGTATATGCTGTATAGAATGTGTTTAAGAAGCATATTTTAGCGCATGTAATAGATACATAGTATTTTACTTCCGGCTGCTCATTCGCGTATGTGACGTGATACATGGGGTTTTACTTCCGGGTACAGACCTCCCGGATTATCTCGATTCGTGACAGGGCTCGGAACCGAACCCCCACAAATGTTGAGGGCCTACTGTACAGCTTTTCCAAAAAATTACGAAGCGCTCACAGACCGTAATGCTTGCATCGTATCAACTGGCTTGTAACATTGCACTGGCCAGAAGGTCATACGATGAAGGGGTGTTTGTTTAAAAATGCCTCAGTGATGTTGTTGAAATCTTGTCTACTGAAAACAACAAACTTAAACGCATGGTATCGGACGTCCAACTGTCCCGCCACACTGTTGAACACGGATAATCAGACATTAACACGGTTATTGAATCACAGTTACACTCCGACCTTCAAAGATGTGAGAATTTTATGAGAATGTTGGTTGATGTGTGCATTTAGGGGTGGTGGTGGCCTGGTGGTAAAGGGCACTGGATCGCTAATCCTAGGGTTGGGGGTTCGAGTCCCACTCTCCACAAGGTTGTCACTGTCCCCCTGCCAGTGCAGCTAACTGGGTTGTCAAAGGCCGGCCATGTCTCTCACTGTCTATGGTGAGAGGTTCATGGAAAAGAACCATTGCTGAATTTCATAAAGAGTAGCTGCAAAGCCATCAGCGTGTTTCTGTCCCTTGCTAAAGGGTTGTGTCAGGAAGGGCATCCGACATAAAAACCTACGCCAAATCAAACATGTGATGATTCGCTGTGGCGACCCCTGAGAAAAAGGAAACAGCCAAAAGGAGAATTGGTGTGTGAATTTAAAATAAATGTGGCTGAGCAGAGGTGTGTGTGTGTGTGTGTGTGTGTGTGTGGGTGTGGGTGTGTGTGTGTGTGGGTGTGTGTGTGTATGAGAAAGGGATGGGTGATGTTCATGTGTGCCTGTGTGTATGATGTGGCTCTTTGTGGTAACACTGTATGAAATGTGGCTCTTGGTCTCTGACTGGTTGGCCACTCCTGCTGTAGAGTATTAATTTTAGTGTGAATAGGTTCCTTTGGGTCAGCATTTTGAATGTGAGCTGGTTAAAGGTCTTCAAAAGGGATTGCATATCAGTCTGTAGTGTTGCGTATATTTATGTCGGTGTTCTGTTAATGTGCTGAGCAGGCTTGTGCTATGTTGCAAACCTGTGCGGCAGCTAGCTTGTATTACAATAACACTATGCAGGACTCATATGCACACAGGGTTGTCCTCATTCCGAGGTCTCATTCGGTGGACGTGCCCTTCTGAAGATTCTGGGCCCTTTCATGCAGCAGGTTTGCTGTTTCTAGTTGAGGCTCTCAGGTTTCAAGCTGTGAAATTCCTCCCGGCGTAGCCATAGCTGTGAAAGTCATGAGAGCAGCTCGGGAAAACAAACCCGCTGGAGTAGGAGAGAAACGCTCCAACACAACAGTGCTGCCGTGTTTTTATTTAACTATTACACTACGAGGTGATGGTGTGTGTGTGTGTGTGTGTGTGTGTGTGTGTGTGTGTGTGTGTGTGTGCGCTTTTGCATTCATTCTCACTTTTCCTGAATGTGGAAATCTTTTCAGATATTCTGCCGTTAGATTATCACGCATGTAATCAGGGTTGATGGAGTAAGACTAAGTTTCTGATTTCGATCCAGCCCATCAGAAAGATTTTAATCAGGATCATAAATTTGTGCACTGTGGCACGGACCAGTCATTGTTTGTTGCTGGGCTAAACGTAAGGCAGTGTGATATGATTTTGTGCAACATTTGGTTTCAGACTGTTAATTTGATTGGTTGAGTTGCATTTCAAGCGTGCCTATGTTTCCTGTTATCACACTCAGCCAGTTTGGCGGTGTGTATCACTTACCATGTAACCTTCCAATTTCTTATGTGAAACCGTTACCGCTGTAAAGTTAGCAACGTTATCGGATGTGGATAAGGATACGTTTCACCCTCACTTTCAATCATTTGTCCAACCGCTTAATCTTACTATGGTCTTAGGGCGGCTGGTGGTCATTTTAGCTTCTTAGCTTCCACTGGGTGAAGGCAAGGTACATGCTGGACAGCTTGCCAGACCATTAAAGGGCAATACGCTAACAACCATTCACACTCACTTAGGGTCAATTTGGAACAGCAGGTGTTGCATGGAATGTGCATGTTTTTGGACACTGGGAGGAAACCCTGAGTATCTGAAGTAAACCTGTGCAAACACAGAGAAAATATGCAAACTCCAAAACTAAACATCCCAGCCCAGGAATCAAAGAAATGTGAAAGTGATGTTGCAAGCAGTGCAAAGTAAGGCTACGAGTTTATTTCTCATGTTGAAAGAACATGCAGGTGGAGAATACGCTTCACATGAATTCATAGCGAGTGCAGGGTGAATTGGATCCGACTTATGACCAATCTGACTTACGATTGGTTGGTCGGAACTGATCTAGGTCGTAACTCGCATAGTGATTGTATTAACTAAATGCGGCTTCTTTAGGATCGATTTCTGCCAGCACTGCAAAACGCTACACAGAATATTTGGCTAAATGATTTTCTGAAAAAAAAAAAAAAAAGAGGCCATGTTCATGATTTGAAGTCTATTGAACACACACACACACACACACACACACACACACACACACACACACACACACACACACACACACACAAAAGTCGTGAAGCATGATTCATGGCAGTGCAGTGCGAGTGTTGCGTACGACAGCTGTTTGCGCTGCCGGCAGCGCCAGCATCTTAAAAGGCCAAGCAGGAGATGATGCAGCTTCACTTTCTAACTGCTCAGAGCTCAGAGCAAATGTATTCATCTACTTTCAATGCCACGTCACTGTGGCGCAAAGCGGAGAGCCAATCCTTTCTGTGTGCGGGCGGGTCCGATACCTTGAAACTCTAATTTAATTGGACTCACACGCTGCAGTGTTTATGTGACAGGAAGCGCATCCCAAGTTTTGGCAATCAGCTGGTCTGCGGGTTGAAGTTTTTCCATGTCTGTCCATTTGTGTTTGCTTGCCAGCTGTGCTTGGCTTCGTGGAAATGAGCTGATCAAAACGAGGGAAATTTATCTCTTTACTCAAAAACAACACGTGCAGTCTGTGGCTGTTGTTATAATCCTATAAAATTAGAGTTTGATGGTATCGGACCCGCCCACAACTGGAGTGCAGAAAGGATTGGCTCTCTGCTGCGCACCACAGTAACGTGGAATTCACCACAGTGACATGGAATTGAAAATGGATGTATAGATTTAAATGCGCGAGATTTATTCTTCTGTTTTTGTTTGGCATGAGTGTATTTGGATGGAAAGTCGACATACGACCAGATCGCTTTTATGACGACCAATCTGCTGGAATCAAATCAAATGTGCGAATCAGATGATTCGTGTGGCGACTCTCGAGAATGGGAAAAAGCCGAAAGGAAGAAAGAAAGGAAAAAAAAAAAATATATATATATATATATATATATATATAGATACACACACACACACACACACACACATATACACATAAGGGGCAGTGGTGGTCTAGTGGTATAGGGCACTGGATCGCTGATCCAAAGGTTGGGGGTTGTTGGGGGTCACAAGGTTGTCACTGTCCCCCCAGTGCAGCTAACTGGGTTATCAAAGGCGGGCCATGTCTCTCACTGTCTATGGTGAGAGGCATGTAAAAGAACCATTGCTGACTTTCGTAAAGAGTAGCTGCAAAGTTGTCAGCATGTTTCTGTCCCTTGCTAAAAGGGTTGTGACAGGAAGGGCATCCGACGTAAAGACCTCTGTCAAATCAACCGTGCGAATCAGATGATTCGCTGTGGCGACTCCCGAGTAAAAGGGAAAAAGCCAAAAGGAAGACAGACAGACATACACACACACACACACACACACACACATATATATATATATATATATATATATATATATATATATATATATATATATATTCCATTTTTTTTGTTTTTTTTTTAATACTGAGAAGAATACTTGGTAGCTGATTCATGTCACTGTGGATGGAACTACTAACAATGTGCTGTAACAAAGCCAAAAACATGCATTGATGAGCGAGGCTGAGTAAACTACCCCCAGCACTCTGACACGTTTGGAGAAAATTACTGTTGGCAAAACTTTTTAAAAGGTAACAAATCCTGGGTCTTATTTCTGTTTATGGTGAGACGAAGTTCCAGCAGCAATTTAACATAGCAATCACGGAGAATCTGAGAAGCCCCCCATTTATTTTTTTGGGGTAATTTACAGTTGATTTATCTTTCGGGCTTTATTTCCTTATTTCTCTTTAATTGTTTTTTCCCCTGACTTTGTTTTCTTTGTTTTTCGTATTTCCTTATGATTATTTTTTCCTTGTCCTCATTGGTTGATTCCCCTCCTGCCTGCCTTCCCACACCTCTTTCATCTATCCTGCCCTTTCTTCCTTTTTTGCTATTTTGCTTCTTTCCTTGCTCTCTGTTTGCATTCTTTCTTCCTTCCTTAGTTGCTTACTTGGTTTATTTACCCCCTCCCCCCTTCTTCCCTTGCTTGCAAGAGTTACTGGGACAACCACTGAATGATTTAATGCAAGATGTAGCCACAGTCATCCTTTTCTTCATAGGTGGCCTGAGAACAATTTGTGAAATCTGGATGGAAAATAGTTACAGAAGAGCACCTGTGTCGGGAAATTAATTTGATGTCCCATGTAAATTGAATCGTATACAGGCTCATAAGAACTTAATTCTAACCGGATTTGTACTCGTTTTGGCATTAAAAGACAACGTTTATCACTGTTCAGTTATACCCCCATTTCACTGGACTATGGCATGCAAGTATCGTAGTGGAAAGGCGCGGAACACAGTCTACAGAAGAGGTTCGGCACTTTTATACGGAAAATAGGTGAAAATCCTTTGGAAAAGTGGAAATTCTTACACTCTCGGAATGTTCACAGCATGTGCGGAACAGGTACGACAAAATACGCCAACGTGACCCAACAGAACATGCATGAAATTTTTTTTCACGTTCATGGAATATTTTGGCCTGCCGGAAGCATATGAAAGTGGAGGAAGACTTGAGGAATAACCACGGAATCACACGGAATGACACAGAAGATGAGGGAATAATTGCGAAACGTTTGCGGATGACATTTTTGCTTTCGTAAGCCTGCCGTGCTCCAGTGAAATGGGGGTATTAATTGCTAATCCAGACCTTTCTAAGCACAGATTGTGTGCAACTGCACTATTGTAAACGTTGGTGCTCTCCATGGTGAACTGTGTAGTTCTCAGATCTGTTAATCTGAGTGATAACATTTCACGTAATTTTGTTGTGCACATCACTGCACAACACTGTGTGTAAGGATTATCATGGATATATTAAGAGCGCAATAGAAATGCTCCTGGTTTGTATGCAGCTGGTTAGCTTGTTGCCAGTGTTTATGCGTTTTCAGTAAGTGTGGAGCCAGAGGACACGCATTTATACAGAGCAAGATGTCCGAGTGATGCACCTGCTGTCTGTGTGAAGCTCGCTGTGAAATTCCAGCTAGTACCATGTTGGATTCAATTTATAGATGTTCGCTGTCCCCTTGGAGACCTCCAGGTCCTCCATGTTTCAACAGTTCAGAAGTTACGTGCTGGTTTGCCATCTTGGGAATTATACATTATACTGCCTTTGAAATAGTTTTGGGTATTTTGGGGGGTGCGGGGCCTTTTCCCTCAACTATCAAATGACAATAAGAATGCAGAAATTATGTGAAAAAATGTTCTTCAAAGAAAACCGGTGTCGTAGCTTAATTATTGTGGAATGTCCTAGGTAATTGCGACGTATAGCGCAGATCTGCCGGAGGCAATAGCCTGTGATGAATTTACAAATTGATGGTGGCACCCCTCTCTGTGATGACATCACCTTTTGATTGACACCCCACCCACAGAGAGTTACACACTTTACTCTTATTCATTTTTCCTTTCTTTTAAACCAGTTTGCATTATTTATGTTTATTTAACTATTAATTTTCCCCCTTTTCTGTAAGACTTAGCTTCAAAGGGCTAATTGTCCCAGCCAGTCTTTATTTTGTGTGCTTTGAGACATGTGTGTGCCTGAAATCATGTCAGGCTGAAAACACTGGCAGTGTGGTCTTGAGATTTGTCTCCAGTGTGATGTAGATAGTGTGTGATATTCAACACTCATTTGAGAAAACTTCACTGAATGGCATTCATCTATACTGAGTGTTTTCTGTTTATCGCTCTAGTCCAAAAAAACAAAACAAATGAGGCATGAAATTTGACTTGGTGTAATTCTTTGAGCTTTAGACCAGGGATTTTCTAGCTCAAGACACAAGTACTGTTCACGTTTTTCTGTCTATTTGAATCTAAGTGGCTCTTTGAAAGGAAAAAACATAATTAGTGAGAATTGCGTAAACAGCCGTAATTAAAGAAAAATGAGTGTTTACCTTAATGTTTCCAGTTACAAGGAGTACCCAGTGGCATATAATACTGGGTTTCAGCAAATGCATACAATTATTTGGGCTGAAATCATTAAACGGTAATAAATATTAAACAATGTCTAAAGATTAAACAACGTGGGGGTATCATATAAATATATTTTGTGACATATGACTTTTTTTGTTTTCTCAGGTACAGTGGTACCTCACCTTACGATGGTCCCAGAATACGAAAAATCCAGTTTACGAAAAAAATTGTCCTAAATTTTTTGTCTCTGTATACGAGACAAGTTCTCCTTACGAAACACGCCATTCAAACATTAAAACGCGTCATTCAAATAATGCACGACTTGCTTTACATGTCCCAATATCCCGCCCCGCTGGCCTCTCATTGGCTAGGAGGGATGACTCTGCTCCCTCCCATCGGCTATTATGGAGCTGCATCTCCCATAATGCTTTTCGTGTAAAGAGCAGAGTTACTGGCTTTTAACCTTCCATAAACATTTGTAAGATTATAACTCTGCTAAGAAGACATGGTCAACACACGCACGCACGTGTGATTTCCGGTGCGAGTGAAAAGAAGAAGTGGGCTCTTTGCATGCGGCTGAGTGATATCGCAAAGGAATATGGCCAAACCTGTCTACCATCGGTAGGATATTGAAGCACAAGGAGGCCTTAAAAGGTATGCTTTTATAATTTTTAAGGGGTTTAGGGGTAGTATTGGGGGCCTTGGAACGAATCACACATTTTACATGTAAAATGCGGTTCAATTTATGAAAAATCCAGGTTAAGAAAAAGGCTCTGGAACGGATTAATTTTGTAAGGTGAGGTACCACTGTATCACGGTAATCAATTTCGTTTGACTTTCATGGTTTGAGCCACAAATAACACCAAACTAATGCAATATTGGCCCAGTGCTATACATCAGTCAGGCTATGCAGAGAAACGTGACTAGCAAAGGTGGTCCAAGGATGGACAACTGGTGAACTGGGCTCAGAAAGGTGTCAGTGCATTGCGGCTTATGTATGTGACTGCCCAGCATCAGATCACACAGGTGGTGTTAATGTTATGGCTTGTGTGTGTGTGTGTGTGTGTGTGTGTGTGTGTGTGTGTGTGAGAGAGAGAGAGAGAGAGAGAGAGAGAGAGCACCCGAGGATGAACGAAAGTGTGCCTGATTTATGATGAAAACAAACTAAGGAAAATTGTTCGCTTTGTCTTTTCTTGGTGGTTTGTGGACAGTAGGAACTAACGAGTCACATTTTTCTAAAATTTTGGTTCATTGTCGTTCATGTTTTTTTTTTTACTTTTCTAGACAGAATATCTCACTGAGCCTCTCTCTCTCTCTCTCTCTCTCTCTCTCTCTCTCTCTCATCCCCACAGAGAATTTTCAACTCCTTTGTGTACACGGAGAAAACTTCAAATGGTGAGACAGAGGTTCAGCAGGTGAGAGAATCGCCCATCTTTCTCTATTTAGTCTGGCAAAGGATGCCAAATTAAAATTTGTTAGTAGCTGTCTGCTTGGCTTTGAAGCTTGCTTTGTGTTTGTCTTTGCCATAACACTGGACTTGGTGAAATCGGCTGAGAGTAAACAGTTCCTTGCTGTGTTGAAGCCATAACTTCCACAATGTTCAAGATAAACATGCAAATGGTCCATATTTCATTCTGTCTCTTTTTGCAGCACGCTTTTTATTTTTCGATAGTTGTGTAGATCATTCAACGTATCTGTTTCGCTGTTTGGGAGTATTAAATGCTATAAAGTTCAAAATATTAATGGCCAAGTTTACATTTCTGATGAGTTACTTTTTCCATGTTTTCGAAAAGATGAAAAGTAGTGACTCGTATTCGAAAAACTTTGATTATTAATTTAGGAATACACGGAGAAACTGTCTTTTATTTTCCTGCATCTACCATGATTTAATGCACATTGACCTAATACATTAAAAAATGGGAACAACTACCATGTTTTCCGGACTATAAGTCACTCTTTTTTTCAGACTTTGGCTAAAGGTGCGACTTATACTTCAGAGCGACTTATATGTGAAATTATTACATATAATTCTGTTCGTCATAATAATAAGATATAATTTCAGATGTTTTTATTATTTTATTTTCACACTCATAAATACAAGAGGGCACTATAGGCTTGGGTACCAGTACTTGCTCATCCACCACTGAAGAAGTGGTCCCAAAAAGAAAATCCTATTATGTGGATTATAAGATGCAAATAGTGAAATATGCAGCAGAAAATGGTAATTGAGCAGCAGAAAGAAAGTTTGGTGTGAACGAGAAACTTGTGAGGGACTGAAGAAAAGCGAAGATTACTATTACTGTAATGAAGAAAACAAAAAAGCTAATTGCGGGCTGAAAGCTAGATGGCCATAGCTAGAGGAACAAGCTCACGTATGGGTGCTTGAGCAATGTGCCACAGGGAGAGGCTTGTCTACAGTGCAGTTGAGTCTCCATGTCCAGGTAGTGAAATTATTACATATAATTCTGTTCGTCATAATAATAACAACGAACACACTTTCACGTGTTTATTTTACACTCACGGCCGCAAGAAGGCAACAAGAGGACAAAAAGCAGAGATGATAATTGCTGCAATGAAGAAAACAACAACAACAACAAAAAAGCTAATTGCAGACTAAAAGCTAATTGCGCGATAATAGCTAGATGGTCACAGCTGGAGGAACGAGCTCGCACATGGGTGCTTGAGCAACGTGCATCAGGGAGAGGCTTGTCAACAGTGCAGTTGTGTCTCCACGTCCAGGTAGTTTTCAAGGAGATGAATGTAAATGACTTTGCATGAGAACTTTCTTGGTGTTACCACTTCATGCAATGCAACCCCCTCTCTATATCAGAGCGAGGACCACAACGTCACACAAACTGCCAGTAGATTTCCAAGCTGAGGTAGACAGTTTTCATGGGTTTGCGACTTATAGTCCAGTGCAACTGGTATATGTTTTTTTCTTCTTTATTATACATTTTTTGGCCAATGCAGCTTGTACTCTGGAGAGACGTATGGTCCGGAAAATACAACATTTCTTTTTTTTCCTTAATCCGCAGAAAATATAAAAGGTCAATGTCACACATTTTAGTACCAGTTTTGTGATCAGACCCATATATATATATATATATATATATATATATATATATATATGGGCGAACGACGAAATGGTCGCTCGTGATGCAGTGCGTAATACCACATACCGCCAAAAACGAGTTCATATGTGGTCAACTAAAACAGTCGACATGGCGTGAGTACACATCAAAACATTCAGAAAATATTTGTTTAAAGATGACTTTGAAACAGTAAACATCAATGATGCTGGTTGTTAGCACAATAACATGCAAGATTTGCTACACGTAAGTCATACAAATTAGGGAAGAAGCTGTTCTAGATTTATTAATTAAAACCTTGTGAGTTATCAAAATAATGTTATAGCGACACAGTGGAGTTCAGGTATTAATGTTCGCAATCAGTGAACGTTCCAGTTCAACCAATTAAAGATTCGAGTTGTTTGTTGTTTGACATTATACTGATTGATGAAACTTTGCATGTTTGTGTATTAAACGTATTCCAGCAGTTTTATGAGACCAGTGATGATTATTTGTATTAAAATTTAATGTTTGAAAATAATTAGTTGTGTTGTCAGTAATTTAATCCTTAAATATTAAAAAATTTAAAAATACATAAGATATTATACCCACATCTACTGAACTTAAAAGCACAAATGTAATTGATTCAATGACAGGTTTGTTTAATAATTTACTTGGACTTCAGGGAACTATTTTACTTGACCTCTGGGTTACGGAACTCATTTTCAGAAGAACAAACTTTGGGTTACCAGAGTTATTTACTTGTGAACCATAAACTGGTTTCCCAAATTTTTGAAATGTCGAGGCCTGTATGTACATAGGTATAGTCTGTGTGCATATATGTACAGATTTTTTGGCATATATTTACAATTAATTCACCTTGTGAATGTGTGTTTCTGTAAGTGCCCACGTGTGTTTGTTACTGTATTGGAGTGTGTGTTCTTGTATATGTCTCTGTGTGAGATTGTGTATGAATTTTCTCAGCAGCACATTCCAGCCAGAAAAACCTGGAGCTTGAGTACACCAGATTTGGGTGTAATTTTTATACTAAGGTTGCCTTGCCAAGAAAATCCCCCTGAGAGTAAAGTTGTTCCTGTGATACCGTGTCTCTCCTGCAGCTGTTTACTGTCTGTTAGTGAAAGATTAAGCCGTCTGTTGGCACTATGAGTGTTCTGGCACCTCAATTACCACCAGTGTACTAATGTCTGAGCTTTGGGAGTATACGATAAAGCAAGCGGCCTGCTGATGTGACGCAGACCCAAAGCACCTGGGATTATATCCGATATTTCAACAGTATGCCACTTGTTTTATTCGGCTAAACATTTAACTCTAGTCATAAAGACACGTCCTCGAAATATAAATGCTTCTCCAATCCTCCCACTCCACTATATGTATAAAATGTTTGTCTTTTCCAAATGGATAATTTTGCCCCTGGTGTAAATATCAGATGCGGTCGTGTGTATCATAGAGTGGCTCATGTACATCGTCACTTCAGAGTAATTTAAAATGGGATTTGATCAAAAAATTTTTTTTAACATTTTCATTTTCTTTCCAGATTTAGCGTTTTGTGGTAGCCTCTAGTCTTCTGTTATCCCCCCCAACCACACCCCCCAAGATTTTTTTTTTAATGCATCATGATTTTACTGTGAAACAAACACAGTTGCTGTATGTCATGTGACTTCCAGCTTTAAATTGCTTATTTCCTGGACAGTTAATAATTTTAATTCGGGAATAATGCCATTACATGCTGTGGAATATAAAAGTATATTGATTTGGCTGTTTTGGCATGAAGGCTATGTTCGAGAGTGGACGGGGTAGATGAGATCTGCCCTGAATAGCTCAGGGCTCTGGATTTTGAAGGACTGTCTTGGTTGGCATGTCTCTGCAACATCGTGTGGTCATCGGGCCCATACCTCTTTATTTTTAAATATAGAGGGATCGGACAGTGTGTTCTGATTATCGTGGAATCAGACTCCTGAGCCTACCTGAGGAAAGTATATGCAGGGATACTGGAGAGGAGGATACGACCAATGGTTGAACCTCGAATTCGGGAGGAACAATAGGGTTTTCTTCCTGGTTGCAGCACTCTTGACCAACTGCTCTACAGCAGGGGTCCCCAACCACCAGTACGTGGACCGGTGGCCCACGGCTCAATTGGTACCAGTCCGTAGAAGAAATTTATTATTTCCATTTTATTTATTATCTGAGTCTGACGATTATTATTTTTGAAAAATCTTTTATTTTGAAGAATGACCAGATTCTCTCGGTTACATGTCAGTCATTTGAGCGCTAAAATGTAACCCACAAGTGAACAGCACATGAACAGAAGCTAGATGGACATGTTTTAAATATTAGCGGAGATTTTGGGTGATTTCAGTTCTCCCCGCTGGTGCATGATCACCTGTGGGTTGTTTTTTTATATATATATCGAAAAGTTCAAGCTCTATTTCCCAACCAACTTTACTTCAGCTGTTGAAAAATAACATTCATGGAGTGCTTATTATTATTATTATTATTATTATTATTATTATTATTCATTTTCTGTACCCGCTTAATCATAATTAGGGTTGCGGGGAGGCTGGCGCCCATCCCAGCCAACTTCAGGAGAGGGCAGAATACACCCTGGACAGCTTGCCAGGCTATCGCAGAGCGGAAACACCCTGACGGCTTTGTAGCCTACTCTTGTCGAAAGTCAGCGATGGTTCCTTTACAGCCTCACACCATAGACGGTGAGAGACATGGCCGGCCTTTGATAACCCAGTTAGCTGAACTGGGGGCACAGTGACAATCTTGTGGAGAGTGGGACTCGAACCCCCAACCTTTGGCTCAGCTATCCAGCGCCCTATACCACTAGACCATCACTGCCATTTGTAATAATAATAATAATAATTTATATAAAGAAATTATATGTACAATATAAACAATCTATGACACACACACACACCCCCCCCCCCCCCCCGGTCCACGGTACCCCTGTTCTACAGGATCCTGGAGGGGCAACAGTTTGCCTAATCTGTCCACATGTATTTTGTGGATTTAGAGAAGGCTTTTGACTGTGTCCCGCGAGTTATCTCGTGGGGCATGCTCCAGAGTATGACGTATCAGACCCGTTGCTATGGGCCATTCAGTCTTTATATTACTGGAGACAGAGCTTGGTCCGCATTAGGAGCAACAGGTCGAATTCGTTTCCAGTGAGGGTTGGAGTCTGTCAAGGCTGTCCTTTGTCACTGATTCCGTCCATAATTTTTATAAACAGAATTTCTAGGCGCAGCCGTGGCATTGAGAGGTTCTGGTTTGGTGGCCATTGGATCTCGTCAATGCTTTTTGTCCTTTTGGCTTCACCAATCGGGGACCTCCAGCTCCATTGGAGCAATTCGCGGCCGGGAGTACAATCAGCACCTCCAAGTGCGAGGCCATGGTTCTCGGTAGAAAAAGGGTGAAATTTACCTTCTGGGTCTGGAATGAGGTCCTGCCCCAAGTGGAGAAGTTCAAGTATCTTGGGGTCTTGTTCAAGAGTGAGGGAAAGATAGAGCTGGAGATCGATGGAGACGGCTCGCTACAGCCTCTGCTGTAAAACAGAGTTTGTACCGGTCCGTTGTTGTGAAGAGGGAGCTGAGCGGCAAAGCTCTCAATTTACAAGTCGATCGAGATTCCAACCCTCACCTATGATCACGGGCTTTGGGTATTGACCGACAGAACAAGATCACTGATACAAGTGGCTGAAATGAGCTTCCTTTGCACGGTGGTGGGGATCTACCTTAGAGAAGCTCAGCCATCTGGGTATGGGGGAGCTTGGATTAGAACACATTGAGAGGAGTCGGTCGAGGAGGCTCGGGCATCTGGTCAGAATGCCTCCTGAACGCCTTCTTGGTGTGGAACACGCTGGAGGCAGTATGTCTCTCGGCTAGTCTGGGAACACCTCGGTGCCCCCCCTGGAAGAGCTGGAGGAAGTGGCTGGGGAGAGGGACGTTTGGACCTCCTTGCTTAGGCTGTTGCCCTGTGACCCAAACCCAGATTAAGCAGAGGATGATGGCTATCTTTGAAGAAGCATAATTGGTGAAATTGCTTAAAGACCCATAATTCAAGAAAATTGTTGTTTACCTTCAGAGTATTCTACTTTCGAGGAGAACAACATTGGCTTTGAAAAGGTTCTAGGGAGTGAGCTGGGTCATTCAGATTTTATGTCCCAAACCTCACTCGCTTTGTACATTTTACACTGAAGCTGTGGCACTGGGTGGTGCTGAAAGCAGCAAAGCGCCTTCATAGGAAATTCACTGGAAAAACGCCCAGTCATCGAAACACTCATTGATTCATTTACTGAACTGCTTAGTCCTACGAGGTCGTAGGGCAACTATAGCCTATCTCAGCTGACACTGGGTGAGGTCAGGGCTACACAATGAACCGTTCATGTCCACCAAGGGGCAATTTGAAACAGCCAGATTGCTTGAACTGGATATCGTTCAACAGTAGAAGGAAACGAGAGTAAAGCCATGCAAGCACAATGAGAAGCAAACTCTATGCAGAAATGCCCTCACTGAACCCGTGACTCGCACCCAGGTCCTTCTTATTGCGGAGTGGATGTACTTACCATTGCTGCCTGTTATAATATCAAAAAGATTGTAACTTTAGCATTCTGCTTTTTTAGGCTTCAGGGTGACCCTTTTATGAAAGTTTGCCTTGTGCGAGAAACTGGTCAGTTTGTTCGATGGCGTTAATATTACATTCAGATTTTATCTCATTCATCAGTTCTTGAGTTTGTTACACTTGATGTCATTTTCTTTGAGCGTGTTTTTGCATGATTTGTGTTTGGATCGTTCTTTGTTTTTGCTGATAGTGAGCCACACAAATCCCTCTCTGGAGGCCTTAGACCTTTTCCTTTAGCCTGTTATTTTTGCTGTAGCACAGAGCCAAATTTACCTCTTAATTTCCAAGCTGTGTGGTTGAGGTGCATGCGGTCAATGGGTCATGGGCTGTTTCTTTGTATCCTGTACAGACTATGTTTTTGGCTGACGTCTTCCTTTTACGGAAAACAACGAGCTGCTTTTGTCATGTTGCAGCTATTATTGTATATTAGGTGCTAGGCTATGTTGTGTTTGGCATGTGCGTGCATGATTTGTGATGTGGTTGAAAGGCTTAATGTCATTTTTGTGCATGCGAGCGTCCCAACAGTGTTATTGCTGCTTTGCTAAATGAGCCAGCGTTGAATGAAAATGCTGGTGTGCATATAATTTATGTTCAACACCTGGGGAAGCCCTTATTGCTGAGCCAGTACTCTTTGAACTCTTTAATTTCCCTCTGGGAACTTCTTACTGAGTAAATAAACCAGAGATCATAGATGAGCTGTTATTTCGACATGAAATCCTCTCAGTGAAGTTCTCATACTGATCTGAAAGCTCATCTACTCCACGCACTTTTTTCCTTCATTTATCTGCAGTGTGGCATGGAGGTTAGACTTGCAGTTCATGTCTAACTCTGATCGATTTCTAGTCTCTGAGGTTGTATCTTACTTTCTTTGATGTCAACCCAGTCTAGGGAAGCACATTAATCACTCACTTCACCAGCAACTTTAATGAAACAAGTCATCTGGAATGCAGCCTGTGCTGCTTTCAGTTTAGGTTGCAGCATTATTTATGAATCCCTAATGAATATTCATAACTTTGAACTTTTGAAGCCCATTAGTGTGTTAGCATTGGCCAGTCATTTTTAATAGTGCTGCTGCTGGTGGTGGAGATTTAAGTGTTCACAGGCAAATCAATCTCGGAGATCAAAGGTTGCAGTCACAGTTAAGTCCCGCCCACTTGGATCCAGGAATCCCAGACAAGTTTCCTATTTCCTGCTCCTTCAGTGAAATTATTGAATACCAACCAACCCCCGTGTATCAGCCTTGCCATGAATGTACAGACGCTCCCCGACTTGCGTTTTAGTTCGGTTCCAGACGGCCGAACGTAAGGTGAAAAAAAAAAACCCGTAAGTTGTTACTGTATGTTCCGGTGACGTATGATGTTCATGCTGTTCTATACATCCATAAATACCATTACCGTATCTCATAAAACACCCCTAAATCAATTATTATAAACATAACATTATAAAATAATATCAAATAATATCAACATTAATTTCAAATAAATTAAATTGAAGCAAAATAATTTTAATCAAATTCACTAATCAAATATCAAATACAGTATCAAATATAACCTTTAACCTGCTCTGTGATGCGATCTTTCTGCTTGTAAATGGTTCCGATGGTCGACGGAGCCATTTGGAAGAAATATGCAACAGTCACATGTTTTTCACCAACATCAATTTTCTTGATAATAGCCATCTTCGTTTCTAATAAAACAGTGTAAACACAAAGATCACAGAGACAACGTCTTAACACAAGGGTAACACGCGATGAACTGGGAAGAAGGAGGGGCACGTTCAGTCTGTCTTTTGTAAACAATGGATGCAGCGTCATGCGTAAGTAGCGTATTACGTCAACGTATTACATCAGCGTACTACATAGGTACGTCTCGTCCTACAGAAAGCATGCTAAACTCAAAATGACAATTTTTTTTTTAAAAACGTCAAATCGAAAAATACGTAAAACGAATGAACGTAAAGCGGGGAGTGTCTGTATTAGTAATTTTATCATTTAATTAATTGTTTATTATGCATATTTTATGAATAATGTATGTTATAATGTAGCCAAGGTACTTCGGGTTAATCTTGGCTAAATTAAATAAAAGTACACTGGTGACCAAGACATTTTTTTGTACATAACTCACAGTCCAAAGACATGTACATTATATTAACTGGTTGCTCCAAATTGTCCATGGGTGTGAGTGTGAATGGCCCAGCTGTTGGAGTTGCATGCTATTGTGTAGATGGTGAGAGTTGCAGCAGGAAGGGTATCTGGCATACCTGTCCCAAATAAAATGTGGGGACCAAAGACTGCCTGGGCAAAATGTACAACGTTCTAATATGTTGTCAGACCACATTTAATCAGTGTTGTAAAAGTGTTGAATCGATGCCAGAATATCAGATAATGAGGTTTGCACATGTTTCTTTCCCTCTGGCATCTTTGAGTGGGCTGTACACCCAAGCTGCTTGTTTTTGTTAGTTTGTTTATTTATTTATTTGGTTCATTAGTGTGTTAGTGTGGTCAATGGGGCAGTGGTGGTCTTGTGGTACAGGGCGCTGGATTGCTGATACTAAGGTTGGGGGATCGAGTCCCACTCTCCACAAGGTTGTCACTCCCCCCCTCCCCCCAGTGCAGCTAACTGGGTTATCAAAGGCCGGCCATGTCTCTCACTGTCTATGGTGAGAGGTTCATGTAAAAAAAAATAATAAAAACATTGCTGACTTTTGTAAAGAGCGGCTGCAAAGCCGTCAGCGTGTTTTGTTTTTTTTTTGTGCCCCTTGCTAAAAGGTTGTCAGGAATGGCATCCGACGTAAAAACCTGTGCCAAATCAAACGTGCGAATCATTCGCTGTGGCGACCCCTGATAAAGGGGAAAACCAAAAGGAAATCTCTCAGTGCGTTAGTGTGGTCAGCCTTCTGATTATCTGGTGTTTCCCAAGTACAACACCCATACTTCCCAAGTTCTTACCCATAATTTCCAAGTACTTCCATCCATTCTGTTTGCTAGTAACAGGTCGTAGCAGGGCTATGCAGCCTCTGGAACGGTTTTAGAAAAGCAAGCCACCAGAGCTGAGACCAGAAAGAACATAAATGGGAGGAGGAATCTCAATAGGCCGTCCAGCACCTGCAGTCAAAGTGAGTTGAGATGGGAAAAAAGTTTCCTGATGAACTTTGGAGGTTTTTGATTAGGGATTATACTCGGGTGCTCCACTCATGTCTGCAATAAAAAAAGAGGTCAGAAAATCATCTGTATAATATGGGTGCATTGGATGTATTAAATAAACGTGCTTTGACACAATCACACCTATTTGAAATAACGTGCTTGCGTGGGTTTCCTCCGGGTACTCTGGTTTGATCCCACAGTCCAAAAATATGCGCAGTAGGTTAATTGGCTGTTCTAAATCACCCCTATGTGTGTGAGTATGAATGGTTGTGTGAGTGTTGGCCCTGCGATGGCCTGGCGAGCTGTCCAAGGGTGTACCCAACCCTCGCCTAGAGTTGGCTGAGATGGTCACCAGCCTCCTCATGACCATAATTAGGTTTAAGCAGTTCAGAAAATAACGAGTGAATGTTTCAAAGCATTGTTATTGTATTTGGTATGACCTTGCAGCTACTCATTGTATAGTTGTGGTTGTTGTCTTGGACTTCAAGCATATCCCCAAGGTCTATGTATTTCATCAAGTCGTCAGCGTGTTTCTGTCCATTGCTAAAAAGGGTTGTGACAGGAAGGGCATCCGACGTAAAAACTTCTGCCAAATCAAACGTGCGAATTGGATGATTTGCTGTGGCGACTCCCGAGTAAAAGGGGAAAAGCCGAAAGGAAGACAGACTATGTATTTCATCCTCAAATCGCCAATGTGTACTATAAATGTCATGGACTTGCACTTTGACTTGATATCATTAAAGCTGTCACAGTGATGTCATGTTGTGCCAGGTATTCATTTTGGTCTGTTTTGTTGTGTTTTCAGCTGGCGAAGAAGATCCGGGAGAAGTTTAACCGCTATCTGGACGTGGTGAACAGGAACAAGCAGGTGGTGGAGGCATCCTACACAGCCCACCTGACTTCCCCACTCACAGACATTCAGGACTGCTGTTCTATCCCTCCGTCTATGATGGAGTAAGTAGATCTCTCCATGCTCTTATAGTAAGAGTAGGCATTCCGTAGGGATGTCATTGACAATCGGAATATCGCCAATATAATTATGTTGATTGATAATCAATACCTATAAAAGGGATATTGATACTTCTAACGTTATACTGTAGCTTCCTGTATTCATGACAGCGTCTGGAGTAAATGCCATTTTCAATGACACCCCTAGTAAATGGTACGTCCCGCCTCTCTGTATGGTAAATGGTACGTCCCTGCTTCTAGTGTGCCGTCAGAGCGCGTGTTCCCAACAGCACGGAACATTTTGAACAAGAAGAGGCACTTATCACCGGATAATGCAGATATGTGCGTCTTCTTGCATCATAATTATGAATTGTAAAAATGCATATCTCTTAAACTTTTCAACTGACAAGTGTTTGTAGAATAGAAACAACTTGCTTGAAATTAACTAGTAAACAAGTGTTTATAGATTTGTTAAATACAAAAAGGTGTTCATTAAAATCCTGTCGGTGGAAAACTATTTCCTGCCTTTTATTTCAGATTTGGATTCAGTAATTGGTCACTTCATTATAAAATATTCAATGCATTATACAAACTACTGTAATATATCTTAGTCTGTTCTATTTAATGTATTTATGGAACAGTACAGCAATATTCTAATGAATCGATACATCGGAATTTTTTTATCAATATATCGATACCAATAATCGGTTTTCAATGACACCCCTAGCATTCTGTAAACTTAGTTTTGGTGGAAGGCTCCACAAAAACTTTCTTTTTGTTAAATCTTTGTGAAGATCTTTTTTGACATGGGAAAGCAGTGCAGAGGACCACTCAGCCTGGCGCCTTGATGTCAGGCAGGGTGCTCAGAATGCAGGGGAGGCGAGAAACAAAGCCTTGGGTGGGGAGGGGGGGCTAATAGGAAGTCTGCCCAAAAACACAGAGGCAACCTTCAGTTATCGCAGGTCTGGCAGAGATTGCCACTCAGGAGTCAGAATCCAATGATCCCTCGCTATTTCGTGCTTCAGTTTCTGCGGCTTCAGTGCATCGTGGGTTTTTTAAAAATATTCAACGAAAAATAAAAAAAAATAGGGCAAATGTTCAGGAAAATGCCACAAAACTAGGCCAATTATGTAAAAAAAAAAAAAACAAAATCCACAAACAAAACTACTTACATTTTTATGTGAGGTGTGCATCTGAGGTGTGTGCGCGCACACGCGTCTGTATGTGTGTGTGTGTTTATATTTTAACATCTTATGCATTATTTTTGAATGTTTAATTGTATTATAAGCATTTATAGCATGAAGTATGTATTTATTGATATTATATACACATATATACATGTATATATACATCAGTCGGGAGGGGGTTCGATCATACTTCACAGAAATCGGCGTTCGCATGCGGGGGTGTGTGTGTGTGTGTGTGTGTGTGTGTGTCCTCAGTCCCTATTAACCGCGGAAAGTGTGGGATCCCTGTATATACTACACATGAAAGTGCAAATAACTGCTACGGCATTCTCTCCTGAAGTCACCAAAGGCAACAATTAACAAGGAAATTTGATTGTATCCTGTCATTTTGGTATCAATTCTTACAAAGGGCTAAATATGAAACCCCGCCCATATTCACACATTTTGCAAGATTGTAAGAGTTGTGAAAATGGGATTACAGTGGTACCTCACCGTACGAAATTAATCCGTTCCAGAAATGGTTTCGTAACCTGGATTTTTCGTAAATTGAACCGCATTTTACATGTAAAACGTGTGATTCGTTCCAAGTCCCCAATACTACCCCTAAACCCTTTAAAAATTATAAAAGTATACCTTTTAAGGCCTTCTGCTTCAATATCGTACTGATGGTAGACAGGTTTGGCTATATTCCTTTGCGATATTACTCCACTGCATGCCATGAGCCCACTTCTCCTTTTCGCGTGCGTGCGTGCGCACGCACGTGTGTTGATCATTTCTTAGCAGAGTTATAATCTTACAAATGTTTATGCAAGGTTGAAAGCCTGAGCCAAAAAATAAAGTTACAATGAGCACACTCGAAAAACTCCCAAAACAACAGTAACTCTGTCCTTTACACGAAAAGCATCATGACCAATGGGAGGAAGCTGCCATATGTCATCCCTCCTAGCCAATGGGAGGCCAGCGGGGCAGGATGTTGGGAGATAGCCAATGGGAGGCCAGTGGGCCGAGATGTTGGGAGATAGCCAATGGGAGGCCAGCAGGGTGGGGCGTTGGGAGATAGCCAATGGGAGGCCAGCAGGGTGGGGCGTTGGGAGATAGCCAATGGGAGAGCAACTCGCGCACAGTTTGAATTTTTAAGATGGTGCTTTCGTAACGTGAATTTGTTTCGTATTCACAGACAGAAATTTTAGGAAAATGCGTTTCGTAACCTGGATATTTTGTTTGTTGGGACTTTCGTAATGTGAGGTACCACTGTATATTGTTTTCAGTAAATGTTATCACTATTCATGTTGAATCATTCAGGTATACGTAAACAAAGCCGTAATTGGGCAGACTCACTCTGAGCTTTATATCAATGCATTATGCATACTCTATAGTGTGTTTAAATGTCAGACGTATCCTATCTCTAAAGAAAGCTCGAACACAGAGGTGCTGTTCAAATCGTGTGAAGATGCTCTGTGCTTTCATGCCTAATCTCAATGGAAGCAGCTTGCAGAGTTTCCACAGTTATCTCCTGAATCTCGTCCTCCCTCCCTTCACTCCCTCACTGCTGTTTTTACCCTCTGCCTGCCTGCCTGCCTCTATCTTCTTTCTTACTTTGTTCTCCACATTTTCATTCATTTTTCCCCCCCAGTCGTCTTTCATCTCCTTATCAAACATTTTTCCCACACTGAGCCTCCCTCTGTAATCTCTGACATTCTAAATGGGTTTATTTATTTATTTATTTTTGCTCGCCAAGAATTTTTATGAATCGCCAACGGGTCCATAAACTATATTCTGAAAGCATATTTCAACTCGCCACA
>CM045741.1:14725015-14780015 GCA_024760905.1 Plotosus lineatus | reverse complement strand
ACAGAGACTGATTGAATAAAATTTGTAATTTTGATCTATGATTTTGCTCCCAGTACACATGGGCGATTATTAGACGGAAGATCAAAAACACTGGGGGCGTTTATTGGAGCAGGGCGCTTATTACGTTGAATACGGTATATATTAATTAGTACAAGTAAAAATAAATTAATTAATTAAAAAAAAAAGTACTGTAGTGGTGATTGATGGCTGCAGTGCGAGAGGTGTCTGTATCAGTATATTATTGCTGTACTGATCCCATTTTTGACAGATGAAGATATGCGTAGTCAAAACTACAACTACTGTGCACAGGCCAAGATTAGGGGTCAACAGACAGCCAATGTCAACAATCTCCGGAATGAAAATTTTTACTTGAGTGCGTCCCAGGCTTATGCAGGTTTCCAGTCCCCACTATATAAATCCAAGGCTGCTCATTGAGAAACTTAAGTGAACTGCACTTTTTAAAGGCCTTTTAGTATACACTACGGGGAACCCAAGAAAAACAGTAAAACAAGATTTTTATGTATTTCTTTTTTATTTTATAGCAGGAAATGATTATGCTGCTTGCTCCAAATAACTGTGATAAACTGTGAATACCTGACACTGTAATTGACACATCATCTGTTTGTGATTTTTTTTATATATATATAAATTAAGCAAAAGGCTTAGACCAATCAGATTGCTCAGTTCTTATGATGAAATAACTCATGGGCGTTATCCTAAACTTGGCAGATTTTGGAGCGTGTTTTTATATTTTTATATATATATATATATATATATATATATATATATATATATATATATATATATATATATAGGTTTTAAATAATCCATGAAAAATCGAAATTTAGTTTGATTTTTATTAAGTTTCTGTTTAGTATGTACTAAAACAATTTGCCCCAGGTTTGATGGATATCAATAAATCGTAAATATTCAGTGATATCCACATCACTTTTACAAATAATTGTAATGTACTGTCAAATTAAGCAATCTTTGTCCTTTTCACTTGCATTAGTACCACGGCATGTACCATCCCATGCCCCCATAGTATCAGAAACATGCGATGGTTTGAAGTCCCATGGGCTCTTCATCCCTCATCTAAGCCACTCACTGACAGCTGCCATTTCTGCCTGTATTTTTCTGGCGCACTGGGACCTCTATAAAGTAAACACAATGTAAAGAATGCTTTAATCATTCAATGATCATCCAGTGATGACTGCTTCACTTATCCAGCCATACCGCGGTCTCTAGATAACCATGTGACCTTCCTTGGATTAATGTAATTGAGGCACAAGAGCAGCCTGTAGGTATGCAGTCTTATTGATGTTATTATTTTCTTCCTGAGAGATGCTTCATAGAGGTCTCAGTCAATCCTGCTGCATATGACGTGATAAAATATTTCCATAGTGGAATGTTTTTGAAAATTTTGCTTGGTTTAATAATTTAGCCCAGAAGAGATTGGGTTTAACCTTCGAGTAAGGCCATGCTTTTGCAGCTTGACGGTTTGTGAATTAGCATTAGCATCATGCTCGCTCTACCAGGGCCCAGAGGCCATTCTGTCCCTTTGTCTGTTTCACAATGTCCCGCCAGTGTGTCACATGATCGACACACTGTGATGACATCATCCAACAGATTGACCTATAATCTCTGTGATTATGCCACAGGCAGAGGTGCTACCCACTGGGATCTTCCACCTACAGGGCTTTACTGCGCTTTGCCACTTGTAGTTTTGCTTTGGTTGCCCATATAGCACTGCGATTTAGATTCTGATTTCCTTCCTCCATATCAGTTTTTAGCTAAAGATAAACACAATAACAAGCATAGGTAATGTAGATCATTGTCAGGAATAGAGTATTTTCCTTGAAACCCAGGGCCCATGTCTCATCATAAAATACAGCGTGTGACATAGTTTCACATTCTCAACTGATGAAGAAATTGTTCTCTGTTTATTTTTTTTTTGAAGTGCTTATGAGACTACTAATGTAACCTGTGCACATCTCTATATATTAATCCTTATAACAAGGCATGAATTTATATTGCAGTATAACAAAATGACCAGATTTATTCAACAACAATTTTAGTGTTCTTGCCTCTGGTTAATTTTATTAATAAAAATAAACAGGACATTACATTTACATAACCATTATGATATTTTTTACTGTTGTGAAAATACACACTGCGTTTTATGGGTGTTACTTTGTAATTCTGTTGATACCTAAAAAAAATTCTGGGCCGTGTACTGAAAAAACTAATTTTGCTAGTATTGGAAATGATTCCCATCGTCGTGCCAACCTAAGCTCGCTCTTGCCACACTACCCTTCCTACAGTATACTTGTACCAAGGCCTTACTATATACCATAACAGAGACCTTTTCTTCATAACTGACATTAATGAAGTGAGTACTGATGCTGAAGGGGGACCCTGGGTACCTGTTATAATAATACGTAGCATGTTTGAGTTTATATCACCATTCACGCTGTCTGTTTTGCGACACCACATATGGTGCTCATCATAGCACACACCAGAAGACATTATCACAGGAGAATGAACTTTATTTAATGAAGGTAGGAGAGTATTTTTAAATGATACACTAGTTTAGCATAGCCTCACTAAAAGCCTTCTATCTTAGGACCCCCTTCAATCGTTGCAGACCACGGCTACCATGACATCCTGACACATGAAGGCCAATGCGAGATGCACAGAACCTGCCACACTTGTCACATCTGTGTAGATCAGCTTCTGGTTCGGAGTCTGACAGCTATGTAGCCTACTCTTGAGTTTCGTGGTTTTTATGGACATTTATGTTAAATGTCCTAGTGGCTCATCAGGTCGGTGATTATCCTCGGGTTCTGTAGCGTGACGCGGCCAGGAGTTTAACTACTCCTGGATGGGACGCTAGTCCATCGCAGGTCACCGTCCCAGTATATTTTTTACTGGTACCCATTTATACTGCTGGGTGAACAGAGGCACACTTGTGGTTGAGACCTTGGTCAGGGGTCTTAGCACAGTGGGGGGGGTCTAACTGGGATTTGAACACACAACCTCCCGATCATGAGCCTAGCACCCTAACCACTATGCCATCGGCCCCACACTCTTTAAGTCTGGTGTCTCTGAAAATGCAGAAGTGTGACCATATTTCTTATTTACTATAACGTTTATTGAATTTCATGGAAAAAAAATTGAAAGACTTGTTGTTTACCAACATTCCAGACTTTTGGTTTGGCATCTCTAAGATGGAGGAAGCTCAATTATGGGAAGCTTAAATGGCTCCATGGCTACATTGGAAGCTTTATAATGACGGGCAGTAAATTACTTTCCTTTTCTCTAACATGAACTACAATGTGGAAATAGTTAAAGTTACTCAGTGTAAAATGAAACCCAGCATTCCAGATTTCTTTCTCTTTTCCCCCCTTTGCTGTCTTTTAATTGGTTTGATTGTTCGCGCTTGCTCTTATAAGCGCTTATAAGCTCTGCCCCATGGATGGATGTCAGTGTACTATACTCAGGCCACTTTCCTTTCTTAGATCACAAGTCTCACCTCTTTTCGCCTCCGGATGCTGGTACACTAATGACTCGATGGCCTGATAAATGAGGAGTGAGAGAAGACTGGTGCTGTATGGTTCTTATCTCCAGGGAGCTGCTCGAGCTTTATAGTGGCGCTGGAGTAGAGCCCCAGGCCACCTGATCATATCACCTTCCAAATCAAATGCTGTTAAATGAGAGTGGAAGTGTGTCTTAGACACGGTCAGTGGGGGATCAGGCTGTGGTGAGACTGATGTCTGAGATCTGGTGTCTTTGCAATTGTGTGCAATTATGGGGAGTGTTGTAAAGCCTGATGCACACCTGCCTCTTAGTTTGCCTCTGTTTGAGGAAACACAGTTGTTGCTGGGAGACGGACTTTAAGATGTGAGTCAGCATTACTGAGTTTCAAGTCACATAGGGTCATGTAGCATGCTTATATATTTGCTTGCGCAGTATGCAAATTCTGACAGGGATATGTTAAGTTAACAACAGTGATAAAGATAAAGCATATCACGATAAAATATTTGGGAGAAGGGATGCATTTTTATGATCCATATATGTACACACAAACGCCCTCCATAATTATTGACACCCCTAGTTGTGTGTTCTTAAACTTTGAAAAGTGGTTTGTTTTTTTTTGTTTTTTTAATAATTAATATCAGACCACTATGAAAAAAGAGGACATGCCAATCTTCAATTCACTTGCATTTATTTAGTGGGGAGAAACTCACATTAAGAAATAATTATCCCCTGATGTTAATACTTTGTACAACCGTCTTTTACCAACAAAACAGCACCCAATCTTCTCCCATAATGTTTCACAAGATGGGAGATTACAGAAAGGGGGATCTTGGACCATTCCGCTCTCAATCTCTACATCATCCAATAACCTGGTCCTCTCCTCTGCACTCTCCTCTTCAGCTCACTCCACAGATTTACAATGGGATTGAGGTCTGGGGACTGAGATGGCCATGGGAGGAGCTTTATTCCGTGTCTGGTGAACCATTTCTGTGTAGATTTGGCCACATGTTTAGGGGTCATTATCTTGCTGGTAGGTGGGGCCGGTGGCGTAGTGGTTAGGGCGCTGTGCTCATGATCGGGAGATTGTAAGTTCAAATCCCAGTTAGACCCCCACTGTGCTAATTTTTCTTCAATTTTGAGTGTGGGAGTAGCTTCAGCAATAAAAATTTAAATATTAATGCTTTTTACACATATTAGCCAGGTGTGTGTGTGTGTGTGTGTGTGTGTGTGTGTGTGTGTGTGTGTGTGTGTACATTTTATATACAGATTATTTATATACAGATTATTTATATGCAGATATATAACAAATTTTGTGTATATATGTATATATATATATATATATATATATATATATATATATATATATATATATATATATATATATATATATATATATATATATATATATATATATATATATATATATATATAGAGGATTTTCTGAGTAGATCCTTCCGTAGGAGAGTGCTCAATACTTTTTGGTAGAGAAAATAAACAAAAATAAACAAAAAAAACAAAAAAATTCTTCTATAATCACCTGAAGAGAGAGGATGGTTTCACCACCCCTCGAAACAGATCTGTAGTGATAAATGGAGTTTCAATAGAAAGTCTTTGTCCTGTCCTTTTATTTTTGTTTTGTATATATATATATATATATATATATATATATATATGTATATGTATGTGTGTGTGTGTGTGTGTGTATACAGTATATCTTCTTCTGCTTTCAGCTTTTCCCTTCAGGGGTTGCCACAGCGAATCATCTGCCTCCATCTCACCCTATCCTCTTACACCAACTACCTTCATGTCCTCCTTCACCACATCCATGAATCGTCTCTTTGGTCTTCATCTAGGCCTTCTGTCTGGTAGTTCCAACCTCAGCATCCTTCTACCAATATACTCACTATCCCTCCTCTGTACAAACCATCTCAATCTAGCCTCTCTGACTTTGTCTACAAAACGTCTTACATGTGCTGTCCCTCTGATGTGCTCATTCCTGATCCTGTCCATCCACGTTACTCCCAAAGACAACCTCAACATTTTCATCTGTGTGTATATATATATATATATATATATATATATATCTATATATAGAAAGGAAGACAGACATATGTATATATATATATATATATATATATATATATATATATATATATATATATATATATATATACATATGTCTGTCTTCCTTTCGGCTTTTTCCCTTTTACTCGGGAGTCGCCACAGCGAATCATCTGATTCGCACGTTTGATTTGGCAGAGGTTTTTACGTCGGATGCCCTTCCTGTCACAACCCTTTTAGCAAGGGACAGAAAACACGCTGACGACTTTGCAGCTACTCTTTACGAAAGTCAGCAATGGTTCTTTTACATGCCTCTCACCATAGACAGTGAGAGACATGACCCGCCTTTGATAACCCAGTTAGCTGCACTGGGGGGGGACAGAGACAACCTTGTGGAGAGTGGGTCTCGAACCCCCAACCTTTGGATCAGCGATCCAGCGCCCTATACCACTAGACCACCACTGCCCTATATATATATATATATATATATATATATATATATATATATATATGTGTGTGTGTGTGTGTATATATATGTGTATATATATATATATATATATATGTGTGTGTATGTATGTATGTATAATCATATTATTTATTTTCTTTACGCATTTCTAGATTGCTTTTTTTACTTCTGCACTTGCATGCTTTATTCAGAGCCTCCTTTGCACATGGAGAATAAATCAGTGATGAAAGAGAAACTGACTAGAAAAATACTCTCAGA
The DNA here is from genome assembly GCA_024760905.1 of Plotosus lineatus. Taxonomy (NCBI): domain Eukaryota; kingdom Metazoa; phylum Chordata; class Actinopteri; order Siluriformes; family Plotosidae; genus Plotosus; species Plotosus lineatus. The sequence continues at coordinate 14,773,690 of CM045741.1, read as the reverse complement.
CTCTCTCACTGTGTGTCCATTTCTCCAGCATCCTCGTCTCCTCTTCCTCCTCCTCCCTTCTGCTCTTTTCTGATGTTAAGTTCAAAGCGTTTTGCAAATGTATTTTTTCTTTTTCTTTTTTATTTAGCACATTTGCCTAGCTCCCTTCTCATAAAAAAGTGTGTTGAAGGAGAATCCTAATGATGAGAGCCTGGTGGGAATTAAATGTCTGAAGTTCAAAGCACTCTGCACATCACAGCAGCCGTCAATCACGAGTTGACGGGGTGGGTGGGTGGGTGGAGGGAGGGGGGTCTATGGAGGACAAAAGTGTGAAACGAATGAAATGGGTCAAAGGGAGGCTCAGGGTGATTTCATACTGAGCTGTTTATTTCAGGTGGTAGTAGTGCAGGATGAACTAGTAATGAAGATGACTGGAAAGGTTTTGGAATGAGGATGAGGGGAGATGTGGGTTGCACCGAGTAAAGAACAACGGTAAAGTCTTCAGAGACAAGTTGAGATACGATGAGTAGCACATTTGGGGAGCAGCTGTGAAACACTTTCTCTCTCGCGCTCGCTCTGTCTCACACACAGACGTATGGATCCAGTGTGGTGTGAATAAATGTTCTCGTCTCCAGCTGTGATGGTTCCATAAAACAGGATTTATGTTACAATCTTACTTTGTGTACATCTGCTTGAAGGCTGGTGACTGATTTAATCCAGCTGAGGAACATCTCTGTCTTAAAGAAATATGCTCTGCTTTTTGCCCTCTCACCATAAATTACACTCATAGAGATGCTAGAAATGCCTCAGGATATTCCAGCAGTTAGCCGTTTTTGCAGCACTATCACATTTTATAGGTTTATACAGATACAAGGAGACCAGGCACTTTACTTAATGGTCATGGACACCAGGGTCAAATGTTAACACACAGGAAAGATCACCTGACCTTTTCCCTTCATCCGTGCAGTGGTGGGGAGTCTGTGCCTACTCTAGCCTCAGGTTTCTGTTCTTGGTTGATGCGATCTCCAGCTGTTGTAGATATTGTGCTTGACAGTGCTTTTTGAGTTGCTTTTAATGACTTCGAAGACTGTGTTACCCCATGGATAGTGGTAATCATGATAAAATTTTTCACTTTCAAAAATTTTGCCACAATTATTAGATTTAATATAAAGATATTCAGAGGTTTGAATAAAAATGCGCTTCTCCTTATACAAGCTTTCAATGTGGAATTTTTTGATGACATCATCAATGATGTAATGTCATGTAATCATTCAAATAAGAAATTCATTGGACAGCAGTAATAATTTATTTTGCCAGGTTAAAAAAACAAAACAAAACAAAACAAAGGTACCGACTGCATATGGCACAGAAAATTAGGTTTACATTATTAAAGTGTTTTTTTTTTTAAACAACTAACAATTTGGAGAGAAAGGTAGAGAAAAAAAGAAGTTACTCACCCGGACATTAATTTCCCTTATACCAGCATGAAAAATACCACAGGGTTCCCATCTGTATACAGGTAACCCTCACTTTCCCCGGTTAATGGGGACCAAGACCCCCGCAACTGCCGATTTCCGCGAAGCAGGACTGACCCCCCCCCCCCCCCCCCGACTGACACATACGTACATGTATATGTGTATATAATATTAATAAATACATAATCAAATGCGTATAATAACAATTAAACATTCAAAAATAGTGCATAAGATGTCAATAAAATATAAATACACACACATCCAGACAAGCGCGCGCGCACACACAGATGCGCACCTCACATAAAAATGTAAGTAGTTTTGGGTTGTTTTTTTGTTTGTTTTTGTTTGTTTGGGGTTTTATGCATAAATAGCCTTGTTTTGCAGCATTTTCCTTAACGTGTTCCCCTATTTTTCCTTAATTTCCTTTTTTTTTAAATTTTTCAATGAATATTTTTGAAAAATCCGTAATGCACTGAAGCACGAAGTTGTGAGGGCTCACTGTATATACAAACAGATGGACAGATGGACACAATGTTCACCACAAAAAAAGAGAGAAAAATCATATTGATGCTTTACCATTTTCTCGTAAGTATGGCGTGTGGCAGTCAGCTGTTCCAATTTGACACCAATCATGATAGAATGTGGTTCATGGTAGAGCTCAACAGATCTTAATAGAGCATGAGAGAGCTTGATGCTCCATCATACGGAACCTGGAAACATGATTCCTTCAAGTTTCTTCTCCCGGATGAACTCTGCCCCCTTTTTGTACCCCAATCATATGTAAATTGCGGAGCTCCATACTTTTTTGAATGTAGATTGTGGACAATGTGACCTCAATGTAAACCCAGGATTAGACAGAAATGTCTGATGCTTCTCCTTCAGTCCTATTGGTTTGGGAGGAGCAGTATCGCAGGTTACCTTCCCAGTATATTTTTACTGGTACCCATTTATACTGCTGGGTGAACAGAGGCACACTTGTGGTTAACACCTTGCCCAGGGGTCTTAGCACAGTGGGGGTCTAACTGGGATTTGAACACACAACCTCCCGATCATGAGCCCGGCCCCACAGGGAGGAGCAGTACTTGGAGTAATAAAAATAAATATTGTGATTCAGAAAGTGATTTAAATTTAATACAGTGGTACCTCAATTTACGAAATTAATCCGTTCTGGAAGTGGTTTCGTAACCTGGATTTTTCGTAGGTTGAACAGCATTTCAGATGTAAAACGTGTGATTCATTCCTAGGCCCCCAATACTACCCCGTAAACCCTTGAAAAATTATAAAAGCATACTTTTTAAGGCCTCCTTCTGCTTCATCATCATACCGATGGTAGATGGATTTGGCCATATCCCTTTGTGATATCACTCAACCGCATGCCACGAGCTCACCTCTTCTTTTTACTTGCACCGGGAATCACACATGCGTGTGTGTGCGTGTGCATGTGTGTGCGCACGTGTATTGACCATGTCTTCTAAGCAGAGTTATAATCTTACAAATGTTTATGCAAGGTTAAAAGCTTGAACCAAAAAAGAAAGTTGCAATGAGCACACTCGAAAAACACATGAAACAACAGTAACTCTGTCCTTTACATGAAAAGCATTATGGGAGATGCAGCTCCATAATAGCCAATGGGAGGGAGCTACGTCATCCCTCCTAGCCAATGGGAGGCCAGTGGGGTGGGATGTTGGGAGATAGCCAATGGGAGGCCAGCGGGGCGGGATGTTGGGAGGTAGTCAATGAGAGAGCAGCTTGTGCATTGTTTGAATGGTGCGTTTTAATGTTTGAATGGCGCATTTCATAAGGAGAACTTGTTTCATATACAGGGACAAAAATTTTTGAAAAAACTTTCCAGTGCTTTTAAGATTCCACAGTTTTTTGGGTTTTATGGTTTTATTTAGCTAAATGTCTACTGAGGGTTTATTTGTGTAATTCGGTGGAATTTCTGTACCTCCAGTGTTCTTTGTAAAGCATGGCTCCTGCAAAACCATTCTTTTACATTAACTTAAATAGCAAGACAAACTATTCTCAAATAACATGAATGTAATTTGTTTGTTTATTTGCAGCTTTGATGGAAATTTTAACACAAACGTGTCAAAAACCATCAGCTGTGATCGACTGTCCCCCAACGTCAACAGCCGAGCTTTCAATCCTGGACGAGACCTCAATTCGGGTGAGTATAGCAGTGTGCACACAGATGTACACGCTCAAACACAAAGAACACATGATGTGCTTATTTCCACCTGGCCACCTGCTGCCATGGTAACAGTTTTAAAGAGGATACCTAACCTCAGATTTTTAGGGAAAAGGTTATTTTGGGTTTTTTGTTTTGCTCGAGTGTTTTTACAGTTTTTTTTTTTTTTGCGTGTAATTTTGCTGCAGCATTGTCTTGTTTAGTTTTACTATTTTTGGTGTGTGTTTGGTTTCGCTGTTATGTGCAGGGTTTTGGGTTTTTATGTTGTATGTGGGTTTTTTTTTATGTTGTGTCAATTTTTGTGTGTTTGATGTTAACATTCTGTTTGTGTGTGCTTGGTTTTGATTGTGTTTGGGCTTTACACTCTGTGTTATTTATATGTGTGGGTTATTATTCACCTGTTGGATGTGTTTGGTTTTGAAACTGTGTGTGTGTGTGTGTGTGTGTGTGTGTGTGTGTGTGTTTGTTTTTTATTCTGTCACTGTGCATGTGTGTATTTTCGTTAAAGGGTGACTGTACACAATGTGTTTGCTTTTATGTTTGTTTAATTTTAATTTGTGTGTTTGGGTTTGGTGTGTTTTGCTGTGTGAATGTTTGGTTATCTGTCTGGGTTTTGCTGTTGTATTATGTTTTTTATTATTATTATTTACTGTCATCAATTTGGTTTGTCAATCAATGAATTTTTTTAATCATTATGAAAAAAAAAAAACAAAAACAAAAAAAACTCGAGCGTAACTAGAATACGCAGTATGTCTCTGCAATATCATTAAAAGAACCCAGCAGTAAAAAAAAAAATAATAATAATAACAAAATAAATACATTTTCTGTGGTATATAATTAAGTGAATATTTCCATCATCAGCATTGCGCTTAGTTTTAAGTTTATTTAAAACAAATCTTTATAAATAGTTTTGCAGACGGTTGTTCTTGCCGCGCTAATCCGTGCAGCTTCTGCCGCATTCTTGCTCCCTTCAGCGCTGATTAGCCCAATTCATCTCGATCCACAAAGCTTGTTTTTCTTAAGCAATCAAGATGCTGCATTCACCCTCTGTCGCTTTTTATCATGCAGCAGTGAGTTAGTCTAAACAGTGCTGAGGATTACAGCAGTGTGAGGAGCAGACAGGAGAGACACAGCCTTCTGTTGGATGAATGAGGGACTGTCTCATGTGTTGTCTCCTCTCATCACACTCGTCTCTTCTTTTCTTGAGTCCTCCTTGCCTCTCTGTGTTTATTTCTCCGGAGTGCTTTGACACACTTTGGGCTGTCATGCCGGAGTGTCAATTTTCAGATGAAGTGAGACTCAGGATTCATTTGACCAGAGTGTGAGTGAGTGAGCAGATAAATGAGGTAATGTCAGAGACGATATAGAGGAATAGAGCAGAAAGTTGGAGTGCTTACAAAGAGGATCATGGGAAACATTTTAATACTGTGCAGATAATTCCTCTTAACAAGGAGGGAGAAGAATAGGAGACTCAAAATGTGAAGTGAGCATCGGATATCATTTAATATGCACTTATTGGTAATACTGTGTTTAACGGATTTATTAAATAAATACTGCAGGGTGATTTGTTTATTCGAACTCGTAAGGTTTTGGACGTTGTGGTCACTGCGGCCTTACCGCATTGCCAGACTTTCTTTTTTTTTTTTAATTTTCTTTACATGACTGAACAGTTGAGGGTTATTTTCAATTAACAAGTTTTCTCAAGGGCCCAACAGTGGTACTGGGGTGTGAACCCCCAACCATCAGAGCAGCAACCCATAGCCTTACATCCCCATCGCCGAAATTATTGTACAGATGGTAGATTATCAAACAGATTGCTACTAGGAAGTATGAACATGTACCATGGCGGTGGTGGTGGTGGTGCATGCACACACGGTGGCTTGGAGCTCTCTGATTTATTTTTTTTCCTCTTCTTTTTGTGCTCTTGTTTGTGCTTCAAAGACTTTTATGTATAATTGGGTAAGGAAGGCTGAACAAATGAGGATAGGGAAATTTTTGGATTTTATGAACCCCCAAAGCTTGATTTTATTCCACGGGAGCTGCAGTGGAACATGGGGGCCTTCTGTGGCCCAGGAAATGGAGGAGACCCCGCCAACAAAAGCTGGGTAAGCAGGGTCAGGCTGTGTGCTCGGATACATGCTAACCCACACAGACCAGTGCTACCCAGGTCTCTCACGAGTTAGATGAGATATACTTGAGTTTTGCTTTGCAGAGGATTGACAGCTATGTGGCAGTCATCATCGAGACCTAGCTGATAACAACATCCTCGACACCACGGTGAAGCTAGCGAGTCGCTTTCTGTTCCAGGCCGACATGACTGTAGCTTCAGGTGGAGGTTTGGTGCTCTACCTTTACAATTCGTGGTGTACTGCTACCAATCCTATCGGAACATATCTGCCCCTCTGATTTGGCTCTGAAGTGAAGACAGTTCAAATTGATTTGAGAACTATGAGCTAATATAAACATCGTACAGATGTAGAGCTAATGCTAAATTAGCACTGGAGGAGCTGTATTGTCTGACTAGCATGCAGATGAACGTGAACCCAAAGGTGACTAATTGTGGTTATTGACTTTTACCATATAGAACTGGAATCAGTGCTTCCCAAATTCCACAGATTCATTGACTTTCCAACCAGAGACAATAAGACTGAATCAGGTTCATTCCACCATCTCAGGAGCATACAAAACTTTTACAACTCTTTTCTTGGCCTGTCAGACCATATCACAGTGATGCTGATCCCGGCTTATAAACCTCTGATCCGCGGGACTAAACCCCCCCCCACCCCCCCCACCCCCCATTGGAACCGTGCTTCCTCGGCGCTACAAGTCTGCTTTGAGCACACAGATTGGGATGTGTTCAAACAGGGCACTGATCTGGAGGAACACACATTGTTCTGTCTTGCGTTCATTTCTGCATTGACGCTGTCCTGCCCACAAAGACCATCACAGCTTTTCCCAACCAGCCATGGATGGACAGCACAGTGTGATCCTGCTTAAAGCCTAGGACGCAACCTATGGGGCAGGAGACAGGCATCCAGCTGGCAAAACTCGGGTATAAACAGCGTATAGAGGAACACTTCACCAATAACTCGCACAACATGTGGAAAGGTATAGGGACCATCACGGACTACAACCATAGCATCTTGTAGGTCAGCCATGACCCTGTGACACCCTGAACAGCTTCTTTGCATGCTTTGAATCGTTGAGCAGCAGGGAGACTCTACATCTCCCCCCACCAGAGGACCAGCAGCAGCCCCTTGTACTGCAGCATGTTCTATTCTGAGGAAGGTCAATCCCAACAGGGCTGCAGGGGCAGATAAGGTGTCAGGCTGGAGTCTGAAATCATGCACTGACCAACTTGCAGGACTTTTCCTGGACATTTTCAACCTGTCCCTGCAGCCTGCTATGGACCCTGTCTGCTCTAAACCCTTCATCATTGTTCCTGTGCTCAAAAAAATCAGCTGCCACTTGATTCAACGACTGTTGACTGGTTGTCCTGACCCTGACAATCAAGTGCTTCTAGAGGATCTTCCCTCACTACATCAAGAACACTATCCCTGCGGGGCCGGACAGCCTTCAGCTCACTTACAGGAGAACAGCTGTATGGAGGGTGCTGTCTTGCTAGCAGTCTATACAGCCAAGACAATCCTGGAGCACCCTAACATTTGTTAGGATGCTATTTGTGGACTTCAGCTCAGCCTTCAACAGTGTTCTCCAAGAGAAGCTGGCACTGAAGCTCTGCAACCTGGAACTTTCAGCTTCTTTGTATAACTGGATCAGAGATTTTCTCACCAACTGACTTCAGGTGGTGAGGATAAAGAACCTCTACATCATCCACCCTGATCATAAATGCTGGAAACACCACAGGGCTGTCTGCTCAGTCCGGCTCGCTTCAGTCCCTTTACACGAGACTGATCTGCTACCACTCCACAAACACACTTGTGAAGTTTGCCAACACCAACCACTATACTGGGTCTCCTTTCAGTCAATGATTAGACCCACTACAGACAAGAGATCCAGCACCTGTTAAACTGTTGTTTAGCTAAAAACCTCATTCTGAACACCAGCAAGACCAAAGAGGTCATAGTGGACTATAGGAGGACCAGGAAGACACAGCACGATCTTCTTTGCATTCACAGGGAGGCGGTGGACCGTGTTCATAGTATCAAGTTCCTGGGCATCCACCTTTTATCTTACCTGTCCTGGTCTGTTAACATCTCACACCTGGTGAAGAAGGCCCAACAATGGCTTTTCTTCCAGAAGAAGCTGAAGCCTACCGGAATCTCCTCTCAGCTGCTCAAGAACGTTTACAAGGCTACAATAGAAAGTGTTTTCTGTCTCAGTGCAACATTGTGGTACGGCAGATGCACTGCTAAGGACATAAAGGACTTGAGCCGGGTGGTGATAACTGCTCAGGGAATTCTGTGCTGCCGTGTACCAGAGCTGGACACAACATATGATGTCCGGGTCCAGAAGAAGGCCAGCCGCATCTCGGCAGATCCCACCCACCCGTGCAATAAACTGCTTGTACCACTTTCTTCAGGAAGGCGGTACAGGAACTTTAAGACCAGCACCACCAGACTCAAAGACAGCTTTTTCCCCAGAGCGTGAAACTGATAACCCACCACTCCCACCCCCTCGCAATCTCACACACGCACACGCACACACGCACACACACACACACACACACACACACACACACACACACACACACACACACACACAAGCAGAATCAACTCTCCACAGTACATACTCAATGCCCCCACCCCTCCCCTCAGCTGACTTTCCATCAGTTCTTTGAAAAAGGACATTGAATCTACAAACTCTTGGACTGTCTTGAACTGCTGCACTTTACTTTATTTACATTCTAATCTATCCACTTTGCTGCTGTTATTTATTTATTTCCTTTCACAGTGCCTTTAGTGCACATACTGTATACTGAGTTTTAATTCACAGGTGTTTCAAGTCTATATTCTATTTTATATTTTTGCTTAAAGTTTGTGTATATAATTGCTAGTGTATATATTCTGCTCTTAATAATGTTAATCGATTGAAACATATTTTATTCATTGAAGAAAGGGATTGGGAACAAGTTATCCAACTTAGTGAATCCCTCTCCACAGATTATTTAGCCAATTAACTGACTGTGCATGTTTTTGGACTGTGAGAAGAAACCGGAGTACCCGGAGGAAACCCACGCAAGCACAGGAAGAACATGCAAACTCCACACAGAAACGCCCAGGCTTGGATTCAAACCCAGGCCTTCTTGCTGTGAGGCGGGTGTGCTAACCACTACGCCACCGTGCTGCCCTTTAACAATGTTAATTGCAGTTATGGTCATGTTTGTACTTTTTTTTTTTTTTAAGCAGATAGTGAGAAATTTCCTTTCGGCTTTTTCCCTTTATCATGGGTCGCCACAGCAAATGATTCACATGTTTGATTTGGCATAGGCTTTTACGTCGGATGCTCTTCCTGACCTTAGGATCAGTGATCCAGCGCCCTATAACACTAGGCCATCACTGCCCAATTTTTTTAAGCTGAGAGTTTCTTTCTTTCTTTCTTCCTTTCGGATTTTCCCCCCTTTCTCGGGAGTCGCCACAGAAAATTATCTGATTTGCACATTTTGATTGGCATAGGTTTTTACGTCGGCTGCCCTTCCTGACACAATCCTTTGGCAAGGGGCAGAAACACACTGACGGCTATGCAGCTACTCTTGACAATGGTCAACAATGGTTCTTTTGCATGAACCTCTCACCATAGACAGTGAGAGACATGGCCGGCCTTTGATAACCCAGTTAGCTGCAATGAGGGGACAGTGACAACCTTGTGGAGAGTGGGACTCGAACCACCAACCCTAGGATCAGCGATCCAGCACCTTTTACCCCCAGGCCACCACTGCTCTTAATTCTTTACTATTAATAATACAATTTCTGGAAGTTCTCAGATGTCTAGTAATAATAGCATGAAGAATATATAGCTCATGGGAGAGGTAATAACTTACAAGGACCGAGCACATACCAGTGGACTGTGGACAGACAAATACAATTTCCTGCAGAATCAAAAAATTGGTGCACAAAAGCACATGAAAGGTGATACACTATATGTTTGAACGTACACTTACGGTGCCCTGTTGTAGGAGATTAGCAGAAGCAAGAAGTGCATTTCATAGCAATATAAACCATCATCTTATCAGAGCAAAAAAAAAAATCTCTGGCAGAAGGGAACGTGTCAAGAAATGGAAATAAGCAGTGTGTCTTGGGAGCGTAGAGGAAATGAAGATCTTTTCCTTGTGGGTTGGGGGTTTTTTAGCTTCTCTAAACTCCGAATGGAGGATCAAGTGTTGTGGAGCCACGAATGTATACAGTGCTTCAAACTGTCAACATTTTCCAAAGTTCCTGTTTATATGCTCTGTCCTGATTAATGGTGCTGGGTGCTGGTGGATGTGTCTGGCCTTCTCGTTCCTTTTAAAAGCTCAAGTTGAATGTAATCAGTATCACAGTGCCTGTTTCATACCAAAGAGAACCCGAGTGACATTGTAGATTTGTCTTTTTCCGTTGTCTTTTTGTTTACAATGCTCTCTTAAAAAAAACTCTTCAGATTTAAGCTCTATAAATTTTGCCTTCAGTTAAGCAAAAAAAAAAAAAAAAAAAAAAAAAAGATAAAAAAAAATACAGGAAAATGCATGTTATAATTGCATCATGTTTGTTATATATTCCAACAGCACTCACCGACCGTTTCATTTTGCATTGAAAAACTCCGTGCACCAAAAAGTTCAGATAATTGTGCATATTTAATCAACATGCCTACAAGTGGAACTCCTCGTGTGATCCACCATTGACATATCATGACGATGGGAATAGATGTACAAGTCTGTAAATGTGTGAATACGAGAAGACAGACAGACAGGTGTGTATAGGATTATATGTATGTACATGTGTAGGGACAGGGATCCCTCACTTTCCGCAGTTAATGGGGACCAAGAGACTCCCCCAAAACCATCGATTTCCGCGAAGTAGGATTGACCACCCTGACTGACGTATACGTACATTTATGTGTATGTAATATCAATAAATACATATTCAGCGCAAATGTAAATACACACATACAGACGCACGTGCACATTCACTGAAGTGCACCTCACATAAAAATGCAAGTAGTTTTGTTGGGTTGTTTTTTTTTTTGTTTTTTTTTTTTGCATAATTGGGATCATTTTCCTTAACTTTTTCCCTATTTATTATTTTATTTATTATTTTCCCTTAATTTCCTTATTTTTTATTTTTCGATGAATATATTTGAAAAACCCATGATGTACTGAAGCCGCAGAAACTGAAGCACGAAGTAACGAGGGATCACTGTGTATGCACATGTACAGCTTAGTGTGGTCCCTTCATTGTCTTTTGTACACTTTCTTTTTATGATTGCCAACAATTTTCATTGTTCATGCATCAGTTGATAAAAATCGCTTTGTGGGTCATTTCTTTTTTGATACTGCTGTTGTTTTAAAAGTTTACACCATGTTGTCCAGAAAAATCAGTGGACACATTGCCGAGAATACGCTACTCTAAAGCAGGGTTCCTCAACCACCGGGACCTGGACTGGTACCGGTCTGTGGATCATTTTGTACCAGACCACAAAGAATTAATAATCGTGATTAATAATTTATATATATATATATATATATATATGTGTGTGTGTGTATATATGTATGTATGTATGTATGTATGTATATACTGAGTCACACAAACGCACACCTCGTTCGTGTTTTTCAATGATCTCCGCCTGTGGTGGGGTCTTTTTCGGTCCTATAATAGCAAAAGTACACTCAATATGGTCCAAAATGTCTATCAAACACAAACCATGTCCGCACTCAAAGAAAGGGGGTGACGAACTGTGACGCCGTGAGCGTGCGTCAGCTTCTCGTGGCCGCCACCGTGGCGCTGTTCGACCGCGGGGTTTGGTTCGTCCGCCGAAAACTAGTTCGTCAGCAGAGACTATATGCTCGCAAATTTAATGTTCTTGAGGCGAAAAGTTCGAGAGCTTAAGCGTTCGTCAGCGGCGGTTTTACTGTACAGGGAGTCCTCGGTTTACACCGGTCCCGACTTACACCGTTTCGTGGTTACAAACGCGCCCTGTAAAAATATAAAAAATAATATTACGTGTCATTACATCTTTCGCGGTTACGTAAACAAACGCGAACTAGTTTCAGGCGCATGAGGCAGAAGAATACGCTGTGTTGTGGTTGTGGGCCGAGGAAGACGGCGTCGCTTCCCTTCGCTCAGTCTCGGTACTGTAATATTATGCGTCATTACATTTTACGCAGTTATGTAAACAAAGGCGAACTAGTTTCGGGTGCGCGAGATGCAGTGAGCGTTGGCAACTTTTGCGGCTCAGGATCCCAACTTGGAAAGGTTCACTAGGGTTTCCAGAGGCATCATGGATTTGATGCAATGCTACAAGGAGATCTTGGATGAGAAGAGGTTGCTCTCTGTCCAGTCTAACCTGGAGCAGTATTTTAAGAAGGTAGAGAGAGGCCTGCAGCAGATCCTGTACCCTCTACCTCAGCTGCATCTACTACTCCAGGCTCACCTGCCCCAGCTTCTCCAGCACAATAAGCCTGTCTCTCCCTCCCGCACTGTATTTCATTCTTGTGGTAAGGAATTGTTTTCTATTTTTTTTAATACTTTTTTATGTCATTAATTGTTACATATTATTATAGCACTGTACGTACAGTACTTTTCAGTATATTTTATGTTATGTTCCGACTTACACTGAAATTCGGGTTACATCGCGTCTTAAAAACGGATCAGCGTCGTAAACCGAGGACTCCCTGTATTAGTAAACCTTTCCGAGACCTTCACAGAAAAAAGTCAAGAAATAAATAATAAAAGAAACACTGCTTGCTATCGGTTGAGCAACCTGAAAGCTGCCTGAACAGACGACTAGTTCAACCGAGCCTGGCGTACAGATGTACTCCCCCCGAGCTAACGGTCCACTTTTTAGCTTTGAGAGTTTGTCTACTCGTATTTGGCCTTGCAAGCAATCATACTCGTCTTTGTGACGGGATTCAGAGTGTCTGTGCAGGTTGTATTCTTTGAATACCGCCACCGCCTCTGGACAGATGATACCAACAACCTTTTCTTTGCATTAAACAAAAAAAACAATTGTTTGTCCACTGCAGGTTAAATATCCTGCATTCTGAATCAATTTTGTCTTCTGTAACCTTTTCACCCTTATTCTGTTCTATTTGACAGGGGGGACTCTAGGATTTTTGTTTTTCCGGGGTTGGGGGGTTGAGATAGGGGCACAGACGGCAGCAGGGTGGAATAGGGTGTCATGTTCTAGGTGTGTATTAGTCTTGATCACATGGCCAGACTAAAAAAAAAAAAAACATAATGCGTCTTTGGTATTGTTCAGGGGACCAGGCCAAATGTGGGGACGAGCTGTAGTTTGGGGACCACTGGTTTATTATATAAACAATCGCCTGTTGCAATGAATCCGTAACTCAGGTAGGAATCTTGGAATTTTCTTTTAAATGCAGCTTTCTTTTTGCAGGCAGTCTGTGACCCTTCTGCTGTCTCATTGTTGTCTCATTTACTCTTTCCAAAAATCTCTGTTTCTGGCTCATTATCTGTTATAAACAATCTATGACACCCCTCCCCCAGGCCACGGTAAAATTTTCAAGCATTGACCGGTTCACGGTGATAAAAGGTTGGGGTCCACTACTCTTAAGTAATTATTGTCTGCATGATGCTTTTTTTAATAATAAAAAAAGTTAAAGGTTTTAAAAAACAAACTTCTAGTTTCCCATTCCTGGATGTCAGCATGTCCTGGATGTTCCTTCCAAGAGTTTCCAGGTAATCAGCATGATGATTCATAATGGCCAATCAATATTGAGATGCTGAATGTCTAGTTAGCATTGTGATGCATAACAGCCAATCAGCATTGTAGTGCATATGGGACGTCCACAGCTTGTAAAATTAAGCCCAAGGTTTAAATATGGTGCCCAGGATGTCAGTTTTATTTATTTTTAATTCTTTTCCATGTTCATTTATGTAATGAAGATTAAACTCACTGGAATTTTTATTTTAATTTTTTTTAAGTATAATTAATTTTCCTGGCAGTTATTAGTGAATATGTGCATTATGGCACATACTGTTATTACTGTGATTTGAATCTTTTTACATTCATACTATCCCTAATGTGGACATAAATAAAGTTTACAGTGTCTGTATGGACTCTACAACAGGCGACTAAAAAAAACTGTCATTCATTAAAAAAAAAAATTGGAAGCACTGACCTCATGAAGCCTTAAAGGACTATATTCATGATGATTAGTGAAACTTTCCTAAAATATTTACTTGTGCCTCACCCCACTATGGCCCTTTTAAGAGGCTCTATTCCTCATGTTCTTGTGAAAGCATACTAAGTGTCTCTCTGGAACCCGAAGTCCACTAAATAAGTCAATTGGATTGAACCTGAAGCTATTATATCGTGACTATTATCCAGGTGTAGAGGGTCATTTAGCACTTGTCCCTCGTTCTGTCTTTCGTATTCCTGCTCGCTTGTGCAGAGTGAGGGATGTGATTGGGTTGTTTGGATAGGACGATCTTGTCTGTTTTGAACTTGGGCTCAGGGCCTCACAGACCAGAGGCATGTCCAAGCAAAACACGCTCGGGCTGCCTCGTCACACCACATTAACACTGCAGCATTACTGTGTGCCAAGAGCGCAGTGCTATAGCGGTCCGGGTGATGGGCGTTGCAGCCGACTTCTGGGTACTCTTCGGATAATGTTTGGCTTTGTTTTGGAGGAGAAAAGAAAAGAGCACTTCCTGGAGGGATTTGACTTTCTTTAGAAGAAAAGGTTTCAACTACTTTTAACGCAAAATGATAGGCTCTGTATCAACATGTTTGTTCAGGTGGATTGTTTTTTTTTGTTTGCTTTATTTTTTTTATTTTTATTCATGGTCAAATCTGCATGCACAGTCTAGATATAATGATATTTGATGTGATAATGATTTGACATGTATTTTATATACAGCGATCCCTCAATACTTTGAGCTTCGGTTTCTGCGGCGTCAGTGCTTCACAGGTTTTTCAAAGATCCTCCTCTTCTTCTTTTCTTTTCGGCTTTTTCCCGTTCTCGGGAGTAAGGAAATTAAGGAAAAATAGGGGGAAAGTTCAGGAAAATGTCGCAAAACAAGGCCAATTATGCAAAAAATAAAAAAACCACAAAAAAAAAAAACAACCCAAAACCCCCCAACAAAACTACTTACATTTTTATGTAAAGGTGCACATCTGAGTGTATACACGCGTGCGTGTCTGTATGTGTGTGTATTTATATTTTATTTACATCTTATTCATTATTTTTGAATGGTTAATTGTTATTATAAGCATTTATAGCGTTGAATATGTATTTGTCTGTCTGTCTGTCTTCCTTTCGGCTTTTTCCCTTTTACTTGGGAGTCGCCACAGCGAATCATCTGATTCGCACGTTTGATTTGGCAGAGGTTTTTATGTCGGATGCCCTTCCTGTCACAGCCCTTTTTAGCAAGGGACAGAAACACGCTGACGACTTTGCAGCTACTCTTTACGAAAGTCAGCAATGGTTCTTTTACATGCCTCTCACCATAGACAGTGAGCGACATGGCCCGCTTTTGATAAACCAGTTAGCACTGGGGGGGGGACAGTGACAACCTTGTGGAGAGTGGGACTCAAACCCCCAACCTTTGGATCAGCAATCCAGCGCCCTATACCACTAGACCATCAAGCGTTGAATATGTATTTATTGATATTATATATACATATACATGTACGTATATGTCAGTCGGGGGGTCGATCCTACTTCGTGGAAATTGGCGGTCGCGGTGGGGTGGGGTGGGGGGGTCTCGGTTCCCATTAACCGCGGAATGTGAGGGTTCCCTGTATTTATTAATGTGTAGTATATAAGTACAGGGACAGCGTAGCTTAAACGTAAGAGAAGTGGGTTGGAACAGTAAGGTCGCTGGTTTGAATTCCAAACCAGCAGGAAAAACAAGTAATGGCAGGGGAAGACATCCCCGCTACCTCGACCCTCATGGCTAAGGCACTCTTGAGCAAGGTACCTAACTCCCAGCTGCTCTCCAGGTGCAGCAATGTGGCTGGGCCATGCAATGTGTGTGTGTGTGTGTGTGTGTGTGTGTGTGTGTGTGTGTGTGTGTCTCACTTTGGGTGGGTTAAAATGCAGAGTCAAATTTCCTTCACAGGATTATTTTATAGTACATCAAAATCAAATATTTATTTTGAATATATTGCTGCTGCAGTAAATCAACAGCTGCTACCCATTGTTCTTATTTCTTTCTCTCTGTCTTGTGTGTGTTTTAGTGTTGGCGGACAACCTGAAGTCAAACCCTGGCATCAAGTGGCAGTACTTCAGCTCTGAGGAGGGCATCTTCACAGTATTCCCTGCTCACAAGTTTCACTGCAAAAGCACATATGAGCACAGGAGCAGGTGCAGAAACCCACACACACTCAGACCCTCGCATGACCACACTGACCTGGTGAAAGGCAGAGAGTACATTACCTCTCAGCAGATCTCAGTGAAAAGCCACATACATTTGGAAAAAAAAGCCTGTCTGAAATTTACTGAAGTGCCAGGAGCCTTATATCGCTCTCGCACAGGCTTCCTTCAGTGAGGAATGCGAAAATCTCAGGCTTTATTTGTTTTGCATTTAAACCACTTAACTGAACGAAATCTAAGACAAATGCTCTCCATATGCTTGAATAATCACTTGGCTCACATCACACTTTCCCCTCATAAAAATGGTTTCCCCCTCATTTCAGAAGGCTTTCCAGAATAATTGTATAGTTTTCAGCTGCATTGCTCAGATTAAGAACTTTTAGTTCAGATAGTCAAAGCCATACCGCGGTGGTCACCCCTCTCCCCACATTTTATTTATTTATTTATTTTTTAACATTCCTGCGTATTATTCATTGAATTATCTGTATGCATAATATTCAGTAACTACACTAAGCCCGATGGCAAAGGTCTACGGCTCTGAAAGTGAGAAATTGGACGTCTGGGACACCCAGCAGTTCGTTTTTCATTTGAAATAAGAATGAGCTCACCAAGTCAAAATGAGGCTTGCATCAATGAAGCAACTGTTTGCTTTCTCAGCTTTTGAGATGTAAGGAGTTTCCTCCAGATACTCCTGTTTCCTTCCACACTCCAAGGCTAGTTGGCTATTCCAACTTGCCAGTAGGTGAAAATGTGAGTGTGTTGGCCCTGAAATGGCCTTGTGAGCTGTACCAGAGTGTACCCTGCTTTCGCCCAGTGTCTGCCGAGATAGGCACCAGCCTCACTACAACCCTCATAAGAGGAAGCAGTTTGGCAAATCATGAAATAATGATGAGTAACATTAGTTGCATTACTTTATTAGGTTTTATTTTGGTCCAGTCCTGGCAGGCCAAAAGAAAAAAAAAAAAAAAGAAGAAAAGAAGTTAGCGACTGTCCCATAATTCCAGAATGCTTAACACTCAATCAATAATAATGACTATAACAGCACTGTAGTTCAGTGGGTAGAGTTTTCAAACTTGTAGCTTCAGGGTCTCTGGTTCAACCCTGTGCTTGGGTTGCTCTCCCTGTGGAGTTCCACATGTTGTTTGTGTCCTTTGTTGGTTTCCTGTAAGTTCTCCAGTTTCCTACCATCTGTAAAAACTGCACTGGTGACTAAAAATGAACATGAATTTGTCTATTTTTGGTTTCCAAAAATGGGTTAGTTTCTGATTCTAGGGTGTATTCCTGTCTTACACCCAATGTTCCAGGGATAGATACCAGATCTACAATGAACTTCAGGGTTCCTGCATGAAATGCAGGTGGCGAGTCAAGAAGCTCAATCAATACTTCTGACAATACTTGGGTGAAAAAGTATCAATGAAAGTGCTTTCATCATCCTTCACCTCAGAATGATCTGCTGAATAAATGGTGTAGTTCAGTGGATTTAATAACTCCAGGCTAATTTGACAGGAAAGTGATGGAAAGTGAGTCACATGGACCTGAGGCCATGGCAGAATGGAAAATTAGTCACCTGGGGTTCATGATATTACAGCACACAGAAAGTTTACTGTGACAGTACAATCGTGTCTTCATGAACACACTATTTAAAAATAAAGATGACCAAATAAGGGTTCATTTTGGTGACACTACCCAAGAAGTAATACAGTGGTACCTCGACTTATGAAATTAATCCGTTCCGACGGTAAACTCGTAAGTCAAAATGTCCATTAGATGAAACAAAAATTCCCATAGGAAATAATATAAAACCAATTAATTTGCTCCAACCCCCTCTCAAACTCATATACAGTCGGCGCTCGACATTCGTGGGGGTTCGGTTCCAAGCCCTCCTGCGAATTGAGATAATCCGCGAGTTCTGTACCCGGAAGTAAAACCCCATGTATCACGTCACATGTGCGAATGAGCAGCCGGAAGTAAAATACTGTGTATCTATTACATGCGCTAAAATATGCTTCTTAAACACATTCTATAGACAGTCTTACTCATTAATACAGAATTAATGTAGTAAAATATAGTAATGATTAAGAAAAACATTTCAATTTTTCCTGTTATATTTATTGATGATAAAATATAAACATACAGCATATACTGTTGTAAAGCACTCGTTTTAAAGTCTTTTTCAATTATTATTCCAGTACAGTACCCAAGTTAATTCTTAGAATGTTTGTGTGTGAGATTTTATATTCTGTAGCATGTTTAACAAATGATACCAAAAGGATAAACTTTATTACGCTTCATGTCCTTTTACATTGAACTTGGAGTGACGTCTCCAAGATGGTGCTGCCTCGAGGGCAACGTCGCGGCGTTCTCAGAGTCAAATTGTTTCTTTGTTCGTTTTAATTTGTTTTATTTGTTTGTTCATGTTTTGCACTATGTTCGTCTATCATCGGTCGTCCCTACTACAGCTATGAGCAGCTTCAGCTTCGGGCAACTAAGCACGCAACAACTCCAAGACGTCACTCCAACTTCAATGTAAAAGGGCATGAAGAGTACTGTAATAAAGTTTATCCTTTTGGTATCGTTTGTTAAACATGCTACAGAACATAAAATCTCACGCATAAACATGAACTTAGGTACTGTAGTGGAATAATAATTGAAAAAAATTTCAATACAACAGTTCAGAGAAAACCGTCGTTTCTCAGGAGAAAGTCTTATTTCTTCAGAAGAGACATCTAGCGTTTTCTATCGCTTAGCCAGAGAAGACGCATCGCGTTTGAGTGGTATCAAAAAGCTTAACTGGCAATTAAAATACACACAAAAAAGAGACTCATTGACAGCTTGTGCGTGAATGAGTAAAAAGGGGCGGGACATCAGCTCAACCAATCAGGAGAAAGGAGGACAGCCATTGGCTGAATTTGAATCACGTGCCGGTTGCTCGGCAGTCAGCGAATACTCAAACCATGGGTGCAAAACTGCGAATAGTCAAGGGCCTACTGTAACCTGACACAGACACATATATTTGATGTAATATATTTAACATAAACATGTAACAAGTATTTCACAATAATAACACATATATGGTAACATTAATAATACTGTAATTAACAATAAATAATAATACAGTAATACAGTAACTGCGTCTTAACTTAAGAATAGCACTTAACATTAACTTACACTACTAATTTTTGTCTCATTTATTTATTTATTTATTTATTTATTAATTATTTAATTATTTATTTAAGTTTTGGATTTTTGAACAGTTTTACCAAGGCTAATTAGCACGTATGACCCTGGGGAACATGCATTTTTCACCTACTGGACCAGCCTTAAGTGTGATTGCGCATCCTCTACACCAGGTGGCAGTGGCGTTCTCACTGTGTTCCCCATGGTGTAGGTAAAATGCACCGAGCGAATGATACGAAGTGCAGTAGACAATATTTATAGTCGGGGGGAGGGGGAGGGGGGGTAAAAGGTTTTTTTTTTTTCTTTCTTTCTATAAGGGGCATCACAGAAAATAATTGAGAAGCACTGCACAGGGCGTTCTCGGAGCACGGAGGAATACACGCGGAAGAATACAAGGCTAATCGGTCCGGAAAAGCCATTTCCATAGCAGAGCTTGTAAGTTGAAGATTTGCTCGTTGGATGCCGCAAATTTTTGGTTGGATTGAAGCTCGTATCATGGAAAATTCGTTATAAGGGACACTCTTAAGTCGAGGTAACATTGTGTTTATAGCTTCCGTACCAACTTTTGGTTTCTTTTATACACCCTTTCCACCTATATGAACTTAGGTGATAGTTCTGGCTAGGTTCTAGTGCCAGTTCGAAGTTGGTTCAAACACGGAACCTTGGAAGAAATGCTTTGCTTTTTCAGTAGATTTAAAGTTACCAAAGCATTTTCCATCCATATTGGTGTTGCTTGGTATGACTGTGTGATTAAAACTGTGTTGCTAGGACAGTAACCGAGGAGTGCAGTGTTGTTGTTGTTCTTATTATTTTATACTCCCTCTTCTCTCTCTCTTCCTTCTTTTTTTCTACTCTTCTCGATGATGCACTCACACTTTTTTTTTTAGTGTTATTCATAAGTGGTATTTCTTTTTGTTTTCTTGGTAATTATTATCCGCTTCCAGTACCCGATGTCATTTCATGGTTTTAGATCAGCAGAGTGTGATATGTGATAGGAAGGTATCGGCAAGAATGAAAAGAAAAGTGCACAAGACGGTGTTGAGGCCAGCGATGTTGTATGGTTTAGAAACAGTGGCCCTGGGGAAAAGACAGGAGGCAGAGCTGGAGGTAGCAGAGATGAAAATATTGAGGTTCTCTTTGGGAGTAACGAGGATGGATAGGATCAGGAATGAGTTCCTCAAAGGGACAGCACATGTAAGACATTTTGGAGACAAAGTCAGAGAGGCTAGATTGAGATGGTTTGGACATGTACAGCGGAGGGATAGTGAGTATATCGGTAGTAGAATGCTGAGGTTGGAACTGCCAGGCAGAAGGCCTAGAGGAAGACCAAAGAGGAGATTTATGGATGTGGTGAAGGAGGACATGAAGGTAGTTGGTGTAAGAGAAGAAGATGCAGAGGAAAGGGTGAGATGGAGGCAGATGATTCACTGTGGCGACCCCTGAAGGTAACAGGCGAAAGGAAAAGAAGAAGCATAAGAGCGCTAACCTTTTCTGATGCCTTTGGCATACTTGTAAGCATGTACCTTTTACACCACGAAGGTCCTGGGTTTGGGTCCTGGGCTTGGTGATGGCATTTGTGTGAAGATTGCATGTTCTCTCTGTGTGGGTTTTTTTTCCGGGTACACCGGTTTTCTCCTATAGTCCAAAGACATGCAGGCTAATTTGCGGTTTTGAATTACCCCCATGTGTGAGTGTAAGCATGAATGATTGTGTGTGTTGACCTGTAATGGTCTGGCGAACGATTGAAAGTGAACAACACCTTCATCTAGTGTCGGATGAGATGGACTCCAGCCTCCACATGACTCTAATAGTAGGATTAAGTGGTTTGGCAGACGAGTAAGTCAGTAGCAACTTTTGAGTTCACTTTCAAGAATAAAGCCCAAATGGTGATTCAT
The DNA here is from genome assembly GCA_024760905.1 of Plotosus lineatus. Lineage (NCBI taxonomy): Eukaryota > Metazoa > Chordata > Actinopteri > Siluriformes > Plotosidae > Plotosus > Plotosus lineatus. Next base: position 14,752,477 of record CM045741.1, on the reverse strand, counting down.
TTATATAAAGAAGAACAGGGTGTGGGTCAGCACTAAAGAGTGAAAGCATCTCTTTTTGTTTGTTTGTTTTGGCACACTGTACAGCTCAAGTCTGAACTTCGACACTAACAAAATTTGAATGAAATGTGTTTCAGATTTCCACCTTCATCCTTCTGTAATAAATACAGTATGGTGTACAGCAGGTCCACTGGGACTTTCTGGCTTGTGTGGCAGGATCAGGGTTTGATTCTTAGGAAGTAGTAAAGTTTATTCAGTGGTTTTATCTGCTGTGTGCATTTGGTTGGTATGCAGGGTTTACCTCAGTAAAGGCCACAAGAAAGGGTGTGTGGGATTTTTATGCTTTTCTAGCCCTTCGGTAATGTTCTCTTGTCATCTTTTGTTTCGCACTCATTTTGTGGAGTGCATTGTGTTGTCTGAATGAATGAGGAGCTTTTTGGGGAGGACTTGAACACAGACAACAGTCTTTAATGCATTCTCATACATTAAAAACTTCCTCCAGAGGGGCACTCAACCTAACTTTGTGCATTTAGGTCTTTTTGTGTTTGTTCGAGTTGGGAGTTTGCTCTGCTGAGATCTTCACCAACACACGACTAGTCAAAAAATTAGGAGATTAGAAGTACTCCAGACCAGATTAAGTTTTCAAGTACAGTGGTACCTCACTTTACAAAAGTCCCAACAAATGAAAAATCCAGGTTACGAAACGCATTTTCCTAAAATTATGTCTCTGAATACAAAACAAATTCATGTTATGAAAGCGCTGTCTCAAAAATTCAAGCAATACGCGAGTTGCTCTCCCATTGGCTATCTCCCGCTATCCCATTGGCTAGGAGGGATGACACAGCTCCCTCCCATTGGCTATTATGGAGCTGAATTTCCATAATACCCATGATGCTTTTCGTGTAAAGGACAGAGTTACTGTTGTTTTGTGAGTTTTTCGAGTGTGCTCATTGCAACTTTATTTTTTGGTTCAGGCTTTAAACCTTGCATAAACCTTTGTAAGATTATAACTCTGCTTAGAAGACATGGTCAACACACGCACGCGCACACACACACACACACACACACACACACACACACACACACACACACACACACACACACAAGCGCGCACACGCGCACATGTGATTCCCGGTGCAAGTAAAAAGAAGGAGTGGGCTTGTGGCATGCAGTTGAGTGATATCGCAAATGAATATGGCCAAACCAGTCTACCATCGGTACGATATTGAAGCAGAAGGAGGCCTTAATAGTATACTTTTATAATTTTTGAAGGGTTTAGGGGTAGTATTGGGGCCTTGGAACGAATCACGTGTTTTACGTGTAAAATACGGTTCAATTCATGAAAAAATCCAGGTTACGAAACCACTTCTGAAATGGATTAATTTTGTAAGGTGCAGTACCACTGTATTTCTCTCTCTCTCTCTCTCTCTCTCTCTCTCTCTCTCTCTCTCTCTCTCTCTCTCTCTCTCTCTTTTGAACTCCCTGAAACCCACAGGATGACTCTTGAGATTGACTTTTGGTGGTACGAAGGTTTTAAACCTTGCTGTGTGTTTTTGCCAGACCCGTATACGTGACTGCAGTAAGGCCCCAGTCAAAGCATGTGGTGGTGCTTATTGACCACGGTGCCTCCGTCAGTGAGACGCAACTCCAGATTGCTCGCGATGCCGCTCTTGTCATCCTCAACTCAATCGATGAGCACGATAAGGTGAGAACACCCACACATGCACAGGTATAAATATATGGAACACAGTCTTCATGTGTTGTCTGTTTAAAAAACAGGATACTTTGAGTATAATAATAACAACTCTTATGGAAATGGTACGTGAACATACAGTGTCCTTCTGCACTTCAGATAACTAGCCGGTCAGCTGGATAAACCATGCTTGTAATTTGGCCTCCATTTCTTTCGTACAGACACACATGGGATTTCAGTGTCATTAGTGGAACGGACTCACACTGTTTAAGTCAGCAGACGTCAGTAGCTAAAAATAGGCGTCACATGACTGAATCTTGTTCGCACAAACTAAGACTTTTTCATGAAAATAAATGAAAGCTAAAGTTCATTTTGCAAACCGCTTAATCTTAATTAGGGTCGGGAGGAGGCTGAAAGAAACACGCGGATGGCTATGCAGCCTACTCTTGACAAAAGTCATCAATGGTTCTTTTACATGGGTTTCACCATAGACAGTGAGAGACATGACTGGGCTTTGATAACCCAGTTAGCTGCCCTGGCAGTGTAAAGACAATTATAGTATGAAAAGAACAAAAAAAACTGGTGGATGGTGTGTGTGTGTGTGTGTGTGTGTGTGTGTGTGTGTATATGTATATATATATGTGTATATGTATATATATGTGTGTATATATATATATATATATATATATATATATATATATATATATAAAATTTTGACACAGTGTGACTTTGAAAAAATAGGTCAAGGTCATGGGGCCCTGAACTCGTGCCAGAAGGTGTTGAGATGGAAATACATTTCAAATACAGGGATCAGGGATGATAACTCACTTTCCGTGGTCAATGGAGACACCCCTGACTACCCTATACGTACATGTATATGTGTATATAATCTCAATAAATACATATTAAATGCTTATAATAACAATTAAACATTTTAAAATAATGCATAATATGTAAATAAAATATAAATGCACACCTACAGAGATAAAAATGTAAGTAGTTTTATTGTTTGTTTGTTTGTTTGTTTGTTTGTTTTTTGCATAGTTGGCCTTGTTTTGCAGCATTTCCTTAACTTTTGCCCGTTTTTCCTGAATTTCCTTTTTTTTAATTTTTCCATGAATGTTTCTGAAAAACCTGTGATGCACTCTAGCCGCAGAAATTGAAGCACGAAGTAAAGAGGGATCACTGTGTGTGTGTGTGTGTGTGTGTGTGTGTGTGTGTGTGTGTATGATTGTATGTGTGTGTGTGTGTGTCTGTGTGTGTGTATACGTATATATATATATATACATAAGTAAAAATAAAAGGACAGGACAAAGACTTTCTATTGAAACTATGTATATACATGTGTGTGTGTGTGTGTGTGTGTATATATATATATATATATATATATATATATATATATATATATATATATATATATATATATATAGAGAGAGAGAGAGAGAGAGAGAGAGGATTTTCTGAGTAGATCCTTCCGTAGGAGAGTGCTCAATACTTTTTGGTAGAGCAAATAAACAAAAATAAAAGGACAGGACAAAGACTTTCTATTGAAACTCCATTTATCACTACAGATCTGTTTCGAGGGGTGGTGAAACCATCCTCTCTCTTCAGGTGATTATAGAAGAATAGATTATAGATTCTTCTATAATCACCTGAAGAGAGAGGATGGTTTCACCACCCCTCGAAACAGATCTGTAGTGATAAATGGAGTTTCAATAGAAAGTCTTTGTCCTGTCCTTTTATTTTTGTGTGTATGTATATATATGAGCCATACAATGAAGCTATGGGAAAGAATAGTGGAAGCAAGACTAAGGGCAGAGGTCAGCATTTGTGAACAACAGTTTGGTTTCATGCCAAGAAAGAGCACCACAGATGCAGTGTTTGCTTTGAGGATGTTAATAGAGAAGTACAGAGAAGGTCAGAAGGAGCTGCATTGTGCCTTTGTGGATCTGGAGAAAGCATATGACAGGGTGCCGAGAGAAGAACTTTGGTATTGTATGAGGAAGTCTGGAGTGGCAGAGAAGTATGTTAGAGTGGTGCAGGACATGTATGAGAGATGTAAGACAGTGGTGAGGTGTGCTGTCGGTGTGACAGAAGAGTTCAAGGTGGAGGTGGGACTGCATCAAGGGTCAGCTCTCAGCCCCTTCTTGTTTGCTATGGTGATGGACAGGCTAACAGATGAGGTTAGACAAGAATCTCCATGGACTATGATGTTTGCAGATGACATAGTGATCTGTAGTGAGAGCAGAGACCGAGTGGAGGAAAATCTGGAGAGGTGGAGGTATGCCCTGGAAAGGAGGGGATTGAAGGTTAGTCTTAGTAAGACAGAATACATGTGTGTGAACGACAAGGACCCAAGAGGAACTTTGAGGTTACAGGGGGCAGAGATAAAGAAGGTGGAGGATTGTAAGTACTTAGGCTCAACAATCCAGAGCAATGGAGAGTGTGGAAAAGAGGTGAAGAAGCGCGTGTAGGCAGGTTGGAATGGATGGAGAAAAGTGTCCGGTGTGATGTGCGATAGGAGAGTATCGGCAAGAATGAAGGGAAAAGTGTACAAGACGGTGTTGAGGCCAGCAATGTTGTATGGTTTAGAGACAGTGGCCCTGGGGAAAAGACAGGAGTCAGAGTTGGAGGTAGCAGAGATGAAAATGTTGAGGTTTTCTTTGGGAGTAACGAGGATGGATAGGATCAGAAATGAGTACATCAGAGGGACAGCACATGTTAGATGTTTTGGAGACAAAGTCAGAGAGGCTGGATTGAGATGGTTTGGACATGTACAGAGGAGGGATAGTGAGTATATTGGTCGTAGGATGCTGAGGTTGGAACTACCAGGCAAAAGGCCCAGAGGAAGACCAAAGAGAAGATTTATGGATGCGGTGAAGGCGGACATGAAGGTCGTTGGAGTAAGAGTAGAAGATGCAGAGGATAGGGAGAGATGGAGGCAGATCATTTGCTGTGGCGACCCCTGAAGGGAACAGCTGAAAGGAAAAGAAGAAGATATATATATATATATATATATATATATATATATATATATATATATATATATATATATATATGTACAAAACAAATTTGTTTATTTTTGTATATTTTTGTATATTTGTTTATTTGCTCTACCAAAAAGTATTGAGCACTATTCTACGGAAGGATCTACTCAGAAAATCCTCTATATATGTATGTATGTATGTATGTATGTATGTATGTATGTATGTGTATATATATATATATATATATATATATATATATATATATATATGTATGTATATATATATATATGTATGTATGTATGTATATGTATGTATGTATATATATGTATGTATATGTGTGTGTGTGTGTGTATATGTATATGGGTGGGTGCTTATGCATATGTAAATGTTAATTTTACGTGCAATATTGAGGGGGCTCTGAGTCCAAGAATTTGTCAGTTCCATTGTTACCTGTATATGATGAAGAAACTTGAACTTACTGTGTTGATTTAATGTGTGATTCTCTCAAATCATGTTTATTGTAGTAGTAGTTTAAATGGAAAAACGCATCCTTTTGAAAGTCTTCTTGGATATCTTATCTCAAGTCCTTAAATTGTCCTGAAATGTGTTTATTCTCTTCACCTGATCTTAAAGACTTGTGTTTATCCTCCTGTGCAGATCTCATTATTAACAGTGGCTGACGCGGTTCGCTCCTGCTCCTTGGATCAGTGCTACAAGAGCTTCCTGTCTCCTGCTACCAGTGAGACCAAGCGCAAGATGAGCATGTTCATTAACAGCATTAAGTCATCAGAGAGTCCTACCCAGCATGCCATGGGCTTCCAGAAAGCCTTTCAGCTTCTGAGGAACACAAGCAGCATGGGCAGACCCCACAGCAGTAAGACACCTGAGACAGTTAGAACCTGTATAGAACGTCATAGAGCTTAAATAACGCTCTCTCTCTCTCTCTCTCTCTCTCTCTCTCTCTCTCTCTCTCTCTCTCTCTCTCTCTTTCTTTCTTCTCTCAGATACTGATATGGTGATAATATACTTGTCATCGGGTGTAACCTCTCGAGATTCCTCAGAACATGAGAAGAGAGCCACTCTAAACGTGGTTAAAGAGGAGAACCGGCACCTTAACAACTCCGTAATGATCCTCACCTATGCTCTTATCAATGGTAACCCACCCGCCAGCCTTCCTTCTCCTCCATCATGACTTGTACCTTCTAGAAACACATTTGGCTGAGTCACTAATCAGCTTTGATGTGTGTGTGTTGTGTCTGAATGCATATACATACTCTTGGTTCTATGCAATGTTTCCATCCATCCTCCGCCTTTCATCTCTACGGGACTGTATCTATGCTTTGTCCTCCTCACCTGGCGCTATCTCTGCATGCATTAGCCTGTTATTAACATACATTATCTGGGCATGAGGAGAATTAAAATGCAGGATGACTAAAGGAAGAAAGAGAAAAGCAGCAGAACACATCAAAGGGCATGCTGGGACATTAAAGTGCACAGAGTGCTTTTGTGTTGGGAATGACTACAATATGATTGGACTTGATTAGCATGGTAGTGTCTGAAGAGAATTGAGACGCAGCCCATGTTTCAATCCATATCAAATTCATTTACTTATGTGAAATGCAATTGATCCAAAATCCCCGAACATCCAGCTCTAAGCCACGGGCCTTGGGAACGATTCTTTTACCACAGATGCAGATCTCAATCTTGCATTAATTAGCCGCAGTGATGACTGATGATAGGTAACAGACGTATAAACTCCCCACTGGGATGTAGAGCTCTTGAAAGGTTTTCATTTTTCAAATTGTTTCTTGTTGTCCTCTACCAACACATCTGTCTGTCACAAGCATTTGCGGTGCGGTTACTGATCAAGGTGTTGCAGGACTTTCATACATTAACCACAAGATCACCTAAACACACTCGGCTTAGTTTTAAGGCTTATGACCTTGACTAATTTTCAAAGTAAGCTTTTTTCAAAATTATTTAAAGTTATCCTTTTTTGTTTAATTACTGATTGTCAAATTGACCTACGACCTTAATACAGTGATCTATGACTCTTTCGTGCTTCAGTTTCTGCAGCTTTAGTGCATCGCGGGTTTTTCAAAAATATTCATCGAAAAATTAAAAAATAAGGAAAAAGAGGGGAAACGTTAAGGAAAATGCAACAAAACAAGGCGAATTATCCAAAAAATCCCCAAACAAACAAAAAACAACCCAAAACCCCCCAACAAAACTACTTGCATTTTTATGTGAGGTGCGCATCTGTATGTGTGTGTATTTATATTTTATTTACATCCTATGCATTATTTTTGAATGTTTAATTGTTATTATAAGCATTTATACTGTTGAATGTGTATTTATTGTTATTATTTACACACATACATGTACGTATATGTCAGTCAGTGGGGTCGATCCTACTTCGCGGAAATTGGCGGTCGCGTTGGGGGAGGGCTCTCAGTCCCCATTAACTACGGAAAGTGAGGGATCCCTGTATTTGAAAGGCATTTCCATCTCAACACCTTCTGGCATGACCTGGCCCCATGACCTTGACCTACTTTTTCAAAGTCACACTTTGTCAAAATTGGCGTTCGGCATGTAATCACTGACCAACAATTTGATGAGGTATGGATGCCTAGCATATACTTTTCATAGACAGAGGTGCAAATATTTATAGTTTAGCCAAAGCAGTTACTATATTTTCACTTTAACAATACAAGAACTGAATTATTGAGCTGACTTGGCGATTAGACCAAATGGAAATAAAAGGCGATTTACTTTTGAAGATCAAGGGAAAAAATCATGATGATGATGCTGCTGCTGCTGCTGATGATTCTTTGATAAAATATGAAATGTTTCTTGCACACAGAGGGAGTAACCGGTCTGAAGGAGCTGGCATTCATGCGTGACCTTGCCGAGCAGAACTCTGCGAAATACAGCGGTTCGGATCGCACTAATCTTCCTGTAGTGAAGGGCAGCATGATGGTGCTGAATCAACTCAGTAACCTCGAGACCAGCGTCGGGCGTTTCTATATCAACCTTCCCAATCGCATGATCGATGTGGCCTCCTTCAGTCTGCCGTATGCTGATCAGATGGGTGACGGTGAGTTAGGACACAACCAGTGTGGGTTAATTTGGATAGTTCAAAGACACATGTCATGGAGCACGGGTCCACCTGAGCGGGATGCTGTTGATTCAGTCCATTGACTGGTGAATTGTTCTATCACTTTTTTTGACGAGTGGAATAGGAATGTCAATGTTTTGTGCATCTGTCACTGACTAAGTCTGCCATCAGACTGACCCACAGTACACCCTGTTTAAAAGTCAGACAACTGTTTTGCTCCTGGTGTTTGCTGCATAACTATTTGATTGATATATCTCGTCAATCAGAAACCGTAATCATGGCACTTTTACCTCGCTTAGCCAGTCAAGAATAAATTGTTGTTTGATTTGGGGTCGTCAGTTCAAGCAGCTTGACCCTCAACGTGTACTCCAATGCTCTAATCTCTTAAAAGAGTGATCCCCAACTTTTTTATCACCGTAGACCGGTCAACGCTTGACAATTTTACTGCACACTGGGGGTGTCCTGGATTGTTTATATTGTAAATATAATTTATTTATTTATCTTAAAATATTATTATTATTATTATAATTATGATTAATAATAATAATAAATAATATTATTTAGCGGATTTCCACTGTTTTTATAAATTTATGCAATAAGTACAGTGTCAGACTGTTTACTCGTGCAGAGTAAATGTTCACATTTTGAATTATAGTGTTATACTATTAACATAGTAACTTGTAGCAGGTATGCTCCCGAGTGGAACACAAATGTTTGTTGTTATAATTTATGTCGTGTTACGTGATCGTTCAACAAATTAGTTGATAATTATTTCATAATTATGTTACACATGAATGACGAGCTTCAGGGCAATTATATGTGTTTATCTACACCGAAATAACCTTTTAGTATTTTTTACATTATTTAAGTTGTTTTGTTTAGTGTTTATGCATGTTAGAAAACAATGATTAACTTGTTTGCATGATTTTTTTTACATGACATGCCCTGTGGCCCCCTTGACCCCCCAGCTGAAATATTTCATTTCCTCTATTTCTAAACCCATTTCCTCTATTTTTTTCTAAACCTCACTGGGATCCCTAATAATAATAATAATAATAATAATAAAAAACACTCCAAGAATGTTATTTTTCAACAGCTGAAATAAAATTAGTTTGGGAAGGTAGAGTTTGAACTTTTCTTAAAAACAAACAAACAAACAAACAAACAAACAAAAAAACACAGGTGATCATGCGCCAGGTGGAAGAATGAAGGCTCAGTCTCACCCAAAATCCCGCTAATGTTTAAAACATGTCCAATATGCCTCAGTTCACGCGCTGTCCCCTTGTGGGTTACATTTTAGCGCTCAAATGACCGACATGTATCCGAGAGAATCTGGTCATTTTTCAAAATAAAAGTTTTTTCAAAAATAAAGATCGTTCAGACTCGGATAATAAATAAAACAAAAATAATTAATTATTTCTTCTGCAGCCGGGTACCAATTGAGCCACGAACCGGTACCAGTCCACAGCTTGGTTGTTGGGGACCCCTGCATTAAAGTATCCAAGAATTTGACATCACTGTGTTCCTTATTGCTTTTACCTCTTTTTATTTATTTATTTTTTATTATTTATTCTTCTAGGCTTCATTATGACAGTCAGTCGCCCATGCTACTTTGGGAACCTGCTGCTTGGAGTTGTGGGGGTGGATGTAAATCTTGCTTATATCCTCGAGGACGTCACTTACTACCAGGATTCTCTGGCCTCGTACACCTACCTTATAGATAACAAAGGTATGAACACCAATGGGACGGTAGGAGTTTTTAAAACTGGTGTCTCCAGTAGATTATGCAGATTTGATCTCAATTCATTTTTGTTTAAAAATGCATTTAAAATCATGTACATGTGATCTCTTGGAGAATGAAACTATGGCTCTCGGTATGAGGCTAGCATACCTGTCATCTACATCTGTTAACTGAGTATCGAGTGCACAGCCAGGCACAACAGTGAGGGTTTAAAACTTCTTCCGTCAAGGGGTGTGTTACAGTTTTGACAGGTTGTCATGGTTTATTTCCAGGAATTTCAGCATGGACGTGAGCATTGAAATACAATGCATCCATAAGATGCAAAGCAGATGCGAACTTTATTCCTTCAAGTGACCTTAATTACATTTTTTTCAAAAGCTTTTAAGTACAAAATGATGCGAATGCATCTCTTGCAATAGAGTGAAGAACCTGTCCTGACATGAATAATATGATTGTCAGGACAGAGCAACTACTGCATGCTATATATGTGTAATAAGATAATGACTGTGTAATGAGTTTGTGTAGTTTTACTGGTTGAACCTCCAAGGCATTTTGTCTTCTGTACAATGTAAAAGGGAATTTACGAATAAAATGGAACGCTGCCAGTACGCATAGATACAGGAGGACATCATTTATGTCGTAACAGTTAGTTATTATTTTTGATCCTGTGTTATTGTGATACAGGAGCTGCTCGAGAACACCTATGCTTTAGGCTTTCTCAGATAAAGTAGTCCAAGCTTTCATGAGTCAATAAAAATTTCTTATAACATTTCCATGAAGCATTCTATGCTTACTGCTTACTTGAATTTTGACATGGTAATGTTGTGCATTTATAATGATCTTCCTGCATGGCATGGCCTGGGTGGCTATTGAGGAAGAACTATCGGTTCTCTATCAGTAACTGTTGATTGACAGATGCTGCCAGACAATGAGTTCTCCAAAACATGTGCAAATGTAGCAAAACCATAAATATGAGTTTAATGAATCCATTCACACTGAAGAGAAAAGCTTATAAATAATGCCTTGTGCTTTATGGCTGCAAACGCACATAACTATTCCTGGTTCATGATTTACTCTGCATTTGCCGCACAATAATAATAGTCATAATCTATTTATTATGATGATAAAAGCTAATGGGAAGTGGTTAGATACTGGTTGCATAGCTATACATCAAGTAGTAAACTGTTTATATGCTGCTCGTGGTTTTACTTGCAAGCATTTAAAGGTGCACACATGTGAGAAGGTTACCTAGGCATCCAGGGCTTGCCATGAGCTCTTAAAGAGCTCTGAGGCACTTGGGTTGGAGTACGAAGTGGCAAAGCGATTCACTTGTCACTCATTATTTTACATGTACGTTCCTTAACCTGCCACAAAGTCCACCATTTTTGTGATCACAACTAAAAAAAATAGCATTTTTTATGTCACTCATCAATATAATAGATATTTCACGTGAAATGGAAATTAAATTGCTATTGACAATTGGGGTGGGGGCAGTGGTGGTCTACTGGTATAGGTGCTGGATCGCTGATCCAAAGGTTGGGGGTTCGAGTCCCACTGTCCACAAGGTTGTCACTGTCCCCCCCAGTGCAGCTAACTGGGTTATCAAAGGCCGGCCATGTCTCCCACTGTCTATGGTGTGAGGCATGTAAAAGAACCATTGCTGACTTTCGTAAAGAGTAGGCTGCAAAGTTGTCGGCGTGTTTCCACCCTGCGATGGCCTGGCGAGCTGTCCAGGGTGTACTCTGCCCTCACCCGAAGTTGGCTGGGATGGGCACTAGCCTCCCCACGACCCAAATTATTACTGAGGGTAAGGTGTATTGCTTGTACATTCAACTTTAGACTTTCAAGTACAGATTCTTGTGTTCTCATAATGTACTGCATGGAAGTATGCAAATTAATATGCATGACTTGCTGGGATGGTGGTCTCAGAAAAAAATCCTAATGAAGTTGCACCTTGCTGTTTGCTAATAAAATCAAATTTTGTTAAAATGTTTTTCCTTTCCAACTTCTTAGAATTTATAATTAGGAATGTTGACACACCTGTGTCCAATAAGGAAAATGATGAGCTGAGCTAATGGAAATTCTCAGGTGGTGCATTTTCCGAACATAGAGCTTATTTTATGAGACTGGAATTCCATCCTGTTCAGACAACTTACATTAAATTACTGCTGTTGCAACTAGTAGTCACCTCTGCCAAGAAGTGTTTTGTGTTTGTGTGGTTGCTGCATTCCACAAAAAGTAATGTTAATATTTTCATGAAATCTCTACCAAAGTTAAAGCATTGGATAAGAATGACCCCCATTATATTTTGGAGACGATCCATGAACATGAATTTTGTCTCTTTTGTACTGTATAAGCCTACTCTAAGCTGGCGGCGCAATGGGTTACACATCTGATCATGGATCAAATTATTCTAGGGTCAACATTTGGCCTAGAAAGTTCCCTCAGTAATATTTTGCTGTCCATAGGGGTGATTGGTAGAGGTTTGCGCTCCTCAGGTACTCTTTTGTAATTAGTCTTACATTACATTACTGGATAGTGGGGCTGGTGGTGTAGTGGTTAGGATGCTGCTCCCTTGATCGGTAGGTTGTGTGTTCAAATCCCCCAGTGAGACTCCTACCGTGCTAAGACCCCTGGGCAAGGTCTTAACCATAAGTGTGCCTCAGTTCACCCAGCAGTATGAATGGGTACCAGTAAAAATATACTGGGAAGATAACCTGCGATGGACTAGCGTCCCATCCAGGAGGAGTTGTACTATTCGCGTCACGCTATGGAAACCGGGGATAAGCACCAACCTGATGAGCCACTATGCCTCGGGTGGAAAAAGCCCAAAGGGCTTTTTTTTTTTTTTTTTTTTTTTAATTAATCTAAATTACTGGATTCTTTTGTCAGGTTTCACCCTGATGCACCCATCCCTGACTCGTCCGTACCTGATGACCGAAGCCCCTCTTCACACAGACATCATCCACTATGAGAACATCCCTGGGTTTGCTGCTGTTCGCCAAAATATCCTCAGGTGGGAGACTGTTTAATGTGGATGACCTTGATGAAACATTTTATCACATAGCAAATCAACATACCACATTTCATATAAGGCTATAGAGTGATTAATGATGCGTATATTCTTTGTTAGTTTGCCTCTGGGTAGTCAGGTGATCTCTGTACCCATCAACTCATCTCTATCCTGGCATGTGAATCGTCTGCGGGACCTGAGCCGAGACGCCTACAATGTCAGCTACGCTTGGAAACTGGTACTCGCATTGTTGCCAACATTACGTTGTCTTTATGCCATGCTCTTCTAGTTTCATATGACAATCCAGTCAGGTTAGAGAGAAAAAAGTAGGGGGAAAAAAAAAAAACTCTTCTGGAGTGTTGGCTTAATCCTACATTTCCACCTAATTATATTTTAGTACTCGCACAACTTTTTCCTCCCAGCATGCACTTTTTCCATTTTCATTTATGGCACACTCTGTGCATTTTAGCCAGTTAACCTGAATTGGTAGGCTTGGAAACATATAAATCTTTATTTTCAAGTCTACTTTGTGTACCAACGTGTACATAATAACATCTGTCCAATAGGATTTTGGCGTGATCTTTGGCGTGGTCTTTCTTCAATCCTGATATGCTTGGACTAGAGTGAGAAAGATCTTTTTAATGGAAACTTTGATGGCATTTTATAATCTGGCCTGAATAAGAGTGTCTGCCAAATAATATGAGTAAGACATAAAGTAAAACTATATTTCAGCTTCAGCACTTTCTGGAACATTGTGCACAACACTTACATTATTGGGTCTGTCTGCCTGCACAAAGTGTTTCATATCAAGAAGAATGCCTTTGAATCCTGGTGCCAGAACACATTTATCAGGTGAAGTGCTGTATTATGAGTGTGTTTTAGTGCTAGGGGTGGGAAGGGGGTCCAGTTTTGGCTCATAATGCACTTTTTATTGGAAGTAATTATTGAAAGTACTGTACCTTTAATTCTTCTAAACCTGAGTATGTGATCTAAGTGCGTGTATTGTTCGGTCAATGCGCTAACATATGGTAGGTTACGTAAAATTAGGTAATCCGACTCAAGGTGTGGCACCGGTTCCAACACTCCAGGCGACAGTGTGTAATGTATTATGATATGACGTCTGAGTTTGTGTAAGCATCAAAAGATTAATCCTGCAAACATTTTTACATTTTTTTTGTTTTTTTTTTGTTTTGTTTTGTTTTCCCCCTTCCACACTATTATTGGGGCTTTCTAGGTGCAGGACACAGCATTCATCCTGTGTATAGTGTACGTTCAGCCAGAGATTCCTGTGAAACAGTTGAAGAACCTGAACACACTTCCCAGCAGCAAACTCTTGTACCACCGGCTTGACCTGCTCGGCCAACCCAGCTCCTGCCTGCACTTTAAACAGCTCGCTACCGTGGGTAAGCAGCCTTGGATCTGAAACCACACCGTTACAGTGACACATGAGGATTCTGGCCGGTCTCTAATATAATCCTGTGTATAATAGTAGTGTATAGGATATGTCATGGGGATTGATTTCCTCATGACAACTGTGGAATTATGTTAATTATTTAGTTGTATCGACCAATTTAAATACCTGATTGATATTCTGCAGATATCAAACACAGTTATCGCATTTTTTTTTAATGAATATTTTTGAAAGATCCGCGATGCACCGAAGCCACAGAAACTGAAGCACGAAGTAGCGAGGGATCACTGTATACCCGCCGTTATACATGTAGCAATTTTATTTTTTTAATTTTAACTCATCTCTACATGTGTTGTTTCGAGACATTAATGAAATGTGATATCATTAATAGAGGCCTCTTTCATGAACGATGGCAATATATTTTATGCCATTGTCATGGCAAAACGCGTCCAGTTCACGATGCAAGAGATCCGAACAAAAATTTCGGGTGCTTATTTAGCCTTTAGGAAAAGAAAAGTATGCAAACAATCACACAAAAGAAGTTGTTCTGAGAGAAAGATCTCAGACCCGGACTACCAGCTCATATTTGCTGATACTGTGCCCATTCCACTCTGATTGGTCTATCATGACATCATGTCTCAACTTAAACTTTTTCTGATTGGTTTGTCATGACATCATATATTACGCATCAGGTTGTCCTTGAAGTGTCTGGACAGTCTTTTTTTTTTTTTTTCTTTGCAAGGTCTGACTTTTTTTTTTTTTTTTTTTCAATTTTCCATCTTCAAGGTCAGATAAGCAATACTTATACAGTGCGGATTGGCCAAAATAAAATAATCGTACACTCACTTCAGTGAATGAGCTCCTCATACAATTGACACATTAATTATCCAATAATTAGTGCATTAAATCATATAATTGCTTTTCCGTATGTATACTCATTAACAATTTAAATGTATATTTCATTACAAGTGACTTCATTGGACAGTTTTAATTTCACAAATCAAATGTCTTAAATGAAGGAAACATAATACTCATTCTTATTCATGTCGATGTTGTTAATGATTAAAAATTAATTGGAGTGCATGATAGGGAAGTCCAAGATTTATGCAGGACCAAATGAAAGTCCTCATGACATTTCAGCCTTCCTCAGTTAATGGGTCCAAAACACACACAGCGCCCCCAGTGGAACCTGATTTTCCTGCACTTCACTATATTTGGAGTGTATTATTTAAACTGTATTATATTGATGATTATATGTTTGTTAAATAACAATGTCTTTTTTTTAATCATTCAAGTTCATATCAATGGGTATCATTGAAGAATTGATGATAAATTGATGATGAAAAAAATTTAGCAGAGAAGCAATCTTTAATCAGAATAAGAATATTTTATTATCCCAGAGGACATTCATTGTGTGTCAGTGAAAATTAGTGTCAGTCATACTGTACCACCTTATAACCAATCAGATCCAAGTATTTATTAGAGCTGTGTTTCAAAAACCAACTTATTATTATAAAATTTATTTAGTGAACAGGATTAATGAACCTGACCTGCTAAATTTGAACTCGGCAGGCTGGTCATATTAAAATTGTTTTGTTTGTTTGTTTTAAATAAAGTTGAATAATTTAGATAAAATCGATTTTACTGTTGGCATTTTCACTGTTTCTGCTCTTTTCTCTAACAAACGGGTGGATTTTTCCATCATTATTTCGTTTTTCAGTGCTATTCTGCAGTTGTGATTATTGAGGTGTTCTTTTCACAGCAGTGACATATATTCATTCATTCTTTTCATTTTCTGGACTGCTTAATCCTAACTAGGGTTGTGGAGAGGCTGGCGCCCATCTCATCTGACTCTGGGCAAGGGCAGAGTACATGCTGGACAGCTTGCCAGGCCATCATAGGGTGTGAATCATATTAGAATTACCAGTTTTTCACAAAAGCAAGGTGAATTTCTCTGACTAATTTCTCAGCTGGAACACAAGTCAGTTCAGCAAAATACACAGAGCTCGAATTGACTAGTAATTATTGTATACAGTGAGCCCCCTACTTACAAAATTAATTTGTGCCAGGGCCTTTTTCATAACGCGGGAGTTTCGTAAGTAGGGGCGCATTTTACATGTAAAACGCCTGATTCGTTCCAAGGCTCCCAAGACTATCCCATAAACCCTTTAAAAATGATAAATGTACACCAATTTTGTATGAAATATGTGTTAAAAGTAAAATAAAATTATTTATTAAACCATTTAAACATTTGATTAACATATTAAACCATTTTATTAACATATTTATTGATTAAATCATTAAACATTTTTTATTAACACACACACACACACACACACACACACACACACACACACACACATACACACCCCTGCCTCTCTCTCTCTCTCTCTCTCTCTCTCTCACACACACACACACACACACACACACACACACACACACAAAATACAGTACACATTAAATGTGTATTGTATACACATTAAATGTTTATTGTGGACGCCTGAGCATTTTATGACATGGAATTCAAAGCGCATTCCCTGCTTGACAGATCGGAGGCCCAAACTCAACTTTAACTTGATTCCTTGAGGGATCGGAGGTCCAGATTAGTCGCGTTTTGCTCACATGCGCCACATTTTATTAAACAGTTACTGAATTAAACAACTTAAAAAACTAAATTATAAACTAAAGAGTTAAGCCTCCTTTCATCTCTGATTGACTCTGTAGACAGTCTCTCTCTCTCTCTCTCTCTCTCTCTCTCACACACACACACAAACACACACACACACACACACACACACACACACACACACAGATACACACAAAAGTCGGGCCCCGCCCACATGCAATGCGCAGCTGAAGGAACAATTCTATTTAAATGTTTAAATGGACGGGGTGTTGTATTTAAAGCAGAATTACAGTACCTGTTTGAAAGATCAGATGTCCTCATTCATTATTAAGTTGCTTCCTTGTGAGATCGAAGGTCATCTCCCACGGAGCACTCTGTTTTAATATTGTGCCGAAATAATCGCCTCCGTCACTGTATTTCCGCTTTAAGGTCTCCTTCTGGTTTAATATTGTCCCGATTGTAGAGGGGTTTCAGCGATAACGAGATATAACGCTGCATGATCAATCTCAAAACAAGCCAACAGTCAACTCTCCTTCACGTGTGTGACAAACAGGAAGTATGGGTAACAGCTGTCTCGTGGCCAATGGGAGGCCAGTAGGGCAGGATGTTGGGAGACAGCCAATGAGAGAGCAACTCACGCATCGTGTGAAATTTTGATTGACGCGTTTGAATTTTGAATGGCGCATTTGACGCCTTTCGTAAGAGGAGGTTGTTTTCATATCCCAGGGACGAAAACTTAGGAAAATGTTTTTCGTAACCTAGAATTTTCAATCCCTCGGTAAGTAGGGCCGTTTGTACTGCCAAAGGTACAGAAGTGAAAAAAACACATTATAATGAGAAATTTCTTTTTATTCCCCTTTTCAAAGTTTTAGGATATATATATATATATATATATATATATATATATATATATATATATATATATATATATATATATAAGAGAAGGTGGGGGAGGAGAATTTTGTGCATGTGCATGCTACGAATTCCAGCGAAGAAAGGCCAGTGCTTCTCAAATCGTGGGGTGTGATGCCAAGGGGGCACGTATGACCCTGGGGAACATGCTTTTTTGCCATACTTTAACAGAAATAGGTGTAATTGCGTATCGACTACAGTAGTTAGCCATGGCGCTCTCATTGTCACGCTATGGTGTAGGGAAAAAGTACGAAGCTAACTACATGAAGTGTAGTAAACACTATTTATAGTCGCACGCGGGGTGTTGGGGTAAGGGCGTGAATTTTTTTCTTTTTTCTTCCTATAGGGGGCGTCACAGAAAATAATTGAGAAGCATGCACAAGGGGTTCTCAGAGTGCAGAGGAATACACACGGGAGAATACGAGGCTAATTGGCGCGGAAAAGCTATTTCCCCAGCCGAGCTCATAAATCAAAATTTTGCTTGTTGGCTGGGGCAGATTTTTGGTGGGATCGAAGCTTATCATGGAAAATTAATTATAAAAGACACTCATAAGTCTGTGTGCACGCACGTGTGTGTGTGTGTGTGTGTGTGTGTGTGTGTGTGTGTGTGTGTGTGTGTGAGTGACAGACAATCAAACATATAATTAAATAGAGGGGGTTTTTTTTGGGGTTTTTTTGTTTTTGTTTTTTTTTTTTTTTACATATTTTAACCATGACAGGCAGGTTAGGTATGTCAGTCAAGCTAGTGTTGTGGAGCTAACAGCATTTGTTTGTAGCGTACTCATTCAGAATTTAGTAAATATTTTAGAGCGTTTAGAACCATAAATAAACTGTGCTCCATAAAGAGGTGTTTAAACTCTCATTGAAACTTTTGGTATATACTCCAAGGAGACGCAAAAAAAAAAAAAAAACTAAAATTGTTTTTATTTATCTTTCCATTCGAAAGCAGGACAAGCTGATATTGCTTCTTCCAAGTGTGGAAAGACTGGGAGTGTCTGCTTTGATTTAGACAATGTCCACTCAAGATGTTTTTTTTGTTTGTTTTAATCTTGACATAGCAAGCCAATCACATTACCCCATTCCCATGTAGTGTATACCAGTGCTATTTACAATAAAGCATAAAATCTGAAAAATGTTTTGCATTTTTACAGTAAATAGAATTGAGAACAGAGAACTTTAAGTTTGCATTACTGAATGTCCTTGCTGTGGATAGATGATGATATTGTTCTCTGAAAGGATTTTAAAGCATAAGCTTCTTTGCAGAAAGTCCAACTGTGATGTTATCAGCTGGGAGTTTCTCCTCTCCATATGAACACTTGAGTCAGCCGGAAACCAAGCGCATGGTGGAGCACTACACAGCCTACCTGAGTGATAACACACGCCTCATAGCCAACCCCGGCCTCAAGGTATTCGTTCACATCCACTGAGTGATACACTCTTCAGTGCCAACCTCGGCCTGAAGATATGGATACACACACTTTTTGGATTACATAGCATATAGTCACATGAGAAACGAATGACAAATCAAATTTTATTACGAAAACCAGGCCTGGAGGATTATATATATAATATAATAATACACGGACGCACACCAACGCATGTGCGAGTGGACTGAGGGAAGACATATATGAAATTGTTTGGGACTCTATTTGTATGTTTGCACTACAAATGGAATGTGGTTGCTTTTTATGATTCGAAATAATAACTTTGCTTTACAAACACCAAAGCGTGATGATACATGCTTCCTTAGCCAACCCAAGTTTGAAGAAAAAGCACACGCCCCACAACCTTTTCACATCATAGTTTATGCCAAAAGCTTTATACACAGTAGACATTTGTGAAATAGGTGTGTCCTTGGAAGATTGCCAACTGAAAATGTACCCAGTTGTAGGGAAGTTAGCAATTGACTTGTACATAGAATTCCAGCTGTCTGGTTTCAACGACTTTATAAATACAGATCAGCTGTTTCAATTAATTTTGTCAAAAGTCGTCAAAGTAAATACATCAAGATTTTCTCATAGACCTTATTTATTTATTTATTTATTTTAGTAATATTCGCAACTAGCATGTCCCCATTCAATATTCAAATTTTTTAATAAACACCACTCATTCTTACAGAACCTGATCCTCGGCAATGAACAACATAATGGACTTGGTTAGAAATTATGAATATGGTATTTGACGTAACATTTGACTTCTCTAATAAGCCCCCCCCCCCCCCCCCCAATGTTTTTTATCTTACGTCTAATAACCGCCCATGTGTACTTGGAGCAAAATCGGAAACAGGAAAATATTTTGCTGTGTTCTCTTGGTAAATGTCCAAAAACCAATGAACCATTAGAAACTGCTATAGCAAAACTATGGGATGCTCTGAATCAATGGCGCGATGAGCCAGATATGGACCTATCAGAAAGTGATGAGTATTTTTCACCTGATTCTCCTGCTCACTAACTTCATAAATTTAATCATGTTCCTGGCCATGTGCTTTTGTTTATGTTCGTGTTGATTGGTTCAACCTGTCATGTGCTAAAGTTGACATTCGTGTTGATTGGCTCGATTTTACTTCCTGGAAAATATTTAAAGGAACAGCACTGGGAGGGAAAAGTAAGGGTTTTTTTTTTTTTTGTTTTTTTCTGTTTATTTTCAGCTTTCATGTAAGTCGTTTGGTTGATTCCACAAAATGAATAACACAATACCAGTAAAACTCTTTTATTGTTCTGTTATTATTCATGTTTTCCACCTCAATGGTAATAGTTCCACTCCGCGGGTAACATGTTAATAAGAGCCCACCCACTCCAATTTTTAAAGCGCCCTGGGCTCTTATCATGTTGAATGCGGTATATATATATATATATATATATATATATATATATATATATATATATATATATATATATATATATATATATATCTCAGGGCTTTGGATGTTGTAGGACTGTCTTGGTTGACGCATCTGTGCAACATCGTGTGGTCTTCAGGGGCTGTACCTCTGGATTGGCAACCCGGGGTGGTAGTCCCCCATTTTAAAAAGGGGACCCGAGGGTGTGCTGCTATTGTCCCTCCAGCGTGTTCTAGGTCAACCCCAGGGCCTCTTCCCTGTTGAACATTCCTGAAAGACCACACCAGGGAGACTAGATATAATCGGACTCACCTCAACGTATAGCTTGAACCACCAATCTCGATAGGGGCTGGATCTTATTCTGCTCTTTTTTGTTTGTTTGTACTTTTTTTAAGCGAATATGAATAATAACAAAAAAAAATTCACCCATAGTTGGTGGCTTCCTGAAGCCATTTATTATCAATCATCTTTACTCTTTTTAATCATAATGTCAGCAGAAAATAAACTGTGTCTGTGCATACATATGTGTATTTACAAAAGAAATTATTCCGTTTAATATTGCTCACATATCAATTAATGAATTGGCAAGCTAGCGAGTTTCTTTGGAAAAAATAAGGCGTGGATGTATTAATCCATCTTCTGACTTCAGGTGTCCAACTGCCTGTTTTATTTAAATATTTTTGTATGCTGGAAAGTGTTGGATCAAGTTTAATGACTTCAATCTGCTCGAGTTGCACCTAATATTGTACTGCACTGTATAGACACGGATCCATTCAGAGGACAATGCAGGAATTGTTATTGTGTCAACAGTACATATTTTATTATGAAGTTTATTAACCATGAAACTAGTTCTGGTGGAATTTCAATCCAATAAACACTGCAGTGATAACACTGTGCGAACACACCAGTCATGTAACACTCAATTTCACATCCACACTTATCCTTCTGATGTTTTTTCCCCATCCTACTTTTAATAAGTGACGAGATTTGATGAAATTGACCGAACCCAAATCTTTGTGGGCTTTTTTTTTTTTTTTTTTTTCTTTCCTAGTCTTCTGTCAGGAATGATGTGATGGCAACTAGTCACGTGACAGATGAATGGCTGAGTCTCATGGAGCTGAGCAGCTTGAACTGCTACATTGTGCGCCGTTACATAGCAACGCCCAATGGGGTGCTGCGGATTTACCCTGGATCGCTGATGGACAAAGCCTTTGACCCCACCAGGAGACAATGGTGAGATTAGGGCCTGAGGGCACAGGTCTTTGTGCTCTATCACAACACCAAAATCTTTCCAGACTCCCTGGGAAATGCTCGTCTTCGTATTATTTTCTATGTCGATGGAAACTTGAGAATTTTACTTTCACAGTTTTATTCATTATCGTCCCCCATCCTGATTACAAAGCCTTAATATTCTAATAGTTCTAATCTAGCCTTGGCACCAGTGTAAGGTACCTGAATGACACATGGAATCCTTAACAAACTAATGAATTGATGTGACATTTGACCTTTTTGCTGTTTTTAGGTATCTGCATGCTGTGGCCAATCCTGGTTTGATCACTTTCACAGGGCCTTACCTGGATGTTGGAGGAGCCGGCTATGTGGTCACCATCAGCCACACTATTCACGCCTCAAGGTCAGGAAATCCTTCTTTGTAAAGATAATATGAAAGCATAAGAGGTCAGAATCAGAATGGATGTTTGATAATCGCTCTCTGAAGCATTGTAAATATGGAAATTTAAGATGTTCATCTGAATGTTTGTAATATTATGGGAGTTTAGATATAGCACAGTCATTCATGGTGTTAATGTATGTGTCATATGTTTGGCTTTTGGCGTCATTGCATTATTCACTGGACTCATGTGACCTCTTGGCTGTTCAAAAAGTTCAACCCATCATGTTGATGAAAAGCTTTTTGTGGTATACATGTAGGAATATGATGAAATTGGATGAAACTGGGAATATTTTATGTGTATATTTATGATTATAGCAGAACTGCTCAGTGGTGCTTAGGAACATGGTTGTCTGATGGCCGGTGCCATGTCTTGTCCAGTATCCGATCTTGCCCACCATAGGAGACACTGCCACGCCTTTGAGTTGATCCTCATTGCTTGTTATGGGTCATTGACTTGCATGCCAGTGGACAAAAAAAGGATTTATTTTAAGATTTATTATTAAAGAATAGAGGCTCATACACCACCACTCAGACTTGCACAGAATAACAAACACAATCTAACTCTGGTAAGAAGACTGACTGACGTGCAGGTTATATGTTCATGGAGCAAATGTCCACATTAGAAACTTGATCGAATGTGAGCTCATTGAATGAATAACACTGCAATGTATATTTTTAGAAGTTGTCTGCTTCAAAAAGAAAACATGCTATTTATTATGGATTTTGGGATATGATGATAATAATGGCTGACAGGCTACTGTTTCCAAGATATATAGGTTTTTGTTTACATAATTATAATGAACACGAAAGTACATGCATAGGGTTTCCAGAGTTTGATAAAAAGTAATCGGTTTGTGTGTGTATATATATATATATATATATATATATATATATATATATATATATTATTATTATTATTATTATTATTATTATTCTTTTCTTTTCAGCTGCTTCTTACACCAACTACCTTCATGTTCTCCTTCCTCTAGGCCTCCTGGTAGTTCCAACCTCGGCATCCTACTACCAATATACTCACTATCCCTCCTCTGTACATGTCCAAACCATCTTAATCTAGCCTCTCTGACTTTGTCTCCAAAATGGCTTACACGTGTTGTCCCTCTCATTCCTGATCCTATCCATCCTCGTTACTCCCAAAGAGAACCTCAACATTTTCATCTCTCATATACAGTAGGCCCTTGACATTCGCGGGGGTTCGGTTCCGGGCTCTTCCGCGAATCGAGATAATCCGCGAGTTCTGTACCCGGAAGTAACACCCCATGTATCACGTCACATGCGCGAATGAGCAGCTGGAAGTAAAATACTATGTATCTATTACATGCGCTAAAATATGCTTCTTAAACACATTCTATAGACAGTCTTACTCATTAATACAGTATAAATGTAAAATGTAGTAATGATTAAGAAAGACTTTTCAATTTTTACTGTTACATTTATTGATGCTAAAATATAAACATTATACAGCATACGTAAAAAAAAAACCTTTCAATGCATTCTCTTTATAAACATACAGCACTGTAGTTTTCAAAAATGCCCACTACAGTAACGTATTGCATTAGGCATGAGATGACTGAATTCAGGTATTAACTGCATCAAGTCCGAGCAGCTCAGCCATGCCCCCCCAGCCGGAGTCAAAGTACAAAACAGAATTTTAGAGTGATAGAGTAAGATTCGTTACAAACCAAAGAAGCGGTGATGTTGATGTGAGTTAATCCTCTGGCACAGAGCTGAGCATGCTTTTGTTTATTGGGAGTAAATGAGAATAGTGAATTCAGGTGTGTGCTCCTGAGCAGCTCAGCCACGCCCCTCAGGAAGAAAACAGTTAGAGGCACAGCGCCAAAATCAAAGTCCCCCAAAACACAGATCATAACAAAAAGGACATAAAATAACAAGAAATGTAATAAATTGGATAAACAAAACAAAATGAGAGACATGCTACACCACAGTAAATAAAATATAACACACAAACATTTTAAACATTACCTTAGGTCATGTACTGGAATAATAATTGAAAAAGACTTTAATAGTGGAGTGTTTTACAACAGTTCAAACGATTATTCCTCTTCAGCAATGACGTGACTTCGGCGGAAACTGTCGTTTCTTCCGGAGAAAGTCTTATTTCTTCAGAAGAGACATCCAACCTCATTACCTTTTCCTGGTGCTTAAGCAGGCATTTGAGTGACATCATAGAACTTAACTGTTAATTAAAACACACTAAAAAAAGGCTCATTGCCAACTTGTGCGCGAATGAGGAAAAAGGGGCGTTACATCACCTCAACCAATCAGCAGGAAGGAGGACAGCCATTGGCTGAATTTGAATCACATGCGAGCTGCTCGGCAGTCCGTGAATACTCAAACCGCGAGTGCAAAACCGCAACTAGTCAAGGGCCTACTGTATATGGTTTGGTTCAAACCCATCCTGCGGATCAAGAAAATCCACAAATTATTGATGCGGTTTTAAAAACCTATGTATGATTTTACATGCGCTTAAATATGCTTCTTAAACACATTCTGTAGGCAGTCTTACTCATTAAGTAAAAACTTTTTAATTTTGTACTGTGATAATATTTATGAATGAATAAAGTGCTCCTTATCTGAAGCTAGAGAAGATGCAGGGTGTTTGAGTGACATCATAGGGCTTAAATAATCATTAAAAATACGCTAAAAAACGTGAATTCACAATTCAAACAATCACGTTGAAGACGTGTGTGAAGGAGAAAAAAAGATATGTACACATCATCTTCAACCAATCGGCAGGAGGGAGAAACAAAAGCTTTCAGCCATTGGCTAGATTTGAATCACATGCCAGTTACATCCGGGTTTGTCCCCAATCCGTGAGTATGCGGAGGCGCGAGCGTTGAGCCGCGAATGGTCAAGGGCCTACTATATATATATTTATATAAACATATAATATATATATATATATATATATATATATATATATATATATATATATATACACCCCCCCAAATTAGGTACATGGTGCAAAACATATCTGGTACCCACCCGGTGTTGTGTCTCCAACACATATCTAGAAAACATTCATGTATAACTTCTTATTTGTTTAATTATTATTTTTTAGTTTATCCAAACATTATGATTTGTTTTTTTTATAATGAATAATTAAAGCAGGGTTTCAAATCCCCGGTGTGTAATTTTCCATCCCTTTCTCACCTTCACTTTCTTTTCTCTTGTGTGTAGCTCGCAGATGGCCCCAGGCTACGCAGTAGCAGTAATGGGCATCGACTTTACCCTACGCTATTTCTATAAAGTGCTCCTGGATCTTTTACCCATCTGCAACCAGGACAGAGGGAATAAAATCCGGTAAGCCTATCCCAGCCTCTATCATCAATCTTTCTCTCTCTTTCTTTCAGACTGACAAAATCCAGCTCTGTGCCTCTACGGGAGCTCCAGGGAAATGGCCAGAGGGTCCCTAAAACTTTTTTTTATGAATTTAATCAGATTTCCCTGTGTTTGAAAAGCAGCATTCACACAGTACCCTCTTTTTTCACTCTCATTTTTGAAGCAGATTGTGTCGGAGAGAGAGAAGCATAATTGTTCGTAGCTTTAAAAAAAATGAGAGGGAAAGCAAGAAGTAGACAGGGGTAAAAAGTGGATAAATTCCAAGGAATAATTACCCGAGTAGTGTTTAAAAGAAGAGAAAGATGCGAGGTGGAGAGAAAACACAAAAGGAGATAAGCTGATTATGAGTGCATTCCAGACACATCCTGTTCTGTTCAGTGCCAGCATGCTCGTCCCGTCTTTTTTTTCCCCCCTCCTAAATGTTTGTGCATTCACCTCCCCCTCTCCATGCTTCGCTCCGTTCTCCATATCCCCTCTCTCTCTCTCTCTCTCTCTCTCTCTCTCTCTCTCTCTCTCTCTCTCTCTCTCGCCCTCTCTCTCACTCCCTCTCTCTTCTCATGCTTCAGAAGGGGTCAGGGCTCAGTGTTCTGAGTGCCAGAGCCATTAAACAGGATTAGCTGAGTGGAATGGCCCAGTGTGGCATGCACAATAGTGAGGACTATTATGAGCTGCCTCATGGATCTGAGCTTTTCTAAAGAAAGTGGAACACACCCCTTGCACCCAGGCCTTTGGACACTTGCATTCCTTCTATTTTACTATGTCCATGAGCCTAATGTTTTCATAATACACTCTATTCTATCTCCTTTGGTAAAAAAAAATGCACTGTTCTAAGATGTTTTCTCGATTTGTGTTGCTGACTGTTCTTTATGAACGGACTGGAATTCTATGTTATAAATATATTTGGTGTGGTTGTCAATATTCAGTCAGAAAATTGATCTCCATAGCACTGGTCAGGTTTAGAAAGGGCACAATGTGTATACATAAAACTAGATATTGCACAAGATCAGTGCTTCTCAAATTGGGGGTGCGGTATGATGCGGGGGGGGTGAACCTGGGGAACATTTCATCATTTTCATTTCTGTCACTGCTTCATCCTAATTAGGGTCATGGGGATGCTGGTGCCCATCCCAGCCAACTCGGGGCGAGGGCAGAGTACACCCTGGACAGCTCGCCAGGCCATCGCAGGGCGGAAACACGCTGACGACTTTGCAGCTACTCTTGTCGAAAGTCAGCAATGGTTCTTTTACATGCCTCACACCATAGACAGTGAGAGACATGGCCAGCCTTTGATAACCCAGTTAGCTGCACTGGGAGGACAGTGACAACCTTGTGGAGAGTGGGACTCAAACCCCCAACTTTTGGATCAGCGATCCGGCGCCTTATACCACTAGACCACCACTGCCCCCCCTGGGGAACATGCTTTCTGAAATAGTGCATGGGAATTAAGTGTAATTGTACCTCCACTCCAGTAGTTGACAGTGGCGCTCTCATTGTTGCGCTATGGTGTAGCGGTTTTTCGCATGAGCAAATGATATAAAGTGCAGTAAACAACCCCTCAAGAAACAACACGGAAAATTTTCTAACAGGTACGAAGACAAATGTGGAGAGAGACGGAGATATTAAGATATAAGTAAGTTGAATGAGTTTAAATAAGGATGTATTTTATAATTTCAAGCACACTGGTGCACTTTAAATCTTTTCTGTTACAGATTAAAAAACAATGTTAATAAAGATACAATATTATGCAGAGGTATACTAATAACAATTTTATAGACAAATAATATTATCTGTAGTCACTCGAGGGGCTTGGGGTGTGAAATGTTTTTTTTTTTTTTTTTCCTAGAGGGGGCCCCACAGAAAATAATTGAGAAGCACTGCACTAGATCCACTTGTGCAGCGTGTTCTTGACTATCGATTTGCCGTTCTTCTCTCACTGTGTTTAGGTGTTTTATTATGGAAGACAGAGGCTACTTGGTGGCACACCCCACCTTGATTGATCCTAAAGGTCATGCTCCAGCAGAACAGCAACATATCACCCATAAGGTAGTGTGTCACACAGTTGCACCGATTGG
>CM045741.1:14602515-14720015 GCA_024760905.1 Plotosus lineatus | reverse complement strand
GAGTAGCAGGCCAATGAATTGCTGCCACTCTCAACTAGGGCTCATTTTAAGGGGAGGGCCTATATTAAAATCATCTTGTAAAATCACGCTAGGTCTTATTTTCAGGGAAACACGGTATTATTTTTAACTCTGCATCAGGCTGATGGAAGGAAGCTCTTCTACTCATCTAAATATTTGGAGGATCTACTTTACATCTTTCATGCCTGTGAATGTATATAATTGGTATTGGAGGACTTTTGTGGTTTTGTATAAATAATAAAATACCACTCTCCCTTTTTTTCATTGTTTTAATTTAATATTCATTGTGCTCTTTTTATCCATTTTCATCCGAACTTCCTCTGTGTGTTTCTGCAGTGACTGCTTTGGTGTGTTGGACTGCGAGTGGTGTGTGGTGGACAGTGATGGAAAGACACAGCTGGACAAACCTTATTGTGCTCTACAGAAGGAGTGTTTTGGAGGAATCGTGGGGGCCAAAAGTCCTTATGTGGATGGCATGGGTATTTTAGGTGAGCTTTTATAGCTTTCGATGGACAAAGCATCATTTGCTTTGTAAAAATGTGGTGGAAATACACTCGGCCCTCTACTTACGAAAGCCCCTGAATACGAAAAATCCAGGTTACGAAAAACATTTTCCTAAATTTTCGTCCTCTTTATACTTAAA
This sequence comes from Plotosus lineatus, assembly GCA_024760905.1. Taxonomy (NCBI): domain Eukaryota; kingdom Metazoa; phylum Chordata; class Actinopteri; order Siluriformes; family Plotosidae; genus Plotosus; species Plotosus lineatus. The sequence goes on along the minus strand of CM045741.1, from coordinate 14,719,354 downwards.
CAACCTCTTTTTACGAAAAGCACCAAACACGCCATTCAAAATTTCAAACAATACGCGAGTTGCTCTCATTGGCTGTCTCCCAACATCCCGCCCCAGTAGCCTCCCATTGGCCAGGAGGCAGCTGAACTGTACCCATACTTCCTGTTTGTCACACGCGTGAGAGAGGAGGGTTGAACAGGAATGTTGGCTCGTGAGTTTATTTTGAGATTGATCATTGCAGCGTTATATTTCGTTATCCATCATGGACCCGGAATATATAGAAAAGCGGAATTACAGTGACGGAGGCGATTATTTTGGAAAGATATTGAAGCAGAGGAGGCATGAAAACAGTGCTCCGTGGGACAAGACCTCCGACCTCACAAGGAAGCAAGTTAATATTGAATGAGGACCTCTGATCTTTCAAACAGGTACTGTAATTCCGCTTTAAATACAACATCCCGTCCATTTAAACATTTAAATACAATTGCTTCGTCATTGCGCGCCGCGTATGGGTGGAGCCCGCATTCAGCAAAACACACCAGAGAGACAGAGAGAGAAAGAGAGAGTTTTGTGTGTGCGTGTGCGTGCGCGTGTGCGCGCGCGCGTATGTGAGAGAGAGATAGACAGAGACAGTGTTGTGTGTGTGTGTGTGTGTGTGTGTGTGTGTGTGTGCGTTAATAAAAAATGTTTAATAATGCTTTAATTAATAAATATGTTAATAAAATGGTTTAATATGTTAATAAAATATTTAAATGGTTTAATAAATAATTTTCTTTTACTTTTAACACATATTTCATACAAAATTGGTGTACTTTTATTATTTTTAAAGGGTTTATGGGGTAGTCTTGGAAGCCTTGAAACGAATCAGGCGTTTTACATGTAAAGTGCTCCTCTACTTACGAAAACTACAGGCTACGAAAAAAGCTCTGGAACGGATTAATTTCGTAAGTAGAGGGCCGACTGTAACTGGATATTATACAGGAATCTTGATTAACATGAGCAACACATATGATCCCAGATAATGCCTAAAGATATTGCCTTACAGAGCCAGACTAAGAGTGCCTTTAAAGTAAAATAAAAGGGAAGTCTAAGAAATGCTCTTGTTGCACGTGAACATGTGTATATTTTCATGATCAGGTGGTTTTTACTTACATTTTGAAGTTGCAATCCGCTAAAATCTGTTTGATTAGCCTGTCTGAAAAGTTGACGTTTCACTCTCTTGAGACTGCGAAATCCTGAGATACTATGTGAGTCCCCAGTTCATATAAGGCAGGTTAATGATGATGATAACAACATATAGCTATTAAACTAACATATCAGGTAGTGTATAAAGTAGTGAACTTCCGAATAAAACTAGGCACTTCTACATTTTGTATGCAATTTCTTTAATATGTATTAAAGAAATCCTGGGCTCCTACATATAAATTTTAAAAATATTACACAAAAATATTTGTGTGAAAATTAGTTTTAGTAATAAATATAAAATCAAGAAATAGGAGATGATCACATGGCTTTTTCCATTACAATGTTCTCCCACTGTGTGCAGAGTAATTGCTGTTTTTATTATTGATAGCCATTCAAATGAGCCATGTATTTGAAATTGGAACACTGTTACTTCACATTGTGATATTTAAGAAAAACACTAAGTGGTTATTTATCCATGTGATATCCTCCTCACCTTTATTTTATTTATATATATTTTTAATACAGATGAAGAGGTGGCATCTCTTAACATGATTAAGAGTGCGCCCGTGGGTCCAGTAGCAGGAGGTATTATGGGCTGCATCATGGTGCTGGTTTTGGTTGTGTACGCCTACCGGCATCAGATCCACCGTCGCAGCCATCAACACATGTCACCTCTGGCAGCGCAGGGTGAGTCTGAATGAAAACGCACAAAGATAACACCCACACAAAGGCCTAGGATGGAGTATCAAGGACAGTCGAAAAGAACAAAAAGCCAAAACATTGCCCAAGGAACTTGGTTTAAAATATGCACATCCATTTCATATAAGGAAGTTAGTTCGGTTTCTTATACAACTCAAAATCGAAGTGCTTTGCTCGTAATTTGATATTAAAGTCAATGCAGTAGAAAATGGTATTTTTGAAATGGGTCTGTAGACTGATATTTTAGAAGTGATCCCTTGGCTTTTGGGCAGCTCGCTTGTGAAAGTAGTGGGTGTAGAACATAGCCTTTCTGATTGGAATACTTTATATAAAGAGGAATCACTATAATGATTGGCCGATATAGGGAAGGGTATTTTACTCCATCCTGAATTTCTTTTTCCTCACACTAACTACTACTGTAAGAAAGCCGTCAAAAAGGATGTCGGTTATCATGCTCACTTGCTAGTGGTGTTTGAGTCAGAAATACTCTAATCAGACAAAGTTGTTCTTACAAGTGCTGATTGAACATACTATCTGTAGTCCTGTCTGGGAGATGAGTGGCTATAAACCTGTCTGTGGTCTTCATAATCCCCTCTAGGGACACTGTTTCTTTCGTATGGTGTTCGATGTTCCCAATGATGATGCGTTGTAGGCTTAAACAAGAAGCTGACAGCTGAGGCCTGATGAAGTAAAATAGCTTTTGTACATTGAGTACATTTCCTTATGGTCTTGTCTGACCAGTTGAGGTTGTTCGTAATGTGTTGGCTGAGAAGCTAGAAGCAGTCACTTTTTCCATTTTAGTGTCTTTTATGCAGAAGAGCTGCAGGGAGGGCTTGCTTCCTGAAGTCCAGGACAAGTTCTTTGGTCTTGGTGTTGAAGGCAACATTGTGCTCCATTCAGTAGGTGGTTGTATTGAGCCCAGGCTGCTGGTGGTGGTGCTCAGTACTGCCCATTATCAATACCATGACAGTTGAGTGTGCTGTGTATTTCAATGTTATGAGGTATATTGATGGGTTGGTGGGTGGTCAAGTTTCGGTTGGAGTCAGGAGTCCTTTGGAGACTTCTTATGTGGATGGTGAGGTGCAGTTACAGCTTCCAGTTACAGATGGATCTGAAGTCTGCCAAGAGTCTAAGCTTTTCGATGAAATTAGGCAGGTGGTCATTATTAAACGCTGTAGTCCAAAAGACTATGCATATGCAGATGTAGAGGTTATGTCAGTGTTCTGAATACTGAAGAAGGTCATTGATGGAGTCCCTAACCAGTGCAAGTGAGCCAAAAATATCTCATTCAGTCTGTTTTTCATCCACAAGCAAATACAATTGCTATGTTCACATTTGACTAAATAGACTGTGCCAAGGAGCACATCATAACAGGATTTTATTAAAAGCTATTAACCAATGATTATGCGTAGGCTCCATTAATTAGATGATCAATGTAGCATAAATTCAGTGACTTCCAATAAGACCTTCTGCAAATACTACAGGCTGTGTAAAGTAAGTTGTTTATTGTAGATTTAGGCAATGTCCTCAAGCAGAGCTGCTGTTAGATATCTTTATTGATAGGTGTCCGAGGTGAGTATTATAAGAGTTGTGCAGCTTCTTTTAAGTACTGAATCTCACTGAAGTCTCACTTCTGGAGGAAGTAAACAGATCTCCCCTGTTTGCTGACTACAGGCTGGAATGAAAGCAGGGAAGGTTAACACTGTTTTCTTTACACCAGCTGATTCTTGTGTTTATTTGCATTACGTCTTGTTAGTTTACTTATCCGTTTAACCAGTTTATGTTCCGTATTTTTTTTTTTTTTTTGCTCTCCATCAGAATGGAAATCTGCAAAATATAACAGCCAACCAGTATCAATTCAAACACAAAACAACCATCCCGGCCATATTCCTTGCCTTTGATGCTCCGTTCTGACACTCTGGGTACAAATTTAAGTGACTTTTGCATCGGTTGTCTTTTTTGTCTTCCAACAGTTTCCAATCTGTCTGTCAAACAATGGTACCGGTAAACTTCTCTAGAAATTCATTTAGTGAATTCAAGTTAGTTCCAGCCAGCTTTTTTTTTTTAGTTAGGGTCTATGACTCTTTCATCTGATACCATTATGAAGAGAGATTACAAGAACAGCAAGAAGTTAAAGTAATTTTCTGAGGCTGAATTCCTCTGAAAATTCCCTGTAATTTTTTACTCACCGGTTTGTTATTGTGTCTGAAGTTTCTGTAGTTTGGAAAAATGATCCATAAATAGACTCACCTCTTTACCTACAAATCCTGATCATACTATGATTTGAATTATTCTTGTTATAAGGTTTCATACCGTCATGTTGCTACTTTAGTGGTTATAATGTATTCTTGAGATAATGTTCTGTCGTATAAAAATATAAGAAAAGGTGTCTGTTCAGTGGTTCTGTCCCCTGCTTAATCTACAGAGATGTCGGTGCGAATGTCTAATTTGGACAACGAGCGTGATGAGAGGGATGACGACAGTCATGAAGACAGAGGAATAAGTAAAAAAAAAAAAAAAAAACACCTGCTTTCTTCACATTAAAAGATGCATGCTGCATTTCATTTCCTAAAAATGTTCTGAAGTAGACATATTTATGATCAACGTGTGACGTTTCACATATTTTTTGAACTTCCTGTACAGTAAGTAACACACGGTTCATCGCTGCTGTCATTGAGAGACACACACACAGTCCTGAGCGTAGGCGGCGGTACTGGGGACGATCAGGAACGGAAAGCGACCACGGTAAGCGACTTGATGGAAATAATATTAAAATATTCAGATAATCAAATGAAATCTAAAGTTTTGAACAGAAAAATGGTTGGGTGTTTTTTGAATTTTTGCTAATTTTAAATTTTGATTTCTTCTTATTCTTCTTCTTCTTCTTCTTCTTCTTCTTCTTTTCCTTTCGGCTTTTTCCCTTTCTTGGGAGTCGCCACAGCAAATCATCTGATTCGCACATTTGATTTGGCATAGGTTTTTACATCTAAATTTTTTTACGTTTTTATGTTTAAATTTTGATTTCATACTTGTTAAAAATAAATTAAAATAATATTTCAGTATCCTTCGCTAGTTTGAAACTTTCAATACAGCATTGCTGACAGCAATATTGCATTTGAAATTATGATCTTTATTGCGCTCTTAAATAAATGACGTTGCAGTGTTTTATTTAAGCAGTGTAGTTAAAAATACTGATATTTTGAAATTCCCCAAGAAGAGATGGCTGGAAAGTCACATATACAGTACTTATTTTTAACTCCCGTTAGCTGGACAGCAAGTTAGTCAAGCAACAGTGAGAACGCCACCATGACAGACGGGATACTCAGTATGTTAATTTTTGGGAATCGAGTTTTCAGAGGAAGAGAGGACACATTCTTGAGACTACAGCATTTTCAGGGTTGATGTTTAAAAATCAATGTTAAAATGTGCTGAATCAGCTTCAGCACCAGAATAAATAATTACATTACGAAATAATTTAAAAGTCTCCCCAGCTGACTGGATTATCAAAGGTTATCATATAGGGAGAAACATGTAAAAGAACCATTAAAAAAAAAAAAAAAAGACCTTTGTAAAGAGTTGCTGCATAGCCAGTAGCATGTATTTCTGCACTGTGATTGACTGGTGAGCTGTCTAGGGTGTACTCTGACCTCACTCAAAGTCAGCTGAGATGGGCGCCAGCCTCCCCGCGACCCTAATTAGGATTATATGTTTCATGAAATTAATGATTTCATATATTTATTGTAATTATCTAAAATGCTACATCTATACTTTTGGTAAACTAAACCTCAGCCAGATTCGTTAACATTTCCACAAAAATGTTGAATGCTGGACAGTTTGTATTTTTATTTGGTGTTACGGAAACTAGGATACATTTCCCTTTAAGTCTGGTTTTGCTCTAGACTTCTTGCTCATGGTATTTGAGGGAAAATTTCCTTCCCCCTATCACAGTGCTTCTCAAATAGTGGAGCGAGCCCCCCGTGGGGAGCGTGGTATGATGCTGGAGGGGAGCAGTGTGATGCTCGGTGGAGCGCGTAAGACCCTAGGCAACATGCTTTTCTGGAATAGTGTACAAGAATTAAGTGTAATTGCACCTCCACTCCAGTAGTTGGCAATGGTGCTCTCATTGTCGCGCTATGGTGTAGCGGTTTTTCGCACGAACATACAATATGAAGTGCAGTAAATAACACGGAGAAATTTCTAACAGGAACAAAGAGAAAGGTGGAGAAAGACGGAGATATTAAGACATAAATAAGTTGAATGAGTTGATATCAGGGTGTATTTTTTTTTTTATTTCAGGCACATTGGTGCACTTTAAATCTTTTCAGTTACAGATTAAAAAAACAACGTTAATAAAATTTTTCTTTATTGTAAGTTGAACAATATTTTTCTTTTTTGTTTTTAATGTTAATAAAGATACAATGTTATGCAGAGATGCACTAATAACAATTTTAAAGACAAATAATACTATTTATAGTCGCTCGCAGGGCGGTGGGGGTAGAAATGTTTCTTGTTCTTCCTAGAGGGGGCGCCACAGAAAATAATTGAGAAGCACTGCACTATCACCACAGGCTTGTTCAAAATGCCATGTTTAAGATTAATAGAGAAATGTTGAAAATCACGAGTTTAAATTCTTAACCAGAATTTTTTATATAAAGCTCTATAACTCTATAAAGCTACTTTGCAACAACGTCCATTATAAAAAATGGTATGTAATATATCGTGGTATTTTTTATAGTGTTTAATTTAGGAATATTGACTCAGAAAATACAGTGATCCATCGCTACTTTGTGCTTCAGTGCATCGCGGATTTTTCAAAAATATTCATCAAAAAATAAAAAAATTAAGGAAAAATATGGAAAAAGTTTAGGGAAATGTTGCAGAACAAGGTCAATTATGCAAAAAAAAAAAAAAAAAAAGCAGACCCCCCCCCAACAAAATTACTTACATTTTTATGTGAGGTGCGCATCCGAGTGAGTGTGTGTGTGTGTGTGTGTGTGTGTATTTATATTTTATTTACATCTTATTTTTGAATGTTTAATTGTTATTATAAACATTTATAGCATTGAATATTTATTTATTGATATTATATACACATATACATGTATGCATACATTAGTCAGGGGGGTCGGTCCTTCTCAGTGGAAATTTGTCGTTTTCTGAGGGTCTCGATCCCCATCAACCGCGAAAAGTGAGGGTTCACTATACAAATCTAAAATAATTTTCTTTTATATAAGAAAAAAGAAAAGTACTGTTGGAGTTCTGAGCAGAGAAGCGTTATCATAATGTTTTGTTTATGTGGACATGTACTGATGTCTTTGCCTGTTAAAAACTAAAAGTAGACACTATGTCTGCTCCAGTTCTCCTCGAAATAAAAGCTGTGAAAGCATCATGTCTTGCTGCAGCCAAGTCTTGTTTTTAACATGCCGTCGAATAACCCTCCTAGTAAAAGCCTTTGTGTCACTAACAGAGAAAAACTCTAACTCTGATTGGCATGGAAAGAGAGGAAGAGTTGAACGAGCAGAAAGAAAGAAGTGGATATCTGTAAGTGAAGGAGAGAGAGAGTGAAAAAAGGAAGCCTAGAGCGGCAGAGCAAACTTTTCTGTATTTTTAAAACAGCTCAGCGAAAGGTCGCCTCCCACCAGCTATTCACTCATCCAGCTCACAGGGTCGAATCGATTCGGATTTTCTCTGTGAGCTCTGACTCACTCCGACACCACCAACACACTGTTCTTCTGTTTGCCTGCAGCTCTGTATCTAACAAACTGTTGCCTTTAGAGTTTGCACAAAGCTTTGTGACCCGGGATTAGTCGTCTCATTCGGCACTCAGGTGCATCCTCTGTCAACGGGGTTCTTTTTTTTTTTTTTTTTTTTTTTTTCCAGTTTGCCCTACAGCATCTCTCTGAACTTCATCTTTCAGAAATGTTAGCCATCGTTCATACCTCGCTTTACTAAGGTGCTTGAGCACACCCAGGGTAGTGTAACATGGACAGGACAGTGCTCTGTTACACCCAGGACAATGTCTTACTGGGGTTGTGGCCAATTTCAAGTTAAAATTTTAAACCTGTCATGAGTGTCGGTGTCAATTCTGACACCAGTTCAATGATTTAGATGTGTGAGATTGATATGACACATCATGCCGTATATTTTGATGTACAGGGATCCCTCGCTACTTCACGCTTCAGTCCATGTGGCTTCAGTGCATCGTGTTTTTTTTTTTATAAATACTCATCGAATTAAAAAATAAGGAAATTAAGGAAGAATAGAGGAAAAAGTCAAGGAAAATGCCACAAAAACAAGGCCAATTATGCAAAAAAAAAACAATATGTATGTGTGTCATCGTCTTCTCATGCAATACCATCTGTATGTATGTGTTTATATTCTATTTCCTTCTTATGTTATATTTTAATGTTTAATTGTTATTATAAGCATTTATAACATTGAATATGTATTTATTGATATTATACAGTCATCCCTTGCCACTTTGCGACTTGAAGTTTGCGGCCTCGGTGCATTGTGGTATTTTCCATAAGTATCCAAAATCAAAAAATATTCATAAAAAATTCAAAATTTGCGCTGAAACTCACATGTACACAAGTAGAAGGCAGGGACCTAAAGCAGGCTGCGTCCATTGTTTACAAACGACAGACTGAAGTGCCCCTCCTTCAGTCCCAGTTCGGGCAGGGACCGCCCACTCAACTCAATCTTGCAAGCTGATTGGCTTAGACGCGTGACGCTGTAGCCTTGCACATTCCCGCGGGAATTTTTATGATTTTGTTATCTTATTGTGTTTGTGAACGTCCTGCCCCATCTAAGGCATCCAATGAGCCCAAGAAAAAGCGAAATATGATGACAGTGACCCAAAAAGTGAAGTTGCTAGATATGCTGACGGCGGGCAATATGTATGCCCATGTAGCACGCCATTACGGCATAAATGAATCTACCGTGCGTTAAATCAAAAAAGACTAAGATTAAGATCAAGCGGAGAAGAGCTAAGTTGTAAGAGGTAAGTACAGTACGTAAAGTATTTATGTATAAATTCTATTTAAATATTAATACATTACAGTATTTACATATGCATATAACTGTGTAACGTTTAACATACACCTCTTGATATTGTATAGACGCGAAAACGTATACGTATGATAGAAATGAGAGGGGTGATCCTACTTCGCGGTTTTTCGATTGTCGCGGCCAGATCTAGTCTATATTATCCGCGAAATTCAAGGGATGACTGTATACACATATACATGTATGTATACGTCAATCGGGAGGTTGGGGGGGGGGGGGGGTGATTCTACTTCGCGGATTTCGATGGTCACGTGAGGATCTCGGTCTCAATTAACTGCATAAAATGAGGGATCCCTGTACTGTATTATGATGTCATTATTACGGCTTTGGAAAATTTGAAATCGTCAACTCACTTAAATTTGTTGTGCGTATACATAGAAAATGACGACAGTTCTGATCTGAGTGTAGTGTTCGTTTCCTACTTTAAAAAGAAGTCTGAACACACATGGGTAAGAATTCACGAATGAGCCGACACTTAAATGGAAACTCGTCCATTTCATCGTTTTTTGAGGTCTGGGAATCTAAATCAATACATTGTACAGTGTAAAGATGGACAGGATATATTATCTGAAAAGGATGTCTGTTCTGAGTGTTTTTTGAATAGGAATCCTCAGGTGAACCAAGGATATTCCTTTTAAATGCAGTTCATGGATACAAATCTATAGAAGGATTCATCAGCTTCATCCTCAATCAGTACCGTTTGAGTATAAATAACAAGTATCATTTATCTTCAGTTAAATCACGTTGGATGCATCTTTAATGAAGTGCTCACATATTTGGTTAATACATGCAAAGCATAACTTGGACTACTCTGGCCATTCTGTGAGCATTCCATCAAATTTTGGGGGCGGTCTGTCACAAAAAACTATAGGGGGATGAAACATGCACTGATCTGAGAAACATGAGCATCTCCAGTGCATATGGTGCAGCTAATGACAAACATTCAAAAAAAAAAAAAAAAAATTAAAATGGAAGCCACACCTGCCTGTTTCTTTAGGTAGCCCCCCTGTCTGCAGCACTTAGTGTATAGTGCTGGTTGTTTCCCTGACAGCAAAAAAATGGCCGACTGACATACTAAGACTTAAGAAACAAGATCATTTCAGTAGCCTGGTATATCAGAGAGTGGTTCCTTCTCAAAGCAGAAGCTGAACTCGTGGCTAGCACCCCAGAAGGTTGTGTAATAGTCATTCGCCAAAAAAAAAAAAAAAAAAAAAAAAAAAAAAAAAAAGCATGCACACAGACACACACATTAGCAGTGAGGATGTGTTCACAAGCTCCACTTGAGAAGAATGGTGACACTGAAACCATGATTAAGTTAGTGCTGGCTACGAGTGTGTGAGAAACCTCTCAAAGACATGTCTAACATGTCTAATTATGTGAAAAAAACAAAAGGTAAATTCCTTTGGGCTTTTTACACTCGAGCCATAGTGGCTCATCAGGCCGGTGCTTATCCCCGGTTTCCATAGCGTGAAGCGACCAGGAGTTCAACTCCCCCTGGATGGGACGCTAGTCCATCGCAGGTTACCTTCCCAGTATATTTTATTGGTACCCATTTATACTGCTGGGTGAACAGAGGCACACTTGTGATTGAGACCTTGCTCAGGGGTCTTAGCACAGTGGGGGTCTAACTGGGATTTGATCACATGACCTCCCGATCATGAGCGCAGCACCCTAACCACTACACCACCGGCTCCACAGGATTATTCTTATGTATAATTTTCTGAAAGGTTAATTTTCATCATGCTCATTAATCCAATCATTTCTGCACAAAATGATAATGTGAGAATAAAAAAAAAAAAAAAAACTGAATGCATGCTTTTTTTGCAGATGATACTCGATTGTCTGAAGTTTCCGATTCCATATATTTCAACGATTACATCACGAAAAACTTTTACTTAAGCACACTATGTAATCTGCAAATGTAAAAACAGTCGGCCCCCAATTTACGAAATTAATCCGTTCCAGAACCCTTTTCGTATTGCAGGGATTTCGTAAGTAGGGGTCGCATCTTACATGTTAAACACCTAATTCGTTCCAAGGCTCCAGTATTTGGACTGGATAAACTCCATAAACCCTTTAAAAATGATAAAAGTACATCAATTTTGTATGAAATGTGTTAAAAGTAAAAGAAAATTATTTATTAAACCATTTAAACATTTTATTAACATATTAAACCATTTTATTAACATATTTATTAATTAAACCATTATTAAACATTTTTTATTAATACACACACACCTCTCTCTCTCTCTCTCTCTCTCTCTCTCTCTCTCTCTGTCTCTCTCTCTCACACACACACACACACACACACACACACACACACACACACACAGATGCATTACAATGCACATGTTTATTCTAGCTTTTCCGGCCACACCCACAAGAAGTGGAATTTAAAGCGCATTCCCTGCTTGACCATTTATTGAATTAAAACAACTTAAAAAACTAAACTAAAAATTAAAGCGTTATTCCTTCTCTCTTTCTCTGTTGCTGTCTCTCTCTCTCGCTCTCTCTCTCTCTCTCTCTCTCTCTCTCTCTCTCTCTCTCTCTCTCTCTCTCTCTCTTGTGTACGCGCACGAGAATTCAAAGCGCATTTCCTGCTTGACAAACTCAACTTTAATTTGATTCCTTGAGGGATCCGAATTTCAGATGAGCTCAAATGCGCCCACATTTATTAAACATTTACTGAATTAAAACAACTTAAAAAACTAAACTAAAAACAAAAGAGTGAAGCTTCCTTCTGTCTCTATCTGGGAGGCAAGTGGGGCGGGATGTTGAGAAACAGCCAATGAGAGAGCAACTCGCGTGTCATGTGAAATTTTGATTGGCGCGTTTGAATTTTGAATTTCTTTTCGTAAGAGGGGGTTGTTTCGTATCTCGGGGACGGAAACTCAGGAAAATTTCGTACACAGGGCTCTTCGTAAATTGGGGGCCTACTGTACTGTATACTCTGTAAATGTACACCATAAGATCAGGGGTCGGGAACCTTTTTGTCTAAGAGAGCCAAAAAAAAGACATATTTTAAAATATAATCCTCTGAGAGCCATATTAGCCTAATGTACATGTTCTTAGATTATGGGATATACTTTATATTATATTATATTATAATATATACTTTATATATTTCTGTATTTCTATATATAAATATATACTGACAAAATCTGTAGCTTCTGACTCATCTGGACACGGGCCGTTGTTCCGAAGTGATCGCCAGATGACCAGACTGGCTTGAAGAAATCTTTCGCATTTATTTAAATGACAATGAATTGTGTACAGTAGGCCCTTGACTATTCATGGTTTTGCATTTGTGGTTTGAGTATTCACGGACTGCCGAGCAGCTCACACATGATTCAAATTCAGCCAATGGCTGTCCTCCTTCCTGCTGATTGGTTGAGGTGATGTAACACCCCTTTTTCCTCATTCGCGCACAAGTTGACAATGAGCCTTTTTTAATGTGTTTTAATTACCAGTTAAGTTCTATGATGTCACTCAAACGCCTGCTTAAGCACCAGAAAAAGGTAATGAGGTTGGATGTCTCTTCTGAAGAAATAAGACTTTCTCTGGAAGAAACGACAGTTTCCTCTGAAGTCACGTCATTGCTAAAGAGGAATACTGTAATCCTTTCAACTGTTGTAAAACACTCCACTATTAGTCTTTTTTTAATTATTATTCCAGTACATGACCTAAGGTAATGTTTCAAATGTTTGTGTGTTATATTTTATTTACTGTGGTGTAGCATGTTTCTCATTGTGTATTATTTATCCAATTTATTACATTTCTTGTTCTTTTATGTCCTTTTTGTTACGGTTTGTGTTTTGGAGGACTTTGATTTTGGCGCTGTGCCTCTCACTAACTGTTTACTACTTTATCTGAGCTGCTCACATACACCTGAATTCACTACTCTCATTTACTCCCAATAAACAAAAGCATGCTCAGCTCTGCGCCAGAGGATTAACTCACATCAACATCACCGCTTCTTTGGTTTGTAACGTCTCTTACTCTATCACTCTAAAACTCTGTTTTGTACTTCGGCTCCCGTTGGGGGGCGTGGCGAAGCTGCTCGGACTTAATACAGTTAATACCTGAATTCAGTCGTGTCATGGCTAATGCAATACAGTACATTCCTCTAGTGGGCATTTTTGAAAACTACAGTGCTGTATGTTTATAAAGAGAATGCACTGAAAGGTGTTTTATGCGTATGCTGTATAATGTTTATATTTTAGCATAAATAAATATAACAGTAAAAATTGAAAAGTTTTTCTTAATCATGACTACATTTTACTACATTAATACTGTATTAATGAATAAGACTGTCTACACAATGTGTTTAAGAAGCATATTTTAGCACATGTAATAGATACATAGTATTTTACTTACAGCTGCTCATTCGCGCATGTGATGTCATACATGGGGTTTTACTTCTGGGTACAGAACTCATGGATTATCTCGATTTGCGGGAAGGCCCAGAACCAAACCCCCGCGAATGTCAAGGGCCTACTGCATTCGTTATTCTGTTAAGAAAGGCCACCTAATTTATCTGAGAGCCAGATACAGTCATCAAAACAGCCACATCTGGCTCACATGCCATAGGTTCCCGACCCCTGATATATTTATATATATAAAAGCTCACCTTTTTTAAAAAAAACTTTTATTGGTACCTGATTTACTTCAGACTGAGAGCAATTAATTAACTGTATACATGTATATATGTGTTTGTGTATGTCTAGGCTACAGCACTATGAGTCCTCAAGAGGACAGTGAGAATCCGCCCTGCACCAGTGAGCCTCTGTCAGCTGGAGTGGATGTGGGAAACCATGATGAAGAGCTGGAACTGGACACGCCACCCCAGACCGCTGCACTGCTCAGCCACAAGCTGTACCCGCACCGGCACACGCACACACGACACCCACTTCACACGCACCACCTGCAGGCGGCAGTCACCGTTCACAGCGTGGATGCCGAGTGCTAAACCCACCGACCTCACCCACAGAGCTCTCCTGTAATGCCACTTCACTCCAAGGCCTGCCTTCATCCTCCACCTCCACTTTGAACCCCAAAGCCAGATGCTGTGACCTCCCAGAGAGCAAAGGGAGAATAAGAACGGGGCCGAGGCCACCTGGGGAAATCCTTTGGGATGAGGAAACTCTTTTAACCCGAACTCGTGATCCTTTTAATGGTGAAGAGGCACAGATATGCAACTGTTTTAAATGCCACTGGGCACCTATAAACTTTTTTTTTAAAGAAAGTTCAAAACCGTAAGGATTATTTTTTTACTATTTATTTAACTGGAATGGAGGTGGGAACATGGACAACACTGATCATTAGGAGGCCCAGTTGAGATGGACTGCAGAATAATGAGCAGCGGGATGTGTGGCACTTTGCGTCACGTGCACGCATTACTGTGAGAATGTACTGTAGCACAAAATAAGATTGAGATGGACATAAGTGGACGCGCTGAACATTGGACAGAACGCGCACAAAGAGGAAGCAGAGAGCACATCAGCCATCTGTGAGTGGAGGCAGAAATGTGTCGCTTCTCCAAATCTGTTCATTTGCTGCATGGTTTGTTCCAAACCTGTTGTTTACGAATGAGGAAGAGATTCTTTTATGAACTGTACGATTGCAAAGGATCTTCAAGATTTAGACATTTCATTTCCTGATTTGAACTTTTTTTTTTTTTTTTTTTTTTTTTTGAAGTGACCTCATGATTTTGATGTACCACTGTGTGTATAAACCTTCATGATTATAGCCCTATTCAACCTTGACCAACCCTTTTTATCTGGAGTGCGTGGGTAATTATATTTTATTTTTATTTTCTACATTGCTCATTATGGATCAGTATTTTTTATGTTCCCTGATGGAGAAGCAGGAATATCATGAATGCTGCATTTCTGTCAATTGGCCCGTCTAATCCAAATGTTGCCTTTGTGCTTATGTAATTTTAGAGTGATTATACTTATTGTTTCCAGAGTTTTTTTTTTTTTTTAATTCCATGTATATACCTTTTGACCTTTTAACAAAGTAGCTTATAAAGACGTTCACTCCTCAGTGTTCGTGAGTGTCAGAAATGTTATTGTGTCTGTATTTACTTATTCATAAAGCTGAGCTCAGGAGTGATGTGTGATACTGGTCTCAAAACAATGGAATAATTAGCACTTAATTGCTTTTTCCACAATCTGGGGGGAAAAAAAGGTCAGTTATGATTTATCTCTGATGATTTTCTGTTGTGCTCTGATGTACAAAGCTAAAACGTTCTGGACACCATAATGTTTTTACATATATATTTAAAATATATGTATATATTGAGCAGCAATACATGCAAGTCCACTCTTGCTCCAAAATCTTTTTTTTTTAAATTGAGGCGGTGAACTGCTGTCATTCCTCTAACGTCCTACAGGTGGCACACAGCATTCTGTGTGGTAGGAGGAATGTTCTTGTAAATTTGTTTAGAAAGAATAATCAACAAACTTTTTATGACATGGTACATGGTTTTAAAGTTGTAACAGAAAAATCTCAGTATTTTTAGAATCTCAATTTATATCAAACAGCACCTGTATATGATATATGGATAGTCACTGGTGATTCCAATCCCGAGTGTGTGTGTGTGTATGTGTGTATGTGTGTGTGTGTATGTGTGTGTGTGTGTGTGTGTGTGTGTGTGTGTGTATATATATATATATATATATATATATATATATATATATATTTTTTTTTTTTTTTTTTTTTTAACAGGATAGATGATTAATGAAGTCTCACTACATCTGGACTCAAAACAGCTTCACATGGTCATCATAAATTTCTGTTCAATACAATATAAATAGGACAGTGGTGGTATAGGGTGCTAGATCGCGGATCCTGAGGTTGGGGGTTCAAGTCCCACTCTCCACAAGGTTGTCGCTGCCCCCCCACCCCCCCACCCATAAATTTCTGTTCAATACAATATAAACAGGACAGTGGTGGTATAGGGTGCTATATCGCAGATCCTGAGGTTGGGGGTTCAAGTCCCACTCTCCACAAGGTTGTCACTGCAACACCCAAGTGCAGTGTGAGACATGTAAAAGAACCATTGCTGACTTTGGACAAGAGTAGGCTGCAAAGCCGTCAGCATGTTTCCACCCTGTGGTTGGCCTGACGAGCTGTCCAGGGTGTACTCTGCCCTCTCCCGGAGTCAGCTGGGATGGGTGCCAGCCTCCCCGCGACCCTAATTAGAATTAAGTGGTTACAGAAACTGAACAATATAAATACAGGGATCCCTCACTTTCCGTGGTTAATGGGGACCGGGAACCCCCCCCCCCCCACGCGACTGCCAATTTCCGCGGAAGTAGGATCGACAAGATTGGCGTATACGTACATGTATATGTGTATATAATATCAATAAATACATATTCAATGCTATAAATGCTTCTAACAACAAATAAACATTCAAAAATAATGCATAAGATGTAAATAAAATATAAATGCACACACGTACAGGTGCGCGCACACGCACAGATGTGCACGTCACATAAAAATGTAAGTAGTTTTGTTGGGGGTTTTTGGGTTGTTTTGGTTTTGTTTGCATAAATTGGCCTTGTTTTGTGGCATTTTCCTTAACTTTTTTTCCATATTTTTTTCTTAATTTCCTTATTTTTTTATTTTTCGATGAATATTTTTGAAAATGATGCACTGAAGCACAAAGTAGTGAGGGATCACTGTACTACATCTTTGAAGGTTTCATCAACGGTGTAACACCGATATTGTCAGCTTTGCAGACATAGAGATCAGGAAATGAAAACCATGGCATTATTATTGGGAATTTTGAGGTCTGGGATCTAATATTGCAGTTTGGGTGTGTATCAGACATGATCAGACATGTCGCGTTTTCCCCATCATTCCTACAGTTGAAGTAACAGAACTCCAAATATCTCAAGCGTTTTAAAATTTAAATAAAAGTATAATGTCTTAAGTAGCGAAGATCACTGACATGTAATAAAAACGTTCCCACACTTTAAATTTATCCTTTAAGTCACTAATGTCTTCAATATCACAATTTACAAACAGGACTACACACAGTAGAACACCTTTTCTCCCAAAGATCAATTTATCATGCTTCCCCTGGCACATCATCTTTATTTATTTTAAAGGTGGAATTGAGATGAAGAATTGTTTCGTGTGTTTACTTAATTAGAACTGGATTGAAGTTAACCTCCATTATTACTTCAACTCCCCCAGTGCAGCTAACTGGGTTATCAAAGGCCGGCCATGTCTCTCACTGTCTATGGTGTGAGGTTCGTGTAAAAGAACCATTGCTGACTTTCCTCAAGAGTAGCTGCATAGCCGTCAGCGTGTTTCCACCCTATGATGGCCTGGCAAGCTGTCCAGGGTGTACTCTGCCTGTTGGAGTTGGTTGGGATGGGCGCCAGCCTCCCCACAACCCTAATTAGGATTTAGCGGTTACAGAAAATGAATGATGTATTACTTCAATTGCTTTGACCCATTTAACAGACAAAAACATATTGCTTATTGAATCAAATATCAGGTATTGGTATTTTGAACAACAATTTTTTCCATAATAATATCCCTGTTTATTGAAGACATGGAGCTTCCTTTTTACTCTTGAAATTCCCATCAGCATCTATTCTTGGTTTTATGGATACTGCTTTGTAACGAAGCTTCTGATTAAACCCATTAGACTTAAGTAGCCAGGAAAATACAATGAGACAATGGTGAGTTGTTTCCACCACTCTATCAAAAAATAAATAAATGGGAAGGGAGGGGGGGGGGGTAGAAACATCATGATCCCCAATCTGTGATTCATAAGGCCTCAATATGTATATTTGGTAGTTTAAGTCATTTAGCCTTTAATAGCGTGATTAGACAACATTAGAGCAGTAATTTGCGAGATGAAATGTAACATCCTTTCAAAATATTTGACAAAGACACTGCACATGGGGCATGTAATTATGTTCAGTAATTACAATTCATTAGTTGAATCAGTTCCTAAAGGGTTTTCTCTGCCCAGACATAATTTATCTATTGGGTGGAATCTGAATATAAGAAAGCTCTAAACCAGAGATATTCAGATTTAATATATACACACAGGAGTGGTGTGATCTGATTGGGTTGCTATCTTGGTATAAGTAACAATTATGCACTGAAGGCGGAGTGGACGGTCGATTTCTGTCTGGGGATCTATTCAATTTAACAACTTCCACCAAGCCTGATGTGTATCATTGTTTAATCGAAAGAAACAAAAAAGCAAGCTGAATCAAGAATTATGGGTTTTTTTTAAATAAATGAAGTGCACAAACACAAGAAGGTGTATAAAGAGCTCTGTAACTGCATTTTTTAAAACTCTTGTTCGGAGTTTGAGAAGTACCACCCAAAAGCAAAGTAAAAGAAGATACAGTGGTACCTTGACTTCCGAGTGTCTTTTATAACAAATTTTATATTACATGAGCTTCAATCCCATGAAAAATTTTCCCCATCCAACAAGCAAAAGTTTGATTTACAAGCTCTGCTGCAGAAATGGTTACAAGGGAACACAGTGGGAGCGCCACTGCCACATACTGTAGAGGATATGCAATTACACTTAAATCTAGTACAGTATGGCAAAAAAGCATGCTCCCCAGGTCATATGCACCCCACTGTTTGTGAAGCACTGGCCTTGTGGGAGTTCACTGCGAGCCTTTCCTTCCTGGATTTGTAGCATGCATATGCACAAAATTCTCCTCCTCTGTTACGCACTACCTCCTGCTTGCCCACTTCACATCTTTGCCGCAGTCGATGATCGGAAGGGTTAGTTGACTTATTGTTCATTGTTGTTTCATTATTATTTATTATTATTAATGTTTATGTACATGTATTATTATTATTATGAAATATTTACTGTTTTTACATGCTTATCTTTAATATATTAATTAGGTCAAATATACATGTTTGTGTTGGGTTATATGAGTTCGGGAGTGGGTTGGAACGGATTAATTGGTTTTCTATTATTTCGTTAGGGTTTTTTTTTTCTCACGAGCATATTGACTTACACGCTTACCCTCGGAACGGATTAATTTTGTAAGTCAAGGTACCACTGTACAGTCATACCTCACCTTACGAAACTTCTGTTCCAGAAGTGGTTTTGTAACCTGATTTTTTCGTAAGTTGAGTAGCATTTCACATGTAAAAGGCCTGATTCGTTCCAAGGCCCCCAATACTACCCCCTAAGCTCTTTAAAATTATAAAAGTACAGTATACCCTTTAAGGCTTCCTTCTGCTTCAATATCGTACCGATGGTAGATGGGTTTCGACCATATTCCGTTACGATATCACTCAACCGCATGCCACGAGCCCGCTTCTTCTTTTCACTTGCACCGGGAATCACTTTCTTGGGGCCTACGATGAATGACGAAAAATAATGTTGCAGCGAGCACACTCAAAAAACTGACGAAACAACAGTAACTCTGTCCTTTACGCATGTTAGAACTCCGTCAAAGGGGTCGAAGGCACACGAAAACCATCATGGGCATTACGGAGATTCAGCTCCCTCCTAGCCAATGGGAGGGAGCTGCATCTCCATGACGAACAATGTGTCGAAGGGACACAAAAAGCATCATTTGTATTATGGAGATGCAGCTTCCTCCTAGCCAATGGGAGGCCAGTGAGGCAGGGTGTTGGGAGATAGCCAATGGGAGAGAAACTCACATGTTGTTTGAGTTTTTGAGATGGCGCGTTTCGTAACGTGAATTTTTTTAGTATCCAGAGATGGAAATTTTAGGTAAAAAATGCGTTTCGTAAATTGGATTTTTCATTTGTTGGGTCTTTCGTACGGTGAGGTACCACTGTATTTATATTTAACTTCTACTTATTTTAACCATAAACAAGGCAAGTAGAGTGAGGTCTTCATGCAGCGATCCAAGCTTAATGCTGTATAGCTAATGCTGTGTAAATGACAATCTTTTATAGTCTAACCCCCCACCCCCAGTGCAGCTAGCTGGGTTATCAAAGGCCGGCCATGTCTCTCACTGTCTATGGTGTGAAGCTGTAGGGACAGAATTCCTTCAGATCCTTCTGTGGGTGAGATGATAGATCCCAGCAGGGTGTTACGGACTGCAAAACCCACGCCATGTTCCCTCACTTGGTCGGGTGTCTTCCCTTTCCAGAAGAAAGTGAAGTCCTTCTCTCTCACAGAGCCTGTCTTTGGGAGTCTAGTTTCCTGGAGGGCAACAATGTCCATCTCCAGCCTGTTCAGTTCCCAGTCAATGATAGCTGTTTTTTGCGTGTCATTGATTTCTTCAAGGCTGTCAGTGAACCCTGGCGTCATTGTCCTCACATTCCAGGTGTCCAGCTTTAGAGTAGAATGCTTTGACTTTTCCTTTCTCAAAGATTTGACTGAAATAGTAAAAAAAAAAATAATTAAACAAAATGCCGAATCCAAAAAATTACAAAGAAGGCGGCACCATATGACACTTTAATTAAAGGTTAAAAATAATTCACTTTTTTCAAACTGAGTTTCGAAAAATGCCTTAATGGAGCACAGATTACAATGTGTCACACTTTTAAAACTATTCAGCAATATTTGGGGACTATTCGGTGATAGCCACCTCACTTTCAGTGAATAATTATGTAAATAACTCAAGAGAGTAATGTAACATTCCTTGTTTAGAAGACTCACAGAAAGCTATTGCTATGACTGAACAGCACTGATATGTAGATATTTAGAGGTTGTTTATTACTAGACTATTTGAAATTATTGTTTATGTGTAGTCTGTGTTGTCATGTATGTTATATAGACAAGCTATTGCTTTTAAAAATGGTGCAGACAAAACAACTGCACACTTATGTTGTGTGCTAATCAGGCCCGAGAGGCTAAATGAAAGCTGAATGGCTTTAGCCCTGCAGGTTTTCATGCAATAAATTCCTTTATTTGTAATGTACATAAATGCAGATTACTGTAAAGGCTTTACTGGTAGCCACTGAACGGTTGTCATGGTTTTTCCCAGAAGTTTATCAGTGATTGATTCGCTGGGTCTGCACACGGATTAGAATCCGTCAGTCTAGATCTTTCCGATGCGACATCTATACTTTGTTTTTAAGCTTTAAATGAAAACATCTCAAGTATGTAGGATTATATTTGTGGGCTGTTTGTTTGTATGCCTGGTGTTTTCTCTGTGACTCGTCCGTAGAGAAGCTTTCTGAAAATGGATGGATGGGTTCCTACAGTCATGAATCATTTCTTAAAAGCAACAAAATTGAAGCAGCTTTGATGTATTTCTCCTGAGCAAGTTCTCACATGATCCTTTTTGATTCCTGATGAAATTCAGTTTGCAGTATTTACTCCCGAGCTTGGAGACAAATCCATTATTTTGTTGTTGTTTTGACTTTGTGTCTGTTTAATCTAATAGTTTAACTGCAGCAACCTTTCACACGTTTATGAGGCGTTCCTCCTCCCAACCTGGCTCTAAATTTAAAAGTCAAATTCATATTTTGGTATGAAACTCAGGTGGTGATGCGTTGCATAGCGGTTGGCACTGATGTCTCACAGCAAGGAGGTTTGGGGTTCAAGTCTTGACAGAGTATTTGGAGTTTCTCCCCATAACTAAATTGGCCATATACTGTATATGATTGATTTGGTTATGTCTGTGTTAGACAGCAACCTGTTAGGGGTGAACTCTACTTCTTGACCCAAGTCAGATGGGATTGGCTCCAACCCCTCCACACACACCATCACCACTACCATAATGGTGAGAGAAACGGCTTTGGGACTGAAAGGTTGCTGGTTCAATTTCCGAACCAGCAGGAAAAAATGTGTGTCTGTGGGCGAATGAGTTGCATCTTCCCTTCCTCCATATTAGTGGCTGAAGTGCCCTTGAGCAAGACCGATAACCCCCAACTGCTCTCCAGGCGCCCCAAATGTATCAATCAATCAATCAGTGGCATTGGTTGGGGTCCCTTATGTAGGAGGAATTGAATGAGCAGTGATGGTCTGGTGGTAAAGGGCGCTGGATCACTGATCCTAAGGTTGGGGGTTCAAGTCACACTCTCCAGAAGGTTGTCACTGTTCCCCCAGTGTAGCTAACTGGGTTATCAAAGGCCGGCCATGTCTCTCACTGTCTATGGTGCGAGGTTCATGTAAAAGAACCATTGCTGACTTTCGATAAGAGTAGCTGCAAAGCTGTCAGCGTGTTTCTGTCCCTTGTTAAAGGGTTGTGTCAGGAAGGGCATCCAACGTAAAAACCTATGCTAAATCAATCATGCGAATCAGGTGATTCGCTGTGGCGACCCCCAAAAAAGGGAAAAATCCGAAGGAAAAGATGGTAATGATGATGTAGGAGGAATTGAATATTATTCATCTTAAGAAACAGCAGGACACTGAAGAGTACGTAATGTTGGCCATGTTTTCCTGAGAAGGCAACATGACTATTTACACACTACCTAAAAGCAAAAATATGTTCCCTTCAGGTACACTGGTTTCCTCCCACAGTTAAAAGACCTGCACATTAGACTGGCTGTTCAAAATTGTGGCTTGGTGTGAGTGTGAATGGTTGTGTTTATGTTGGCCCTGTAACGGTCTGTCGAACTGCTCAGGGTTATCCCTGCAGTTAGCATCAACTTGGAAGCCTTGGAAGGAAGAAGTCTTCACTCCATCACCAGACTACAGTCTGGAGCCAAAGCAGGAAAGGTTAGCACCTGGTTTCCTTTTCACCACCCTTCACTCTAATTTTAACGTTCATTTAAGGCAGGATGTGAGCGAGAAGAGAAGGATAGATTTTGGAGTGAGTTAGATGAAGTAATGCAGAGTACACCCAGAGGTGAAAGAGTGGTCATTGGTGCAGACTTCAGTGGACATGTTGGTGCAGGCAACAGAGGGGACGAGGAAGTGATGGGCAGGTTTGGTATCCAGGACAGGAACACAGAAGGACAGATGTTGATCGATTTTGCAAAAAGGATGTGGTGAATACTTTCTTCCAGAAGAGACAGGAGCATAGGGTGACTTATAAAAGCGGAGGTAGGAGCACACAGGTAGACTACATCTTGTGTAGGCAATGTAATTTGAAGGAAGTCAGTGACTGCACAGTAGTAGCGGGTGAGAGTGTTACCAAACAGCATAGGATGGTGGTGTGCAGGATGACGCTGGTGGTGAGGAAGGTGAAGAAGGCAAAGGCAGAGCAGAAGACAAAGTGGTGGAAGCTGAAAAAGGAAGAGGGTTGTGTTGTCTTCAAGGAGGAGTTGAAACAGGCTTTGGATGGTCAGGAAGTGCTTCCAGATGACTGGACAATCACAGCAAATGTGATCAGGGAGACAGGTAGGAGAGTACTTGGTGTGTCCTCTGGAAGGAAAGTAGAAAGAGAGACTTGGTGGTGGAATGAGGAAGTGCAAGAGTGTGTACACAGGAAGAGGTTAGCTAAGAAGAAGTGGGACATAGAGAGGACCGAAGAAAGTAAACAGGAGTACAGGGAGACACAGCGTAAGGCAAAAGTAGTGGTGTCAAAGACCAAACAGCATATGATGACTTGTATGCTAGGTTGGACAGTAAGGAGGAAGAAAATGATTTATACAGGTTGACAACAACAGATAGATAGAGATGGGAAGGACATGCAGTAAGTTAGAGTGATTAAGGACAGGGAGGGAAATGTATTGACTCATGACAAAAGTGTGCTGGGAAGATGGAAGAGTACTTTGAAGAGCTGATGAATGAGTAAAATGAGAGAGAGAGAAAAGAGTAGATGAGGTGACTGTTGAGGGGTAGGAAGTAGCAAAGATTAGTAAGGGTGACATGAGGAGGGCACTGAAGAGGATGAAGAATGGAAAGGCAGTTGGTCCTGATGACATACCTGTGGAGATATGGAAGTGCCTAGGAGAGGAAGCAGTAGATTTTCTGACAAGAACATTCAACAAGGTCTTAGAGAGTGAGCAGATGCCGGAGGAATGGAAGAGAAGTGTGCTGGTGCCCATTTTTAAGAACAAGGGAGACGTGCAGAGTTGTGGCAACTACAGAAGAATAAATTTGATGAGCTATATGATGAAGTTATGGAAAACAATAGTGGAAGCTAGACTAAGAGCAGAGGTCAGCATTTGTGAACAACAGTTTGGTTTCATGCCAAGAAAGAGCACCACAGATGCAGTGTTTGTTTTGAGGATGTTAATAGAGAAGTACAGAGAAGGTCAGAGGGAGCTGCGTTGTGCCTTTGTGGATCTGGAGAAAGCTTATGACAGGGTGCCAAGAGAAGAACTGTGGTATTGCATGAGGAAGTCTGGCCTGGCAGACAAGTATGTTAGAGTGGTGCAGGACATGTATGAGAGATGTAAGACAGTGGTGAGGTGTGCTGTCAGCATGACTGAAAAATTCAAGGTGGAGGTGGGATGGCATCAAGGATCAGCTCTGAGCCCCTTCTTGTTTGCTATGGTGATGGACAGGCTGACAGACGAGGTTAGACAAGACTCTCTATGGACTATGATGTTTGCAGATGACATTGTGATCTGTAGTGAAAGCAGAGAACAAGTGCAGGAAAATCTAGAGAGGTGGAGGTATGCCCTGGAAAGGAGAGGAATGAAGGTTAGCTTCAGTAAGTCAGAATACATGTGTGTGAGTGAGAAGGACCCAAGAGGAACGGTGAGGTTACAGGGAGCAGAGATAAGGAAGGTGGAGGATTTTAAGTATTTAGGCTCAACAATCCAGAGCAATGGAGAGTGTGGAAAAGAGGTGAAGAAGCGTGTGCAGGCAGGTTGGAATGGTTGGAGAAAAGTGTCCAGTGTGATGTGTCATAGGAGATTATTGGCAAGAATGAAAGGAAAAGTGCACAAGACAGTGATGAGGCCAGCGATGTTGTATGGTTTAGAAACAGTGGCACTGAGGAAAAGACAGGAGGCAGAGCTGGAGGTAGCAGAGATGAAAATGTTGAGGTTCTCTCTGGGAGTAACGAGGATGGCTAGGATCAGGAATGAGTACATCAGAGGGACAGCACATGTAAGATGTTTTGGAGACAAAGTCAGAGAGGCTAGATTGAGATGGTTTGGACATGTACAGAGGAGTGATAGTAAATATATTGGTAGTATGATGCTGAGGTTGGAACTACCAGGCAGAAGGCCTAGAGGAAGACCAAAGAAGAGATTTATCAATCTGGTGAAGGAAGACATGAAGGTCGTTGGCGTAAAAGAAGAAGGCAGATGATTTGCTGTGGCAACCCCTGAAGGGAATAGCTGAAAGGAAAAGAAAAAGATTTGTATCACTGCCCTTGTTAGTTTGATTGTCTGTTTAGCACAGGGGTCCCTAAACTTTTTCCTGCGAGGGCCACATAACTTTTCCCTTCTCTGACGGGGGGCCAAAGTCAGTTTGTAACAGAAAAAGTGTGACGGTCACAGGGCTCTCTAAACGTAAAAATTTCTTGTTTTCCAGTAAGCCACGGCTAACCAGATATTAGTAACCCTTTCCAGGACCTTCACAGAAAAAAGTCAGGAAAAACCCTGGTGGCTATCAGTTGAGCAACCCAAAAGCTGCCCAAACAGATGACTGGTTCGGCCGAGCCTGGCGTAGAAATCTATTCTTCTGAGCTAACGGTCCACTTTTTAGCTTAGAGAGTTAGTCTGCTCGCATTTGGCCTTGCAAGCAATCCAATGAAATACCCTGCATTCTGAATCAAATTTTCTCTTTCATAACCTTTTCACCATTATTCCGATCCATTTGACAGGGGAGAGTCTAGGATTTTTGTTTGGGGGGGGGTTTCAGATGGGGCACAGATGGCAGAAGGGTGGAGTAGAATGTTATATCCTGGTTGTGTATTAGTTTTGATTGCATGGCCAGGCTAAAAACAAAAATAATCATAATACATCTCGGGTATTGTTCAGGGGGCTGGGCCAAATATGGAGGCAGGCCGTATGCAGCCCGCGGGCCGTAGTTTGGGGACCACTGGTTAAGCATGTTCATGTTCCTGTTTATGTTTTGTTCTCAGTGACCGGTTGCTTCCCTGCCTGAGTTAGATTGGGTGTTTTATTCTGTTGGGCTTCATTTTCATCATAATTAATAATTTATTTATTATTATTTTCTTTGGCATGGACATGAAACGACCATTCAAATCATGTTCTATGCCTATAATGTCCTGCTAAGGAGTCCTGCTAATAAAGTACACCTTTGAATGATTTGTTGAACATTAGGAATTCATAGAAAATTGTGATTCTCCAACCCGTTCCTAAAACCATCCCTTTCCAGCCATATTTCCTTTTCTATCCCAACTCACATAGGAATATAGCGGTAAGAAACAAACAAAACAAAACAAAAAAACACTGATTTTGCCAACTGCTATGTATTTGCCTATTCTTTTCTTTTGTTTTTTCTCTGAAGCACTTTCATTGGCAATAAAAGGGTTTGTAGAAAAGTGGAGGTTGGAGAAACTTTGTTTCAGCTCACAGAAACTATTTTAGCAAAGTTTCCAAAGATTCAACTTGTATTCACTGTTACTCTAAGTTCTACTCTACATATCACTAGTTGTTGTATTTTTTGTGTATTCAGAGGTTTAATGGCTTTCTCCAAATTCTTCTGGGAGTCAAATGATAACGGAGTCCAATTTTTTTTTTTTTGTATTTTTGAATTACCAGAAAAATTAACGACCTTACATTTTAAATCACTGCAGTAGTACACTTAAGGAGTAATGAGGTCTATTCTGAAAGAATGATGGATCATGGAGGGGAAGTGTCTTTGAGTTTGGGATAACCGCAGAGATGTTTTTAAAATATCCCGCATTAGACTCATCATGCTATTTTTATTGGTTCATTATTAAATATTATACCACATTGTTTACAGTGGAAGTGGGGAACTGCTCACCTCGATTGGGGATGTTGTCGGGAAGTGTCGTGGAATCACACTCCTCAGCCGACCCAGGAAACTCTATGCAGTGGTGCTGGAGAGGAGGATCCAACCGATAGTGGAACGTCAGAAAAACAAATTTGGTGTTCATCCTGGCCGCAGCACTCTCAGCCAACTCTCTATGTTTTACAGGATCCTGGAGGGGGCGATGGGAGTTTGCCCAATCTGTCCACACGTGTTTTATGGATTTAGAGATGGCTTTCAACTGTATTCCTCAGGCTATCTTGTGGGGCGTGCTCCAGGAGTACGGTGTACTGCACCCGTAGCTACAAGTCATTCGGTCTCTGTATCACCGGGGCCAGTGCTTGGTCCGCATTGTGAACAACAGGTTGAATTTGTTTCCGGTGAGGGTTGGAGTCTGCCAAGGCTGTCCTTTGTCACCAATTCTGTTCATAATTTTTATGGATAGAATTTCTAGGCGCAACCGAGGTCGAGGAGTTCTGGTTTGGAGACCATTGGGTCTCATTTCTGCTTTTTGCGGATGACAGAGTCCTTTTGGCTTCATCAATCCAGGACCTCCAGCTTTCATTGGAAAGGGTGGAATGCACCCTCCAGATCTGGAATAAGGTCCTTCCCTGAGTGGAGGAGTTCAAGTATCTTAGGGTCTTGTTCACGAGTGAGGGAAGGATGGAGTGGGAGATCAGCAGGCAGATCATTGCAGCCTCTGCTGTAAAGCAGAGCCTGTTCCGGTTCTTCATGGTGAAGAGGGAGCTGAGCAGCAAGGCAAAGATCTCAATTTACCAGTCAGTCTATATTCCAACCCTCACCTATGTTCATGACCTTTGGGTAATGACCAAAAGAAGATGATCACGGTTACAAGTGGCTGAAATGAAGCTTCCTTCGCTGGGTGGCAAGGCTCTCCCTTTGAGTTAGGGTGAGAAGCTCAGCCATCTGGGAAAGCTTGGAGTAGAACTGTTACTTCTCCACACTGAGAGGAGCCAGTTGAAGTGGCTCAGGCATCTGGTTTAGATTGCCTCCCTGGTGTGGTGTTTCGGGTGTGTCCAACCTGGAAGACTCCCAGGGATCGACCTCGAACACAGTGGAGGAATTATGTCTCTCAGCTGGTCTGGGAACACCTCATGTCCCCCAGAACAGCTGGAGGAAGTGGTTGAGGAGAGGGATGTCTGGATCTCAGTGTTTAGGCTGCTGCTCCACCACCCAACCCCGTATTAAGATGATGATGATGATGATGATCACGGTAGTGATGCATTCTTAAAACTGATTTTCTGTGATTAATTTTAAAGCTTTCTTCTGGCAGCAGTGACGGCTGCATTCCTTTTCTATTAACGTTGAATGATTTAAACATAATAATTTAAAAAGCATTACATATGTCGAAAAGGAAAAAAAAGTATAATTACTGACATGAATCATTCAGTCAGGAGACATTTATTATTTAAAATAAATCAATCACCTTAAACTTACCAAAAGCATGGAACACAATATTTATCCTCATGTTTCATGCTAATTTTAACAAAAAAAAAAAATCTCATTTTGTTTGGTAATTAGTATTTATTGGTAATAAAATAATCTGACTGTATACAATTTACATGTCAGCATTGATTGACCTGTAATAAATTCATGAATTTTGTGGCATTCGTCTTGACTACATGGAAAACTGCAGCACTCACTTATCAGACCAAAGTAGCCATGTGACCTTCAGAACTTCCCGCAAAAAGTCATTAAATTCTGATAGATTGTGTCTGGTTTAAGCGAACACCAAACATTTTTGCCAATGTACTTGAATTCATTGTTGAATGTTGATCTCTGGCGCGGCATGATGGGGTAGTGGTTAGCACATCCGCCTCAGAGCAAGAAGGTACCGAGTTCGGGTTCCAGGCTTGGTGTTTCTCTACCCAGAGTCTGCTGAGATAGGCTTGAGCCTCCTTGTGACTATCTTAGGATTAGGCAATTCAGCAAAGGAAATGAAAAATGAATTAATATTGATCAGAGTTGAACATTAAGAGGTTCAAAAAATGGTATTGTGGCCACTCCATGACTGCTCCACATGCTAACTGCTTCCAAACACTTGATCATACTGTATACTAGTATTGCACATGTGCAGTACCTCAAGTAATGCCACTCATCCACCCAAGGTCACACTGCCTTTTATATATGGTAAAGAACTCTGAAGAGTATCTTTTGATTAAGATTAATAGGAAAACTTGGTGGTGCAAGCACTGATTAGAACCAAACTTGGTGATGATTCTACCCTGCCTGTGTCTCAGGCATGATTTGATCTTGGAATGTCTGGAACACCCCCAGTGCAGCTAACTGGGTTATCAACCGGCCATGTCTCTCATTGTCTATGGTGCAAGGCGTGTGAAAGAACCATTGCTGACTTTCGAGAAGAGTAGCTACATAGCCATCAGCATGTTTCCACCCTGCGATGGCCTGGTGAAGCTGTCCAGGGTGTACTCCGCCCTCGCCTGGAGTCGACTGGGATGGGCGCCAGCCTCTCCGCGATCCTAATTAGGATTAAGCGGTTCAGAAAATGAATGAATGAATATCTGGAACAAAAGTGAAGGTCAGAGCAAGATTACAAACTTTTCAGCTGAAACTTTTCATTTTGAAACAAATGCAGTACATACAGTTAGTATGGACTCACTAATAGAAAACCGCATTTGGACTTTTATATAAGACCATTACATTTGACCTTGAGTGACCATAACCGTTTAAACCCCAGCCATGTTGTAAATCCTTCAAACACACAGATTTTTGCTCTAATTAATCCCATCTATAATTAAAACCAGTATCCATACAGGGCCGACTTGCAATGTTATCCATGATACATGGCGGAGGAACCTTGCCTTCTATAAGCGCCCTTGCTCAAAGTTCTGGAAGGGTGTGAATTACATGACTGGTGGTGACTCTGCAATGCTATAACCTTAGCTTTAGTTTCAAAGACAGAGTTGCCACTGTGAAGGATGTAGCCTTCTAAAAAGTATGGCTTCATGATGTCTTCAGAATGGACCGTAATCTGAAACTCTTAACTCTGATAAACATGGTCTGGTATGTGTAGCTGCTGACAGATGTGTTAGATCAGGTGTATTAGATTGGATTTGGAACTATAATTATACTGTAGCTTTCCATGAGTCACCGATCTCACCCATGTCAACCTTCATGGTCTATATTTCCAGTTACTATTTAACCTTCATACGTTGAATGGTACTGACCATCAGGTGTGTGGAAGTGCATCTGTTTGTGTAGACGTGGATCTGTTCTTTTGTCTGGGAACTCGGACTCTATAGTCTTTTCTCCTGTCAGGGCTCCTCTTCAGAACTGGAGTGCTTGAATGGTTGCTTCCTCCAGGCGTAGTCTGCTTTAATTCCAAGAGGCATTTTAATTCAATCAACGTGCCAATGGACCATTTTAATTAGACGGTGCTCTCATCAGTGCCATGTTTACAGCGTATGTAGCTAATTGTCATTGTGTACTCCCTAGACTTTCTTGTAAATGCATGAATAAATTGCAAGTGCATTAGGGATCGTGCACCGTAAAACCAGAGTACTGCCACCCCCACGCTTCAGCATGGTGAAGTTCATTGCTCCCATCGCCTCACTTCCTTACATAAACACGCATGTCCCAGGTGTTCAGTTTGCTGGCACCCACACGGCACTTTCTCTGAATCTGAAATAACCCTCGTCTCCTCTCTTACTCCCACTCACTTGGTGATGAGGCTGAATCACGTATTTTATGCACAGGCTTTTCCTCTGAGAGCTCACGTGGAGTGCTCTGCCATGCCATTGCTCCTCTTCTCAAACAAGCAAAGATGTTTCATAAGATACACAGGCCCTTAAATCTGGCAGATGTACACTGAATCAAACAGTGTGCTACACTGATTGTGTTTGTGTAATGAGAAAGAACTAATAGCGTGTCGTATTGCACGTGTCCTCATTTTGTCGGAATACTTCCCTTCTGCCAAGTTAATTGTTCGCATCTTAATAATGTACATTAACACTGAATTGCTCAATTCCTGTTTATTACAAAATTCGTTTTTTTTTTCTATGATAATGGACAAAATTTATTACACAGCTATTAAATTTCTGCTCTATAAAAATACAAAAATTTTCTGTAAACACTGAGCTGATGTGTTGCTGCAACTTAAGTGATCGGATGTATATTCTGAGTGTGCCTGATGATGGTGTTTAACTGTGAAGGTCACTTTGTACACGCCCACGGGCGCTTTAGAGAAACTGCCGATCGTTCCCACATCAAATGCAACTAAACAAATACATATTTCTTTCCTTGATTGCCTCTTTTGGTTTAAAAAAAAAAAAAAAAAAAAAGCTGTGTGTGATATATTTTAGTTGCCATGGATATACATGCAACCTCATGTTTATATCCTAGACAGAAATGACATGGTTAAAGTCAACAGGAATTCCTGGAGACTCCAAGCAAAGATATGAGGAAAGGTGTGGGTTTTGCTGTTGTGTTGTTGTCATTGTTGTTGTTGTTGTTGTTGTTGTTGTTAGGAGAGGGAGGGAAAACAACAAGAACGACAATTTTTTAAATTTATTTTGAATACTAATTATACTCAGTGTCACTGAAAATTATTGAACAAATATAAAATATTTTTAAAATTGAATGTAAATTTTTAGTCATTTTTAAAATGAAACATTCCTGTATGATGATGATGATGATGATGATGATGATGATTACTATTATTCGTTCATTCATTCAAATAATCATTTTCTGAACTTTTTATCCTAATTTGGGACATGCGGAGGCTGGCATGCACCGCAGACGACTCTGCACGAGGGCAGAGTACAGCCTGGACAGCCTGGCAGGCCATCACAGGGCAGAAGCACTCTGACCCAACCTAATGGTCTACTTTTTACAAACAACAGCACTTGTTCTTTTACATGCCTCTCACCACAGACAGTGACAGGCATGGCTGGCCTTTGATAACCAAGTTTGATGCACTTTGAGTAAAATCATAATAATAATTATTATTACAAATCATCCCTCCTCTTTCCATCAGCAGAAATGGACTGAAGGACCACAGCTGACCAGACAATATGAGATGACCACTCATCATGGCTTTGACACTTGAATGGTAATGTGTTGTGGGTTGGTACAAGTGTTTGAGTTGCTGCTATGTTTAAGCCCCTTTCACAGACAGCCTGTGTTTAATTTTTTTTCTGTCATCCAAATTTAATGTGCATTCAACTGAATGGACATGGACAGATTTGGATTTGAAAGATGTGTAGTTTGCGATATGATATACCTGTGATACTCAATTGAAGTATAACCGCTGTATATACGTTACATAATGTGTGTACATGCTGTCATAAAAGTCTCATGCAATACACAAGGGTCTATAAGGCGGTCTCATTTATTTCAAATAGAGCAAACACTGGACCATGGCAAGAAAATTGCATGTTTCTGGCTCCTGACTGACGTATCAGTGGGGTGTGTGACTATCGCTCTGGAGATCACAAGTTAGAATCCGGGTTGATGCCACATCCCTCAGTGACTGGAATCCATGGCAGCTCATTGGCTGGGCTCCCACAGGAGGAAGGGGTAGTCTTCGCTCACTTCTCTGTAACTCGACACTATCACCAGCTAACCAGGGGAGTCTGTAAAATCATTTGTACGTTGGGAGGGTATCGCTTTCCCTCTGAGTATGTTAGACCGACCCTGAATGCACATGCACAGCAGTTTGAAGAGGCGGGTGGCACTATTGCATGTCACTGTGAAGACATGGACATACTTACACCCCTCTCTGTCTGGTGGTGGTTGTGTGATAGGGAAGGGAACACTTGATTTGATTGAAACATATTTTATTCATTCAAGAAAAGGATTGGACACAAGTTATCCAACTCAATAAAGCCCTTTCCAGAAAGGGAACACTTGACAGGCGAGAATTGGATACAACTAAAATTAAGAGAGTTGAATCGCTGCTCCTTCGCATTGAGAGAGGCCAGTTGAGGTGGCTCGGGCATCTGGTCAGAATGCCTCCCGAACGCTTTCCTAGTGTGGTGCTTCGGGCATATCCAACCGGGAAGAGACCCCAGGGTCGACCTAGAACATGCTGGAGGGACTATGTCTCTCAGCTTGTCTGGGAACGCCTCGGTGTCCCCCCGGAAGAGCTGGAGGAAGTGGCATGGGAGAGGGATGTCTGGACCTGTTTGCTTAGGTTGCTGCCCCCGCGACCTGATTCTGGATCAAGCGGAAGAAGAAGAGGATGATGATGATGATGATGATGATGATGATGATGATAATGATAAAATTAAGGCAGAAAATGGGAGGAGACGAACAAATACCAAAACATTTCATGAGGCTGAGTGTATCAGATCCACCAAAAACTACATTAAATTTGTATCTCAACTGTACCAGCTGTAGGACATAATATGGCATCATATAACCGATCCAGGAAATGGATTTAGCATGGACGGATATCACTCCCGTAAATGCGTACGACAAAAGAATTGCAGGTTGTTTTGTGAAATATTTTACTCACGAACTGGGAAACAAAATCAAGCATGTTCAAACCTCCGAGTTTCGTACAACACGCCCACAACTGTTCTAGGGGTTTGTCCAGTTTTCTATTATAAACCTGCTGTGTGGTGTCTGTGGTGTGGCTTCACTGCGCTTTCCTCTCTTCACTCTTGCTGATCCAGCCATTTGTATTAATCTCGGATTTTTGGTTAATTGTCTGTTCCTCACCTCAGCAGTACCAGTCAGGTGGTTTTGAAGTCCACGTCATGTTTTTTTAATTAATATAATGATTATAGCTGATAATATGGCAGTGGTGGCCCTGTGGTAAGGTGCTGTATTTTTGATCCCAAGGTTGGGGGTTCAGGTCCCACTGTCACTCCCCAGTGAAGCTAACTGGGTTACCAAAGGCTGGCCATGTTTCTCAATGTCTGTGGTGAGAGGCTGTAAAAGAACCATTACTGACTTTTGTCAACAGTGGGCTGTATAGCCATCAAGAGTGTGTCAGCCCTGCGATGACCTGGCAAGCTGTCCAGGGTGTTCTCTGCCCTCACTCAGAGTTGGGCACCAGCCTCCCCACGATGATAATTAGGATTACCAGTAAGTGGTTCAGAAAATGAATCAATGAATGGATAGGTAGTCTTTTGGGCTTTATACACCGAGCCTCGTGGCTCACCAGAATAAGCCTGTGCTTATTCCCAGGTTCCATAGTGGGAAGCCATCTCTTCAACTCCTCTTGGATGCGTCCATTGCAGGTACTTCCCAGTATATTTTACTGGTACCCATTTATATTTGAACAGAGGCACACTTGTGATTAAGACCTTGCCCAGAGATCAGATCATTTGAAATATACCACAATCACAATCACAGTCACAGCATTTCCTGACTAAGTGTGACAGTGTCGGCCAACACACTTCACTATCGTGACCGGAACATAAAACGAGTCTCGTGAGCGGAACAAACCTGATTGCAAACTAAAATGTACAATGGAGGCACGGAATCATGTTTTGTGTTGTTTTGACATTGTCTGATTTGTTTCCAGAGTTTTTGAGCGTGATTTAAAAAAAAAAAAATAAGAACGATTTCCTTTTGGCTTTTTCCCTTTTTCAGCAAATGATTCACACGTCTCTATTATAAACCTGCTGTGTGGTGTCTGTGGTGTGGCTTCACTGCGCTTTCCTCTCTTCACTCTTGCTGATCCAGCCATTTGTATTAATCTCAGATTTTTGGTTAATTGTCTGTTCCTCACCTCATCAGTACCAGTCAGGTGGTTTTGAAGTCCACGTCATGTTTTTTTAATTAATAATTTAATGATTATAGCTGATAATGTGGCAGTGGTGGCCCTGTGGTAAGGTGCTGTATTTTTGATCCCAAGGCTGTGGGTTCAGGTCCCACTAACTGGGATATCAAAGTTCGGCCATGTCTCTCACTGTCTATGGTGAGAGGTTCATGTAAAAGAACCATTGCTGACTTTCATAAAGAGTAGCTGCAAAGCCATCAGCGAGTTTCTGCCCCTTGCTAAAGGGTTGTGTCATGAAGGGCATCCGACGTAAAAACCTCTGCCAAATCAAACATGCGAATCACATGATTCGCTGTGGCGACCCCTGAAAAAGGGGAAAAGCCAAAAGGAAAAGAAGATCTAATGTTATCCAGTGACCCTGAAAACCTGTTTGCCTCATTAATCGCAACCATAGCTTCACCCTCAAACTGAGCAAATTTGTATTTCATTGTAAATTTGGAATTTATTTATTCATTCATTCATTTTCTAAACCTTTTAAACCTAATTAGGGTCACGGTGAGGCTGGCGCCTATCTCAGCCAACTCAGGCGGCTCGCCAGACCATCGTAGGGCCAACACTCACACCTAGGAGAGATTTGGAACAGCCCATTAGCCTACTGTGTATGTTTTAGGACTGTGGGAGGAAACCAGAGTACCCTGAGGAAACCCACACAAGCACGGTGAGGACATGCAAACGCCACACAGAAATACCCGAGCTGGGAATAGAACCCAGGACCTTCTTGCTGTGAGGTGGACATGCTAACCACTACGCCACCTTGCAATTTGGAGTGTAATCTTCCCTTATTTCTGTAAAATAATGTTTGATGAGGTCTCACCCTTGTAGTTTGAAGTATGGAAGGATTCCATTGACTCAGTGTGAGGACCAGAGTGTTGCATCTGGAGAAGATAGTGTGAGGACCAGAGTGTTGGATCTGGATAAGATAGTGTGAGGACCAGCGTGTTGGATCTGGAAGAGATAGTGTGAGGACCAGAGTGTTGGATCTGGAGGAGATAGTGTGAGGACCAGAGTGCTGGATCTGGAGGAGATAGTGTGAGGACCAGAGTGTTGTATCTGGAGAAGATAATGTGAGGACCAGAGTGTTGGATCTGGAGAAGATAGTGTGAGGACCAGAGTGTTGGATCTGGAGGAGATAGTATGAGGACCAGAGTGCTGGATCTGGAGGAGATAGTATGAGGACCAGAGTGTTGTATCTGGAGGAGATCTGAGGATGCTCTGTTTATTCGACCCCAGCAGCACTGTTCATGTTTCCATCGGTGGAGG
Source organism: Plotosus lineatus (assembly GCA_024760905.1). NCBI lineage: Eukaryota > Metazoa > Chordata > Actinopteri > Siluriformes > Plotosidae > Plotosus > Plotosus lineatus. Next base: position 14,683,595 of record CM045741.1, on the reverse strand, counting down.
TCGCCAGGCGTACTCAGTAGATGAATGGAGCTCTCGCTTAATGCGCGTGTGTCTGAGAGCGATAGAGGGAGAGAGAGAGTGTGAGAGGGGGAGAGAGAGTGTGTGTGTGAGTGAGTGAGTGTTCAGTCCGCTGTGGATGGGGATCAGCAGAGAGAAGCGAGGCTCCCATCCGACAAAACTGACTTTCCGCACCGCGCGCTGCAAGATGGCGGCCGCTGCGTCCGTGCAGCCGCTCACAGCGCCCGGCGTAAAGCACCCAAATTCCCCCGTGCCGGATTCGGACAGCTCTGAGAGCCGGCCGGAGGAGGACGGGGCTTCTGAGGACACCATCCTCCGGGACATGGCCGAACTAGAGCCGGAGGAGATTGAAAGGAGGCTGGAGAAAACTCGGCGAGAACTGAGCAACAGGAGAAAGATTGTCATCAAGAACCTGCCGCAGGATGCGACCAACCAGGTAGAGGCGCCCTGACGCGGAGCGCGCGCGCTTCAGCACTACATAACCTCTCGGGGGTCCCTTTCGGGTCCCCTGCTGTTTATCAGAGTGTCTGAGGGTGCTGTGTGATTTTTGGATGGAAAGTAAAAATGCATATCTAATCTGTACCTATAGCAAAGTTAAGGTGTATTTTTCTGTATATAAAGTTTTTATCATCATCATTAATAATAATAATAATAATAATAATAATAATTGATGATGATGATGATGATGATAAATGATACTGTACTTTTTGTAGTTTTTCCTCTGTATGCTCTAGAAGCATTATTACACATTCATGGAAAACTAGAACCTGACCCAAAGCACTCCTTATTCTCTTTTATCCATTTATAAACCACAGAGCAATTATTTAATCCAAATATAAATATCAAATCATGTCAACATATAAATAAATAACTAACGCCCCAGAAATCAATTAATCTAAAGCTTAGTTTAGGCAGTGTAATAATCCAATCATGTGAGAGAGGCGGTACAGATATAAAAGGCAGACATCATTTTTTCCAATAATATTTCCTGGAATAAATTCCAGGCCGGATATATATATATATATATATTTTTTTTTTTTTTTTTTCTGTCTGTCTTTCTTTCGGCTTTTTCCCTTTTACTTGGGAGTCGCCACAGCGAATCATCTGATTCGCACGTTTGATTGGGCAGAGGTTTTTACGTCGGATGCCCTTCCTGTCACAACCCTTTTTTTAGCAAGGGACAGAAACACGCTGACGACTTTGCAGCTACTCTTTACGAAAGTCAGCAATGGTTCTTTTACATGAACCTCTCACCATAGACAGTGAGAGACATGGCCCGCCTTTGATAACCCAGTTAGCCGCACTGGGGGGGGACGGGGACAGTGACAACCTTGTGGAGAGTGGGACTCGAACCCCCAATCTTTGGATCAGCGATCCAGCGCCCTATACCACTAGACCACCACTGCCCCCTAATTAAACTTTATTTAAATATGAAGACATAATCGAGACTACTCAGAGGTGATTCGGGTCCCAGTGAGGTGAGGGTGTTACTGTGTGAACTTTGCGTGCTGTCCCCATGCTTGTGTGGGTGTCCTCTGGGTACTCCAGTTTCTTCTCACAGTCCAAAGATATGTACATTTGATTAATTACCTAGTCCGGTCCAGTGTGTGTGTGTGTGTGTGTGTGTGTGTGTGTGTGTGTGTGTGTGTGTGTGTGTGTGTGTGTGTGTGTGTGTGTGTGTGTGTGTGTGTGTGTGTGTGTGTGTTGGCCCTGTGATGGGTGGTGTACCCTGCTTTCGCAGACTCAACAGAGAGGCTTCAGTCTCAGGTCACTCTCATATAAAGCGGTTGGGAAAATGAATGAATAAATAATTTGAGGAAGTCAATATGTCAACAGTAGTAATAATGAAGATGGAGTTTCTGTGTGTGCAAGTGGTATATAATTCAAGAGAGCCCACCTTTCCCACAAATACATGTTACCCCAAAGCCTGTATGTTAAAATAGTATGTTTCTCCTGTAATTTAAGTGAAATGTAATTTATTTTATTTATACATAAACATGCATTCATTCATCTCCTGAACCGCTTAATCCTAATTAGGGGCACAGGGAGGCTGGCGCCCATTTCAGGAGATTCTGTGTAAGGGCAGAGTACACCCTGGACAGCTCACCAGGTCATCACAGGGCAGAAACATGCTGATGACTGTCCAGCTACTCCAGATGAAAGTCAGCATTGGTTCTTTGATATGAATCCCTCACCATAGACAGTGAGTGACATGCTTATTGGCACAGGGGGGCGTCTACATAAACACGTGTAGCTAATGTACACTAGCTATTCAGTGTGCGGTTGCTTGTCAGTTGTTTTTGTTCTGTGTATTTATTTGTTTGCACGGTTATTTCCCTTTCTGTTAACAGCCACCACCTGTAAATTAATTTCAGGGGTCATTTTGTATACATGTCCCCAATGCGCTTTAATGCTTTGCTAACAGAATTGTGAACATGTACAGGTTTCCAATTTAAAAAATGTAATTAATTAATTAACAATAAATAGGTGGGTATTTTTAAATTTAAAAAAAAAAAAAATTGCGATATGTAATGTTACAGAACATCTAAGGAAGCATGTCAGTTCCTGTCGCTGTCGGTTCACATCACTATCAGTTCCATTATAGCAACTCTAATCAATCATTTCACCAACAGTCTTAATTTCCTCTTGATTCTCTTGAGTTTAATAACAGAACAAATTAAAATAAGTGAATTTTTTTTTTTTTTTTTTTTTTTACTGAGAAACAAAAAAAAGTGTTCCTTGTAGTCCCAGAGATTCTTTCCAGAGATGTCTAAGCTATCAGAATGAGAACATTGATAGAAACATCTTACTTTCTTGGGATTTGATTTGGTTAATATAAAAAAAAAAAAAAAAATCATATTGTTTATAAATACTTTTAATCAATAACGGAATTTAGCTTTGGGGATTTTATCTGGGATTTGATTCTGAACACTTGGAGACATTATTTTTGTTAGTGGACCTGCTGGCCTTCTAGAGCAGTGAGAAATATTTTTGGAAACAGAAACAGCTCACTGAGATGACAGCAGCATACAGTTTACAGGTTCTTTTAGAGAGCGGGAGAGAGGAGCAAAAAAAATACCACTCCATTATTGTTGGTTGTGCACATTCAAGTGGATTGTGTAAGGTCTTGTACTGCTGTGGTCTCTCGAATCAATAAAAGGCTCCTTTTAATAATCGAATTGAGACTGAGAATAATGCCAGGCTGAATCTCCTGGATGAATATAAAAACTGTTGTTTTAAACCCATCACCACTTCACGACTGAACTTGAGTCATCTCGAGGCATCTAAGATATGTTTAGTTGTCAGATATACAGATATATGGACATGAGGTGAGAATATTTCACAATAATGACTTATCAGAGGGGGCACCTTTCGGGCAAAGCATCTCCTGCTCCTATCTGTCCCTTCTGTTCTCTCTCTCTCTCTCTCTCTCTCTCTCTCTCTCGCTCTCTCTCTCTCTCTCTCTCTCTCTCTCTCGCTCTCTCTCTTTTTCTCTCTCTCTCTCTGTATATCCACAAAGGGGAAATTAGATATTTTTAGCACATTTAAAATGGGTACATTTTTACAATTTAATAAAGGTGCTTCCAAATGGAGTCCCATAATCATGGAATACAGTTATGGTTGCTTCATGCCCATCTGATGTCCACACATGCCTACCACAGGAACCCCAATAACGCTGCTGCATCTCTGAGTTGATACTAATAGGCTGTTATGTGGTGCTATCATGCATAACAATGGACAACAATAAAAACAAACAATAAAAACAACTAGATTTATTATTTTTCTTCCTTTCCTTTTGGCTTTTTCCCTTTTCCAGGGGTCGCCACAGCGAATCATCTGATTCACATATTTAATTTGGCGTAGGTTTTTACGTCGGATGCCCTTCCTGTCACAACCCTTTAGCAAGGGACAGAAACACGCGGATGGCTTTGCAGCCTACTCTTTATGAAAGTCAGCAATGGTTCCTTTACATGAACCTCTCACCATAGACAGTGAGAGACATGGCCAGCCTTTGATAACCCAGTTAGCTGCACTGGTGGGACATTGACAAGCCTGTGAAGAGTGGGATTCGAACCCCCAACCTTAGGATCAGCGATCATTAATTAAAAAATGACCAAAAATCAAGGCTCATACACCACTATCCATTTATAGCATTTGGCAGATGCCCTGGTCCAGAGCGACTTAGTTCATTTTGTTTATACAACTGATAGATGGTTGAGGGTTAAGGAAATCGCTCAGAACCTTATTCATTGAGCCACCACTGCTTATTACAGCTTGCACAGAATAAAAAAACCCTCAGTTTAAATCAAGTACGCAGACATACTTTCAGGTAAATAAACGTTTGTGGAGCAAAAGCCGAAATTTGAAGCTTTACGGAACAAGAACTTGTTTAACGGATAATTAAACTTCAAAGACAAATGATAAAAATGAAAATGGATGTGGAAAAATGCCAGTGGAAAGAAAGGTGCTGAAAAGCAAACTTAAGTTCAAACACCGATCATCATATGCATTGCCTAAATCTATACCTATAATATAAATCTTGTCAAATTACTTGAAATTCTTGACTATATAACGGTCTCTGATTTCAGAACAGCTTTCTGATCCTCTGAGGCATAGTGTTCTTCTGCTATTCCTTCGGGTATCAATTCTTAAATTTTATCTTTATTCTTACAGAAATATTTCTTAGGTAAGGTTTACATAAGCTATAATGCACTTTGCTCTCTTTCCTGTGTGCTTTAAGGTGGGTGACTAAATCGCATTGTTTGTTTCATCATAAGTTTTGGGTTGTCATGTCTCGTTTTCTTGTCATTTGGATTTAAAAACCTCATCCATCATACACTCTATTCCGATAATAGTGGATGCATGTACAGTTGCATTTTTTTTCTTTTTACATGACCATAGTTCTTCATAACAAATAAGGTTTGGTGTCGAAATCACATGAAGGGGAAAAAATATATATCTGAATCGATATGTTGAGTGATATTGCGCAAATATTTAAATCTAAAATGAATGAAAAAAAAGGAATGGCAGTTTCGAGGAGGGTGTTTTTCCCCCATCTTATTTTAGAAACACAACTTTTAAAAACACATTCACAGACTCTTTTCTTATCTTTTTTTGTGTTCATTGAACTCACGCTGATTCTGAAATTGTCAGTGTAGTGAAGTTTGGGAGCTATAGGCAGTCAGAGGTTGTTGAACAGCATGGCTTCCCCAGAAAGCATCACGCTTGCTTTTTGTCTTGACACTAAACAGGCCGCTGCATTTTCATTCACTCGATTGCTGACAAAAAAGCTTCACAAGCTTTATCTTCCTCTTTCTGAGATAATAAATCTTTATATCTGAGAGCAACAAGATCATTATTTACTGGCTGCACAAACCTGGTGTGTGCGCTCGAGTACGAGACTCAAAACCGTACAGGAGCTCAGTCACATCACTTTAAAGTGCTGCATGACAAATACAGAGCAGAAAAAAAGCTCGCAAATCTCCACAGCTTGACAGGGATTGATATTGAAGCAAACAGAGGATTCCCAGAATGCACTCACCGTGTATATCAGTTTAACAGGGCAGACTGGTCCCTTCTTCTATCAAGAGACAAGGAAAACATGCGTCGAATCTTGTTTCTGTTCTAGCACTGAGGTGGTGGAATGAACTTCCTCTGGCTGTCCAGATAGCTGAGTCACTGTGTGTCTTCATACATGTTATACCCTGCCTGACCAAAAAAAAAAAACAAAGTCTTGGAGAACCTCTGAGAGCCTTTCTCAGCTCACCTCCACGGCATTGTTTATACAAACTTAAGCAACATAATATTTACAGGTATCCCTCACTTTTCGTGGTTAATTGGGACCGAGATCCCCCCGCGAGCAACCAGAATTCTGCGAAGTAGGATCAACCCCCCCACCCACCGGTGACTGACATATACGTACATGTATATGTGTATATAATATAAATAAATAGATATTCAATGCTATAAATGCTTATAATAGCAATTAAACATTCAAAAATAATGCATAAGAGGTAAATAAAATATAAATACACAGACATACAGACGCACATGAAACACGTGCATGTACTCAGATGCGCACCTCACAAAAATGTAAGTAGTTTTGATGGGAGGTTTTTGGGTTGTTGTTTTGTTTTGTGTTTGTTTCGTTTTGTTTCATTTTAATGCAGCCATGAGGGGGGACACACAAACCAGTGTCTCTCCCTCACACCGGTCCCAATCCCAGATAAATGCAGAGGGTTGTGTCAGGAAGGGCATCCGATGTAAAATCAATGCCAAATTTTATCATGCAAATCACAAATACTACCTCCATACCGGATCGGTCGAGGCCCGGGTTAACAACGACCACCATCAGTGCTGTTAACCAACAGGGTGCTGATGGAAATTGGACTACTGTTGGTCAAAGAAGGAGAGGTGGGAGGCGTGTCCGTAGGCAGAGAGAGAAGAAGAAATGCATGAGCCTAGGACTGAGAGTAGGGACTTTGAATGTTGGAACTATGAAAGGAAAAGATAGAGAGCTGGCTGACATGATGCAGAGGAGGAAGGTGGACATACTCTGTGTTCAGGAGACCAGGTGGAAAGGTAGGTGCCTAAAAGTTTATGAGCAGGGCTTAAGCTGTTTTATCATGGTGTGGATGGGAAGAGAAATGGAGTAGGAGTCATCGTGAAGGAGGAGTTTGCCAAGAATGTTCTAGAAGTGAAGAGTGTCAGACAGAGTGATGAGTTAGAAATTGAAGGTGTGCTGTTCAATGTTGTTAGTGCTTCTGCCCCACAGGCAGGATGTGAGCGAGAAGAGAAGGAGAGATTCTGGAGTGAGTTAGATGAAGTGATGCAGAGTATCCCCAGAGGTGAAAGAGTGGTCATTGGTGCAGACTTCAATGGACATGTTGGTGCAGGCAACAGAGGGGACGAGGAAGTGATGGGCAGGTTTGGTATCCAGGACAGGAACACAGAAGGACAGATATTGATCGATTTTGCAAAAAGGATGGAAATGGCTGTGGTGAATACTTTCTTCCAGAAGAGACAAAAGCATAGGGTGACTTATTAAAGCGGAGATAGGAGCACAGAGGTAGACTACATCTTGTGTAGACGATGCAGTTTGAAGGAAGTCAGTGACTGCAAAGTAGTAGTGGGTGAGAGTGTTACCAAACAGCATGGAATGGTGGTGTGCAGGATGATGCTGATGGTGAGGAAGGTGAAGAAGGCAAAGGCAGAGCAGAAGACAAAGTGGTGGAAGCTGAAAAAGGAAGAGGGTAGTGTTGTCTTCAAGAAGGAGTTGAAAATGGCCTTGGGTGGTCAGGAAGTGCTTCCAGATGACTGGACAACCACAGCTAATGTAATAAGGGAGACAGGTAGGAGAGTACTTGGTGTGTCCTTTGGAAGGAAAGTAGATAAGGAGATTTGGTGGTGGAAGGAGGAAGGGCAGGAGTGTGTACAAAGGAAGAGGTTAGCTAAAAAGAAGTGGGAGCCAAGGGAGGACTGAAGAGAGTAAACAAGAGTACAGGGAGACACAGTGTAAGGCGAAAGTAGCGGTGTCAAAGGCCAAACAGAGGGCGTATGATGACGTGTATGATAGGTTGGACAGTAAGGAGGGAGAAAATGATCTATACAGGTTGGCACAGCAGAGAGGTAGAGATGGTAAGGACGTGCAGCAAGTTAGATTGATAAAGGACAGAGAGGGAAATGTATTGACTGATGACAGTAGTGTGCTGGGAAGATGGAAAAAGTACTTTGAAGAGATGATGAATGACGAAAATGAGAGAGAAAAAAGAGTAGAAGAGGTGACCATTGAGGACCAGGAAGTAGCAAAGATTAGTAAGGGTGAAGTGAGGAGGGCACTGAAGAGGATGAAGAGTGGAAAGGCAGTTGGTCCTGATGATATACCTTTGGAGGTATGGAAGTGTCTACGAGAGGTAGCAGTAGATTTTCTGACAAGAACATTCAACAAGGTCTTAGAGAGTGAGCAGATGCCGGAAGAATGGAGGAGAAGTGTGATGGTGCCCATTTTTAAGAACAAAGGAGACGTGCAGAGTTGTGGCAACTACAGAGGGATAAAGTTGATGAGCCATATGATGAAGTTATGGGAAAGAATAGTGGAAGCTAGACTAAAGGCAGAGGTCAGCATTTGTGAACAACAGTTTGGTTTCATGCCAAGAAAGAGCACCACAGATGCAGTGTTTGTTTTGAGGATGTTAATAGAGAAGTACACAGAAGGTCAGAGGGAGCTGCATTGTGCCTTTGTGGATCTGGAGAAAGCATATGACGGGGTGCCAAGAGAAGAACTGTGGTATTGCATGAGGAAGTCTGGAGTGGCAGAGAAGTATGTTAGAGTGGTGCAGGACATGTATGAGAGATGTAAGACAGTGGTGAGGTGTGCTGTCAGCGTGACCGAAGAATTCAAAGTGGAGGTGGGACTGCATCAAGGATCGGCTCTGAGCCCCTTCTTGTTTACTATGGTGATGGACAGGCTGACAGACGAGGTGAGACAAGAATCTCCATGGACTATGATGTTTGCAGATGACATTGTGATCTGTAGTGAGAGCAGAGAACAAGTGCAGGAAAATGTAGAAAGGTGGAGGTATGCCCTGGAAAGGAGAGGAATGAAGGTTAGCCTCAGTAAGTCAGAATACATGTGTGTGAATGAGAAGGACCCAGGAGGAACGGTGAGGTTACAGGGAGCAGAGATAAGGAAGGTGGAGGATTTTAAGTATATAGGCTCAACAATCCAGAGCAACAGAGAGTGTGGAAAAGAGGTGAAAAACGTGTGCAGGCAGGTTGGAATGGTTGGAGAAAAGTGTCCGGTGTGATGTGCAATAGGAGAGTATCAGTAAGAATGAAAGGAAACGTGTACAAGACGGTGATGAGGCCAGCGATGTTGTATGGTTTAGAAACAGTGGCACTGAGGAAAAGACAGGAGGCAGAGCTGGAGGTAACAGAGATGAAAATGTTGAGGTTCTCTCTGGGAGTAATGAGGATGGATAGGATCAGAAATGAGTACATCAGAGGGACAGCCCATGTAAGATGTTTTGGAGACAAAGTCAGAGAGGCCAGATTGAGATGGTTTGGACATGTGCAGAAGAGGGACAGTGAATATATTGGTAGTAGGATGCTGAGGTTGGAACGACCAGGCAGAAGGCCTAGAGCAGGGGTCGGCAACCTTTACCATTCAAAGAGCCATTTAGACCCATTTTTTACATTAAAGAAAACACTGGGAGCCACAAATCCTTTTTTGACATTTAAAATCAAATAACGCTGCATATAATTTTTTTCCCTTTTTCTTTCATGTTAATATAAAACAACAATGTGTTGCATTGATTTAAACGACTGCAGAGACAATTAAATTGCAATTCTGCTTGCAACAAAAACATTTAGATTTAAAAAAAAAATCTCCAGCCTCCCCGCGACCCTAATTAGGATTAAGCAGTTCAGAAAATGAATGAATGAATGTGTCAGAGTCCTTCTTGTATTTTTATAAAGAATATCTATCCCACAAAGCATGGGACGGGGAACAGCCAGATGTGTTTCTGGGTTGGGTATCTTTTGTCATAGTTTTAATTTACAAAAATGACAACAACACAGAAAAGTATATGAAAAGTTATTTTAAGGAGGAGTCTGCTCAACATTCTTTCAAATTATATTAATGCTTCGTGCTGCACTGACCGATCCATGCTCAGAGTGGAGACTGAACCACACCTAGTTATTTATTTTGTCACTGTGAGGACAGTTATTTAACTCGGAGATTGCTGTGTATAAACAAATCTCATCCAACGTCTCTTACTTCAGCTGTGATTTCCGTTCCTGGATTACAAACCCCGGTGGCAGAAAAAAATCTCTCTCAATGTGCTGCTGCTTGCCATGAGCTCTTTTAGGGCTCTTTTATATTTCTTTGGTGTGGGCGGGGTTATTTTGTGTGTGTTCTTGTGGACACACACACAAAATCACCCCGCCCATAACAAATAAATATCCGCCCACACCGACCCTTAATTTTCATCAATGTAATTTTCCACCCTAAAAGAGCATTGGAAGGAACCCACATCATTCAGGTGAAATAACCTATGTTAGGTCATTACTGTTTCAATTCTGAAGTGGAGCCATCTTGGTGAGATCACATTACTGTTTAACACTTAAAGCAAGGTGATCTCACCAAGATGGCTCCACTTCAGAATTGAAACAGTAATGTCCAATCTAGATTTTTTTTCTTTTCTTTTGATGATCAGTGATTGGTGGAGTAAATGTGAGTGTGCCGTGTGAGTAAATAAGCAGCTTGTGGTGCAGCCGTCGGCCACCGTAAACTACAACATTATTTTGAAAAGCCATGGAGCCGCACCAGAAAGGTGAAAGAGCCGCATGCTGCTCTGGAGCCGCGGGTTGCCGACCCCTGGCCTAGAGGAAGACCAAAGAAGAGATTTATGGATGTGGTGAAGGAAGACATGAAGGTCGTTGGAGTAAAAGAAGAAGATGCAGAGGACAGGGTGAGATGGAGGCAAATGATTTGCTGTGGCGACCCTGAAGGGAACAGCCGAAAGGAAAATAATCAGAAGTTTGTTTAGTTTAATTTATTTATTTATTTATTTTGCATAATTGGCCTTGTTTTTGTGGCATTTTCCTTAACTTTTCCCCCTATTCTTCTTTAATTTCCTTATTTTTAATTTCGATTAATATTTAAAAACACACAATTTCGAAAGTGCTCTCTTACGGTTTGTCCACACTGGGCTACTGTAGAAACAGAGAGGCCCAACATGGCCATAATGGCCTCATTTTAAGGTTACAAAAACACAATGGTTCTTAGTTCCAGGTAATTGTGCTCTAAAGAAAATCTTCTTCTTTTCCTTTCGGCTGTTCCCTTCAGGGGTCGCCACAGCAAATGATCTGCCTCCATCTCTCCCTATCCTCTGCATCTTCTACTCTGACTCCAACGACCTTCATGTCCGCCTTCACCGCATCCATAAATCTTCTCTTTGGTCTTCCTCGAGGCCTTTTGCCTGGTAGTTCCAACCTCAGCATCCTACGACCAATATACTCACTATCCCTCCTCTGGACATGTCCAAACCATCTCAATCTAGCCTCTCTGACTTTGTCTCCAAAACATCTTACATGTGCTGTCCCTCTGATGTACTCATTTCTGATCCTATCCATCCTCGTTACTCCCAAAGAGAACCTCAACATTTTCATCTCTGCTACCTCCAGCTCTGCCTCCTGCCTTTTCCCCAGGGCCACTGTCTCTAAACCATACAACATTGCTGGCCTCATCACCGTCTTGTACACGTTTCCTTTCATTCTTGCCGATACTCTCCTATCACACATCACACCGGACACTTTTCTAAAGAAAATATATTTGTAATAAATTCTGTTTTCTGTGCTGTTGTTCATTTCTGCTAATAAATTCCCTAAATTTTATAGAGTTCCTTTATGTAGCCTATTGACAAGGGCGTAGGCTGTGTGTGTGTGGGGGTGCTCAGGGTGCACATGTATTCCCCCACAGCAGGAGTTGAGTTCCGCTGGACAAGATGTTATGTGTACATATTCACAATCTTATAAATAAACTTAATGACTGTTATTGAAGAGAACATCGGAGATAAGTTTGCATGACTAGAGTCAGGAAGTAAACTGGAAGTTAACGTGTAAGGGGCACTGCACATGTGCACGCCCGAGCTGACCAATCAACAAACAAAATATTATCAGTAAGCAATAATAGCTGAACACTGTAAATCAAACAAAGTGCTAGTGTGAGAATAAAGCATAGTTTCTTAGCACCGCCTCCGGTTCCTGCACATGTGTTAGAACACAAACATTGACGCACAGAGAATGAATGGCTAAAATAATCATAAGCCATCCAGCCTGGATCTGCAGCCTAATGCTCAGTACTTTTCTAAAATTGTTGTGCTGTAAATATGTATTAATATTTGTTTGTTCCTTGGAATAGATAAATAACTTTAGCTCAATTTGTGAATGTATTTAGCACATGTACTTGCAGATGTAGTTTGAAATATATTTGAGAATGTTTTTGGTTGAACTATAATATTTGATTCGTCTTCTGAGAGTACTAGATGAATCGTCTCCTGCTGAAAAACTGTGCGTGTTGTTGGCGTGAGATTCCATGTTGTTTATATCATATAAAGTCACGGTAACTTTGTATAGGCGGGCACTTAGCAATGGCGGCTTTCGGGTCGATAACTTATATGACACATAAAATAAAACTGCTGTGTGTGCAATTGTTTATTTATGATATAAAATTTAAGCCACAATCGCTTAAAAAAACTATACTTAAGCTATCGCCAACTTATTTAGTCGGTGTTTCATTTCCCCTTTAAGGCTTAGGCCTATAGCCCCTGGGACTTGAGTTCCGGTCAGCCGAGATGTGCGCGCACCCCCCCACCCCCCCACCCCCACCCACGGTCAGACCAGCCTACGCCCTTGCTGTTCATATAATTATTATTTGTTAGGTCGCAGAGTGTGGAGTATGTCCTCAAGAGCATGGAAAGGGGGCGTCAAGGAGACAAAGTATGAATATGTGGCGTTTGCGATGCACTGAAGCCGCATGAATTGAAGCGCGAAGTAGCAAGGGATTTCTGTCCTTCCATCCAGTGTTGGGTTCATTTCTCACTGATGTCCTGAATTGCTGACGGAAAAATTTAACCCCTCCACAAAGTCTTCTCCAGCACATCACGAAAACAGTCAATAGAGTTCAGCTCAGGATTCTTGGGTGAAAATACAGACGTGAAAGTGATTCCTCGTGCTCCCTGAAACACTCTTTCATTATTTGAGTCCCTATCTTATATCCGTGCCATCAGGGAAGAAAAAGTCCATTTATGTGAAAAGCTGCTCATTTAGCTCATCAGCTACTTCGTTTTATTGCTACATTAATGTTGCTGAGCCTTGACCTGACCAACTTGAGCAACAATGCCATGGAGATTACATGCTGTCATCAAGCCTAAATGCTCTCTATGACAATATGAGTTTACGACTTTTTTTCCCTGCAAGTTGTTCTGAATAATATCATCTACCAAATGTAGATGACAGCAACTGCAGGCAGCTAGGTCATTACAAATAAAACCTCTCGTCCACCAGAGTGTGGCTAAGCGGAAAGAAATTGGTTGTTTGTAAACTGACGGCATGGTGACATAGTAGTTAGAATCATCTGAACTGTTGTAAAGCTGGAGTATTAAAGTCTTTTTCAATTATTATTCCAGTACAGTACCTAAGTTAATGTTTAGAATGTTTGTGTGTGTCTGCTTTTTCCCGCTCCAGCTGAGGGGCGTGGCTGAGCTGCTTGGACTGAATGCAGTTCATACTTGAATTAAGTAATCTCATTTACTCCCTATAAAAACAAACTGCACACTCACCTCAATTAAGGCGCGCTTCTTAAGTCCTTCCCCTTTGAATGTGAGGCGTTTGTTGCAGGTGACACACGGAGCTTGATCTTTTAAGTGCGCAAGTGCACTTGCTCACTTGATAAGCCGGATATGCCGCGCTTCATCTCACAAGCTCCGTGTGTCACCTGCAACAAATGCCTCACATATATCTTCTTTTCCTTTCGGCGTTTTCCCTTCTCTCAGGGGTCGCCACAGTGAATCATCTGGTTCGCACATAGGTTTTATGTCGGATGCCCTTCCTGTCACAACCCTTTAGCAAGGGACAGAAACACGCTGACCACTTTGCAGCCTACTCTTTACGAAAGTCAGCAATGGTTCTTTTACATGAACCTCACACCATAGACAGTGAGAGACATGACCGGCCTTTGCTAACCCCGTTAGCTGCGCTGTGGGGACAGTGACAACCTTGTGGAGAGTGGGACTCGAACCCCCAACCTTAGGATCAGCGATCCAGTTCCCTTTACCAACAGGTCACCACTGCCACTGCCCTATATATATGTGTGTGTGTGTGTGTGTGTGTGTGTGTGTGTGTGTGTGTGTGTGTGTCAGGTCAGGTCTTGCCCTGCTACTGGTAACATGTAAGCCAGTACAACATGTTGCATGGTCGAGTGCTCGGTGACTAAAACGGCTCCTCCATCAGGTTCCAAATTTGGTGAGGAAGGTGGTTAGCAACCCAGTAGGAATAAAAACAAGACCTATCAAAGGGAAGATGAACTCTTTAGAGTCAATGGTCAGCTAGCTAGAGATGGTCTCTCAATAAAAACACCTTGTATATATATAATGTATATGTTATTATACAAGGTTTGCTGGGAGGCTGGAACCTATCTTTTCCTATTCTGAGTGAAATTGGAGTACACCCTGAGCAGTTTTGCAGGCCACTGCAGGGCCACCACACACACACACACACACACACACACACACCTAGAGGAAATTTGGAATGACCAGATAGCCTAACGTGCTTGTGTCTAGACCATGGAAGGAAACAGGAGTACCAGGAGGAAACCCATGAAAACACAGGAAAAACATGTAAACTTCACACAAACACTCTCACTGAGCCTATAACCTTCTTGCTGTGAGACAGACATGCTAACCATTACGCCACTATGCAATTGTCCATTGTGCTGGGATTCAGTAAGATTGGATTGATTAAAAATATTTTAAGTAGAGTAAAGTTTTGCCAAAATCAATAAATCATGGGATTTATAACCTTTCTCCTTATTAAAAACTTTACCTTCAGTGCTTCACTATTACTGTTACTATGCTTATTGAGACACATTAGCAGCTAATTCTCTGAGAGATGCTAATGTTGCATTAGAAAAATATCAGCTTTACTCTAACCGTAGACGGAAAGGCACCAGACAGCTTCGTCAGACGAACGGTGAAGTCAGCTCAGGACGCCTTTACCTTATATCCTTTCATACGTCCTGCTAATAATAGTAATCTTCAGTGAACAGTGCACTTGATCATGAGTCTTGGTGGAAAATCTTTGAAATAGACAAAGATATAATAGATATATTGATTATGTACTGTGTTCCGGCACCGTACTGGACTGAAGATGTAAATAAAGCTCGTGTTGAAACTTATACAGGAGTAACTATTATGACATCAGTGTTATTATCATCAGGGCTGCTTCGTTTCATCTTTCAGGAGCCAAACAGGGCAGGTAAATGTGGTATTTGCAGGATGTAAGGTTTTAAAAGTGAATAAAATGAAGTTTTAACTCTGGCTCAAAAGTAATATATATTTGATAAATATCTTTCACTGTTTATTACCTTATCTCGGTTTATTTGGATACTAGTCATTTATGATATTCAATAGTCTATTATGTATTTATAACATGCCACTGTTAAGTTTAGCATATTGCTGTTATGGCGTGAATCATTAGTGGAAGCAATAAAATCATTATTGAGTCAGTAAGATAATTTCAAAGTCTGTATTTTGCAAGTAAGGTAAAGACAATTGAGCTTTCATAGCTGGGCATAGTGGCTCATCACAGCTGGAACTTATCCTGGTTTCTGTAGCCTGAGGTTCAACTCCTCCCGGATGGGACTCTAGTCACCTTCCCATTATTTTTTATTAGTACCCATTTATAATGCTGGGTGGACAGAAGCTTACTTGTGGTTAAGACCTTGCCCAGGGGTCTTGGTATGGTCTAATGGAGGTCTAATACGAACACGACCGCTTGATTATGAGAACAGGACCATAACTGCGACACAATCTTCTTCTATATTTTAAACTAAGACGTTATCATAAAAATAATACCTTATAGGGTAGTACAAGACCCCAGTGACTGCATGATCTAGGCCTGATCCTCTTTTAGGGTTTATTTGACGATAACAACCATCTCATGGTACGTTATCTCTTCGGTAAATTACTGTTACTGAAATTCAACATAGAGTTCAAAGTAGTTTTTAATTCAATTAGTTTTCAGCATCATGTACATTCGTTGCATCAAATTAGCTGAGCTACTTAAAGGTGAAGGCTAGCAAGGATTAATTGCGTGGATTTCCTCTGGGTATTCCAATTTCCTCCCACAGTACAAAAAACATGCACATTAGGCTAACTGGCTTCTCCAGATTACCCGTAGGTGTGAGTAGGGCGAAGAGCCAAAGGGGTATAACCCACAAAATATGAAAAAAATGATGTCATATTTTACAGATGTGGATAGGGTTTGTGTGCCAGAGTGGTCCCTTGCTGGTCCTTATGACCTTGAATTATATCGAGAGCATTATCTCTGATTTTTTTTTTTATCTTGCAAAGACCTTTATGCCATTTTTCTAAAAAAAACAAAAAAAAACAAAACAGCTCCCTGTTGGTTAGACCACCCTAGTTCTTAGCCCTTTGAATGGTTGTGTGTTGCCCTGTGATGATCTGGTGAGCTGTTTAGGGTGTACCCTGCCTTTGTCCGCCTTTGTCCAGAGTTGTCTGTGATAGGCTCCAGCCTCCGTATGAGCCGTATGGGATTAAGCAGTTCAGCAAACTGGTAATGAATGAGTGTTGCGAAGCTGTATAAAGAAAAAAAATAAATCTCAATTTTTATAGAACTATTAACATATTAAAAATGGAAAAGAGAGACAAAAATGTACAAAAATATATTTTGAAATGAATATATTTTAAGTCAGTTGCTTGTTGCAGTGAGTAATAATTCAGTTCAGTTAATTTTCTGTAACCGCTTAATCCTAATCAGGGTCGCGGGGAGGCTGGCGCCCATCCCAGCCAACTCTGGACGAGGGCAGAGTACACCCTGGACAACTCGCAAGGCCATCGCAGGGCGGAAACATGCTGATGGCTTTGCAGCTACTCTTGTCGAAAGTCAGCAATGGTTCTTTTACATGAACCTCACACCATAGACAGTGAGAGACATGGCTTTGATAACCCAGTTAGCTGCACTGGGGGGGGACAGTGACAACCCTGTGGAGAGTGGGACTCGAACCCCCAACCTTAGAATCAGTGATCCAGGGCCCTATACCACTAGGCCACCACTGCGCTAAAGTGAGTAATTATTGATTGATTAAAGTATTGAGGTCTCAATATATATATATATATATATACACACACACACATATATATATATATATATATATATATATATATATATATATATATATATATATATATACAGTATATATGAAGAAAAACGAAAATCCTATTGCTATGCTAAGTAGTGTGATCACAGGAAAACAAGTCTGCAGGCTTTAAAATGTTGTTTTTAATGCGTGATAAGGATGTTGTGAAATGTTGGAGACTGTGATTTGGTGGTTATAAAAATTTACCTCAAGTGTCTCAGAGGTGGAGTTTCCCCTCTGGCAAAAATGTCAACTGCAAGCTGGCTGAGAGAGAGAGAGAGCGAGAGAGAGAGAGCAAGAGAGAGAGAGCGAGAGAGAGAGAGAGAGAGCAAGAGAGAGAGAGCGAGAGAGAGAGCGAGAGAGTACACACATGCCAGAGGCAATGGTATTTATTCAACCCAAAAAGTATACCTCACTTCTTCCAGATGTTGAAATTATTGTAGTGTGATTATATGTTAGTAGAAGATTACACTAAAAGTGCACACACACACACACACACACACACACACACACACACACACACACACACATTGCTGAGCAGAATCCTCCTGACATTTTAATCCATACCCATCATGCCTCAGTGTCTCTCAACCAGACTTTCTGCCCATTTAAGGGCTATTACAGTGTGCATGAAACAGCTGGGCTGGGATGATGCTGCAGCTTTATCCTGATGCTGGAGTCTCTGTGGCTCTGATTGCTCATGAAGCGAGACAATTGCTCTCTCTCTCTCTCTCTCTCTCTCCTCTCTCTCTCTCGCTCGCTTGCTCAGAGCACTGGGAAAGTGAATTACTGAACACTGGGCTCCATTTACCTGTAACTCAGATAGAATAGGAAAGAATGAAATAGAAGCATTGTGAGTTGTTTGTTAAAGGAACAACAGCACAGTGTTTTCATTCCAAGATCAACTCTACATGCTGTATCTGTGGAACTTTGTATTAGAAATTTCCAAGGACACCAAGGGGGAGAAATCCTGAAAGATCAAAAGCCTGGTGCAGAGGTCAGCAGCCTTAGGCTGAGATTCAAACCAAGAACTGCAGTCAAAGGCATTTCTTCCTTTCTACCAAAGTGCCCAGTTTGTGTGGGCATCCTCTGGGTACTCCTGTTTCCTCCCAGAGTCCTAAGACATGCGCATTAAGAAAAATGACTTCTCTGCTCTACTATTCTGCTTACCGGATAGTTTTGCTCTGACCAACCAATCAGAGGATGGAAAAATGCTGTCGTGATTGTTTGCCACCAAGCTGGCCCTGTGAGGTGAATCTGAAATCTGATTGGTGAAAGAAACAGCCCCATTGCTAATATCGTTTAAGTGACATCGGCCAGTACTGCTGATTCTGAAGGCCCTGAGCAGATTAGATTGACATAGCAGCACAAAGAAGCTGAAATCTGACTGGACAGAAAGAAAATCTAATATCCATATACACATACCGGAAGCAGTGCAGCCAAGAGACACGTAACGAACTGAAGAGAACAGCCGGTGAGGGATAAATTAATACAATTTAATGGAGCAAATAGTAGAATGTATGTTGTAAATGTAAGTCAGTGCTTCTGGTAGTGTTTAGGCCACTAGAGAAGGCTTTACTGGTCCTTCCAGCATGTGTGTGTGTGTGTGTGTGTGTGTGTGTGTGTGTGTGTGTGTGTGTGTGTGTGTGTGTGTGTGTGTATACCAGGATCCCTCAGGATCCCAGGTTAATGGGGGACTGAGCCCCCCCCCACACACACACACAACAGCCGATTTCCACAAAGTAGGATCGACGTATATATACATATATATGTAGTATATAATATCAATAAATACATGTTCAACACTATAAATGCTTATAATAACAATTAAACATTCAAAAATAATGCATAAGATGTAAATAAAATATAAATACACATACACACTGATGCACACCTCACCTAAAAATGTAAGTACAGTACTTTTGTTGGGGGGTTTTGGGTTGTTTTTTTGTTTTGTTTTTTATAATTGGCCTTGTTTTGCAGCATTTTCCTGAACCTTTTCCCTATTTTTCCTTATTTGTTTATTTTTCGATGAATATTTTTGAAAAACCTGTGATGCACTAAAGCGGCAGAAACGGAAGTATGAAGGAGCAAAGGATCATGGTTTATATAAATGATGATACAGCTTGAAATACTATAACCACATAAATGAAGTCTGGTTGCACAGACTCACAACTCTAGAAATGAATGAACCTTGGTGTTTCTTAGTTTGGGAAGATAGCACATGCACCTTCTGGAACCCAAGAGAGTACTCATGTGAATGATTGTCCATAAGATGTCTACAAGGGTAGTCCATGTTTTCAGCAATGCTCTTCAATACATTAACAGTAGGAGCAACTCTTTGTGTAGCCATGGGCTATATTTAGTCTCTGGGAAGGTCAATAATGTCTAATCGGTGGTTCTGGGGTCTCAGTAGGTCAGCAGCAAAGTATTGTTTGATGCCCCCACCCAGATAAGTCAGACATCTGGAACAAAGGGGTGTATTTTTATCAAATAGATAGTTCAGCCCACTTGTTTCGATAAATTGGCCTTCTGACACACTTGTAAGACATATACAGTGATCCCTCACTACTTCGTGCTTCAGTTTCTGCTGCTTCAATGCATCACAGGTTTTACAAAAATATTCATCTAAAAATTAAAAAATAAGGAAATTAAGGAAAAAATAGGGGAAAGGTTAAAGAAAATGCTGCAAAATAATTCCAATTATGCAAAAACAAAACAAACAAACAAAAAAAAACCCCAACCCAAAACCCCCCAACAAAACTACTTACATTTTTATGTGAGGTGTGTGTGTATTTATATTTTATTTACATCTTATGCATTATTTTGAATGTTTAATTGTTATAAGCATTTATAGTGTTGAATATGCATTTACTGATGTTATATACAAATATACGTCAGTCGGGGGGGGTCCGATCCTACCTCGCGGAAATCGGCAGTCGCGGGGAGGAAGGAGGGTCTCGGTCTCCATTAACTGCAGAAATTGAAGGATTCCTGTAATCTTATACTCACTCTGCTGAGAATGTCATTTACATGTATCTTCCATTTAAGATCACCCTATACATGCACACTGAGTAGTTCAAATGTATCTACTCTCTCTAATACAGTGGTATTTCTCCTTACGAAATTAATCCGTTCCAGAGGCAGTTTCGTAACCTGGATTTTTCGTAAGTAGAACCGCATTTTACATGTAAAACGTGTGATTCGTTCCAAGGCCCCCAATACTACCCCTAAACCCTTTAAAAATTCTAAAAGTATACCTTGGTACTTATTTCGTGTTGACCATATCTTCTGGACAGAGTTATAATCTTACAAATGTTTATGCAAGGTTAAAAGCCTAAGCCAAAAAATAAAGTTGCAATGAGCATACTCGAAAAACTCATGAAACAATAAATCTGTCCTTTACACGAAAAGCATCATGAGTATTATGGAGATACAGCTCCATAATAGCCAATGGGAGGGAGCTGTGTCATTCCTCCTAGCCAATGGGAGGCCAGCAGGGCAGGATGTTGGGAGATAGCCAATGGCAGGCCAGCGGGGCGGGATGTTGGGAGATAGCCAATGGGAGGCCAGCAGGGTGGGATGTTGGGAGATAGCCAATGTCAGGCCAGCGGGGCGGGATGTTGGGTGATAGTCAATAGGAGAGCAACTCGTGCATTGTTTGAATTTTTAAGATGGTGCTTTCGTAACGTGAACTTGTTTCGTATCCAGAGACAAACATTTTAGGAAAATGTTTTTCGTAACCTGGATTTTTCGTTTGCTGGGACTATCGTAAGGTGAGGTATCACTGTACCTCATTCCTCTCACTAAGAGAATTTGGTGCTTGGCATTCACGTGCCTGATCGTTGTTCCTTCCTTATATGGTGAGGGTAATCAGGTATGCTATGTGGTATAGGATTATTTCCATTAAGTTTTACTGTATGAAACCATAAATCTGGACCAGGGATTTCACCATGAGGGAAAGAAATGCTGCTAAAATTGGGCAGAGGTTTAAAGAGATGTTAACCAGATGCTGAAAACCAGATCGTAGGGTGTAATGTTACTTGGAAACATTTTGTTTGCGCAGGAGCGCAGTAAAAATTGACAGCTTTAAAGAGTCCCTGTGAAAGCTCAGATTGCCTTTTTCCCTTCTTAGTTTGTGACCTGAGCGCATGTCGTTGCTTGATGTGTGGATGTACAGTATTGTAGTACGTTTAATCGGGAGAAACGCGTGAGTGGGTGAAGGTATGAGTAGATCACAGCTAAATTCTGTAACCAAACAAGACGTGCTTAATTCTTAGATGAAGGGATGGAGAGAGACAAGGTGATGGTACCTGCTCTGTCATACGAGGCCACTGGTGTGAAAGTAGTGAGAAAGATATATCAGGAAATTACTTGTGTATGTGCGTGTGTTTTGTTTTTTTGTTTTTTTTATAAATCTTGTATCTGCACAGGGAAGTGTACGGAGTGTCCAGACAAAACCCTGAGGCAAAATATCTCATAGTGTTACGTTTCTGATCTCGACAGCTGATAGAAAGCATGTGAGGAGTGTTTGGGCAGCAGCATTACAGCCAGCAACCTGATATTTACTCTCGTCACTCTCGGCCGGTTGGAAACTACAGACATCTCTGTTTTATATCTTGTACAAAAACACACAGTGGATATGACAGCAGTTATTGTGTCTGTCCTTAAAAGGTATCAGGAAGAAATGTGTTCCGTGTGTGAGTGATAAAGATCTGTAGTGCACAGTGGACTCTGTGTTTGATGGACTTTGGATCGAACTGATTTACATAATTTGCATAATTCCAGCACTCACATGCTAACGTATGAACATCACTTCACCTTGAAATGTCTGCAATAATAAGGATAAATATTGTGTGTGTCTGCGTCTATGCATGTCTCTCTCTCTCTCTCTCACTCTCTTATTGTGTGGGCGTGGGTGGGGGGCCTGCAAGTTGTAGAGAGCAGCATTCTCAAGCGCAAACACTCGGCGCAACCTGGTAATTAAAACGAGAAGTCTCACCGAGTCGTGTTTTAATTGTGCGTTAAAAGCACGCTGAAAGTAAGGGTCTTTCATTTTTGCCAAGCTTGTGCAAGGAACCCAACTCACCCCTCACCCCAACACACACACACACACACACACACACACACACACACACACACACACACACACACACACACACCTGCACACCTGCACTAAAGCTTCAGCGGTTAGGTTTTCAGGCAAATTGTACTTCACCAAAGCCTTTTCCTTTCTTCTTTCTTTCTATTTTCTGATTTTAAAGCATTAATCATAACTAACACGGGGATTGAAAATTTAATCCATTTTCAAAAAATTTTCATGGCTCTCAGGCTGTGAAATTGTCCAGCTTGTTTGGCTTCTTAATTTATACTACGCTTGTCACCCAACACCACCTCTGACAACTTCAAGTCATCCTGGAAATCAGGAGTTTGAATTGTGATGATGTCACAGCCATCTGTGGCATAGAGCTTCACAGAGTCTGCACTATGTGGGAGGGAAAGGTGGCATACACTCTCTTCAATGCCAATTACAGTGACCGTGTCAATCATGAGCGTCTGTGATGTCATGCATATGGACGTGGGTGGTACTGAATTTTGATATGATTCATTCATTCGTTTTCAGAACCGCTTAATCCTAATTAGGGTTGCGGGGAGGCTGGCAACCATCTTAGCTGACTCTGGGCGAGAGCAGAGTACATCCTGGACAGCTCAACAAGCCATGACAGGGCAGAAACACGCTGACGGCTATGTCGGTACTGTACTCTTGATGAAAGTCAAGAGCCTCTTTTACATACCTTACACAATATACAGTGAGAAGCATGCCTAAGATAACCAAGTTAGCTGAACCAGGGAGACAGCAGTGGAATCCCCAACTTTGGGATAGATAATCCAGCACCCTATCACCGGACCACCACCCTTTTGCCGGCGATATTCTTTTTTTCTTTCGGCTTTTCCCTTTTTCAGCGGTTGATAACCCAGTTAGCTGCACTGGGGGGACAGTGACAACCTTGTGGAGAGTGGGACTCGAACCCCCAACCTTAGGATCAGCGATCCAGTGCCCTTTACCACCGGGCCACCACTGCCCCCTTTTGGCGGCTATAATAGTATTTTTTTTACTCCTGCACCCCGAAAAAGATTTTGCTCTGAACTCGCACGCCCTACATTTTATACTTTGTTTAAGGATAAAGGATGTGAAATCATACTAAATTTTATCAAAAGAAGATATTTATTTGAAAAGTTAGAGCCGTGCTTCTCGCACCCCCAGGAATGATGTCACGCACCCCCAGCGGGTGCGAGTACCCCTGATCGGGGGAACCCTTGTATATTCTCATAGCGGCTCCCCGCAGCATAACAGTTAAAGACGTAAACATCATGTACAGTACATCATATCATCAACAGATTCTGTGTGTAAGGGTAAAGGCCAGATGCCCATGATCTCCAGGATCTCAGGCAGCACTGCATTAAAAACCTGATTCTCACATCGAGATCATTGCTCGGGCTCAGAAACACTTCCACAAGTCATTGACAGTATGCAGGGACGCAGACTTTTGAACGGAGCTCTGATAACAAGCCTGTTTGTCTTTCTACATTCTTTAGTTCTGAGGATGTAGCATCAATATTAAAAAAAAAAAAATCACATTTTGATTCATCTGATGATGACATGAATGGTTTTTCACTTTGCCTCAGAAGTCCATTGAATCCACTTTCAATCAGTTTTGGTTCAGAGAAGATGGCAGAGTTTCTGGATTATCTTCTCAAATGGTGGTTTCTTATGGGCCCAGAATGCACCACAGAGCACATGAATTTATTTGAAAACTTTTTCTGGGGGTGGCCCCCCAGACCCCCCCTGTGGGAGGGGACACCCCTCCTGCACCCTCCCCGTGCTGCCTCAAACAATTTCCACCCCCTACTTATCAATATCCTCCTTCTACTCTCAAACCTCATGAATACCCTGATAATATATCAACAATGGCAGCAGTGGCCTGGTGGAAAGGTGCTGGATCACTGATTCTAAGGCTGGGGGTTCAAGCCCCACTCTCAATGGGTTGTCACTGTCCCTCCCAGTGCAGCTAACTGGGTTATCAAAGGTCGGCCATGTCTCTCACTGTCTATGGTGTGAGACTCATGTAAAAGAACCATTGCTGACTTTCATCAAAAGTAGTTGCATAGCTGTCAGAGTGTTTCGACCCTGCAATGGACTGGCGAGCCATCCAGGGTGTACTCTTCCCTCGCCCAGAGTTGGCTGAGATGGGCTTCAGCCTCCCCAAAACCCTAATTAGGATTGACTGTATTTATTTCAGAAGCATTCTGGCTGTAGACCTGTATAATCAAACATTATATTTCAGACTTATTCTCTGCTTGTTATTATTATAACCTCAACTTTTCTGGCAAGGATACAGTCTAGATTTTGGAGTATGACTGTGGGGATTTGTACCGATTTACTCGAGAGCATTAGTGGGATCAAGCACTAATGGTAGGTGGTAATGCCTGGGGGCAGTCAATGTTCTAGTTCATCTCAAATGTGTGTTTTCACTTCAACCTTGGTGAACCATATCTTCTGAGTGTCCACTAAAGATAAATACAGGGAAATCGCTGCAGTTTTATGGCAACAGTTTGGGGTTATTGACATATGTTTGATGGTCAGGTGTCCACAAACTTTTGCCCATATTGTGTATATGGTTCACCAGATCATAATAATACTTTTAAGGACTGTTTCCAGTTTCTGTTGCCATGTCTACTTTAACATTGTGATCTTTCTGATATATATTCCTACAGGAAGTGCACGATATTCTACGCGAGTACGAGCTCAAGTACTGCTTTGTGGATCGGAACAAAGGCACAGGTAATTGTCGTCCTTCATCCTACATCCCTCATGCTTCTAATGGCTCTTTCTGAAAGCATTTAATCTCAGACGTAAAAACACTTGCCGATTAAAAACCTGTCTGCCCACACAGTCTGATTTGCCACATATACCGTACCTGGTCGTTTAAGAGACCTTCATATTAAAAGCATGACAAGATGACAGATGCCTCGGCTCCTAATCATGCAGAACTTTAAATTGTCAGGGACTTGGAGCTGGGATATGGAAACTGACATTTTGCTCTTGTGTGATGTGTACATTACAAAGCACCTATTCTGCCTGTTACTTGATTCTTATCTTTTATTATAGAGTTTAAGGGAATATTTATGGGCAGTAACGTGTCTGAAGTATGTGTTTAAAAGTTGACACAGTAGAATAAAATGTTCAGAGAAAGTAACCTAATCTATCGCATAATATATTCACCAAGAAGAGCAAAGTAGCAGGGAGAAAAAAAAAACACTGGGGAGAATGGCTAATGTTGTGGGTGTCTATTCTTCTTCTCCTTTCGACTTTTTACCTTTTTCAGGGGTCGCCCCAGCGAATCATCGGATTCGCACGTTTGATTTGGCATAGGTTTTTACGTCGGATGCCCTTCCTGACACAACCCTTTAGCAAGGGACAGAAACACACTGAAGGCTTTGCAGCTACTCTTGTCGAAAGTCAGCAATGGTTCTTTTACATGAACCTCTCACCATAGACAGTGAGAGAGATGGCCAGCCTTTGATAACCCAGTTTGCTGCACTTGGGGGGGTTGACAACCTTGTGGAGAGTGGGACTCGAACCCCCAAACTTTGGACCAGCGATCCAGCGCCCTTAACCACCAGGCCACCACTGCCCCCTGTGGGTGTCTATTAACAGTGTAAAACTTATGGAACAACACCACAGTCAATTCATTTAAAACATAAATTTGAAGAAAAACTTGATAAAATAATAATAAAAAAAATGTAGTTTATTGAATAGTCTATTATTATATCAGCCACTACATACATGTGTCACTTGTGCGGCGTTGAATGGACGTGTCTTATGTGCGCCTTGCATTTTTTCATCTTCATAAACTTTCCAAAACATGGCTCAGTCGACTGCCAGTGGCACTGAGATGAAAAAAAGTGTTGGACCGAAACCCTGAAAAGTTTGGGTGTATTTTAATCTCCATAGTTCCCGAAAATGTGTTGAGTGCAGGTTTTGTAAAAGTGAGATGGCTTGGCAGGGGGTGCTACAGTGACGCGGGAGCATCTTCAAAGAAACATGTAGGAATTATTATTGATGAGGAAGCCGGCCCATCAGCAGGGTAAGTGACTACAAAATCCTAAATTTATTCCATTTTGATGGGAGAAATCGACATACAGTACATGATCATTTATTATGAAGCTTCACAATGCAATTAATCGGCTCATTCCGCTATTTCCGTTCATTGAGAACTAACCTCGGCATCTGGCCTGTGCAACAAATGAGCTTCTTCTTCTTTTCCTTTTGGATATTCCCTTCAGGGGTCGCTACAGCAAATCATCTGCCTCCAACTCACCCTGACCTCTGCATCTTCTTCTCTTACGCCAACAACCTTCATGTCGTCCTTCACCACACCCATAAATCTCTTCTTTGGTCTTGCTCTTGGCCTTCTTCCTGGTAGTTCCAACCTCAGCATCCTACTACCAGTAATTTCACTGTCCCTCCTCTGTACATGTCCAAAGCATCTCAATCTAGCCTCTCTGACTTTGTCTCCAAAGCATCTTACATGGGCTGTCCCTCTGATGTACTCATTCCTGATCCTATTCATCCTCGTTACTCCCAGAGGGAACCTCAACATTTTCATCTCTTCTACCTCCAGCTCTGCCTCCTGTCTTTTCCTCAGCGCCACTGTTTCTAAACCATATAACATCGCTGGCCTCATCACCGTCTTGTACACTTTTCCTTTCATTCTTGCCAATATCTTCCTATCACACATCACACCGGACACTTTTCTCCAATCATTCCAACCTGCCTGCACACGCTTCTTCACCTCTTTTCCATACTCTCCATTGCTCTGGATTGTTGAGCCTAAGTACTTAAAATCCTCCACCTTCCTTATCTCTGCTCCCTGTAACCTCACTGTTCCTCTTGGGTCCTTCTCATTCACACACATGTATTCTGACTTACTGAGGCTAACCTTCATTCCTCTCCTTTCCAGGGCATACCTCCACCTCTCTAGTTTTCCTCCACTTGTTCTCTGCTCTCAAAACAGATCACTCTGTACATGTCATCTTCAAACATCATAGTCCATGGAGATTCTTGTCTACCCTCATCTGTCAGCCTGTCCATCACTATAGCAAACAAGAAGGGGCTCAGAGCTGATCCTTGATGCAGTCCCACCTCCACCTTGAATTCTTCTCACCACTGTCTTACATCTCTCATACATGTCCTGCACCACTCTCACATACTTTTCTGCCACTCCAGACTTCCTCATGCAATACCACAGTTCTTCTCTCGGCACCCTGTCATATGCTTTCTCCAGATCCACAAAGGCACGATGCAGCTCCCGCTGACCTTCTTTGTACTTCTCTATTAACATCCTCAAAGCAAACATTGCATCTGTGGTGTTCTTTCTTGGCATCATGAGCTAAGAGTAGTAATACACAAGCGTGTTTGCTTGTCACGTGATCTAAAGTAGATCCGGCAAGTCAAGATGGCGGTTGTCATGCTTCTAGCGAGGTTGTTTAGCCTTTACTGCAGTGATACTCAAATAGTGGGGCACCCCCACATGTATCGCTGATCCAAAGGTTGGGGATTCGAGTCCCACTGTGCACAAGGTTGTCACTGCCCCCAGTGGAGCTAACTGGGTTATCAAAGGCCGGCCATGTCTCTCACTGTCTATGGTGTGAGGCATGTAAAAGAACCATTGCTGACTTTCAATAAGAGTAGGCTGCAAAGCCGTCAGCGTGTTTCCGCCCTGCGATGGGCTGGCGAGCTGTCCAGGGTGTACTCTGCCCTTGTCCGAAGTTGGCTGGGATGGGCACCAGCCTCCCCGCGACCCTAATTAGGATTAAGCGGGTACAGAAAATGAACTGAATGAACTGAACTGAACTAATGTGTTAGGTTTTCAGTCACATACTGTGAGTAATAGTGAGATCATGGAACAATCAGGAACCAATTCTGTGAAAGCAAGCATACTTTGTATAGTACAGTATATATATATATATATATAAAATCAAAATAATAGTCAGAGCTTGCATGGCAACCTGTGCCATAAACAGCTCTGAAATACCACCGAGTCATAAAACCCACAGTTATGTAGAAGGCATCCTTGTTCTGTAATTAGTCTTGTTTCGGGATGAAGGTAAAACCCCATGATCTCACCCTCCATTCTCTCCTGGCTTTCCTGGCTTGTCACCTCTACCCAGAATTCCTGTCTGAAATCGTAGTGGAGGTCTGACGATCTAAGAAACTGAGAGAGAACAGAGTGTCTCATGAGGTCCAAATGACAGACAGGGACACAGAGACATCTGAAAGAGCAAGAGACCTTGACTGCTCATAGCAGAAAGTGAGCTTTGATACTCGCAAAACTGTTTGGCAGCAATAAGGGAATTTCTCCTCCTCCTCCTCCTCCTGCTCTCATGTCATTGTTACAAGGTACAGTTTCGTAAAAGACCTTCAGCTGAAAACATCCAATCTGCCAAAGCCTGCCAATGATGATCTGTCTTTCAAATTAAAAATAGTGACAATAGTGACTCTTATTTCAGATCGTCAGACTTGAGCCCAGGTTATTGAATGACCTCTGAATCAAACAGCTTTGAGTTTACTGTCACTCTTTCCAATGTTGGCTATAAGATTCTGCCAAAAGCCAAAGCTTTCAACAAAGAGGGTTCGGGGGGTGGGTGAGGGGGGTTATTCATGTTATTTTCAGTGTGCAATATCAGGTAAGTGATCAAAATAGAGCTGCATCTCGTAGCAACTGGCAAAATTAATAAACACTAGACGTGTGTTTCAAAATGCTAAACGTCTCGTTACAAAACAACAAAACAAATCTTGTAAATACAGTATTTTTTATCTGTCTATCTCTGTCTTAGATGTACCCACTATCTATTTATCTATCTGTCTGTCTGTCTGTCTGTCTGTCCTATATCAATGTGCCCACTATCTGCCTGCCTGTCTGTCTATCGATCGATCATTGAGCAATCAATCAATCATATATATATATATATATATATATATATATATATATAGGGATCCCTAACTTTCTGCGGTTAATTGGGACCTAGATCCCCACGCGACCATCGAAATCCGCGAAGTAGGATCACCCCCCCCACCCTCAACTGAATACTAAATACATATCCAATGCTATAAATGCTTCTAATAACAATTAAAGATTTAAAAAACAACATAAGATGTAAATAAAATATAAATACGGATGCTCTTCAACTTACCGACATTCGTTTTGCAAACATCCCAAGATGCCAACATGTCCAGGGTCGAAAGTGAAAGTGAAATGAAATTGACGGTCAAGTAGAAATAGAAATGGAATAAAATCTACAGAAAGATAGATCATAAATATAAATATGAATAAACATTATCCTGAGGTACACTTAATACTAGGCTCTGGCAGGGGGGTGGGGGTGGACGTGGCTGCGCACAGATGCAGCAATGTATCCAGTTTTGATGTGAGGTTTTGGGTTGCTTTTTGTTTTGTGTTGGTTGAGGGGTTTTTTCTTGTTAGTTTTTTTTTTTTTTTGTATAATTGGCCTTGTTTTTGTGACATTTCCCTTAACTTTTCCACCTATTGTTCCTTAATTTTTAATTCGATGAATATTTATTTATTTAAAAAAATCATGACGCACTGAAGCCGCGTTAATTGAAGCGCGAAGTCGCGCGGGATCCCTGTATATATGTATGTAGGATTTTCTGAGTAGATCCTTCCGTAGGAGAGTGCTCAATACTTTTTGGTAGAGCAAATAACAAAAGGACAGGACAAAGACTTTCTATTGAAACTCCATTTATCACTACAGATCTGTTTCGAGGGGTGGTGAAACCATCCTCTCTCTTCAGGTGATTATAGAAGAATATATATTATAGAATTCTATAATCACCTGAAGAGAGAGGATGGTTTCACCACCCCTCGAAACAGATCTGTAGTGATAAATGGAGTTTCAATAGAAAGTCTTTGTCCTGTCCTTTTGTTATATATATATATACACACACACACACACACACACACACACACACACACACACACATACATACATACTCGTATACACACACACAGTCACACACACACATATATATATATATATATATATATATATATATATATATATATATATATATACATATATATAATGTCTATCTAATGTCAAAGAGTCCACATTACAATGTTTGTTAACAACTTAAGTCAAAAAGACCCAACTGCTATCATGCCAAATTAATCTCTATTTTCTGACCAATCACAATTGAAAATAATACTAGAAAATAATAATCCTCTTCACAGCTAACCCATTCAAACTGTCTCCTTAAATTCCACAGATTTACACATTGCTTCTGCAGTTGTAACATAATTTTACATCCAAGAAAATGAAAAATGATCCTATCAGTCAGAAAATAGTTGCAGCACAAGAAGAGCTTGCAGTGTTTTTTTTTTTTTTCATTGAAATTATGGAATTGGCGAAGCACCGAAATTCGTCTGTAATGAGCCTTTG
Source organism: Plotosus lineatus (assembly GCA_024760905.1). Taxonomy (NCBI): domain Eukaryota; kingdom Metazoa; phylum Chordata; class Actinopteri; order Siluriformes; family Plotosidae; genus Plotosus; species Plotosus lineatus. Next base: position 14,653,114 of record CM045741.1, on the reverse strand, counting down.
CACTGCGGGGAAAAAAATCTCATGTTGTGATTTCTACTCATAGGGAAGTACGAGTGCTTCTTTCTGAAAAGACACTAAAGAATGCTTTAAGAGAACTGCCTGCTCTGACTCATCTCACAGGAGGAGTGTATATTTGCAGTATATGCGTGTGGTGGTGGTGGTAGTGGTGGTGGGGTGGGGGGGGGCATATATTACATGCCTCTTTCCTTGCATGACCAGTGGTTAGGCAGACTTTAAAAAGAAAACTTTGTAATTATTGCCTTTTGACTGCTGACATATTGGAAAGGTTGTGAATAAGTGCTGTACTGCAGAGGGTGGGGTGGGGTGGGGATGGGTTAATAGATGGAGATGGAGTGAGTCATCTGCTTTCATGTGTACATTGGAGTTAACATCCTGTATGAAGGAATTTGCACATATGTACTGGACATCTTGAATGGAATAGAAATAATAACTACTTACCGAGTTGTCAGTAGTTGTGTGTCTGTAGTGAAGTTGTGTTTCATTAGTCAAGTGCGTATTTTTGTGTGTCGGAAGAGGAATCTTTGATGGCATTGGGATGGTATGCTGGTGTTCTAGTCTGCAGTTGGAATGACAAAAGAACTGGTGGGCATAAAATACTGAGCTGAACAATACAACATTTGTTTCAGCTCTGTTGTCTGGCACTGATCAACACTGCTTTATTCTTCATATAAAATACCCTGCACATGATATTAAAAGCACTTCTTAATATTGAATTCACTTTAATTCACTATAATTATATTCTGTGTTTATTGTCAAGTGGTCTGGAACTGTAATTAGCTTGGTGTAGTCAATAAACAATTTTCCAAGTTGTCAAGTGAGAGTTATAAATTTTATATTTATATTTTACTTAATCACTTAATGGCGCATCCAAATTTTTATGTCTGAAAACTTCTTGCATTCTCTCACGTTCCTCTTCATTCATGTTTATCTTCGTTTTCCCTATTTTGTGGAAGAAACGTTGAAATATGAACAACTATTTTTCCATGTTGACTCATTTTGTGAATGTTTCAATGATTTGTCCTTTTTAAGTTTTATTTGGTTGTGTGTTTTACCTTAATAAGTGATTATTACTATTGTTTATGGTTTCAGAGGCGTAAATGTGTGTTCACGCATCTATGAAGCATGTATAAAATCGCTATATTTAGCTAACAGAAGTGGAAACAAGACTTTCTGTCATGGCAGGCGTATGGCAGGCACATGCACTGCCCCAGGTTAACTTTTCATTCATGTCAAGTCGAGCCCCAAGGGAATACAGATGAGTCCCGCTTCTCCGCCCATACCACGACAAGCCGATTCTTCTTTATTCCTCTTCCTCAAGCTAAGTCTGAAGTCAAACCAGACATGTCCGAAGTCACATCCTAGATCAGATTACAAGTACTTGAAGTCCCAGTACAAGTCCGAGGCCAAGACGATAAAGTCTTAATATGTTCCAATTTAAGTCTGAAGTCATGTTCCAAGGTCAAGCCAGACATGTGTGCAAAACAAGTCTAGGAGAAAGTTTCGGAAAATATCAGTCAGGGATTAGTTATGAAAAATACACCAAACTTCAAACATCCCACTGAGTACCATTAAACTCATTATTAAAATACAGCTGAAAAGATCCACAGCCCAGATGAGAAAAGATGTTCATAAGATAAACACTATTAAAAAGGTCATCCCAATTTTCAATTTGAATTTATAATGGGCTTGTTGGAAATTGAGCATACAGTATGTGTAAAAAATTTTGATCAGACCATATTTTAAATGGTTTTGCCTCATCATAGGAAATGCAGAAGGTTTCACTGAACCCCAATACTCTTCACTCTGAGAACCATCTTCCCAAAATAAAGTATGCGGGTGATGGGATCATGGCATGGGCTGGTTTTTCATCATCAAGGACTTTGGAATTGGTGGTATTTGATGGTGAGATGAATGGAGCCAAACAAGGCATTCGTAAATCGTATTCGACGTAATAAGCGTCCTGCTCCAATAAGCCACCCTCTCACCCCCCCACCCCTCAGTGTTTTTGATCTTACGGCTAATAACCGTTCATGTGTACTGGGAGCAAAATGGTAGATCAAACTTATCAATTTTATTCAATCAGTCTCTGTGACGGTAAAATGAGGCGTTCACTGCCTGTAAAAGTGAGTTTATACGGTATTTCAAGACCCCCTGCCACTAGGGAATGTCTATAATGTTCATCAGTAACAACACATTTGATTGTTTCACCATGCTTTAAAAAAACTGGAAAATATTTTGCTGTGTTCTCTTGGTAAATGTCCAACAACCGATGAACCATTAGAAACCGGTACAGCAAAACTATGGGATGGTCTGAATGAATGGAGAGATGGGCCAGATATGGATCCATCAGAAAGTGATGATGATTTTTTAACCGGTTCTCCTGCTCACTAACTTCATAAATTTAAAGACGTTCCTGGCCATGTGCTTGTTTGTGTTGATTGGTTCAATGTGCCATGTGCTAAAGTTGACATTCATGTTGATTGGCTCTATTTTACATCTGGGGCGAAAATATTTAAAGGAACAGCACCGGGAGGGAAAATTAAAGGGTCTTTTTTTTTTTTTTTAATTATGCTGTTTTCAGTTTATTTTCAGATTTCATATAAGTAATTTGGTTGATACTACAAAATGAATGACACAAATACCATTAAAACTCTTTTATTGTTCTGTTATTATTCATGTTTTCCACCTCGATGCTTATAAGCTCTTACTGTTCCACTCCGCTAGTAATCATTTTAATAAGCGCCCACCCACTCCAATTTTTTAAGCGCCCTGGGCGCTTATCACGTCAAATACGGTAAGTATAACTGCGGCATCAGTGAGGCGTGGTCATTCAAGAATATGACTTACTTCTCGATATGAGATGATTGGTAAACCATACACACAAGAAATATTTGAGAATAAGGACAAAAAAATATTTCACCAAGATTTTTTGTTGATTTCTGGCTGCTTTGTGTTCAAGTTTATAGTGTGCTTTGTTTAGATAATAGCTGCTTCATGCTTAATTATTTCTAAAGTGCCTCCTAAATCCTCTCATTTCGGGTCTGTTAAATATGATGTGACCATGAGGTACTAATATCCACTGTAACAGCTGAATCAGGTTTTGTTTTGTTTTTTTGTTTTGCTTTTTTTATTGTCACATTTCCTGCATATGATGTTAACATGTAGTAATTAGCGTAATTAGCTACAATGTACACGTGCTACTGCTTTGTAATTAATATTTTGAGGTCGGACTACTTGTGATTCAGGCAGGTAGTCTACGATTGTTAGATAGTATTCAGATAGATAGTTAGATAGTGAGCAGAAAACAAAGTGTAAATTATTTAACACTAGTATTACTGTCAGAGAATTCATTTATTGCTTATTTATTTTAATGTTTGGGGTCTTGTGTCTAGCAAGTGAGATAAGCTAACAAGCCAACTTTAGAGGACAAGCCAATGCCAGATATTTAATCACAGTTTGCACTACTTATTCAAAATTTATAAATAGACTGATATGATTTGAATTATTCATTCATTCATTTGCTGAACCGTTTTATATTACAGGGATCCTTCATTTTCCGTGGTTAATGGGGACCAAGACTCCCCCACGACCGCTGATTTCCGTGAAGTAGGATCAACCCCCTCCCTTTCCCGACTGACGTATACGTACATGTATGTGTGTATATAATATCAATAAATACATAATCAATGCTATAAATGCTTATAATAACAATCAAAAATTTAAAAATAATGCATAAGATGTAAATAAAACATAAACACACACACACACACACACACACACACACACAGATGCGCACCTCACATAAAAATGTAAGTAATTTTGTTGGGGAATTTTTGGTTGTTTTTTGTTTGGTTGTTTGTTTGTTTGTTTGTTTGTTTGTTTTTTGCATAATTGGCCTTGTTTTGCGGCATTTTCCTTATTTTTTAAAAATTTCAATTAATATTTTTGAAAAACCCACGATGTACTGAAACCGCAGAAACCGAAGCACAAAGTTGTGAGGGATCACTGTATTTGATGAAAGTCAGCAATGGTTCTTTTACATGTCTCCCACCACAGATAGTGAGAGACATGACCGGCATTTGATAACCCAGTTCGTTGCACAGTGGGGGACAGCAGTGACAACCTGTTGACAGTAGGGCTTGAACCCCAGACCATGGGATCAGTAATCCAACACCTTACCACCAAGCCACCACTGGCTCTAGATTTGATTATATTTACTTTAAATTACTTTAAATTATTAGTGTGTGATTTATAAATATATATATTCCAAACCGCAAACTACATACTTTATTTAATCAAGATCGGAATGTCAAGATGATTGATTTTAACATCCAGATCCATGTCTGACAAGCTGGTCTCACATGACTTAACATAACCATCCTGAAGCTTTTCCCAGATGGCCACCGAGTTGAGAGACTAGAAGGACTTTGGTCTATAATTAGGTGGGGTCAGGCCTCATTAAACCGTCCCATAAGTCTTATCCTGATAATGCAGAGTATGCAAACATTACGGAGCTATCAAAACAAGTCCTGGTGAAAGTTCAAGGAAAATAGAGGTCAGGGATTGGTTATGGTGGTCCGCCTTTAGACGTCTTACTGGGCACCAATAAACCCATTATTGAAACTGAACTGGAGCGATCCACAACTTAGATGAAAAAATAGAAAAAAACTGAACCAATGTGGGATAAAAAAAAAATCTAAGCGACCATAATATGGTCTGATAATGGTCCATAATATTATTTGAAACTGTTTTTGTTTGTCACAGTGCAGAAGCTCGCGATGATGCTCAGACAAAGACAATGACTCCCATTTGGGTCCTACATCTCACTCACCTCTTCTTTCCATTTTTTTTTTAAAAACTATGCAACTTCCAGTGTGTTTTTACTACAACCAATCACATTGCATCACACCACCCACTTACGGTGTTCTAACCGTGGCCACCCGGTTCATTTAAATTCTGTCACGCGATCTGTTTTTCATTTGTTCTGCAAGTGTTTTTGTCTCTTCATCTCTGTTCAAAAATCTGCACTACACTAACTTCACCAACAATGTTCCTGTTACATTTTAGTTGCATCATTACTACATCACTGCCATCATTCCTACACCTTTATTAAGTTCTTTCTGCTTTCTGATTCAACCATGTCCCATCTCCAAAGTTCAACTACCTTCTCCACGTTTACACAGGCAGTACCTCCTCTTTCACGGTTTCAGCTGCTTTCCTACTATATTGTACAAGTACTTAATACGTCTTCACATATTTTAGGGGGTAGTGGGGACATTCCTGAGTGAATCACTCACTTACCGAACCTTTTAATCATACTAAGGTGGTTGGGAGGGTGGTGCTTACTCAGCCGACGCTGTCCAAAGGCTGCATAATCCCTGAACAGCTCACCAGACCACCACACTAATAACCATTTACATTCACACCCAGGGTCAATTTGGATCCCCCGGTCAGCTTAAAGTGCATGTCTATGGACTATTGGAGTAAATCAAAGTACAGTACCTGGAGGAAACCCATGCAAATGATGGGAGGAGCATGCAAACTTCGCACAGAAATACTTGAACCTGGGAATGGAACCCATGGCCTCGTGCTGTGAAACGGACGTGCTAATCCCTTTGCCCCGTGCCGTCCCATCTTGTCAATCTTTACCTAAGAAATTATGATAACATTAGAATCATGTAATGACCTTGTTTTTCATTAGCAGGGACAGGGAAATTGGTGATAGTTGATGGTCTGATGGATGGAACCAAACACAGAGTGTTCCTAGAAGAAAATCTCTTTCGGATTTATCCGATTTATATCCAGGATTTTTTTTTTTGTTTTTGCCACATAATGTATAATTGTGACATCAGCGAGGCCTGGTCATTGGGGAACTAGTCCATTAAACTGTCATATTTTTGATAGTGCTTCAGTGTTCCCCTCTTTATTAGTCTCTTTGATATTGCAGAAACAAACAGAATGCTAACAGCTAACTGCAAATCCCAAAAGGACGAGATGTGCTCCATCAAAGCCCACATGATGTCAATTCACGCCTTAGCACTTGTTCCATGTGCAATCATTTGATGTACCCAATTAGTAAATGACTGATGTACAACACGAACATTAATTGGCAAGCGATTGTACTTGCCAGTTTTCTCAGTCTTGGTGGACTTTTTATCAGCATAAAAAAAAATAAATAAATAAAAAAAAAACGCTGGCAGATTTGTCATACCGACTGACGCTATTGAAATCTGACAATTACATGAAGTGAAGGATCTCACAAAGGCTTCATATCATGTAGATACTCATGCCTGTGCTTCCAGTCCAGAAATAAAGCCATAGTAGTTACATCTGTGTTCCACACTGGTGGCCGTTTAAAGCACGGCAGGCACGAAAGAACTTCTTCAAATGCATCCTTATCATTTTTGTATATGAGGAATAGACACAAAACCCATCAGGACAAGCACTTAAGGGGAGTACACGTGAATGCGAAAGCAGGATGAAGATGATGAAGATTGATGAAGGCAGATCGATCATATCCATTAGTGGTGCGGGAGTCCTGTAGTCCACTTGAAGTCAGAGAGGGGCTTTTTGCCAGAATGCGTGGGAGCCGCGGGCAGATCTCGAAAACCACTCGAGTCAGATGAGTGATGCTGAGAAAGCAGGAGGAGATCATCATTATTTGATGCAGTGGCAAGTGTGGGTGGCTGCGGATACACATGCATATATGCACACAGGCATTTAGGCAGGATGACAAAGCCGTTGTTCCCAATCATGTCTGATAAGAGTGGAGATAGTTCAGTCCTGTGAATGGCCAATAACACAATATATGAGCGTCTGCTATTTGTACTCTTGTTGTGTTGAATATGGATTTATATACGACCCGTTGCTGCTATGTTAGATGCATGGTGATTAGTATCATGTTGTCTTTTTCTTCCATGTCATTGATACACGTTCATGAAACACATTCAGGATTTTCATGTAACATTATACAGGGATCCCTCACTTTCTACGGTTAATTGGGACCGAGATCCCCCCGCAACCGCCGAATTCCGCAAAGTAGGATCAAAGCCCCCCGACGTCTGTGTACATGTATATGTGTGTATCTTCTTCTTCTCCCTTCGGCTTTTTCCCTTTCTCAGGAGTCGCCACAGTGAATCGTCTGATTCGCACATTTGATTTGGCAGAGGTTTTTACGTCGGATGCCCTTCCTGTCACAACCCTTTAGCAAGGGACAGAAGCACGCTGACGGCTTTGCAGCTACTCTTTACGAAAGTCAGCAATGGTTCTTTTACATGAACCTCTCACCATAGACAGTGAGAGACATGGCCCGCCTTTGATAACCCAGTTAGCTGCACTGGGGGTGGGGATGGGGGGGGGGCAGTGACAACCTTGTGGGGACTCGAACCCCCAACCTTAGGATCAGCGAGCCTGCGCCCTATCCACTAGACCACCACTGCCCCATATTCAAAGCTATAAATGCTTATAATAACAATTAAACATTCAAAAATAATGCATAACATGTAAATAAAATATAAATACACACATACAGAGACAGACGCAGACGCTCGTGCACACCTTCAGATGCACACCTCACATAAAAATCTAAGTCGTTTTGCTGCGGCATTTTGAGTTGTTTTTATTTTTTTGTTTTTGTTTGTTTGGGTTTTTTGCATAATTGGCCTTGTTTTCCGGAATTTTCTTTAACTTTTCCCCCTATTCTTCCTTAATTTCCATATTTTTGAATTCGATGAATACAGTATTTAAAAAAAAAAAAAAACATGATGCACTGAAGTCGCGTGAATTGAAGCGTGAAGTAGTGAGGGATCCCTGTATTATATTATTATAGTACATCCCTCGCGACTTAGTGCTTCAGTTTCTGCGGCTTCAGTGCGTCGTGGGGTTTTTCAAAAATATTCATAAAAAAAAAATAAAGCATTTTATTTTTATTATAAGCATTTATAGCGTTGACTATGTATTTATTGATATTATACACACATATACATATATATATATATATATATATATATATATATATGTATATGTCAGTTGGGGGGGTCGATTGGAGGTCACGGGGGGTTCTCTGTCCCCATTAACCGCGGAAAGTGAGGGATCCCTGTATTTCTGCTTCATCTTCTTCTTTTCCTTTTGGCTGTTCCCTTCAGGGGTCGCCACAGCGAATCATCTGCCTCCATCTCACCCTATGCTCTGCATCTTCTTCTCTTACACCAACTACCTTCATGTCCTCCTTCACCACATCCATAAATCTCTTTATATTTCTTCTTCATGCTTAATAATATTTTTCCCACCCACATTTTTAATTTAGGCAAAACTCATTGCATGAAGTTTGCTTTCTTAAATGAGACACGGTGTGCACAGTATGATCAGGGATAGTAAGTTATTGTTGTAAAACATGCATTCAATACATGGGACTGTTAAAATCTTATTTAAGGGTGGTTTAATTTTTGGCATGTTGTCTACATAGTTCAGTATTTTTCATAAAATCTACTGAAGCTTCTAGGCTTGCAGAGCTCGGCTGACAGTGTGGGATGATGTGGTGGTACACTCTGTATAGATTGTCAGTCCATAGAAGGGCCAGCATCTCACCATTCACACTTACAACGTAGGGCAATTTGGAAATGCCAGTTAGCCTCACGTGCCTGTCTTTGGTTGGATTATTGATTACGCGAGGAAACTGGAGCACCTCGAGGAAGCCCACACAAGCACAGGGAGAACCCGCAACCTCTATATGGAAATGAGACAAGGCTTGAACCCAGGATCTTCTTACTGTTTTAGCATTGTTGCTTGTATCGAGTCTATGTTTCACATATTAGTTGACGTAGATAAGGGCAGATGCCTGATTCACGAAGATATCATGTCTTATAGCTCACTTCTTATATTTTCTGTTGTGCCTTTATCTTAGCAATGAAAAACAGAGGATACTTTTTCATGCCTTCCTGACGTTTCATTTTACTGATGGATGAAAATTTTACATCATAGTTGTTATTAAAAATATCAATATTACTGGACACTTTGAAATTAAAAGGTTCTCTCTGATAATCTTTTCATATTTCATAAGACGGGCCACATTTTAATATTCAGTAAGGTTAAAGAGCCTTTTTAACTAATTAAAGGAGTAAAATTTTGGTAAATGTTCTCATGTAACACTCCGTTACATATGAGTATATATTTCTTATTAGGTGGTGTTTACTTAATATTTCGAAGGTGCAATCTGCTAAAATCTATTTGATAGTTCACAGTAGTGTGACTATTAACCCAGAGATTGCAAGTTCATATTGAGGTTAATTCAAAGAGTCCATGGGAGCTAATTGGCGAGGTTCTCAGAGATAGGGATGGCATACACTCACGTTCTTGTTGCTCACCGCGATTGCCTGCTAATCACGGGCGTCTTTGCCTGCTAATCATGAGCTCATTCGTATGAGTGGGCAGGTAGGATGTTCCCTCTGAGAGTATTAGACCCCGCCAAAATACGCATACGCAGCAGTTCGAAAAGAGGTGAGTGGTTTGCATTTCATGTCAAGGGGGGGGGGGGGGGTGCATCCTTTCGATCCTCCCTTATTGGTGGTGGTTGTGTGAGTGGGAATTTAATATGATTAAATTAAGTAGAAAGATAGGGGAAAAAATCTGAAAAAAAAAAATCTGAATCCACCAGTTCATATAAGTAAAGATAATGGCAATAATAAGAGTATGTATATAGTAAACAAATCAGGTATAAACTAGTAAACATCTGAATAAAATTAAATTAGGCACTTCTACAATTTATATGTAATTAATTTTACATACATTAAAATAAGAATGCCGTCTTGTATCTGAAAGAAGGGACATCTTACTATATACAGTATACATATGTAAAGTTGGCAGTGGTGGTCTGGTGGTAAAAGGCACTGGATCACTGATCCTAAGATTGGGGGTTCAAGCCCCACTCTCCACAGGTTGTCACTGTCCCCCCAGTGCAGCTAACTGGATTATCAAAGGCCGGCTATGTCTCTCACTGTCTATGGTGCGAGGCATGTAGAAGAACCATTGTTGGCATTCGTCAAAAGTAGCTGCATAGCCGTCAGCGTGTTTCTGCCTTGCGATGGCCAGTGAGCTGTCCAGGAGGGATTCTGCCCTCGCTAAGAGAGAGCGGATACATGCGAGGGCCAGTGATGCCACAAGCATGTCAACACACCAGAAAGCAGAAGCCATATGTAAAGTTCCCCGTGTTCGGCGTAAACACGAGATGATCACATGACTTTCCACTATTTTTTTTTTTTTTGCATTACAGTCTTGCTCCCTTGTGTGGGGAGAAATTGCTGTGTTTTTAATCTCACCATGAAAAAAGGTTCATGAAACAGTGCAATTTAGAAAGGACCATTAATATCTCCGGCTCACTCTTGATTGGACAGAGTTTCAAGTGCTGATGTTTAGTATAACGGCAGTGGTACATTTCACTGTTTGTATCGCTCTGCTTTCAGAAAGCTACGTAACTTCATTCATAGTGTGTGTAAATACTGAACCTGGGATTGCTGCTTTTTGTGCTTTCGCTTGCTGCCTACAACGTTGTCCGATCCAGTTGTTTAAGCGGCCTTTCCCATAATAAGATTTACTATGATAGGCCTGGATATTATGCTCGGAGAAAAAGATTCGAGGAACATGTAGAATATTTGTAAATATACAGATCCCAGGGGCGTTGCTGGACACCTGACTGAAGCACTCGATGCTCTAAGCACACTGCACTAGATTGTGAGCTCTGCTGTTGCCCTTGCATGTTGTGTCTTTGCTCCAGATTTTTATTAGTATTTGCTTTGCTATATCACTCTGAGTTTTGTCCTTGTTTTCTGTGTTTTTTCTGTTTTTTACTGCATTTTTTGATTAATAAAGCCCCGTTTTTCACCGTGGTGACCAATATTCTTCTACTGCCGACAGTATGACTGTAATATAACGTGGTTTTCTTCATCATGCTACATTACACTGACTTCATGCATGTGCTCCTGCAGCGATGAGTGAAGCTAATATTTCTGCCAAATTGTAATAATAATGAAATTCACTGGCTGACTATCAGCTGACTCTTTAGATGATCATATAAGATAATTGTAGGATTGCTTAATGGTGCCTCACCGGAGGCCAGACTCTAGTGCAGCGCCACCCCATCTCTTTTTCACTATGTCCTAGCAGTGTGTTTCACCCTCATAACCTTTGTGACCTCATAACCTACTGGCTGATCTACACACCATGTGATTTCACGACCAATAATGCAGCACTACGTTGGAATATTCCACTGGCAGAGTTTTATGCAGTGTTTATTATGTTAGTTTCACAGCAGTCAGGCCTGGGTTTGATTCCCAAGCTCAGGTGTTTCTGTGTGGAGTATGAATACTTTTGCCGTGTTTGTGTGGGTTTACTTCAGGTGCTCTGGCTTCCTCCCATAGTACAGAGACATACACGATATGCTAACTGGCTGTTTCAAATTGCCCCTAGGTGTGAGAGTGAGTAGCTGAGTGAGTATAGGCCCTGCGATGGCTTATAGCAAAGTGCTCGGGGTGTACCGAGCCCTCGTCCAGAGTCAGCCGAGATGGGCACCAGCCTCCCCGCGGCTCTAATTAGGATTAAGCAGCTAAGAAAATGACTGACTGAATGAATTAGCTTTACGCATTGCTTCTAGTTTGATAGTACAGTCGGCCCTCTTCTTACGAAATTAATCCGTTCGGAAGTTTTCGGAAGTAGAGGCTTCATGTAAAACGCTGGTTCATTCCAAGGCGCCCAAGACTACCCTTTAAAAATGATAAAAGCAGACCTTTTAATATTTTGTGTTGACCATGTCGTCTTAGCAGAGTTATAATCTTACAATGACCATGGCACCGGAAATCACTTTCTCCAGGAATCACATGCGTGCGCGCGTGTGTGTGTGTGTGTGTGTGTGTGTGTGTGTGTGTGTGTGTGTGTGTGTGTGTGTGTATGTGCGTGTGCGTGTATGCGCGTGTGTGTGCGCGTGTGTTGATCATATCTTCTTAGCAGAATTATAATTTTGCAATGGCCATGTCACAAGGAATCACTTTCTCCGGGAATCACACATACATGTGTGTGTGTGTGTGTGTGTGTGTGTGTGTGTGTGTGTGTGTGTGTGTCTGTGTGTATGTGTGTGTGTGCAGGCACGTGTGTGTGCTTGTGTACGCGCGTGTGTTGACCATGTCTTTGTAGTAGAGTTATAATCTTACAATGAACATGGCACCGGGAATAACTTTCTCCAGGAATCACACGTGTGTGTGTGTGTGTGTGTGTGCGTGTGTGTGTGTGTGTGTGTGTGTGTGTGTGTGTGTGTGTGTGTGTGTGTGTGTGTGCATGTGTGTGTGTTGACCATGTCTTATTATAATCTTACAAATATTTATGGAAGGTTAAAAGCCTGAGCCATAAAATACAGTTGGAATGACACACAAACATGAGTACGGTTCACACACAAACATGAACAAAGTTGGAACGACAGCGTCATCCCTTTCTAGCCAATAGGAGGCCAGCGGGGTGGGACGTTGAGTGATAGCCCATGGGAGGGAGCTGCGTCATCTCTCCTAGCCAATGGGAGGCCAGCGGGGCGGGATGTTGGGAGACAGCCAATGAGAGAGCAACTCGCGCATTGTTTGAATTTTTGAATGACGCGTTTTGTAAGAAGAGGTTGTTTCGTGTACAGAGGACGAAAATTTAGGAAAATGTTTTTCGTAACAGATTTTTCGTATTCAGAGGCTTTCGTAAGTAGAGGGCTGACTGTTATCGCTAAACCCTATTTTATTTTATTTTACTATATTTTATTTTATTTTTACTGTTAATGAGATGGTGGCTGGTGGATGTATGTAGTGCAGAGGAGTTTGGGTTTGGAAAATCAGCTTGTACTCCTGTGGTTCAGTTGTGTTGCATCACTAAAACTGTGCTCAACTGAAACAGAGGTCTTTATTTTTTTAGTGGAACAGGGTTATACATCACGCGACTGACTCTTGTTTGCATGAAATAAGACTTTGTGGGTAAAATAAATTAAACGCAAAGACAGTTATGGAATGAAAAATGAAAACATTGGAGATGATCTGTGTAATTTTTTTTACAGAGTTAATGCAGTGACTTAGGGGACTTTTGTGGAGTGTGAGATGCAAGGAAATCATCAGATGAGAATGACTGAACGGATGTAATGTTGCATTGTGGGACATGCAGTCTTCATGCCACCTTCCCATTCACTTTCCAACCTACTACTCTTCCACTCCAGTCTGTAGCCACCAGAGTTTTTTTTTTACTGGTTGCTGGACCTACTTGTTCACCATGCAACTACAGTAGAGCCCTGTTTTTTGTGATGGTTCGGTTCCGGCTCTTCTCGCGGATCATGAAAATCCGCGAGTTATTGACGCGGTTTTAAAACCCTATGTATAATATTACATGCGCTATATACTTTTATATGCGCTATATGCATATGCTTTTTAAACACATTCTATAGACAGTCTTACTCATTAATACAGTAATAATGCAGTAAAATGTAGTAATGATTAAGTAAAAACTATTTAATTTTATACTGTGATAATATTTATTAATAAGTAAAGCGCTTGGGCTCCTTACCAGAAGCTAGAGAAGATGCAGGGTGTTTGAGTGACATCATAGGGCTTTAATAATCATTAAAAACACACTAAAAAAGTGAATTCACAATTCAAGCAATCACGTTGTTGACGTGTGTGAAGGAGAAAAAAAAAAGAGGTGTACACATCATCTGCAACCAATCAGCAGGGTGGAGAAACAAAAGCTCTCAGCCATTGGCTAAACTTGAATGACGTGCCTGTAACTTCTGGGTTTGCCGCTAATCCAGAAATATAATAATAATGTAGTAATGATTAAGTATAAACTTAATAAAACTTTACTTCCAGGTTTGTCGTCAATCCGCGAGTACGCAGTTGCCGACTGTATACATAAAAGCCTAATAACCTGGATTGACCCTGTCACCCTCTAGAGATGGTTCCTGGATGGATGAAAGCCCCCAGTGCTCTTTCATGTGCAATTGAATGCTTCTTTTGTGCTTATGACAGATGTGCGTTTCAATTTTTTTCCATCATACATTTCTAGTGTCAACTGATGTGTGCTATATTGCAGCAGGAGGGGTATTGAGTTTCTGTCTCACTGTATATATTAATGTATATTTTGTACTGTATGGTTATTGTCTGTGTTTATTTCATAGCTGTATTAGAAACCAATGCTTGATACTTCTGTCATTATCATCCTGGCATACAGCAGCAAATTGAATTATTGTTTGTGCTTTCTGCGCAATAGTAACTGCAGGAGAATCACACTGTATCTTGTCCCAGCCCATAGAACCAAAACTCAGTGGTCATCCTCCTGCCATCTGGTAATGACACTCGCAATCTAACGAACCATAATGAGCCCCAGGGTTTGGGGCAGACTTTTCCATAGCTCCAGTTGGCAGCAGTGACTCAAAAGCAGCATGTTTTACATGCACCAATGGCACAGTCAGCAGTAACAATGTCTAACAGCCTATAATGAGGATGGGAAGAGGCATCTGCATTCTCCCTTAGATCCATTAAGGAGAAGGAATGCAAAATCTTCATACTTTCCATGCAGGGATCTTTCCCACACCGGCTTATTAAGCACTGATGAGCTGCATTGTCTGCGGTGTCAGAACAACCCATTTGCTTGTCAGCGGAAGGTTTGGAGCAGGAACAAATAGCACGATGATACAAGCTGAGAGGACTCCTGAAATCATAACAAGCTAAATGAATGAAGGTCAACAAAGTAAACATGATGAAGAACGCACACGGAGCAGACATTACAAATAACAGCTGAATATCATGACACATAGAGGAGGAATGCTGACCATGAGGACCCGAGTTGAATGCAGTCGCCTTCAAATGACGGAAAGAGGAAAGTTCGCCACAAAAGATTCGCACTAGTGTGTTCTTGCTGAATTACTATAGCTGTCTCATGGCAGAAGAATTACAGGCTTAAAGCCACTTCAATAAATTTTCCTCCCCTCCTTCTTGCTGGAGCAGAAAGGAAAAAAAAAAAGTACAAATTGTCACACATATAGACAAACCCTATAATCAAGTCTCTTATTGTGGTTTTAAGATGGCCGTCTCAAGCCTGTCACGAGCAAATTACTGTGAATTATAAGATTATTGTATAAGCTGTTGGAAAAGCTTTGTAGTAGGCTTTCTTTGTAATAAAAAATCAATCAAGCGAGATTTATTATCATCTGCTCACATGTCTGAGCATATTGTCGCCAATCTTCATACAGGAAATACACTTAAGACGAAGGATAATTAAGAAAGTATTACTAATGAGATGTGAAAATGGGTACACTATGAAACACAGCACTGAATGATTACTGTTTAACTTTATCGGCCCCAGGTGTGAACCTGGTCTTCATTCTTTCAGCAGCAGCTTTGTGAAGGTAGACATTTTGAGTATGTTCTTGGACATACCGAACGTTGTTGAACAAAGAATGAAAACAACTCTTTGTTTAAATTTTTCCAAGTACTACATTAGCAGCAGAGTAATTATTAATGCTTCAGCCCAGCTATCAGCCTCTAATTGTAGCTGTGTTTTCTCCAACAGAGTATTCCGATGGTTTTTGCTAAGGAGTTAAAAAGTGATGTCAGCGTAAGCAAAATATACGGTAGAACACTAAAAATGTCTAGCAACATCAGTGAAAGTAAATATCAGTGTTTACTTACCCTGACTTAATACAGTGGTGCCTCACCTTACGAAAGACCCAAGTAACGAAAAATCCAAGTTACGAAGCACATTTACCTAAAATTTCCGTCTCTGGATACGAAAAAAATTCACGTTACGAAACGTGACATCTCAAAAATTCAAACAATGCTCACTCGGTTTCGCAGCCGCCCAAATCCCCTGAAACGTAAATACACTTGTAGCATCCTGTATTTTGTTTTGAAATTGGCGTAATAGAGTTGCTCTCCCATTGACTATCTCCCAACACCCCGCCCCATTGCAACTTTATTTTTTGTCATTCATCATGGGCCCCAAGAAAGTGATTCCTGGTGTGAGTGAAAATAAGAAGTGGGCTCGTGGCATGCGGTTGAGTGATATCGCAAAGGAATATGGCCGAAACCCGTCTAACATTGGTAAAATATTGAAGCAGAAGGAGGCCTTAAAAGGTATACCTTTATAATTTTAAAGGGTTTAGGGGTAGTATTAAGGGCCTTGGAATGAATCACGCGTTTTACATGTAAAATGCGGCTCAACTTACGAAAAAATCAGGTTACGAAACCACTTCTGGAACGGATTAATTTCATAAGGTGAGGTACCATTGTATTGGACAATGTATTTAGGGATCCCTCACTTTCCGCGGTTAATGGGGACCGAGAACACCCCACGATTGTCGATTTCCGTGAAGTAGGATCGACCTCCCCTGACTGACGTATACATACATGTATATGTGTATATAATATCAATAAATACACATTCAACACTATAAATGCTTATAGTAACAATTAAACATTCAAAAATAATGCAAAGATGTAAATGACATATAAATACACACACAGATGCACGCGCATACATTCAGATGCGCACCTCACATAAAAATGTAAGTAGTTTTGTTGGGTTGTGTTGTTTATTTGGGGTTTTTTTCTCTTTTTTTTTTTTGTATAATTTGTCTTGTTTTGTGGCATTTTCCTTAACTTTTCCCCTATTTCTTCTTAATTTCCTTATTTTTTTATTTTGCGATCAATATTTTTGAAAAACCCGCGATGCACTGAAGCCGCAGAAACTGAAGCACGAAGTAGCGAGGGATCTCTGTATATGGGAATCAACATGGAACACGCGATACAATGTACAGTTGAACCTTGGTGGTCGAACACCAATTCGTTCCAAAGATATGGTCGATTACCGATTTGTTCGAAGAGTGAAAAAATATTTCCCATCAGAAATAGTTAAAAGTAGATTAATGTGTTCAGATGAATGTCTGCTTCCATCAGTACAGTTGTATAAACTTTGAAAACGAGGTGTATTTATGAAACATCAATATACAATACATACATTAATGTACAGAAAAGTAAAACATAATAATAATACGTAATAATTAACCTAATAATGTACTGTATTTGTTTACGGTACATACCTTTCCAGGTAAGATGTGTCAGCATACGTGGATAGATGGTGAGGGAGAGATGGGGAGGGGTTATTGCTTTGGGAGGGGCGTGGTGGTTTTTCCGTTATCTGTTTATTGGTTGCAGTTGATTCTTGACGTTCTCACGACTTTTCTCTTTTCCTTTCCAGTACAATTACTGCTGCTTTTCTTCGGACCCAGGGTTAAGGGTTGAAGTAGTCGTAATGTAATGAATAAACACAATACGCAGTACCACACTCGCGCTCAATGGCTGTTCAGAGTACTGAACACTGAGCAGCGTTCAACACACTCTACTCTGCTCCGTTCGAATTCTGATCATTTGTTCGAACACCAAGGCAGATTTTCCTCATATTTTTTAATCGAACTCCGATTTGTTTGACGAAAAAGTCTTTTGACCACCAAGGTTCCACTGTATTATGATATCTAGAGACCAATTTAATTTGTACTGTGATTCTCTAAGTATCGCGATTCATTAAATATCCTGATTACATCTTCCCCTGCTTTCTTGTTGCCATTCTCTAAAACCTTGAACCCTGTAGAATAAAGTTTGTTGATTGTTAATCCGACCCAAAAGGTAAAGGCTTGTTGGGCTTTTTCCACCTGAGCCATAGTGGCTCATCAGGCCGGTGCTTATCCCTGGTTTCCATAGCGTGAAGCAACCAGGAGTTCAACTCCTCTTGGATGGGACGCTAGTCCATCGCAGGTTATCTTCCCAGTATATTTTTACTGGTACCCATTTATACTGCTGGGTGAACAAAGGCACACTTGTGGTTAAGACCTTGCCCAGGGGTCTTAGCACAGTGGGGGTCTAACTGGGATTCGAACACACGACCTCCCGATCATGAGCACAGTACTCTAACTACTATGCCACCGGCTCCACAATCCTACCCAAATTTAGCAAATAATTTGCTTCTACCACATGGGATGATATGCTGCCTGATAAAATGTGGATAGTTTGAGTGTGGGTGGCATAGTTGCGTAGTGGTTCTCTGTGTGCCTACATGAGTTTCCTCCAGGTAGTCACAGTGCAAAGAGATGCACATAAGGCTAACTAACTGCTTTAGGTTGTCACTGAGTGTAACTGTTTGTGTGTGTTGGTCCTCTGTTGGTCTTGTGTGCTGTTTCAGGGTGTATTGTGCCTTTGCGCTGTATCAGAATTAGGTTCCAGCTTCTTCACGACCCTAATAAAGCAACTTGGCAAATTGAGTGAGCAAGTGAATTTGGTCTGATGAGCTGTTTCAGGGTGTATCCCACCCTTGCCCAGTGTCAGCTGAGACAGGCTCTCACCTCCGTGTGAGCCAAATTGGATTAAATGATTTGGCAAATGAGTGAGACAGTGATTATTGCACACTTGACCATCACACACGTATAAGCATTCTCTAAACATTGCATTCCAGATTTTGGTTCACTTTCTTGCAATGATGAGCTCCATTCTTCTGCGAAGGCTTTCCGCAAGGTTTTGGAGCGTAGCTTTGTTCATGCAGCCAGTAGAACTGGCGATTATGTTCGGTGAGGAGGCCTTGGGTGCAGATGGTCTTCCAGTTCATCCCAAAAGGGATGTCACCTCGACTGGGGTCGGCGTGAGGGTTCTGTAAGGTTTAAGTGAAAGGAAGCTCTGCCCTTTTCCACAGGTGGGGAAAGAACTGCATACGGGTGTTTTCAGAAATAGCTTTCAGGCATTTCATCTCATTTTTGAAATTGCTTTGTCCTTCATTAGGAGCATGAGGAGGCTGGATCCAATCCCAGCTACCTCCAACAAAAGCTGGATGCACTCTGAACAGCTCGCCAATCACACACACACACACACACACACACACACACACACACACACACACACACACACACACACACATTATTCTTACCTAAGGGCAGTTTAGAGTATTCACTTAGTTTACTTTGCATGCCTTTGAACAGTAGGAGGAAACCGGAGAATCCAGAAAAAACCCACACATGCATGAGAACTATATGCAAACTCCACACTGAAACACCTTTACCTGGCGTGGGTCTCAAACCCAGGATCTTCTTGCTGTGAGGTGGAAGTGCTATGCCACTGTGCCACCCACGTTTAGCCATATAATGCGTTGAGTTTACCTTTTCTGTAATTAATGGATTAGTGAAAAATGCCAAGTGGATTTTTTTTTTCACTGAAATTCCACAATACTACTGCTCATCACCTCCTTATTTCCTTGTTTAAATGTCTGTATTTTTTTGTTGTTATACAGGCTTGTATGTAATAGCAACATGAAGAAATCTCTCCCATATGTCACCATAGTAGGTGCTCGGTGGTGTGTGTGTGTGTGTGTGTGTGTGTGTGTGTGTGTGTGTGTGTGTGTGTGTGGGGGTAACACAAAAATTAAAAGCAACCCACAGTTGTCTTCTTTGCAAAGTCCCTATCTTTCATCGCTGAGCCTGTTTTGCCTATAGTGATCTGCCAGTGAGAGTTACAAAATCCTTCACTAAAAAAGACACGTGGCGGTGAACAACCAACATATTTATCTGTAATTTGTTTCCTCTTGTTAGTGTAACCTGACAGCGGTAGCATACAAACACTGCATGGGTCCAAGTTGTACAGCCATGGCATGTTTGTCAATTTAAATTTTGAATAAATGAAAATGTATTAAAAAGTGTTTTGAGATTTCACTGAATTTCTCTGAATTTTACACTTACACTCATGCATACGTATAAATATATAAAAAAAGAGCAAACACAAAACAAGGGCAGCTCAAATTTGACATTGATAGCAGAAGTGGATTGAGTTGCTTGGTTAAATGGAAGTGAGTGATGTCTTGATGTGACACATCTGGTGTCAAAAAGCCTTTAAGAGGTAAAGTAAAATTAAAAATTTAAAGCGGCCCCAGTGCTGAGCCATGGGGAATCTTCTGAAGATTTCCTTGACATTTGCAATGCCAAATGCTTGTCTTTGTGATACTTGTTAATGTATTTTTGTTATTTCATGCCTTGTGATTCAGAAAGTTGATACTTTTTTTGCATTTGTCTCCACATGGTTGGTTGTATAATTTTTGTTGTATGCTTTGCACATTTATGTCCTCCAGTAATTATTATTGTTCAGTGTGTTTGCATTTGACCTTCATGTGCTGGTCTTTTTCTATGTATATTGATGTTTATCTGTGCTTGTGTGTGTCCTGCCAGCTTTTGTAACACTCCTAAATGGCGACCAGGCACAGGACGCCATCCGATCACTGAACCAGACGTCGGTGCGTGGCCGGGACATCAGCGTCCAGCTGCAGCCCACCGACTCACTGCTGTGTGTCACCAACCTGCCTCACACATTCACAGGCACTCAGTTCCAGGAACTAGTGCGCACTTATGGAAACATTGAGCGCTGCTTCCTCGTCTACAGTGAGCTAACAGGCCACTCCAAGGGCTATGGCTTTGTGGAGTACATGAAGAAGGACTCAGCCTCCAGGGCTCGTTTGGAGCTGCTAGGTAAAGTACAGGGTGACCGCTTTCTTATGGTGCATTGGAGTGACGTCAACCAGCTCAGCACAGCCCAGCACATCCACTCCAAGTGCCTGTGTGTGGAGCGGCTGCCCATGGACTTTGACAGCTCAGAAGAGCTAGCACACATCTTTTCGGAGCACTACAAACCCGTCTTCTGCCAGGTGAGCTGCAGAGAGAGGAGTGTGGGTTAGCTTTTGAGTTAGGTTTAGAAACTTATACATATGCAGGGCTGGTACTGGAAAAATAGCTTTCGCACCTGCATGTCTTGTTAATAAACGTACTTGCTATAATGGAGGGAAGATAATTTTTGCTGTGTAAAATTACCAACCTATTATGGGTTCTCACTGCAATTTACAATTTATGATAGAACCTCCCTTCTTTTGTGTGTATGTGTGTTCATGTCACACTACTATTACTCTATCAGACATCTTGACAACAGTGTACTTTGGATTTAAAAACACTTGAAACTTTCAATCTTTAGCATAAGTACATGTGTTGCTCTCTAACCTGTCAATCTCTGCAAAACAATTCTCCAGCCAGTTCTGAATAAATCGTATGATGCTGGTTCATATATTTTTTTTCTGTCTTCATCTAAATCAAAACCTTTTAAAACCCAGAGGCCAGGACTGATGTAAGTCTTGCTTGGAGAAGTGTTTTTAGCCAACACAATAATCGATACTCACACCCTCACAAAAATATGGAGCTCCAGAGCAACACCCACACCATAGTCACACTCAGAACTGTTGGAGGTGGATGAAGATCACCAGGCTTTGACCGCTCTACTCTGAATCACTGTAAGCTTTTAAGCATTAGCTTTACTTTTTACAACTCAATTATGTAGTAGCCCTCTGTTCGTTTGCATATGGAAGCCATTTTTTTACTGATTTAGTTTTACATAATGATGCGAGATGCTTATATTTCTGGGATGTTAACCCTGTCCTAAGTTGTGACACTAGTCATTTTAAAGCACTCTCTATTATTTCATCTTTTTTTTTTTTACTTGGTGTAAAAGAACATGTAAGAGCTCTGAGAGTTGACCGACAGTTCTTGAAGTTGATGTTACAAGAACTATACTATGAGCAAGCAGAAGAATCTGAGTGATGGTGAGGTATGTGCTTACCAAAGAAGTTCCATGGAAGGAAAACCAGGGAAATGGCAGGAGTTTCTTGAGGCTCATTTTTGCCCATGGACAATTATGTCCAGTCTGATTCCTCAGAAAAGCTACTGAGGAAAGACGCTTCAATCTTATATAGCTCCCACTGTCACAGAAGATGAGCCGAGCAGGAGCTAAAGGAAATGGATTTCATCCATCCATCCGTCTGTATTTATTAGTGCATTTTTTTTTCTCTACAAAATACCAAAGGAACACCAAATTTGGTGTATGGTTCCACCTTAGGGGCAAATAAGGTTGGATTGTGTATGGGCAACCTTGACCCTGTATCAAGGTTACTTTTTCTATGTTGCACTGCTCAAGGCTTGAATGCACAATAATTTTGAAAGTAAATTACATAGGATCACCAAATTTGGTGACTGATTTCCTCTTAGAAATGTCTTGGTTGGCATTATATAGGTCACCTTGACCTCGTTTCATTATCACAACAGTCAGATCAGTGAATTTTTCTACATTGGGCTTGTCGAGGCTTGATCAGATGATGATGTTTTTATATAAATCATTTGGTTGACTGTTGTGATCAGACAGTAAGGATCCCATTCATGTTGTCT
Source organism: Plotosus lineatus (assembly GCA_024760905.1). Lineage (NCBI taxonomy): Eukaryota > Metazoa > Chordata > Actinopteri > Siluriformes > Plotosidae > Plotosus > Plotosus lineatus. Next base: position 14,630,796 of record CM045741.1, on the reverse strand, counting down.
GACTGCTTCACTCTTGACTCTTTACCCTTGAATGAGTCCAATGAATCACTGTTCATTGTAACCAATAAGTGCAAAACAGTGCTGGGTCCTAACCTAGGTCCTAGAGGGACTCCTGTCCTGCACATTTTAGTGTTTCCCTGCTGTATCATATCTACATACTTCAAGTCATGAGGAGCTATTTATTAGATAATTTGATAAACACAGAGAAAACACTAAAATGCACAGAGCAGAGTGTCATCCAGGAACAGAGTTGGGAATCCCTGTTCTACGATATGATGCCAGATCATCTATCGTCCAAAGAAATGATGTATATCCCAGCTGACACTGGGTGAAGGCAGGGTACACCTTGAACATCTCACCAGACCATCATAGGACAACACACACAACGGTTCACACTTACATTCACATCAGGCAGCAATCTGGGATCACATCAGGAATGAGTACATTAGAGGGACAGCACATGTTCGAGGTTTTGGAGACAAAGCCAGAGAGGCAAGATTGAGATGGTTTGGACATGTACAGAGGAGGGATAGTGAGTATATTGGTAGTAGGATGCTGAGGTTAGAACTACCAGGCAGAAGGCCTAGAGGAAGCCAAAGAGAAGATTTATAGATGTGGTGAAGGAGGACATGAAGGTAGTTGGTGTAAGAGAAGAAGATGCAGAGGATAGGGTGAGATGGAGGCAGATAATTTGCTGTGGTGACCCCTGGAGGGAACAGCCGAAAGGAAAAGAAGTCGTCGTCTTTGGACTGTGGAAGGACACTGGACTTTCAAAGTAAACTTACACAGGCATGGAAAAAACATGTAAACTCCACACAGTACACAGGTGCGCTTGGAGCAGAGAAGCTCATGGCTCCACAAGTGGCAGGTTGGTGGTGTTGGGACTTGAGCCCCAACCTTCTGATTCATGACCTTAATCACAGAGAGAATAAGTGTTGTGATTTTCTGAAAAAGTAGTGCACTCTTCTTTTTACTGCCAAGAACATAATCAGTAAAGTTCATAATTCAAACGAATAAAATATCCAGAAGAAGGTAATTCACACCAAAAGCCCTTCTGAGGCATCAGAAATTCCAGACGGATTCTGTTGGAATCGGCGCAAACAGTTTCGACCAATAACACTGCGAGTGTTCATTACATCTGGACAAATGAGACACGGTGGGGGTTTTTTCTACACTGTCGGGCTGGTTTTTAGTGTATAAATTAAGATCAGGTGTATCTGCTAACTTGTCTCAGTGCATTGGGGTGCCAGATTCTACTTTATGAGCAAAGTTGCCGTTGCTGTACCTCGCCAGTTTGCAGTCACCATCAAAGACATGCCAGAAAGTAGAGACTGCATAATGATAATTTCTGTAACTGATTTTATCTGAGCTCAATGAGTAGGCTACATTAAATTCAAAACAACATTTGCAAAGTTAGCCAGCATCGCTTATGTCTTTCAGACCTGCTGTTTTATGGACGAATGGTCACTTTCGTCAGTGGTAAGAAGTTTCTGTGGATCATGAGTCTTCTGTTGTGTTCTCGATTGTTGACAATCACACTTCAGAAACGGAGGCAGTGCAAATTGGCAAATGCAAACATTCGCTTATGTTTTAACTCACACCTACATCTCGAATGCTGTGTAAACTGGGCTCTGATGGGATGTGGTCAGACAAGAGATATTTCTTGGAGATTTAGGAAGTGAAGCTAGCATTGGTGCAGCATACAATGCAATGCAGGCAGTGGGTATGTTATATGGCCACAAGCTGTAAAAATTTACTTGGAACAAAAATCAAAATCAGTTTGCTTTACAGAATGTTTGTTTCATAGCCAGAGACACCAACAGAAAAACTTGTTTTGCAGTTTATACAGAAATCGCCAACAATTCTATTCAACTATCATAGACTGTCCGAAGACTTAACCATAATGCTGTGAGTGATGCAATTTCTCTGAACTGCTTCTGTTTCTTTCCACCTGATAAATATTAAACTCGATCCATATCTTTCAATTTTTGATCTTGGCAAATTAACATTATATGAGGATCACACAAGAAAATACACACAATATAGTTGAAAGAAAATATGATGTCATCATATGAGGATTTTTTCAGTTTGTGTCCAGAACGGATGCAGATTCTTGTTCTTGGCTGATACAACTGGAACATGAGATCATCTTTATCTATCGTAGCCCGTCCACTGCAAAGCTCATTTTATCTTTATTGGAAATTGAGATGTTTTTCACAGTATTTTCACAATTTGACCAATGGATGGATAAATCTGTGAATTAATTTCAGTGAAATTTCTCTAACTTTGTTGGTCAACAAGTATTGGTTGGGTAAAAGCCAGACCTTTTCCCATTCAGTATGTTCCAAGTAGGGCGGTGCTAGCCTGTTGGTAAAGGTGCTGGATCACTGATCCTAAGGTTGGGGGTTCAAGCCCCACTCTCCATGGGTTGTGATTATCCTCCCAGTGCAGCTAACTGGCTTATTAAAGGCCGGCCATGTCTCTCACTGTCTACGGTAAGAGGTTCATGTAAAAAAAAAAAAAAAAAAAAAAAAACCATTGGAGGCAGATCATTCGCTGTGGTGACCCCTGAAAGGGAACCGAAGAAAGGAAAAGAAGAAGACAGTTGTAAAGCATGATTATTTGAGTTGCCATAGAAATCTTTGGAGTAACAGTAGCATAGCAGTTCGCACTTCTACCTCACAGCAAGAAGGCAAGGAGGTCCCAGCTTCCATCCCTGTGGTTGGTGAGGGAGTTTTTGTGTGGTGTTTGCATGTTCTCCGTGTCATGTTGCTTCAGGTTTTCTTCCTCATGTGCCAGTCCAAAGACATGCACATTAGGCTAATTTGCTCCATCGAATTGTCTCTTGGTTTGAATGTGAGTGTGAAAGTTCTGTAACTGTAGCTACGCAGTTGCATGATACTACTGAGAGGATGAGTTTAGACCTGGCAACCTACCTTTTGCAAACTTCAGCAAAAAACTGTGATGATAGTCACCAAGAGCTGAAAAATAGTTGTAAAGACACATACATCATGACATGGAGTAGTTTATAGGATTTATTATCTAATATTAAAGCTGATCACCTCACAGTCAGGCATACTGAAGAAAATTTAATGTGAAACAGTAACGATGTTACATTATTAATGTGAGCACCAGCAGTTCATACTGTTGTGTAAGTAATTACATTTATAATCCTGCTGATATTTCTCTAAGTTGTTGTTGGGCCCCCCTTGCCCCACTCTTATACAGTGAGTGGGTGTGTAAGATGTACTTTCAAGTTACTCTGTCTCTCTGTCTGTCTGGTACATTTTGGTGTCTAAGGTGTTTGCTCTGATGATGTCAGCATTGTTCTGAAGTAGAGAAAATGAGCGAGGTCGCCTCCACATGGAAGATTCCAGACATTAGAGCTGTCTCGGGCGACACTCTAGCGAGCATGGTGAATAGGAATGCGTGGGCCCCACGCACAGAGATATTAGCTAGTAATTTGCATAATTTTGAGCACTTCCTAGTTTCTGTTCATCATACTGTATTAGGCTGGGATTATGGTTCACTTGGTTCTCTTTTTGCTTCGCTGTATTTTTCTGGGTGACGTTATTTATTCATATTTTAAAGTAGATGCAGAACACACAGATGTGATTGTAATATGTCTGTCCATTCAGTAATTCTCTATCGTAAGCAGGTACTACCAACTGAAGACATTTTTGTAGATTTTATAGACTCAACTTAGTTACTATATTTAAAATACTATATCTGATATTTCATCATTTTATAATGGATTTTCTGAACATGTAACTCCGTTGTCCAATAAGTAGTACAAACCTTATAAACATTGAACAATATAACGTTGAGTCATACTAAATAACTTCCATGACACCCTCAGATATTTCCTCCAAGCTTTACATAGATTTTCAGTGTTCAGAGAAATGCTCATACTCCCAGCATGCACCTCTGCTGTATAAGACTCAAAAGAAAATCCTTTAAAAATGTAAATGGTTAATACTTAATGTAGAAAAACATCACACCGCTACAGTATATAAAGTGTGAATATGTGCATTCAAATATGGGATCATCTCTGGTCTAATGGCTAGAGAACCGAAGTTGTAGTAATTAATTAATGTACAGGGATCCCTCACTTTCCGCGGTTAATTGGGACCGAGGACCCCCCCTACCCCCGCCCCGCGTGCAACCGCCGAATTCTGCGAAGTAGGATCGAGTCTCCCTGACTGGCGTATACGTACATGTATATGTATATATAATGTCAATAAATATATATTCAACACGATAAATGCTTATAATAACAATTAAACATTCAAAAATAATGCATAAGATGTAAATAAAATATAAATACACACACATACAAACGCGTGCACGCACACACACAGATGCGCATGCATGCACTCAGATGCGCACCACACATAAAAATGTAAGTGGTTTTGATGGGGGGTTTTGGGTTGTTTTTTGTTTTTGTTTGTTGGTTTTTTTGTTTTTGTTTTTTTGTTTGTTTTTTGCATAATTGGCCCTGTTTTGCGGCATTTTCCTTAACTTTTCTTAAATGGTTTTGTGTGTGTGTGTGGGTGTGGGTGTGTGTGTTTTGGCCACCAATTGATTTGGCAAACGCTTCAAGGTGTACCACGCCTTTGGCCCGTGTTGGCTGTGATAGGCTGTACCCTTCCTGTGAGTCTTATTTTAGGATTAAGGATATCAGCAAATACAATGCTGTCTCTGCACTCACCACAATTTTAGAGAACTGTCATGAGTGTGGTGGCTGCAGGATTAAATCATGATGATCTTCAGGGAACTTGGTGGATTTGTGATGATTGCACTAATCAAGGCAAAATTTTCACTGTTATAATTTTGTCATGATTATTACAATGTGTTACGATTTGACACCAATCATGATAGAATGCTGAAGGCTTTCTAGAGCACAGAGAGCTCAACAGACCTTAACGGAGCATGACAGACCTTGATGTGCCATCGTCGAGCCATTGATGAACGTGGAAACACAATATTTTCAAGTTTCGTCTCTTGGATGTACACCGTGTCCTTTTTGTACCCAAATTGTGCTCCAAACATGATCATAATTCATGGAGCTCTGTGCATTTTTGAATCATGGAGATTGAGAAGATCATGCTCCAGTGTAATCCCATGGAGGTCCACTGGTTTCCAATCCTATGAATTGTGCTCGTGACACATGACGGGCTAATTAGATTTCTGAATTAGTATGCAGGTGTGTAGGTATTCCTTTTAGACTGGATTAGGATTGTAGTTCAGAGAAGTGTAGTCATTCCTGTTATGCATGTATCTCAGCCAGAAATGAAGTTATAGCACTTCTGGTTACCCTCAGAAGTGAAAAGGAGAAAATCGGATTTAAAGATTTTGTTCCAACTGCAGCACACGAGCAGACATTTTGACAGCCTGTATCTGATTACAAACTGAATTGATGAATCTCATGTCAGTTTTGCTGTGGCTTGGAACTATACCACTACTTGATCAAAGGGTAGCATTTACTCTGTGAAGAAATCATATTTAAACCGCAAGGTTTTATATATCTTTACGCAAAGTGATGGGTTTTACCACAGTGTTGGATAAACTACAACTTCATACAACATACTCTGTGCACAGTATACACACACTTATGTTAAACACTAATCGGCCATAACATTAAAATGAGCTCCACACAACACAGGGTGTGCTGTCGTATCTTACATTTTGCAACATTTGGCTCTTATCCAGACCAACTTGCAATTTCCTTTTATATATACAACTGAGCAATTGAGGGTTAACCTTGATAACCTTGTTAACCCTTGACGGTTGTGCCTTGCCAACAGTGGTGATAGTAGGGATTGAACCACTGACCTACAGATCAGTAACATATCATCTTATGCACAAAGCCACCCCTGCCCCGGTGGTCTTGCACTAACCAGTTTACAGCACATCCTTTAATTCCTATAAATTGCAAGCTGGGGTGTCCATGGTTTGGACGTTTTTAACCAGCACATTCCACAGATGGGATTATTGCATTTACAATTTTTGTCAAGCCATTCCAAAATAGTTTTTCAGTGTTTTTTTTATTTTCCGATGAATATTTTTGAACAACCCGCGGAGCACTGAAGCCGTAGAAACTGAAGCACGAAGTAGCAAGGGATCAATGTATGTATGTGTGTATATACAGGGATCCCTTACTTTCCATGGTTAATTGGGACCGAGATCCCCACGCCACCATCGAAATCCGCAAAGTAGGATCCCCCCCCCCGACATATACATACATGTATATGTGTATATAACATCAATAAATACATATTCAATACTATAAATGCTTATAATAACAGCTAAACATTAAAAAAAATAACAAGATGGTATTGCATGAGAAGAAGACAACGCACATACATACGCGCGCAGATGCACGTGCACACACAGATGCAGCAATATATATACATATATACAGGGATCCCTCGCTACCTCACGCTTCAGTTAATGCGGCTTCAATGCATCGCATTTTTTTTTAAATAAATCAATAAATATCAAATTAAAAAAGTAAGGAAATTAAGGAAGAATAGGGGGAAAAGATATGGAAAATGTCACAAAAACAAGGCCAATTATGCAAAAAAAAAACCCTAAACAAACAAAAAACAATCCAAAATCTTACATCAAAACTGGACACATTTTTGCATCAGTGTGTGCACGTGCATCTGCATGTCTGCGCACATGTATGTATGTATGTCGTCTTCTTCATACCATCTGTATGTGTGTGTACAGACGCTCCCCAGCTTACTAATGAGTGAGGTTCAGGACAGCCGTTTTTACATGAATTTGTTTGTAAGTCATGACAGGGCATTCTTTAGAGGGGAACGTATGTTTAAACCTTGTATAAGTAATCTATACGAGTTTGTACTGTATACAATCTCTCTCACTCTCTCTCTCTCTCTCTCTCTCTCTCTCTCTCTCTCTCACTCAAACACACACACACACAGACACACACACGGGCAACACGACACCTGGACAATTGAACTGATCAGCTTCCGTGTTTAAACTCCTGGTTCCTCTCAAGCACAGCACAGCGGATCTGATCAGATTTACAGAGTTTGACTCTTATCCAGTTGATTATAATACTGGAGTCAATTTGTTTCTTGAACGTTTTGGCAGGAGTTCAGAAAAGTATCATTCTGCTTCTCTTTCCGGACCTCTGGTGTAAAGCACGTATCAGCCACACCCACCTCTGCTGGAGCCTAGTATTAAGTGTACCTCAGGATAATGTTATCGTATTTCTCATCATATTTCTTCTTCTTTTTCTTCTTTTCCTTTCGGCTTTTCCCTTCAGGGGTCGCCACAGCAAACCATCCGCCTCCATCTCACCCTATCCTCTGTATCTTCTACTCCAACTACCTTCATGTCCTCCTTCACCACATCTGTAAATCTTCTCTTTGGTCTTCCTCTCGGCCTTCTGCCTGGTAGTTCCAACTTCAGCATCTTACTACCAATATACTCAATATCCTTCCTCTGTACATGTCCAAACCATCTCAATCTAGCCTCTCTGGCTTTGTCTCCAAAACCTCGAACATGTGCTGTCCCTCTAATGTACTCCTTCCTGATCCTATCCATCCTCGTTACTCCCAAAGGGAACCTCAACATTTTCATCTCTGCTACTTCCAGCTCTGTCTCTTGTCTTTTCCCCAGGGCCACTGTTTCTAAACCATACAACATCACTGGACTCAACACTATCTTGTACACTTTTCCTTTCATTCTTGCCGATACGTTCCGATCACACATCACACCAGATACTTTTCTCTAACCATTCCAACCTGCCTGCACATGCTTCTTCACCTCTTTTCCACACTCTCCGTTGCTCTGGATTGTTGAGCCTAAGTACTTAAAATCCTCCACCCTCTTTATCGCTGCTCCCTGTAACCTCACCGTTCCTTTTGGGTCCTTCTCATTCACGCACATGTATTATGTTTTACTGAAGCTAACCTTCATTCCTCTCCTTTCCAGGGCATACCTCCACCTCTCTAGATTTTCCTACATTTGTTCTCTGCTCTCACTACAGATCACAATGTCATCACATTGTCAGAAAATCTACTGCTACCTCTCCTTGACACTTCCATACCTCCACCGGTATGTCATCAGGACCAACTGCCTTTACATTCTTCATCCTCTTCAATGCCCTCCTTATTTCACCCTTACTAATCTTTGCTACTTCCAGGTCCTCAACAGTCACCCCTTCTACTCTTTTTTCTCTCTCATTTTTCTCATTCATCAGCTTTTCAAAGTGCTCTTTCCATCTTCCCAGCACACTTCTGTCATCAGTCAATACATTTCCCACCCTATCCTTAATCACTCTAACTGGCTGCATGTCCTTTCCATCTCTATTTCTCTGCTGTGCCAACCTGTATAAATCATTTTCTCCCTCCTTACTGTCCAACCTAGCATACAAGTCATCATACACCCTCTGTTTGGCCTTTGACAACACTAACTTTGCCTTACGTTGTGTCTCCCTGTACTCCTGTTTACTCTCTTCGGTCCTCTCAATGTCCCATTTCTTTTTAGCTGACCTCTTCTTTTGTACACACTCCTGCACTTTCTCATTCCACCACCAAGTCTCCTTATCTACTGTCCTTCCAGAGGACACGCCAAGTACCCTCCTACCTGTCTCCCTAATCGCATTAGCTGTGGTTGTCCAGTCATCTGGAAGCACTTCATGACCACCCAAAACCTGTTTCAACTTCTCCTTGAAGACAACACGACCCTCTTCCCTTTTCAGCTTCCACCACTTTGTCTTCTGCTCTGCCTTTGCCTTCTTCACCTTCCTCACCATCAGCATCATCCTGCACACCACCATCCTATGTGTTTGGCAACACTCTCACCCACTACTACTTTGCAGTCACTGCCTTCCTTCAAATTACATCGCCTACACAAGATGTAGTCTACCTGTGTGCTCCTACCTCCACTTTAATAACTCACCCTATGCTCCTCTCTCTTCTGGAAGAAAGTATTCACCACAGCCATTTCCATCCTTTTTGCAAAATCGATCAACATCTGTCCTTCTGTGTTCCTGTCCTGCATACCAAACCTGCCCATCACTTCCTCGTCCCCTCTGTTGCCTGTACCAACATGTCCATTGGAGTCTGCCCCAATGACCACTCTTTCACCTCTGGGGGTATTCTGCATCACTTCATCTAACTCGCTCCTGAATCTATCCTTCTCTTCTTGCTCACATCCTGCCTATGGGGCATAAGCACTAACAACATTGAACATCACACCTTTGATTTCTAACTTGACACTCTTTTCACTTCTAGAACATTCCTGACAAACCCCTCCTTCAAGATGACCCCTACTCAATTTCTCTACCCATCCACACCATGAAAAACAGCTTAAACCCTGCTCCTAAGCTTCTGGCCTTGCGACCTTTCCACCTGGTCTCCTGAACACACAGTATGGCCACCTTCCTCCTCTACATCGTGTCAGCCAGCTCTCTACCTTTTCCTGTCATAGTTCCAACATTCAAAGTCCCTACTCTCAGTCCTAAACTCATGCTTTTCCTCTTCTCTCTCTACCTACGGACACGCCTCCAGCCTCCCCTTCTTCGACCTCTCCTTCTTCGGCCAACAGTAGTCCAATTTCCACCAGCACCCTGTTGGTTAACAGCACTGATGGTGGTCGTTGTTAACCCGGGCCTCGACTGATCCGGTATGAAATTTGTCTTTACGGTTTGCATTTTGTATTTTGGCAAAAGTTTTACGCCGAATGCCCTTCCTGTCGCAACCCTCTGCATTTATCTGGGCTAGGGACCGGCGTGAGGGTGGGCACTTGTTTGTGCCCCCCTTATGGCTGCATTTGTTTAATCATATTTCATACTTATATTTATGATATATAGTTGGGGCAGTGGTGGTCTAGTGGTATAGGGCACTGGATCGCTGATCCAAAGGTTGGGGGTTCGAGTCCCACTCTCCACAAAGTTGTCATTGCCCCCCCCCCCCCCCCCCAGCTAACTGGGTCATCAAAGGCGGGCCATGTCTCTCACTGTCTATGGTGAGAGGCATGTAAAAGAATCATTACTGACTTTCGTAAAGAGTAAGCTGCAAAGCCGTCAGCGTGTTTCTGTCCCTTGCAAAAAGGGTTGTGACAGGAAGGGCATCCGACGTAAAAACCTCTGCCAAATCAAACGTGCGAATCAGATGATTCGCTGTGGCGACTCCCAAGTAAAAGGGAGAAAGCCGAAAGGAAGACAGACATTTATGATATATAGTTCTGTAGATTTTATTATATTTCTATTACTACTTGTTCTTCAATTTAATTTCACTTTCACTTTTGACCTGTTCATATCTCCAGATGTTTTTGATGTTATGCATCTGTATTTATATTTTATTTATATCTTGTGTTTTTTTATGTTTTATTGTTAATTTAAGCATTTATAGCATTGAATATGTATTTATTGATATTGTATACACATATACATGTACGTATACGTCTGTCTGGGGTGGGGGGTAGGATTGTGATCATACTTCGCGGATTTCACTGGTCATGTGGGGATCTCGGTCCCAATTAACCGTGGAAAGTGAGGGATCCCTGTATATCAGCTATGAGAGTCAGTGGTGGTCTAGTGGTATAGGGCTCAGGATCCCTAATCCTAAGGTTGGGAGTTCGAAGTCCCACTCTCCACAAGGTTGCCACTGTCCCCCCCAGTGCAGCTAACTGGGTTATCAAAGGCCTGCCATGTCTCTCACTGTCTATGTTGAGAGGTTCATGTAAAAGAACCATTGCTGACTTTCGACAAAAGTAGCTAAAAAGCTGTCAGCATGTTATTAATCGGGAGTCGGAGTCCCCTGAGGCAGTCCGTTCACAGTAATGTTCTGGCAACTCCTGCAGCGGCACTGGAACCCAGTCGTATCGGCTGGGTAACAGCCTGTCCTTCATTACTCCCTAGCCCGGCTCTGAGCACTGGAGAGTATCACGAGCCAGGATACAGCCAGAGCGTAGCCATAGTCCTTCGTGACTGACGGAGGCCTACTTAATATCATCTGTGCAGTAATTCGCTGCTGTATTTTTTATTTACTTTTCTTTCAATAACTAGTTCAATTTGGATTTCTGACATCTCTCCTGGGATCTAAAACAGGATTTTTCTTGTCAATGCGAGGTGGACAGCTGATAGTCTGTTATGTGAATCCAAAATAAATAATAAATCCCCAGGTTTAATTGATAGACACCTCAAACAGGTAATTATGCTCCGATCTGACATGGAATGAACGAATTGCGGACGACTTTAGGCACAGCTCTGTGCTGCTCTCCTTCTCTCTCTCTCTCTCTCTCTCTCTCTCTCTCTCTCTCTCTCTCTTGCTCTCTCTCTCTCTCTCTCTGTCTTTCTCTCTCTCTCTCTCTCTCTCTTCCAAATAGTACAGGCTGAAATAGCGGCTGTCCCATAAGCAAAAACTGAGCAGCTTATACTGAAATATGTACAACTAATTCATTCATAATTCACTGGAATCGAGACAATCAGCTGGAGGCTACATGTAAAATATACAGAGAAAAAAAACACGAAGGGTCATTTAAAGAAAGCACTTGGATTTGTTTTTAATTTACATTTTCATGGCAGGTTCAATACTCTCATTTTTTAAAAAAATAATGTTTCAATAATAAAAGTCCACATAATCTCAGACTCATAATAAATATTTTATGATCTCCTTGACATACAGAGGCATTCTGTAAACAGAAATTTATGAATGCAGTCTCCAGTGTCAGTGCAGCCTTTCCATCACAGATGGTAAAGGAAATACAAGCAGATGTTTAATTATTACCTATGGAAAGAGTTTCAGATTCCAGCACTTAACAGTCTCCCAGTTTTCCATCACAGGAAAGTCTTGAGGGAAGACAGCACTTTGCTCTGCAGTATATCAGTAACATGATGAGAAGCTTTTTTTTTTTTTTTTGGTCTTAGTGAATTTAAAGTAGAGACAAACGTGAGGCTGATAAAGGACTGATGTTTTCCTGCTATAATACAAACTAAATTCTAAATGGTGGAAATAAAATGATAATGGAAAGAAAAAAACTCAACTCAAAGTCAAAGTTGTAAACCTTATCTGGTCTAAGAGGAATTAAACACATCAGCATTTCCTCTTATTAACAAATAATTAACTCCAGGGTGGTAGACCTTACTGCACCTTGTGTCAGGCTGCACACATTACTGTGATATCTATCCGTCTTTATATTTGTACATTTGTGTTTGTCATTTGGCAGATGGTTTTATCTAGAGCAACTTCATTCATTTCCTGAACCGCTTAATTCTAATTAGGGTCACGGGGCGGCTGGTTCCATCTCAGCCGACTATGGGCGAGGGCCCAGTACACCCTGGACAGCTCGCCAGGCTATCGCAGGGCAGAAACACACTGGCGGCTATGCAGCTATTCTTGATGAAAGTCAGCAATTGTTCTTTTACACCATAGACAGTGAGAGACATGACCAGCCATTGATAACCCAGTAAGTTGCACTGGAGGGTACAGTGACAACCTGTTTGAGCGCTTGAACGTCCAACCTTGGGGTCAGTGATCCAGCACCTTACCACCAGGCTACCACTGCCTCTCCAGAGCAACTTACAATTATCTTTTTTAATGCAACAGAGTAACTGAGGGATAAGGGCCTTGATTCAGGGCCCAACAGTGGTGGTACTGGCGATTGAACCCCCAACTTTTAAATTAGTAACCCGTTGCCCTCAACACTAAGCAATTACTGCCCATGGTCTTTACAGTGTAGAGACAGTTTTTCAAAAAGAATATACAGTGATCCCTCATTACTTCGTGCTTCAGTTTCTGCAGCTTCAGTGCATCGCCGATTTTTCAAAAATATTTATCAAAAAATAAGAGAAAATAGGGAAAAGGTTAAGGAAAATGCCGCAAAACAAGGCCAATTATGCCAAAAAAAAAAAAAAAAAAAAAAAAAAAAAAACCCAACCGAGCAAAACTACTTACATTTTTATGTGAGGTGCTCATTTGTGTGTGTGCGCGCGCATCTCTATGTGTGTATTTATATTTTATTTACATCTTATGTATTATTTTTGAATGTTTAATTGTTATTATAAGCATTTATAGCATTTAATATGTATTTATTGATATTATATACACATATACAGTGGAACCTCACCTTATGATAATCCCAACAAACGAAAAATCCAGGTTACGTAAAACATTTTCCAAAATTGTTTGTCTCTGGATACGAAACAAGTTCACATTACAAAAGCGCCATCTCAAAACTTCAAATATTGCTCTCCCATTGACTATCTCCCAATATCCCGCCCCGCTGGTCTCCCATTGGCTAGGAGGGATGACGCAGCTCCCTCTCATTGGCTATCTTCCAACATCCCGCCCCACTGGCCTTCCATTGGCTAGGAGGGATGACGCAGCTCCCTCTCATTGGCTATCTCCCACATCCCGCCCCGCTGGCCTTCCATTGGCTAGGAGGGATGATGCAGCTCCCTTGAGCAGCATCTTGTTTCATGAGTTTTTCGAGTGTGCTCATTGCAACTTCATTTTTTTGGCTCAGGCTTTTAACCTCGCATAAACATTTGTAAGATTATAACTCTGCTAAGTAGACATGGTCAACACGAAGTAAGTACCTTCGAAGGTATGCTTTTATAATTTTTAAAGGGTAGTATTGGGGGCTTTGGAACGAATCACACATTTTACATGTAAAATGCGGTTCTACTTATGAAAAATCCAGGTTACGAAACCGCCTCTGGAATGGATTGATTTCGAAAGATGAGGTTCAACTGTACATGTACGTATACGTCAGTCAGAGGGGTCGATCCTACTTTCTTGGAAATCGGCGGTCGTGTGGAGGTCTCGATCCCCATTAATGGCGGAAAGTGAGGGATTCCTGTATATCTTCCTTCACATGAAAATTTTATTTCCTGAAGATGGCCCTGCACAACACATACATAATTTGGGGTATTCCGTTTTTCTTCTTCTTCTTCTTCTTCTTCTTCTTCTTCTTCTTCTTCTTCTTCTTCTTCTTCAGTTTTTCCAACTAGTTTAAAATGTTATTTTCACTTTTTTTGCTTAGTTTTGTTGAGGGTTTTTTGTAACCTGAAATTATTTATTTATCTAAAGTGAGGTTGGGATAAGGACCACACAAGTGATATTTGTGCCTTGATAAGAATCATAATTGCCTGAGGGTGTATTTTCTCATTCATGCCTGTATTAGACTCAGTAAACTGACAGCTTTGTGTGTATGGTTGCTGCTTTGCTCGACTGTCTCTAAGGCCTGAGGAATTGTCAGTTTTCTCGGGTGTAGAGCAAAATCTTTATGCTGCTGTCATTTCTTTATAAAGTGCAGGTGTTATCATTTTTGTTTTAGGGTTCCTGTAAAAAAAAATTGGATGGTATAAATTTTACATGGGCTTTGTAAATAAACTGTTGCGGAGCTGCACAACATTGTCACATTCGAGGTGGGTGTTATGGTATAAATCTATCATTGTATACATATCACTATATATAAAATAACTTTACATCACGCTGATGGCATATACCATAATATCCCCCCCCCCACGCACACACACACACACATGCACACGCAAACAATTAATTCAGTTTATGGCTTAAGTGACCATACTCTCCTTTTATAACATTGAATTACAGGCATACCTCACTTTCCGTGGTTAATTTGGCCCGAGATCCCCACGCAACCATCGAAAACCATTTTTCTAAGTTTCCATCCCCGAGATACGAAACAACCCCCTCTTACGAAAAGAAATTCAAAATTCAAACGCGCCAATCAAAATTTCACACGACGCGCGAGTTGCTCTCTCCCCGCCCCTGACCTCCCAGATAGAGACAGAAGGAAGCTTCACTCTTTAGTTTAGTTTTTTACGTTGTTTTAATTCAGTAAATGTTTAATAAATGTGGGCGCATTTGAGCTCATCTGGAATTCCGATCACTCAAGGAATCAAATTAAAGTTGAGTTTGTCAAGCAGGGAATGCGCTTTGAATTTGTGGCCCACAGCGCGCACGAGAGAGAGAGAGAAGAGAGGGAGAGAGAGAATAACGCTTTAGTTTTTAGTTTAGTTTTTTAATTCAGTAAATGGTGAAGCAGGGAATGCACTTTGAATTCATGTCTTGTGGGCGTAGCCCGCAGCGCGCGCACGCGAGAGAGCGAGAGAGAGAGAGAGAGAGAGAGAGAGAGAAGGAATAACGCTTTAGTTTTTAGTTTTTTACGTTGTTTTAATTCAGTAAATGTTTAATAAATGTGGGCGCATTTGAGCTCATCTGGAATTCCGATCACTCAAGGAATCAAATTAAAGTTGAGTTTGTCAAGCAGGGAATGCGCTTTGAATTCACGTCTTGTGGCGCGTGAGAGAGAGCGATCAAGAGAGAAAGAAAAAGAGAGAGAGAGAGAGAGAGAGAGAGAGAGAGAGTGTGTGTGTGTGTGTGTGTGTGTGTGTGTGTGTGTGTGTGTGTGTGTGTGTGTGTGTTAATAAAAAATGTTTAATAATGGTTTAATTAATAAATATGTTAATAAAATGGTTTAATATGTTAATAAAATGTTTAAATGGTTTAATAAATAATTTTCTTTTACTTTTAACACATATTTCATACAAAATTGGTGTACTTTTATCATTTTTAAAGGGTTTATGGGGTTTATCCAGTCCAAAGACTGGAGCCTTGGAACGAATTAGGCGTTTAACATGTAAGATGCGACCCCTACTTACGAAATCCCCGCAGTACGAAAAGGGGTCTGTAACCAATTAATTTCATAAGTTGGGGGCCGACTGTATATAGATAGTCTCTGGAATTTATTTTGTCCCAAAAAACACATTATTTATTTTTTTTTTTTTTTGCTGTGAACATGCATTAAACTGGACCAGTGTACTCCTTACTTTCTCAACATTTTGAGTTTTGAAAAATGACAGCTGTATGTTATTGTTTTCAAGTGACATGTAAGCAGCACAGTGCTGTGGTGCTGGCTCATCCATGTGTCATGGCACTGTAACCATGGTGACTCAGTGATTATTTCATATATATATATATATATATATATATATAAAAGAAGAAGATATATATATATATATATATTACCTGTGCAGTATAAATGGTACAAGAAGATATCTCTGTTTTAAGTGGACAATTTATACCGTTATGCCACCCAACCGGCCCACATACAGTCATACGGTGACCACACAAACACAGTGTGTATTACAGTTCTGGCTGTCAAGCTAATCGGTGCATTGGTAAAGGTAAGTCTGTTGGGCTTTTTATACCCGAGCCATAGTGGCTCATCAGGCCAGTGCTTACCCCCGGTTTCCATAGCGTGAAGCAACTAGGAGTTCAACTCCTCCTGCATGGGATGCTAGTCCATCGCAGGTTAACCTTCCCAGGAAATTTTTACTGGTACCCATTTATACTGCTGGGTGAACAGAGGCACACTTGTAGTTGAGACTTTGCCCAGGGGTCTTAGTACTGTGAGGGTCTAACTGGGATTTGAACACCTCTCATCATGAGCCCAGCACCCTAACCACTATGCCATCGGCCCCAATAATCAGTGCATTGACTGATGATTTAATGCAACAAACTCTCATTAAATTCTTCTGTCATTTTTCAATTATTTTGTCATCACTTTCTGACTTACTTGACATTCCCATTTGAGACCGGTGAGATTCACCTGCACTTCTACAATGTCACAAAATTGGATAACGGTCAAACATTAGTCACTGAAGTGTGAGGGTGTGGATTGATGTGAAACCATTGCGGTAAGTTTGTCATAGCAGTAAGCCAGAGGATGTACTCTCAGCAACCTTACCTACCATCCGCTGCTGTCGCAGTCTCAAACGAGGGTGGCAGGAGGACTCTGGAACTGCCAATCTGCTGTGAAAAAGGCTGATTTCACCTCTGCCATTGCTTCTCACCACTCTCTTGACTTTCTTGCACTAAGTGAAGCCTGGATTTGCTACACCAGCAGTTCTTTCCTCTATTTTTGTTTTCTCTCATACTCCACAAGTAACTGGAAGAGGTGGTGGTACAGGTCTACTCCTGTCTTGGAGTTGATGCTTCACACCATTCTGTTTCTCATCTAGGCATCTTCTCCTTTGAGCTTCATGCAATTTCAGTTTCATGCATGTCTGCTCTCCAATCAACCTCTTCATTATAGTTATTCGCTGCCCTCCTGGACTCCTAGGACACTGGAAATGGACACACTCTTCAGCACGTTCCCACCTAACAACACCCCTCTTACTATTCTGGGAGACTTTAGTCTCCCCTGTGACAAGCTCCAATCCTTTTGCCTTCTCAGTCTTCGTTATTCCTTTTATTTAACTTTTATTGACTGCTCACCCACACATAAAGGAACAAATCTCTTGGGTCTTGTTTCCAGCCATCCCTCCCCAGTCACAGGAATTAATGCCGCTCCACTACACATCTCTATCCACCACTTCGTTTTTTTTACTATAAACATACCTATTCTATCTAACATCAGCTTTCAGTTTTGTTGAGTGAAGGAAGAAAATCTTATTTTCCGAACCCACTCTCCTTTTCTTCCCTACCATTAGGATCTGCGATGGACTGACACGTTCCTCTCTTCACTCTCTGCTTCTATGGACCTCCTCAGCCCATTATCTACAAAATCCAAGAAGACTTCTTGTTCTGTTCCTTGGCTCTCGAAAGTTCTCCAAAGCAACCATAGACAACTCAGAGCAGCTGAGAGAAAGTGGAAGAAATTTCAAAATTTATCAGATCTGGCTTCCCACCTTGCTCTCCTATCCACATTTTCATCTGATGTGGCTTCCGCTAAGACAGCTTTCTCCAAGAAAACGTTGGACACGGCTGCACAAGCCCCTAGATACCCCTGCCCCTTGCCAGTTTTCCAATATCACAAATGAAGACATCCAGCAAGTTATCTCATCATGCAATCCTAGCATCTATTTACTGGATCCAATTTCTTCCACAATACTCCAGACTATCTCTCAAGACCTTCTTCCCTTTACAACCGCTATCATCAATAACTCCATATCATCTTGAACAGTGTTCAAAACAGCCAGGGTTTTTCCCATCTTAAAGAAACCCTCTCTGGATTAATTAGGCATCAGCAACTACTTTCTTTCCTTTTCTAAAATTCTTGAACACGCTATTTATAACCAAATGTTTTTCCATCTTTTGCAGAATAACCTCCTTGACCATAATCAATCTGGCTTCAAAGCAGCACATTCCATAGAGACTGTACTCCTGGCTGTCACAGATAAGATACATGTTGCAAAATCAGCCAAGATGTCATCAGTTCTCATCCTCCTCGACCTTTCAACAGCATTCAACATGGTCAATGTGTGTGTGTCCATCCTCAAGACTCTAGGAATTTGTGGTGCAGCATAGCAGTGGTTTGCTTCCTAGCTAGAAGATCGCTCATATGAAGTTACATAGAGGAGTTCCACATGTTCTCCACATCGACTTTCCACTGGCATTCCCCAGGGCTCAGTTCTTGGTTCACTTCTGTCCTCTCTTTATATTAGATCCCTCTGTGATCTCTTCACATGGGTTCTCTGCAGATGACACTCAACTTGATCTCTCTTTTTCTCCTTCAAATACTGATGTTTATGCCCAAATCACTGCAGATCTGGCAAGCATCTCTTCATGAATGGCAGCTCATCAGCTGAAGCTTAATCCCAGCATGACTGAATTGCTGTTCATCCCAGCTGACATCCCCACACCAAGATCTTGGACAAAGCTGTGATAACGTTTAGGTACAGCACGAAGCCTTGGAGTAACCATGAACAATTTCCTGTCCCTCTCTTCTCAAATTACTAATCTTTCTCAATCATGTCAATTTCTTCTCATTAACATCCAAAGGATGTGTCCATTTCTTTCAACTAAGGCCACTCAGATACTTGTTCAATTCCTTGTCATCTCAAGACTAGATTACTGCAACTCAGTCCTGGCAGTTTGATTTCAATCTTTGAAAACTTTCCCCACACCATTTCTACGATCTCTACACTGGCTTCCTGTAGCTGCACGCATTAGATTTAAAACATTTATGCTTGGCTACAAAGTCAAAAATGGACCTACACCTTCCCACCTTCAAAGCACTCATCACACCTCGAACTGCACTGCGTTCTCTCAGATCCTTTAACACTGCTAGACTGATCTCTCCCTCTGCCAAGGTTCAAGGGAAAACTGCATCTAAACTCTTCTTTGTTCTGCCTCCAAGTTGGTGGAATGAACTTCCTCCGGATGTCCGCACAGCTGAGTCACTGGGTATCTTCAAACGATGGCTGAAATTCTCAGCCTATTTTTGGTAGTATTTAGATTATAACTATTTTGTAATCACACACACACACACACACACACACACACACACACACACACACACACAACAAACCAGTATAACAATATATTCACTGGTAGTGACTTTAAAACACTTCTGAAAGTCACTCTAGATAAGAACTTCCGCTAAATTCTGTAAATGTAAGTGGCTAAAAACAAAGTTGTTTTTTTTTTTGGCTGGTACACTCTGAGGTGCTGCGCTCATGATCAGGAGGTTGTGAGTTCGAATCCCACTGAGACCCTCACTGTGCTAAGACCCCTGGGCAAGGTCTCAACCACAAGTGTGCCTCTGTTCACCCAGCAGTATAAATGGGTACCAGTAAAATATACTGGGAAGGTAACCTGCGATGGACTAGCGTCCCATCCAGGGGGGAGTTGAACTCCTGGTTGCTTCACGCTATGGAAACCGGGGATAAGCACCGGCCTGATGAGCCACGAGGCTAAGCCACTAGGCTCGGGCGTAAAAACCCAACAAACTTACCTCTACACTCTGAGGTGTAACTACTAATCCAAATTATCATTCTTTTTAATATAAATAGAAAATGAACTGTTTGGAACAGAACTCCCCAGACATACCTGAACAATTGTGCACCCGTCCTGTTGCATGATTATTCATAATTCGTAAACTCGGCGGTAAATTAACGCATATGATGACTATACAAGTGTGTTAACTCTCAAACTCCCCGTGTAATTTCCAACTGATGCTTCTCGTTCTTACATTTCTGCTAAAGGTGCCTTGGGATTCGACAACATTTACAAGGTGAATTTCAGCATTTACACATACACCAACACCCACTCACATCACAGTGTGCCTTAGACTTTCATCTCTGTACGTCACTTATTTGACACCACCACCACCAGGGAACTGCACTCACCTTCAATGTCAGAGAGGGGGCGAGAGAGAGAGAGAGCGAGAGAGAGAGAGAGAGAGAGAGAGAGAGTCCACTTTACCAGAACCCCTTCCACTTCTTGTCATTTTAATGCTTCCATGAGTTGAAGCCATCAGCTTGAACTTTCTCGTCTACTCTCTGGAGTACTTGCAGTCCTAATTATACAATTTAAAAGTTCTTTAATAGATGAACTCTGACATAATTTGATTGTTCAGTCTCAGAGATAATATAGTCATACAAAGCCCGATTCGAAAATGATGACCCATTTCTAATTTATTAAGCAATGGACACAATTTGTTTTGCTCGTATAATTCAAGTAGGTTCAATGACTTAAAAAATCAATTCAAGTTTAAAATCTTATTTAAGTACGATACATATAGGCAGTCTGTATTATGATTATACAACCAGTAAAGGACCTTTTCCATGACGATAATAAGCTGTTTACGCCTCCCCAGTGTCCCAGAGAGACTCCCTTGAATATTCTTGACAATAGCACTGATGTTTTAAGCTGAATGAATCTACTTTATTAAAGACAGAGTGGCTTCAATTATTTTACTCAACTGATAGTTTGTAAAGTCCAGATCATACACGAAGCCGACAGTGTGAGAATCCCCGAAAAGTACTTGTGTTCTAGCAATTAAAAACAAATGACCCATAGTGTTATTGAAACACAGCAGGACAGACTGGTGTAATCATACGACACTTGAAAGCAGAGTGAGTTGTATTTTTTTACTCTTTAAAAGTGACGGTTTAAGGTAAATCCTACACTGTGCCCTGGTGAGCTGTCCAGGGTTGCACTCAGCTGAGATGGGCACTAGTCAGGATATTAACTATTTAGGATAAAATAGGATTAAATGGTTCATAAAATGAATGTAGAACGAATGAACCTACATTATAATGGTTATGGGTTATAATTTTGATATATACGTATATGTATATGGTTTGATCTGGTACCTTCCTAGTCGTAGGACGACTCTTGGTGACCTGCCATGAATGATAACGCCTTGATTATCATCTTCATGGAGGTTTTCTTGGCAAGGATAGTGCAGTGGTTTGCCATTTCCTTCTGCACGATACGAACCTACAGGCAATTTAGAACAGCCAGTTAGCCTAGGAATGCCAAGGACAGTGGTGGTCTAGTGGTATAGGGCGCTGGATCGCTGATCCAAAGGTTGGGGGTTCAAGTCCCACTCTCCCCAAGGTTGTCACTGTCCCCCCAGTGCAGCTAACTGGGTTATCAAAGGCGGGCCATGTCTCTCACTGTCTATGGTGAAAGGCATGTAAAAGAACCATTGCTGACTTTCATAAAGAGTAGGCTGCAAAGTCTTCAGCGTGTTTCTGTCCCTTGCTAAAAGGGTTGTGACAGGAAGGGCATCCGACGTAAAAACCTCTGCCAAATCAAACGTGCGAATCAGATGATTCGCTGTGGCGACTCCCGAGTAAAAGGGAAAAAGCCGAAAGGAAGACAGACAGTTAGCTTAGGAATGCCAAGGACCCAAGAGGAACGGTGAGGTTACAGGGAGCAGAGATAAAGAAGGTGGAGGATTTTAAGTTCTTAGGCTCAACAATCCAGAGCAATGGAGAGTGTGGAAAAGAGGTGAAGAAGCGTGTGCAGGCAGGTTGGAATGGATGGAGAAAAGTGTCCGATGTGATGTGTGATAGGAGAGTATCGGCAAGAATGAAAGGAAAAGTGTACAAGACAGTGATGAGGCCAGCGATGTTGTATGGTTTAGAAACAGTGGCGCTGAGGAAAAGACAGGAGGCAGAGCTGGAGGTAGCGGAGATGAAAATGTTGAGGTTCTCTTTGGGAGTAACGAGGATGGATAGGATCAGGAATGAGCACATCAGAGGGACAGCACATGTAAGATGTTTTGGAGACAAAGTCAGAGAGGTTAGATTGAGATGGTTTGGACATGTACAGAGGAGGGATAGTGAGTATATTGGTAGTAGGATGCTGAGGTTGGAACTACCAGGCAGAAGGCCTAGAGGAAGACCAAAGAGACGATTCATGGATGTGGTGAAGGACGACATGAAGGCAGTTGGTGTAAGAGAAAAAGATGCAGAGGATAGGGTGAGATGGAGACAGATGATTCGCTGCGGCGACCTTTGAAGGGAAAAGCCGAAAGCAAAAGAAGAATTAGCCTATTGTGCATGTACCGTGGGAGGAAACTGGAGTACCCAGAGGAAACCCTCGTGAGCACGGGCAGAACATGCAAACTCCGCACAGAAATGCCCAGGCCGGGAATCGAACCTAGGCCTTCTTGCTATGAGGCGGACGTGCTAACCACCATCGTGCCGCCCCGTGTGTGTGTGTGTGTGTGTGTGTGTGTGTGTGTGTATCCCCACACAGGGATCCCTCACTTTCTGCGGTTAATGGGGACCAAGACACAAACCCCCCCGTGCGACCGCCGATATCCGCAAAGTAGGATCGACCCACTCTGACTGACATTTACGTACATGTATATGTGTATATAATATCAATAAATACATTTTCAAAGCTATAAATGCTTATAATAACAATTAAACATTCAAAAATAATGCATAAGATGTAAATAAAATATAAATACACACATATACAGACGCTCGCACACACCCAGATGCGCACCTCACATAAAAATGTAAGTAGTTTTGTTGGGGGGTTTTGGGTTGTTTTTTGTTTTTGTTTGTTTGGATTTTTTTTTTTTTTTGCATAATTGGCCTTGTTTTGCAGCATTTTCCGTGACTTTTCCCTCGATTTTTCCTTAATTTCCTTATTTTTTATATTTTTCGATGAATATTTTTGAAAAAGCCATGATGCACTGAAGCCGCAGAAACTGAGCACAAAGTACGAGGGATTACTGTGTGTGTGTGTGTGTGTGTGTGTGTGTGTGTGTGTGTGTGTATGAGGCTTGGGGTGCAGATTTTAGTTCTTCCAAAAGGTGTTCAGTGGGGTTGAGGTCAGGGAGGACTCCATAGAAGCCAAGGTCTTATATAATTTTTAACAGCTCAACAAAGAACCGACCCGTAGACTGTTGTGTGCACTTGTGTGGAAATTTGCCCAGAGTTGTGAAATAATGTATGAAATTTAATTGGTCGACTCTCTCACAAAGCAAGCTTTCTTCATGAGTAGCTTCAAGAACAAAACAATGATTTATCTTTACATGCTGCCGTTGTGCTCAATGTTCATAAAATCATATTTCATATCAGCATGTCCTTTTTATATGGAGCAATGATGTGAAGGCTCGGGGTAATGTGGCCGTCTTGGCCAATTTCCCATCATAACAATAGTCAGTGGCAGTCCTGATTGCTAGTAAAAGGTGAATCAGCTGCAATTGCTTTAATGAAAAAACGAATAGATAAATAAAATAAAATCCTTGCTCGAATGCCGTTATTTAAATATACACATTGTCATACTTCCTTTTGAAACACTTTTATCGTGCCAAGAATGCAAGTTTTATGTTCTTATTTTCTCATTACTATCCCCCTGACTGGGCCATAATGTCCACGGGCCTTTTTCACTCCCAATTTTTACTGTTACCCCATAGAGATGGATGACAAATGGTGCTCATAATTCATCAAATGCAAAAATAGTCTTCCTGAGGTGTGACAGCAATTTTTTAATTTATTAGAAAAGGACAGACACTCATCCATCTATCGACTGCGCATCCCAGTAAATTAGAACATCATCCTAAATTCGGTTTATTTCAGTAATTCAGTTCAAAAAGTGAAACTCTGAACATTATATAGGTACAACTATCAGTCTGTTAGGGTCAGTAGGCTACACAATCATGGAGAAGACTGCAGGCTTGACGGTTGTCCGGAAGATGATCATTGACACCCTGCACATGGAGGGTAAGACACAAAACGCCATTGAAAAAGAAGTTGGCTGTTCAGAGGGCTGTGTCCAAGCACATTGATGAGAAGTTGAATGGAAGGAAAAACTGTGGTAGAAAAAAGTGCACAAGCATCAGAGATCACCGCAGCTTCGTGAGGATTGTAAAATGAAACCCATTCGAGAATTTGGGGGAAGATATACTGTGAACTGGACTACTGCTGGGGTCAGTGCTTCAAGCCACTCTTGAACCATTAGATAATGTCAGGAAGAGACAGTTGGACTGGACTGTGACAGTGCTCATTTCTTTTAGAAATCAAGGTCCTAGGTTCTGGAGAATCCATGTTGCTTGGGCTGCAGTGTAGTTTCCCCAGTCAGTGGTGGTTTGGGGTTCCGTGTCATCTGCTGGTGTTGGTCCACTGTGTTCTCTCAGGTTCAAGGTCAGAGCAGCAGTTGACCAAAAAGTTTCTAACCACTTCATACTTCCCTCTGCTGACCACCTTTTTGGAGATGCTGATTTAATTTTCCAGCAGGACCTGGGACCCAACCACACTGCTGAAAATACCAATTCCTGGTTGAAGGACCATGGTGTCCCTATGATTGATCATCTGACTGAAACCGCTAAATGTAGTCCAACATTTATGTGTTAATTTTAATTTTATTTAATTGTTTTTATTGGTTGTGAGTAATATTCTAATTTTCTGAGATACTGCACCTTGGGTTTTCATCAGCTGTCAATTATAATAATCAAAATTAAAAGAAATTAACACTTGAAACATATCAGTCCATGTGTATTGAATCTTAATAAAATACAGAGTTTTACTTTTTGAACTGAATTACTGAAATAAATCAAATTTTGGATGATATTCTAATTTATTGAGATGCACTAGTATATGGTTTTTAATATGGCATTTTTAATATCTAATATTTACCGGTAACTACTTTAAAAGGTTTCTTGTGGAAAAAAACAGTAGATAACGTAATTTTCTGTTCTCATAAGGACTGTTCTGTGCTCATCCCAAGACACTAATTCATAACATGCTCATACTGTACTAAATTGTGTATTACTTTAACACATTTAGTGCTGATTCTTTTTTATCTACGTAGCTGTGTATATGTGCCGTGTTCTTACCCATGTTTCAGTACAGCAGATCAGAAACACAAATTTTAATAAGTTTAAAACGGATTTAATGAGACACAAATTATATATATATATATATATATATATATATATCTTCTTTTCCCTTCGGCTGTTCCCTTCAGGGGTCGCCACAGCAAATGATCTGCCTCCATCTCTCCCTATCCTCTGCATCTTCTACTCTTACTCCAACGACCTTCATGTCCGCCTTCACCGCATCCATAAATCTTCTCTTTGGTCTTCCTCTGGGCCTTTTGCCTGGTAGTTCCAACCTCAGCATCCTACGACCAATATACTCACTATCCCTCCTCTGTACATGTCCAAACCATCTCAATCTAGCCTCTCTGACTTTGTCTCCAAAACATCACGCATTTCCTCTTCTCTCTTTGCCTACGGACACGCCTCCCGCCTCTCCTTCTTCGACGTCTTCGACCAACAGTAGTCCAATTTCCATCAGCACCCTGTTGGTTGACAGCACTGATGGCGGTCGTTGTTAACCCGGGCCTCGACCGATCTGGTATGAATTCTGTATTGATCATTTGCATTTTTAAATGTGGCAGAAGTTTTACGCCGGATGCCCTTCCTGTCGCAACCCTCTGCATTTATATATATATATATATATATATATATATATATATATATATACAGTCGGCCCTCTACTTACAAAAACCTCTGAATACAAAAAATCCAGGTTACGAAAAACAGTTTCCTAAATTTTCACTCTCTGTATACAAAACAACCTCTTCTTACGAAAATCACCAAACACGTCATTCAAAAATTCAAAAATGCACTAGTTGCTCTCTGATTGGCCGTCTCTCAACATCCCACCCCGCTGGCCTCCCATTGGCCAGGAGGGAGCTGAACTGTACCCATCCCTGGACCCATACTTCCTGTTTGTCACTTCCTGTTTGTTCGTCAGCTGTTCATCCTACTCATTCAGTTCTAGTATATACACTAAATTGTACTATGTAAAGGTAATTCATTGTATACTATGTAGAAACACAAGTAAAGCAAACTAAAATAGCTTTTTTTTCCATGTTGAACAGCATGTATGACCTTCATAACAAACTGTGAGTGTCTGTTGTTTTGATTCACGCATTATCTATTCAGAATCATATCTTCTAATGCCGAGAAGGCAGACCAATCAGATCACGCCAATTCCATGAAGTACATATACAGTGATCCCTCGCTACTTTGTGCTTCAGCTTCTGCAGCTTCAGTGCATTGCGGGTTTTTTCAAAAAGATTCATTGAAAAATTAAAAAAATAGGGAAAAGGTTAAGGGAAATGCTGCAAAAGAAGGCCAATTATGCAAAAAAAAAAACAAAAAAACAACCCAAACAAACTAAAACAAAAAAACAACCCAAAACCCCCCAACAAAACGACTTACATTTTTATGTGAGGCGCGAATCTGTGTGTGTGCACGTGTCTGTATGTGAATATTTATATTTTATGCGTTATTTTTGAATGTTTAATTGTTATGATTTGTTATGAAATTGTTATGCATTTAATAGTGTTGAATATGTATTTATTAATATTATATACACATATACATGTACATATACGTCAGTGGGGGGGGGGGTCTCGATCCCCATTAACTGCGGAAAGTGAGGGATCCCTGTATATGAAAATTGATATTCTCCAATAGTCTTCTAGTGCATCAATGATATAAGTATGATTGGTTGTTAATGTGAAAAAAAAATTAATAAAACTTGTTTATGCCTTCCTTCCAAACACAAAAGGACAAAAACAAAATGTGAAGATTACTGTGGGCGCCCGTATTGTTTTCCAAGATGATTGTGTGAATGTGTATTTTTCAGAAGTCGGAAGTTTTCAAAATTAACACCATCCCACTATGCAATATCCTTCAATATAGAAATGAATTACATTTACTTCATGCCTAGGATTCTGTCTCGTCGAATTTTTCTTGCTATTGCAGCCATTGGTTTGCTCGTTAGTGCTTTTAATGCAAATCGAGATTCCGATTGCTGTAAAGCTGCTTTGTCACAAATATACAGATAGAACGAAATAAAATAATAATAAAAAACACAAACAAAATAAGCAAGATAGATAGATTCTCCAGTTTAGCGAGCAGAGTTCTTTTGCTTAAAGTCTGCCAATAATTCTGGAGTTGACTGTATGCAGTGTTGCCATGTCTCTCTGCTTTGCGTTTTACACCCTCCGTTGGAAGAGTGTCACCAAGCTGTTGGCAGTCTGCTACCTATAGCTCGATTTATACCAGACACAGTAGTGCCTAAAACACTCTATATTTAGAGTAAGAAGGTACTTTTCATCCAGCAGCGTCATGTCGTGAGTGTTTGTGTGCTTGGGTGTGATAGAGAGTAAAACGAGACCCTGTATGGGACAGAAAGACGATGTCTGTGCTTTTGCTGTTCAACACTTGAGTATCTTCCCTCAGAGCCATCACGCACCCCCCAACACACACACACACACACACACACACACACACACACACACACATACACATACACACACACACACATACACACACACACACAGAGCGAGAGAGAGAGAGAGAGAGAGAGAGAGAGAGAGAGAGAGAAAGAGTCTGAGCCTCGAACAGCATCATGATGCTTTTAAATGATAGAGAGTTTAGGGGAAGATTTGAGTTGTGCAAGTATTTTTTATCACAAATTGCTTACAGATTCTGCAGAATTTGAGAATCATGCTTAGGAATAGAAATGCTAAATTCATACAAACTGCATATGCAAACATTTCTCATCATCATTTCATTTTCTGGAACCACTTAGTCTTAATTAGGGTCTTGGGGAGGCTGGTGCCCATCCCAGCCGACTTCAGGCGAGGGCAGAGTGCACCCTGGACGGCTTGCCAGGCCATCACAGGGTATAAACACGCTAACGGCTTTGCAGCTACTCTTGTTGAAAGTCAGCAATGATTCTTTTCCATGAACTTCACACCATAGACAGTGAGAGACATAGCCGGCCTTTGATAACCCAGTTAGCTGCACTGGTGGGCCAGTGACAACCCGTAGAGAGTGGGGCTTGAACCTCCAACCTTAGGATCAGTGATCCAGCACCTTCACCACCAGGCCACCACCGCCTGCAAATATTTCGGTTCTTGTGATAACTTAGCATCAAAGTGTGCACATCACATGATGTAAAAATCTGACAAATAGTATGTATATAACCCACGT
>CM045741.1:14580015-14597515 GCA_024760905.1 Plotosus lineatus | reverse complement strand
CGTGTGTGTGTGTGTGTGTATATGTATCTATGTATGTGTATATATATATATATTTTTTTTTTTTTTTTTTTTTTTTAATACCGTAATCGTCGTGATAAGCGCCCAGGGCACTTTAAAAATTGGAGTGGTGGGCGCTTATTAAAATGTTACCAGCAGAGTGGAACGGTAAGTGGTAACTTATATTATAACGGTAACTTATTACCATCGAGGTGCAAAACATGAATAATAACAGACAATAAAAGAGTTTTATTGGTACTGTATTTGTGTTATCAACCAAACTACTTACATGAAAGCTGAAAATAAACAAAAAACAGCATAAATTAAAAAAAAGACTTTTCCTTCCCTTACTTTTCCCTCCCGGTGCTGTTTCTTTAAACATTTTCCCCAGAAGTAAAATGAGCCAATCAAGAATGTTAAATTTAGCACGTGGCAAGTTGAACCAATCAGCAAAAACATAAACAAAAGCACATGGCCAGGACTGTGCTTAAATGTATGAAGTTGGTGAGCAGGAGAATTGGGTGAAAAATACTCATCACTTTCTGATAGGTCCATATCTGGCTCATCACTCCATTCATTCAGAGCATCCCATAGTTTTGCTATAGCAGTTTCTAATGGTTCATCGGTTGTGGGACATTTACCAAGAGAGCACAGCAAAATATTTTCCTGTTTTTTAAAGCACTGCAGAACAATTATGTGTTGTCACTGATGAACATTATAGACATTCCCCAGTGGCAGGGCATCTTGAAATACCGTGTAAACTCACTTTTACAGGCAGTGAACGCCTCATTTTACCATTACAGAGACTGATCGAATAAAATTGCTAAGTTTGATCTACGATTTTGCTCCCAGTGCACATGGGCATTTATTAGACCGAAGATAATCTAAGATAAAAAACATTTTTTGGGGGGGCTTATTGGAGCAGGGCGCTTATTACGTCAAATACGGTATTCATCGAATTAAAAAATAAGGGGAAAAGGGAAAAAAATAAGTAAAATGCCGCAAAAACAAGGCCAACTATGCGAAAAAAAAACCTGTAACCAAACAAAAAACAACCCAAAACCTCCCATAAAAACTAGTTACATCTTTGTGAGGTGCACATCTAAGTGTGTGCATCTCTATGTGTGTATTTATATTTTATTTATATCTTATGCATTTTTTTTAATGCTTAATTATTATCAGCATTTATAGCTTTGAATATGTGCGTGTGTGTGTGTATATATATATATATATATATATATATATATATATATATATATATATATATATATATATATATATATATATATATATACTGTATGTAGCACTGAATATTATATACACATATACATATACGTATACGGTAGGGGTTGGGGGTTGATCCTACTTCGTGGAATTCAGTCGTCGCGTGGGGATCTCGGTCCCAATTAACCGTGTTAAGTGAGGGATCCCTGTATATCATTGCAGGTAACAAAGATATTGTGTTTAATGAGTGCTAACTATGTTGTATATCCGCATATGTATGTGTGTTGTAGCTGGCGCAGGATGAAGGCAGTGCTGTGCGGGGTTTTGCTGTGGTAGAGTATGAGACAGCAGAGCAAGCTGAAGCCATGTTGTTGGAGATGGACCGACAGCTGATCCAGGGTCAAGAGATTCGTCTATCACTGTGCAGCCCAGGAACATCTGGCCGCAGCACACTTGCTGCCCTCATCGCTGCTCAGGGAGTGGTAAGCAACACACACACATATCATACATGGACTTCTTAAAAAACATTTGGATATGGCAGATTTGGATTGTTTGTGGTCACTTTTTGATTTCTCTGATATCATTTTGTTATATTGAATCAGAACTGTATATTTTAAAAAAATATGTTTTATTTTGTTACTGATTGAGCTAAGCAATAAAGTAAATAAGGGAAGAGCTTTTCAGGTAGATAATCATAGTTATTTTAGAGGTTTAACACTTTGTATTATTAAGAAGAGATGATTTTGTATTTTCTGCTTCTATATTATTTTTTAACGGAAGTATAAAAAGTTGTTGTTTTCTGTCTTAGATGACAACCTATATTATTCAATCATTCATTTGGTTACTTAATCCAACTATGATCTTAACTAACTGGTTGAAAGCACGGTACACCCTAAACAGCTTGCCAGGGCACTGCAGGGCCAACCTCCATACAGCCACTCACATCTATGGCTAATAGAGAACAGCCAATTAGAATAATGTGCATTTGGACTTTGGTAGAAAATCAGAGTACAGTGGTACCTTGACTTCCAAATTTAATCTGTTCCGAGGGCGAGCTCATCAGCCAAAAATTCGTTAGATTAAACAATTAATCCCATAATAAATAACAGAAAACCAATGAATCCGTTCCAACCCCCTCCCAAACTCATATAACCTGCCAGAAACACATATATTTGACCAAATATATTAAAGATAAACATGTAAAAACAAGGGCAATGGTGGTCGAGTGGTATAAGGCGCCGGATCGCTGATCCAAAGGTTGGGGGTTCGAGTCCCACTCTCCACAAGGTTGTCACTGTCCCCCCCAGTGCAGCTAACTGGGTTATCAAAGGCCGGCCATGTCTCTCACTGTCTATGGTGTGAGGCATGTAAAAGAACCATTTTCGACAAGAGTAGCTGCAAAGCCGTCAGCGTGTTTCCGCCCTGCGATGGCCTGACGAGCTGTCCAGGGTGTACTCTGCCCTCACCCTGAGTTGGCTGGGATGGGCACCAGCCTCCCCGCGACCCTAATTAGGATGAAGCGGTTACAGAAAATGAACTGAACTGATGATGTAAAAACAATAAATATTTTATAGTAATAATAATACATGTACATTAACATTAATAATAATAATAAATAATAATAAAACAAGAATAAACAATAAGTCAACTAACCTTTTTCAATCATCGACTGTGGCGAAGATGTCATGTGGGCAGGCATGAGGTGGTGCGTAACAGAGGAGGAGGAGGAGAATTTTGTGCATGTGCGTGCTACGAATGCCAGCAAGGAAAAGCACATGGAGAGCTCCCATAAGGCCAGTGCTTCTCAAATAGTGGGGTGCAGTGTGATGCCGGGAAGGGGGGGTTATGACCCTGGGGAACATGGTTTTTGCCATACTGTACTAGAATTAAGTGTAATTGCGCATCCACTAGAATAGTTGGCAGTGGCACTCTCACTGTGTTCCCTATGGTGTAGGGAAAAAGCGCCGAGCAAACAATATGAAGTGCAGTAAACACTATTTATAGTTGCACACGGCATGCTGGGGAGACATAAAATGTTTTTGGGGTTTTTTTTTATTCTTAGAGGGGTGTCACAGAAAATAATTGAGAAGCACTGCACAAGGCGTTCTCGAAGCGTGGAGGAATACAAGCGGAAGAATACGAGGCTAATCGACCCGGAAAAGCCATTTCCCCAGCAGAGCTCGTAAATCAAAATTTTACTTGTTGGATGGGGCAGATTTTTGGTAGGATCGAAGCTCGTATCATGGAAAATTCATTATAAAAGACACTTGTAAGTCAAGGTATCATTATACTTGGAGGAAACCCACATGAAACACGGGGGAGAACATGCCCTTACTGATCCCCGGACTCAAAACCAAGACCTTCAGGCAGATGTCTTTACCACAATGCCTCTTTGTTGCTCTACGCTTCACTATTTTTGTTTTATTTGCTTCAAGATAGGTGTGAGAGGTGGGTGAGGAAACAAATGTTGTAAGAGCTGTTGTAACAGAAGGTCACACAAAGTACCTGGCTTCATATACATTCCAAAGCATGAAATCAAGTATAAAATATGACTAGCTATATTTAGAAAGAAAGAAAAACGTAATAAATGTTAACATTGGTAACTAGCTGTGGTATAAGACGAATGAAACATTATGGGATATGCTGTCATGGAATCAACTCCATGATGTTCACTAATTCTCTTTTTATCAATTCTTTTCTTTTGATTTGGATTTTTTTTTTTATGGTGGGGGACAAGGAAAACCCATACGATGACGCATACCCTGTCTCTTTCGTCCTTATTCACACTCTGGTCCGAAGATGCGAGGTGAGGCAGTGGCAGTGTAATTGCAGTATTCAAACAGTATGCCGTAGCAGGCGTAAGCGTTCCTGTTATATTTACGGTGCCTAAAATAAAGCAGGCTGCTATTTTAAAGATGTGGTTCTCATACAGTGGAAACTATGGACCATATTAATCTGCTCCGGCATCAGTGAAAGCAACAAGCCATTCTCACTCACTCTGAATTCTATGAAACCCTCATGCGCGTCCACCTGTTACGAGCATGAATGTTTTGGAGTGCTTTCATAGAAAAGTGTTGCATCCTTTAGTCGAGCAACCAATCAAAACAAAGGAGCCCACACATTTGCACCCACACACTCATCGTTCTCCACATCTCTTATAGTCCCTCCTTCTCCGAGCATTTGTCTCAGGGATGGATTTTTGTTTTATTTATTGATGTTTTAAATTTATCTGCTTTCCTGTCTAATCAATGTCTTTACCTGTGTTTGCAGGCTATTCTTATTTCATATCATCTTCTATTCTTTTTAAAATAGCGATACACATGTCTGTGGTTTTATTTATTTTTTTCTTTAAATGTTGCTACATCAGAGCCTTCAGTGATTTAGTATCAGTACATGTAGCACAATAAGGAAGTAAATATCCCAAAGGCATCATTTCACTGGTTTTTGTTTTTGGTTTGTTTTTTTGTTTTTTTAACAGAAACTGCATACACCCCTTTCTTTCCTCAGCTGTCCTCAGCCTCTTTTTTCATCTCCCGTTGTACTCTCCTCTTTCCTTCTCCCACTGAAATATGTCAAACCAGAAAGAAGGAATGCATGCTGACATTTCTCTGCATCCCCTCCCTCCAAACCACATGCAGCACTCAATCGACAAATGTGCAGACTACTTGTGACTGTAGTCCCTCCATACATACATGCATACACACACACACACACACACACACACACACACACACACACACACACACACACACACACACACACACACACACACACACACACATACATACATACATACATATATATATATATATATATATATATATATATATATATATATATATATATATATATATATATGGGTGCAGACCTCATTCTGTTGGAGATTCAGGCCTACTGTGATGGCCTCTGCCAAGCTTTGACTGCCCGTGTTTTCATGGCGGTATGAAACTGGAGCTGCCTGGGGACGAGCAGGTGTCTCTGCTGTGGTACTAGTTGCAGAGTAATATCAGAGCTGTTATAATACAGCCATTCCATATATCTGTCATATTCAGTTAGACACCAAGGTCAAAGACAGCCCTTTTGCTGGACTAATCTCTGTGGGATTCTGTAATAGTGGAACTTTAACGCTCAACAAGAAGTGACCCGTGACAACAAATTGTAATACACCAAGAGAAGACTTTTGCAGATAATTTAATTTACATAAATTTAATGTATGATGCAAGACATTTCTTGCAAACAGTTTGGTGGTGATGGGTCACATAGGAGTCTGGTCCTTTATAATTGTTTAATTAGTGTGTAATACTGGGATCCTTCAGTTTCCGCGGTTATGTGGACCGAGGGAAACCCCCCACCCCACGACCGCCAATTTCCACAAAGTAGGATCGACCCCCATGACTTACGGATGCATACATGTATATGTGTATATAATATCAATAAATACATATTTGACACTATAAAAGCTTGTAATAACATTAAACATTCAAAAATAATGCATAAGATGTGAATAAAATATAAATACACACACATACAGACGCACCTCACATAAAAATGTAAGTAGTTTTGTTGGGGGGTTTTGGGTTGTTTTTTTTTTTTTTTTTTTTTTTTTTTTTTTTTGGGGTTTTCTTTTTTCTTTGCATAATTGGCCTTGTTTTGCGGCATTTTCCTTAAGTTTTCCATATTTTTTCCTTAATTTCCTTTTTTTCCCCCGATGATTATTTTTGAAAATCTCACGATGCACTGAAGCCGCAGAAACTGAAGCACAAAGTGGCGACGGATCCCTATATATAAATTAGCGTGTTCTGTATTCCAGTAAAACTAACCTGATAAAATATCTTGTACTGACTAAACAGGGTAGTGTTGGCTTAGAGCAGGGGTCCCCAACCCCCGATCCGCGGACCGCTACCAGTCCACGGCTCCTTTGATACCTGTTCCCAAACAAAATCTCATGGTGCAAATTATAGTATTTTTATTCGCGCTTCCAGGTCTTATTTTGAAAAATGACTGTTTTTGACATTGCCACAGAAGCAGTGAAAGCCCTTCTTCCGTTTCCAACCACATATCTTTGTGAGGTGGGGTTTTCTGCGGTGACAGCCATCAAAACAAGACTATGGAGTAGACTCTAACCGGTCTGCGGAAACATTTTCATACTTAAAACTGGTCCCTGGTGCAAAAAAGGGTTGGAGGCCACTGCTGTATACACAATGCATGCATGCATATATTGAAATGCACATTTCCTCTTTGTGTCTTATGCACCTTGCTGGCCAGTTAGGACTGCCGTTCAGTCGAGCACAGATACCCATCTGCTTTCTGCCATTTTGCTTTTACCACTTACACCTGACCCTCAGTCACTTCCATCGGATAATGCTGAGGACTTCAGTCCTGTATCTTGCAACATGCTATTGAAGTTATATTTGGTATATTAAAAAAGGACTAACTTGTGAAAATATATGGTATTACCTGGTGGTAAAGGTGCTGGATCACTGACCCTAAGGTTGGGGGTTCAAGCCTCACGCTCAACGGGTTGTCACTGTCACTGTCAGTGCAGCTAACTGGGTTATCAAAGGCCGGCCATGTCTCTCACTGTCTATGGTGTGAGGTTCATGTAAAAGAACCATTGCTGACTTTTGGCAAGAGTAGGCTGCATGTTTCTGCCCTGTGATGGCCTGTTGAGCTGTCCCTCACTCAGAGTCGGCTGAGATGGGTGCCAGCCTCCCCGCAACCCTAATTAGGATTAAGTGGTTCAGAAAACCGCCAGTCACTTTCATTCTAAATTTTACTACTTTTTTTGGAGCAACCCGAGAATGAACAGAACAGTCGACAGTGTAGCCGAACAGCTGACACAGATTCGAAACTGCTTCCATTTTTCTGTACTGAAGTAGCTACTAATGGTATATGAACTGTTATACTAGTACAGTGATCCCTCGCTACAACTTCGTGCTTCAGTTTCTGTGGCTTCAGTGCATCACGAGTTTTTAAAAATATTCATCGAAAAATAAGGAAATTAAGCAAAATAGGGCAAAAGTTAAGGAAAATGCCACAAAACAAGGCCAATTATGCAAAAAAAACAAAAAAAAGCAAAACCCAAATAGACAAAAACAATAAAACAACCCAAAACCTACAACAAAACTACTTACATTTTTATGTGAGGTGCGCATCTATGTGTGCGCATGCCTGTATGTGTGTGTGTATTTATAGTTTATTTACATCTTATGCATTATTTTTGAATGTTTAGTTGTTATTATAAGCATTTATAGCGTTGATTATGTATTTATTGATATTATGTACACACATACATGTACGTATACGTCAGTCAGGGTGGTCGATCCTACTTCACGGAATTTCGGTGATCATGCGCACGGATGGGGGGGGGGGGGGTGCCGGTCCCTATTAATCGTGGAAAGTGAGTGATCCCTGTAGTATATTAGCCAATCAGAATGCCTGATTGCTAAAATCCAATGGATGTGGACAAAATACTACTGTGTATTAGTCAGGCAAAAAAAGAATTGGGATTAGGATTCATTTTAATATTTGAGCAGTAAACAAAATAACCAGAATAACAGTGTTCATTCTTTTGAATCCCAGTTTCTTCCTGTATTTATTAACCCATAGGGATATGAGGTTAAGCTCATATCCTATGTACTTCAGAGACCATGAGTTATATGAGTATACAGATAGGTTCGTAGCTTAAGTGTTTGTGTGCACATATACTGTACGTTTGTTTCTTATATGCATGCATGTTTTTACTGTATACACACACACACACACACACACACACACCATAAGTCTGTATATATGTTCACAAGCCTCCTGGTGAAAAGTAGGCAGCAGATGGGATTGCGGTATGATTGGGATGGATCCATTTTACTTGCAGCTATCTCAGATCTAATGAGGAAATCAGATCTTCATCCCTGCCAACTCCCTTACACACATTTCGTCTATCCCCACTGAGCCAGACTTTCGACTACAGCATGAACCCTGATATGGGTCATATTACATTTCAGTTCAGTGGCACCTGCCATATTCCATTAACCCTTTAATATTGCATTTTAAAAGATCAAGTAAAGCCAGTATGATGCTGTTTTGCAATGAAGTGACTAATGGGGATGTACAGTGTGACATATAAGATAATGTCCTGTAGAGTATAAACACTGCTCTCTTCCTGCTCTCATCACTTGACTATCAACATCACTTCTTTAACCAGAATAAAAGCCTGAACTTATCCCAGTCATTTGAAATGATGTGTATTAAAGATATTCCAACTACCCATAATTACAGAATACAGGAATCCCTCACTTTCCGCGGTTAATGGGTACCGAGACCCCCCTCCCGCGACCGCCGATTTCCGCGAAGTTGGATAGACTACCCTGACTGATATATACGTATACGATATATATGTTATTTGTGGGGGTTCAGTTCCTGCCCCTCCCGTGAATCAAGATAATCCGCAAATTCGGTGTCGGGAAGTAAAATCTTATGTATCATATCACATGTGCGAATGATCAACCGGAAATAAAACTCTATGTATCATATTACATGCGATAACATATGCTTCTGAAACACATTCTATAGACAGTCTTACTCATTAATACAATATTAATGTAGTAGAATGTAGTAATTAAGTAAAAACTTTTTAATTTTGCACGATATTTATTGACAAAATTTCTATATATATATATATATATATATATATATATATAAAATCAATCACAGTACAAAATTAAGGTTTTTACTTAATCATTACTACATGATATGTATAATATATATAAAGAACATAAAAGTGTGACATAATGACTTAATGAACTTTCACCCAGAATGCAGGAGGCAGCCTGAGATGGCACAGAGTGGATTTATTATTCAAAGGGGAAGCACTTAAGCAGACCACACGCACTTTAAATACTGTACTGATGACAAAAAAAACACAAACATTAACCACTGGAACCAGAAACCAGAGAAAACACAAGGAAGCAGGGACTTCATGTGAGACAATCTTCTGGCGCAGAGGTGAGCGTGCGGTTTGTGTTTATAGGAAGTAGATGAGAGGAGTGAATTTAGGCTTGAGCTACTGCAATCAGCCTGAGCAGCTCAGCCTCACCCCTCAGCCAGAGTGGGGAGAAAACAGTTAGAGAACACAGGGAAGCAGGGACGTGATGTGAGTTAATCCTCTGATGCAGTGGTGAGCCTGCTTGTGTTTATTGGGAGTAGATGAGAAGAGTGAATACAGGTGTGAACTACTGCAATCAGCTCGAGCAGCTCAGCCACGCCCCTCAGCCAGAGTGGGGAGCATCAGAGAATACAGCCTTCAAAATCAAAGTCCCCCAAAAACAAAGACCATAATAAAAGAACATAAAAGAACATGTAGTGTAATAAACTGTATAAAAAACAAAAGGATTAACATGCTACACCACGGTACATAAAATCTCACACACAAACATTCTAAACATTAACTTGGGTACTGTACTGGAATAATAATTGAAAAAGGCTTGAATAGTACAGTGCTTTAAAACAGTTCAGATGATTATTCCTCTTCACGCACTTCAGAGGAAACTGTCATTTCTTCAGGAGAAAGTCTTATTTCTTCAGAAGAGACATCCAACGTCATTACCTTTTTCTGGCACTTAGCCGGCTTTTGAGTGGCATCATAGAGTTTAACGGGTAATTAAAACAGACTAAAGAAATGCACATTGACAATTTGTGCGCGAATGAGAAAAAAGGGGCGTATACATCATTTCAACCAATCAGCAGGAGGAAGAACAGCCATTGGCTGAATTTGAATCACGTGACAGTTACTCGGCAATCCGCGAATATGCGGGGGCACGAGTGTAAAACCGTGAATAGTCAAGGGCCTACTGTATATATTCAATGCTATAAAGGCTTATAATAACAATTAAACATTAAAAAATAATGCATAAGATGTAAAGGAAATATAAATACACACACATAAAGACGCGAGTGCGCACACATAAAGATGCGCACCTCACATAAAAATGTAAGTAGTTTTGTTAGGGGGTTGGGTTGGCTTGTTTTTTGTGTTTGTTTGTGGGTTTTTTCTTTTTTTTTTTTGCCATAATTGGCCTTGTTTTTGTGGCATTTCCCTTAATTTTTTTTCTCCTGTTTTTCCTTAATTTCCTTTTTTTTTTTTTTTTTTTTTTACGAATATTTTTTAAAAACCCGTGATGCACTGAAGCTGCAGAAACTGAAGCACAAGGTAGCGAGGGATCACTGTAACATAAAATACCTGTGAAAGCGTGAAAACTACTGCTGCTTCCAATTATTAAGTTTGCAATCTAGGGACAAAATAGCTTATATGTAAGTCTTATAAGGAGGAATTCTTTTTTTTTTTGCATCCACTATCTGTGGACACAAATGGCTCTAGAGACCAAAGTCCGAAGCATACAAGCAGTTGCAGATGGGGCAAGGGTCTCCTCTCATTGGGGCAGCGGCAAATGCTGCTCTGTAACAGCAGTCACAGGCTGTAGACAAGCATTGCCAGACATCAAGTTATAAGCTCCATACTAGACACAAACATCCCTCAGGGCTGTATGCTCACTTCACTGCTGTTCATGCTGCTTTGCTTTAAGCACTTCATCGAGTTCACTAATGATGTATAGGTTATGGGCTTTATTAGAAGCATGTTGAGTCGGCTAACAAAAAAGGCCCCCCTCAGGACTACCTCTTAACAAATAAACTCTGTGAAGAACTGCAGACTACAAACTACAGAGCCTATCCTAAACATATCCATTACTACCTGATAACTTGGCTACAACTTTTACCATTGTATAAATTAACTCTTTGGTCACGAGTTCTTATTTGGGGCAAACAGCCTTCACTTTTTAAAAAAAGTTTTCGGATTTATATTGCAATGCTGCAGTGTGAATTTTTACCCATTCAGTTTCAAGGATTGGTGAGGTCAAGCATTGATATCAGGTTAAGAAGACCAGTACAGTGATCCCTCGCTACTTCGTGCTTCAGTTCCTGCGGCTTCAGTGCATATTGGGTTTTTCAAAAATATTCATTGAAAAATTAAAAAAATAAGGACATTAAGGGAAGATATGGAAAAAGTTAAGGAAAATGCCACAAAACAAGTTAATTATGCAAAAAAAAAACCCAAACAAACTAAAACAAAAAACAATCCAAAACCCCCCAACAAAACTATATACATTTTTATGTAAGGTGCACGTCTGTATGTGTGCGTATTTATATTTTATTTACATGTTATGCATTATTTTTGATCATTTAAATGTTATTATAAGCATTTATAGCATTGAATATGTATTTATTGATATTCTATACACATATACATGTACGTATATGTCAATCGGGGGGAGGGGGTCGATCATACTTTATGGAAATCGGCGGGGATGGGGTCTCGGTCCACATTAGCCACGGAAAGTGAGGGATTCCTGTACATCCTTAAAGGTGTTCAGTGAGAATGTGGTCAGAGCATTGTGCAGGTTTGTCAGTTTCTTCCACACTAACCTGGACAAGTCATAACTTGTGACTTCATGAATCTGGTTGTATGCATACCATGAGTTTCTTATTTTCAGTGAAGTGAAATCTAAAAATTCTAAAGACATTCCAGACAATTTTACATGTTAACTTTGTCATCAGTTTTGGGTTGCATATACAGGTGTGATAGTCAGGTGTTTGAATACATTTGGCAACATAGTGTGTCTCAGTGAGATTAGTGTTTTGATGCAAATCTTAATGCCAATGATAGAAGGAAGAGGTGACGGATGCAGGACATATATATATATATATATATATATATATATATATATATATATATATATATATATATATATATATATATATGTGTGAGTGCCAATGAAGAAACATTCATTTGTTCGTTTGCCAATCCTCTGCCGGGTACTCGCCAGTCCATCGTAGGACCAACACACACCCAATGATTTACAGTGAAACCGGAATACTGTGAGGAGAACAGGCAAACCCCACACAGAAACGCCCTTCACGCCCAAACTGTGAAGATGTTCTGACACCAAAGTGCTGTGCATGGAGAGTCATAAAAAGTCAATTAATTTTGATAAAATATATCCTGCCCTCTTGTTTGCCAGGATAAATAAAGAATATTCTGATTTCCTTAGGCTTTCTTACTTTTAAATAACTACAAAACATGTTATGTATTTTTATTCTGAGATTTTGTGTTTAATTTCTGTTTTTAAAGTCCAATTTCTGTACAAGGCCAAATCAAACTGGTTAATGATGTAATCTGACCATGATCATGTTCTTTAAGTACAGATCTACCACTGTGATTTTTTTTCAGTAAATAATATCACATCAAGTTATCACTAAGATCAAGTATTTGGTTTATGCTTATTGGTTTCCCGTGTCAATTCCAAAAAAAAAAAAAAAAAACCTAACCAAACATTCATCCATTCATTCATTTTCTGAAACGCTTAATTCTAATTAGGGTCACAAGGAGGCTGGGCCCATCTCAGCCGTTTCCATGCAAGGGCAGAGTCCACCCTGGACAGCTCGCCAACACTCACACAACCATTCATAGTCACAGTCAAACTTAGGGGTGATCATCTTTTAAAGCATGAAAGGTAATAACCACAAAGGTCAACATTACACCACAAGACTACAGGGGGATTTACATCAACCCGAACAGCCCACTGGGGTCTCATTTAAACACAACAATAATCTCTTCCTGACCAAAGCGTAAAGGACTGTAACCCATCCCACAATTCAACACATTCTTTATTAGCCCATCGACTGATAAATGGTACCAGAGCATCTAAAGCATATATTTGCCTCTTAGACTAACAAATCTTCGACACCCAGTGCTGCTTTGCCCCAAGTCTCCTCAGGACTGCTATTTACTGAGCAATACTAGACCAACATATAAGAGTTCAAGGTGGAGGTGAAACTGCATCAAGGGTCAGCTCTGAGCCCCTTCTTGTTTGCTATGTTGATGGACAGGTTGACAGACGAGGTTAGAAAAGATTCCCCATGGACTATGATGTTTGCAGATGACATTGTGATCTGTAGTGAGAGCAGAGAACAAGTGCTGGAAAATCTAGAGAGGTGGAGGTATGCCCTGGAAAGGAGGGGAATGAAGGTTTGCCTCAGGAAGACAGAATACATGTGTGTGAAAGACAAGGACCCAAGAGGAACGATGAGGTTACAGGGAGCAGAGATAAAGAAGGTGGAGGATTTTAAGTACTTAGACTCAACAATCCAGAGCAATGGAGAGTGTGGAAAAGAGGTGAAGAAGCATGTGCAGGCAGGTTGGAATGGTTGGAGAAAAGTCTCCGGAGTGATGTGTGATAGGAAGGTATCAGCAAAAATTAAAAGGAAAAGTGTACAAGACGGTTTTGAGGCCGGCGATGTTGTATGGTTTAGAAACAGTGGCCCTGGGGAAAAGACAGGAGTCAGAGTTGGAAGTAGCAGAGATGAAAATGTTGAGGTTCTCTTTGGGAGTAACGAGGATGGATAGGATCAGGAATGAGTACATCAGAGGGACAGCACATGTTAGAGGTTTTGGAGATAAAGTCAGAGAGGCTAGATTGAGATGGTTTGGACATGTACAGAGGAGGGATAGTGAGTATATTGGTCGTAGGATGCTGAGGTTGGAACTGCCAGGCAGAAGGCCTAGAGGAAGACCAAAGAGAAGATTTATGGATGTGGTGAAGGCGGACATGAAGGTAGTTGGTGTAAGAGAAGAAGATGCAGAGGATAGGGTGAGATGGAGGCAGATGATTCACTGTGGCGACCCCTGAAGGGAACAGCCGAAAGGAAAAGAAGAAGATGACTAGACCAACACATATCGCAATGGTGGCCTGGTGGTAAAAGGTGCAGGATCACTGATCCTAGGGTTGGGGGTTCGAGTCCAACTCTCCACAAGGTTGTCCCTGCCCCCCCCCCCCCCCCCCCAGTGCAGCTAACTGGCTTATCAATGACCTGCCATGTCTCTCACTGTCTATGGTGAGAGGTTCATGTAAAAGAACCATTGCTGACTTTCGACAAGAGTCGCTGCATAGCCGTCAGCGTGTTTCTGCCCCTTGCTAAGGGTTGTGTCAGGAAGGGCATCCGACGTAAAAACCTACACCACATCGAATACGCGAATCATTAATATGACTTCCAAGGAGATGGAGGCAGATGATTCGCTGTGATGACCCCTGAAAGGAAACAGCCGAAAGGAAAAGAAGAAGACTGGACCAACATGTGATCTTCTGTCAACCACACTGGGGGGCTGTTCAAAACTATAATTGATACCGCAATGTGATCTTCGGTCCTGGTGGGGTTTGACTCGCTGTTTCGGGTGGACCCTGCCTTTGCTGAGTGTTGACTGAGATGAGCTTAGCCTCTCCACATCCATAATAGTTTTAAGTGATAATGAATTTGATCTTCATGATCTTCCAGATTAAATGTTTGTGTATGTTTTTTTTGTTTGTTTGTTTTGTTTTGTTTTTTTGGTTTTAATACTTTCTTTTATTCTCTTGCTCTCTTTCACCATTCCATCCAACCAGCAACATTCTAACATTGGATTTTATTCACTTATGGTTATGTGTCAGTGCGTTTATTACAGGACACATTGTCTTGATTTTTATGCTGAAGCTAACATTTTCCATATTGC
The DNA here is from genome assembly GCA_024760905.1 of Plotosus lineatus. Taxonomy (NCBI): domain Eukaryota; kingdom Metazoa; phylum Chordata; class Actinopteri; order Siluriformes; family Plotosidae; genus Plotosus; species Plotosus lineatus. Next base: position 14,582,697 of record CM045741.1, on the reverse strand, counting down.
TCATTCTTAATTTATTGCAGTGTGTTCATCAATATCAGCGTACTGGTATATATTCTATATTACACTAATGCACTGTTTGTGTGCTTGTCATACACTGTCATATATATTGATTTCTTGTACAGAATTGTGTGTTTCACAGTGGTAGTGGAATTTGCCAAAATGGATAGGATGTCAATATGAAATATTGTTGTCTTGACTGATTGATTACAAAATATCCTGTAGGATGTATGTTTATGTTCTACAAGTAGGGCTAAAGCATATTAACTCAGAAATAGGCCTAGCCGGACATATAGCACTGATGAACAGATATATTATTCCAGGCATGGAATAATAAGGGTGTGTGTGTGTGTGTGTGTGTGTGTGTGTGTGTGTGTGTGTGTGTGTGTGTGTGTGTTCTCTTGTAGATGCTGAACAATAAAAAGGGTTTGTTGCCCGAGCCTAATTTAGCTCAGCTCCTCAACAGCATGACCAATCCAGCTGCTCTTCAGGTTCTCATGAGACCATATTACAGTGGCAAGCGAGGAGGTACACACACACACACACACACACACACACACACACACACACACACACACACACACACACACACACACACACACAATGTGGGGCCAGTGGCATAGTGGTTAGGGTGCAGCACTCATGATCGGGAGGTTGTGAGTTCAAATCCCAGTTAGACCCCCCCCCCACTGTGTTAAGTCCCCTGGGCAAGGTTTCAATCACAAGTGTGCCTCTGTTCACCCAGTAGTATAAATGGGAACCAGTAAAAATATACTGGGAAGGTAACCTGCGATGGACTAGCGTCCCATCCAGGAAGAGTTGTACTCCTAGTTGCTTCACGCTATGGAAACCGGGAATAAGCATCGGTCCAATGAGCCACTATGGCTCGGGTGTAAAAAGCCCAATGGACTTAACCTTACACACACACACACACACACACACACACACACACACACGTAAAGGTGAGGAATTCAAGCTTCAGCAATACTGTGCACAATGTAAACCATGGTGATGGTTGGGCTCTCGAATGGCACATGATTAACCTGGAATGTTCTTATCCAAGTTGATGCACATAGTCATCCATGGCTTAGAGTCCATGACAGCTAATTGGTCGAGTTCTCAAGGAAGGGAGCGATGACATAAACTCACCTCCTTGTCACTTAACGCAAGTACCGGCCAATCATGGGTGTCTTTGAGTTCATGTGTAGAAGGAGGCGGATATCCCTTTTCCTTCGCGTGTGTTAGTTTTCCCCTGAATGCTCATATGCGGTAGTTCAAAAAGATGCAAATGGCAGCATGACATGTCACGGAGGAGGCACGGGCTTCCTACGCCCCTCCTTGGTACGTGGTAATTGCATGACATGGAGGCTCAATGGGAAATTTGGGTGTTCCAACATAACTGAGATCAAAGCATGTTGTGTAACGGATAACACTGAGCTGTTATTTAGAAATATGGGGACTGTGCCTGAAAACAAAATGTCATTGAACTTTGTCAAGAGGAGCGGTGAAATATCTTACAAATGTCATTGAAAGTTGATGTGTTGGAAACAGGAGGAATGTTCAAGCAATCAGAGCTGACGGACTTTAACAAGGTCAAAAATTCCCTTGGATAAACAACCGGGTCTTGTGGTGTGTTCCCAGTATGTATCGACTAGGACCAACACAAAATGTGGCACAAGAAATGACAAACTAGGAACAGATTCATGGGCGTGACTCACTGACTCATATCCCACAGAATAGCACAAACAGATGAAAATGTGAACGCTGATTATCATAGAAAAGTGTCCGAACACTCTGTGCATTGCAGATTGCACATGCTTGACCCTTGACCGCTACTAAAAGTGCCTAAAATAGCCATGTGAGCATCAAGACTACTTTGGATGTGGACCGTTCTGATGAATCACACTTTTTTTTTTCCTTTTGTACATCAAGTATACAGCTGGGTACATGTGCCTTGCTTTTGTGGGTGGCGACAGAATTACAACATTACTATGACAACGTAAAGAAAGCAAGCCGCTAGATGTGGTGTGACGTTCTGGAAATGTTCTGTTTGGACATTGTGAGTCTTAGAATTTAATTAAGTCTTACTTTTATATGTACTATCTCCCTAAACAAGTCCATCCCGTTTATAATCATGGTGTTCTCTAATGGCACTAGCCTCTTTCAGCAACGATAATGCACTCTGCCTGACTAAAAAAAAAACTGTTCAGAAATTCATTCATTTATTTTCTGGACCGCTTAATTCTAATTAGGATCGCGGAGAGGCTGGCGCCCATCTCAGCTGACTCTGGGTGAGGGCAGAGTTACACTCTGGACAGCTCAGCAGGCCATCGCAGGGCAGAAATATGCTAACAGCTATGCAGCTACTCTTGACAAAAGCCAGCAATGGTTCTTTTGCATGCCTTTTTCTCCATAGACACTGAGAAACATGGCCAGCCTTTGATAACCCAGTTAGCTGTTCTGGTGGGGTCAGCAGTGATAACCCGCTAATGAACCCGCTTGAGTCCCTGACTTTGGAATCAGCAATCCAGCACCCTACCTGCAGACCACCACTGCCCTGTTCGGAAATAGTTTGATGAAAATTGGCCTCCAAATTTACTGTCTGTGGAAGGTAATGGATAAACAAGTCCGAACCATAGAGGTGTTTGACGTGGACAATTTTGAGGAATTTAAGGATGTTCAATA
>CM045741.1:14535015-14572515 GCA_024760905.1 Plotosus lineatus | reverse complement strand
GTTATAATAAAGACTAAATAGCATTTTAGCTGCCCTCAGCTTATAAATGGACACCAGATATACAGTTAAATAGAATCAAACTGTGGTTAAGACAATAAATAATAATATATCTACTGATAAAAATGACTTGCCTCCAACAAAATGTGAGCTACATTCACGACTGGTAGGAGCTGGTCGCCAATCTTTCCTTTTGTTGTCGGTATCAGCTCTTTTCAAAGCAGAAATCCATTTCTCTCGTCGGGCCTTATTAGCAGGGAATCTATGATATTTAACACCTGCTTTCTTTCCTCTATAATTTGTACAACCAACAGCAACACAGTTAAGTGCCATTTTGCACTTGTTTAATAAATAAATGAAGTATTAAACCCTTACACATGCTTGTGCAACTGTGTTGTGGCCGGAGTGAATGGTTTGTTTTCACACCAATGTGGCGGAATAAACAAAACCCGCATTGGGATAATGTATGCCTGACGTCAGCTGCAAAACCTCTATATGTTGGGCAGCGCAGCACGTAAGATAGTTGTGACGACGCAGCATCTCACACTCACAGCATTCTACCATTACACTCAATGACTAGATACCGTCCCGGTAACATCTCTTTTACAGTACAATTTTACATTCATTTACTGTACACTATTACCATGGCCCCCAACAGAAAGTCCTATTCATCAGATGTCAATTCTATCAAGAAAGCAAGGAAAGCACTGTCGTTGGAGACAAAGATGAAAGTGATAAAGCACTATGAAGGAGGGAAAAAAGTAAAAAGGGAGAGAAAGATCTCCATCTCTCCCACTCCACGGTGTCTACAATTTTGAAGGACAAGGACGGCATTAAGGAAGCAGTGAAAGCAGCAGCACCAGTTAGGTGAACCATCATCACAAAGCAGTGTGAAGGACCGACGAGAGATGGAAAAGTTGCTATACACGTGGTTGGAAGATAATAGCCAAAGAAATGTGAAAGTGATGTTGCGAGCAGTGAAAAGTAAGGATACAAGTTTATCTCACATGTTGAAAGAACGTGCAGGTGAAGAATACGCTTCACATGAATTCATAGTGAGTGCTGGGTGGCTTCAGTTCCGTTGTGTTAAATATCCGACTTACGACTGGTTGGTCAGAAGCAATGTAGGTCGTAACTCGGATAATGTGTGTGTGTGTGTGTGTGTGTGTGTGTGTGTGTGTGTGTGTGTATATATATATACATACAACTGAGAAATTGACGGTTAAGAGCAGTGGTCCCCAAATCTTTTCCTGAGAGGGCCACATAACTTTTCCCTTGTCTGATGGAGGGCCGGGGTCAGTTTGTAACAGAAAAAGTGTGACAATCGCTGGAGTACCTAAACGTAAACATTTTTTTTCCCCAGAAAGACATATATAACCAAATATTAATAACTCTTTCTGGGATCTTCACAGAAAAAAGTCAGGAAATAAATAATACTATTTCTGAAATAAAATTACACTATATATGAAATCAATAAAAATCAAATAACCCGCTCTGGGTCCATGGAACATTAACTTTCTGTTGTGCCTTGCACAATCTTAACAGGTAACAGTTCAGCTTCAGCGCATTTGGTGATTGTACTCGCCACCAGATTCACGGCAGTAGACATCTTTCTTCACAGGACACACCCCCTTTGGGACAGCATTCAAATATTTTTTGACAAATTCTCCATCAGTGAAAGGTTTACCGCTGCTCGCTATCAGTTGAGCAACCCAAAAGACGACCAATCGGATGACTGATTCAGCTGAGCTTGGCGTACAAATGTATTCTGCTGTGCTAATGGTCCACTTTTTAGCTTTAAGAGTTTGTCTGCTCACATTTGGCCTTGCAAGCTATCATACGTGTCTTTGTGACAGGATTCATAGTGTCGGCGCAGGTTGTATTCTTTGAATACCGCCACCGCCTCTTGACAGATGAGACAAACAGCCTTTTTTTTGCATTGAACAAAAATAATCGTTTGTACACTGCAGGTTAAATACCCTGCATTCTGAATCAATTTTTCTTTTACTAACCTTTCCGTCATTATTCTTTTCTGTTCGTCTGGGGCATGTCTAGGATTTTTTTTCTGGGGGGGTACACACTACAGAAGGGTGTAATAGAATTCATGTTCTATGTATGGATTAGTCTCGGTCATGTGGCCAGACTGAAAAAAAAAAAAAAATCATAATGCATATTGTTCAGGGGGCCGGGCCAAATGTGGAGGTGGGCCGTAGTTTGCGGACCACTGTTTAAGAGGGTCAAGGGCCCAACAGTGGTGGTACTAGGGAATGAACCCCCAAAAATCGGATCAGAAATACATTGCCTTAACCAGTGAGCCACCACAGTTTTGATACATAATTGTTGTGGAATCTACGATACAAGGTGGTAAAGCCGACACATCCAGTATCAGTAACATTTTGTTGTGGTTACTTGAGCTGAAAGATTGTCGGAAAAAAAATTCTTGAAATAATATAAAACAAGCTATTAACACTGGTCTAGAGGAGGAAGCATTGCCTATTGCTTATTTTCCGGTCCAGGGGTTTTACTGAAATTAACAGAAATTGGATGGGACTTGTGTGTGTATATATATATATATATATATATATATATTCATTTATTTTTTTTTTTTAATTTAAAACAGGGAATTACAAAAAAAAATAGAATAAGAAGCATGTTGACTAAATAAACTGAAGATTCCATTCCAAATAAGTACAGTGGTACCTCACTTTCCGAAATTAATCCGTTCCAGCGCCTTTTTCGTAACCTTCATTTTTCGTAAGTTGAACCGCATTTTTCATGTAAAACAGGTGATTCATTCCAAGGCTCCCAATACTACCCTATAAACCCTTTAAAAATTATTAAAGTACACCAATTTTGTATAAAATATGTGTTAAAAGTAAAAGAAAATTATTTACCTTTTTTAAATCTCTCGAACCACCCATTCGACACTTTAAAGTCTGGGGGTTACTGGTCTGAAGAACCCTCACCCCCACCCTCCTTCACGAGGTCCTTAAATATGGTGGTTGCTTTTTCCGAAATAATCGCCTTCCTCACTGTATCTCCGTTTTTAATGCCTCCTTCTGCTTCAATATCGTCCCGATTGTAGAGGGGTTTCGGCCATACTCCTTTGCAATTTCACTTAACCGAATCCCTCTTTCATATTTTTTATCATCTCCTGTTTTACTTTTATTGATAACGGAGCCCGCTTCTTCTTTTCAGTCTCACCGGGAATCACTTTCTTGGGGCTCATGATTAATAACAAAAAAATAACTCTGCAATAAGCACACTCAAAAAAACTCACAAAACTCACGAACCAACAGTACTACTCTCCTTCACACCTTCCATGTGTGTCGAACAATGGGTCGAAAGGCACACGAAAAGCATTATGGGTACTGTATTGTATTATGTAGATTCAGCTCCCTCCTAGCCAATGGGAGGCCAGCGGGGCGGGGTGTTGGGAGACAACCAATGGGAAAGCAACTCGCACATTGTTTGAATTTTTAAGATGGCGCTATTAAGATAAGATAAGATAAGATACAGCTTTATTAATCTCACAATGGAGAAATTCACTGTTACAGGCTCTTGAGGTACTATCCGTAGGGGGTGCAAAAATAGATACAAGTACAAACATACACACATACATATATTATATAAGTAAATAAATAAATAGATACATAAATAGTATAAATTACTAAACAATAAAAGAAAAGAATGGAGAAAAGAATGGAGCAACTTTATAGACTGGCCTATATTAAAGTGTAATGTATCTGAGTACAGAGTAGATGGGTTGATATGGTTCACAGTCAGTGGGTTAGATGTGGTTGATTAAAGTGCACGGGGTTTTTATTGCACATAACCGGTATTTTCAGACAGTTACAAAGTGGCGTTGTACAGTCTGATAGCGGTGGGAATGAACGACCTGCGGTAGCGCTCCTTCCTGCACTGAGGATGCCTCAGTCGTCCACTGAAGGAGCTGCTTAGCTCCTCTACAGTCTGGTGCAGTGGGTGAGAGCTGTTGAACAGGATGGATGTGAGCTTTGCTACCATCCTCCTCTCACTCACCTCCTCCACAGAGTCCAGTGGGCAGCCGAGGACAGAGCTGGCCCTCCTGACCAGCTTGTTCAGTCTCTTCCTGTCCCGCTCTGTGCTGCCCGGGGCCCAGCAGATGGCAGCGTGAGAGGATTGCAGAGGCTCCCACAGAGTCATAAAATATCCTGAGCAGAGGTCTGCATATGCCGAAGGACCTGAGTCTCCTCAGAAGGTGGAGGCGACTCTGGCCCTTCTTGTACAGGGCGTTGGTGTTGTGGGACCAGTCCAGTTTATTGTTAAGGTGAACACCCAGGTACTTGAAACTGTCCACTGTCTCAATGTCCTGTCCCTGGATGTTCACTTGTAAGTGTGTGTGTGTGTGTGTTTGAGTGCTTCTCCTGAAGTCGACCACCATCTCCTTCGTCTTCCTAGTGTTCAAGCACAGGTGGTTGCGCTCACACCAGTCCACGAAGTCAACGATGACCGACCGGTACTCCAGCTCGTTCTCCTCTGACACACGGCCCACGATGGCGGAGTCGTCCGAGAACTTCTGGAGGTGGCAGCTGTTTGTGTTATATATGAAGTCCGAGGTATAGATGTTAAAAAGGAAGGGTGAGAGGACGGTGCCCTGCGGTGCCCCCGTGCTACAGACTACCACCTTTGACTTACAGCCGCGCAGCCGCACATACTGTGGACGGTTAGTAAGGTAGTCAATAATCCAGGCAGCAAGATGCCCGTCCACTCCCACGTCCTCCAGCTTCCCCCGCAGGCGCGCTGGCCTGATGGTGTTGAAGGCGCTGGAGAAGTCAAAGAACATGACCCTCACAGCGCTGCCAGCGATCTCCAGGTGGGTGAGTGCCCGCTGCAGAAGGTAGATGACGGCGTCTTCTACTCCGATGTTGGGCCTGTAGGCAAACTGCAGCGGGTCTAGGGTGGGGCTCACCATAGAGCGGAGGTGTTCAAGGAGGAGCCTTTCCATGGTCTTAATGAGGTGGGAGGTCAGGGCGACAGGTCTGTAGTGGGCTGGTTCCTTCGCTTGTGCTGTTTTGGGAACCGGAACCACACAGGAGGTCTTCCATAGGACTGGAACCTTCTCCAGGCTGAGGCTCAGGTTGTACAGGTAGCATAGTACCACACAGAGCTGGTCTGCGCAGGTCCTCAGCAGCCTGGGACTGATGCCATCAGGTCCTTCAGATTTCCTCTGATTTAGTCGCCTCAGCTGTCTCCTCACCTGGTCTGATGTGAGGGAGAGGGGGCTGGGGTGGGCTGCAGAGGGAGGGGATGTGTCTGTCGGGCTGTAGCAGTCAAGTGAAGTTGGCCTGGGGAGGGGAGGTGTCAGCTGGTCTGGAGACGTGTGAAGAGGGGAGGGGACGGGGAGGGGTGCAGAGGGGGAGGGGGGAGAATCAAACCTGTTGAAGTAGCAGTTTAGTTCATCCGCCCAGCGCTGGTCACCATCAGCTGTCCCTCTGACACTCTGCCCAAATCCAGACATGGTCTTTAGTCCTCTCCAGACGTCCCGCACGTTGTTCTGAGCCAGCTTCTCCTCCATCTTCTTCCCATAGTCCTTCTTTGCCCTCCTGATCCTCCACTGGAGCTCACGCTGGACCTTCTTCTGCTCCTCTCTGTCCCCCGAGATGAAAGCCCTCTTTTTCTGGTTCAGGAGGACTTTGAGCTCAGGGGTGACCCATGGGTGGTTGTTGGAGAAGCACCGTACCCTCCGTGTTGGCACAGTGCTGTCCACGCAGAAGTTCATGTAGTCAGTGATGCAGTGTGTGAGGCCGTCGATGTCATCACCAAAGGAGTCACAGAGCATGCTCCAGTCTGTGGTCTGGAAACAGTCCCTAAGCCTCTCATTGGTCTCCTCGGTCCACACTTTCACAGACCTCTTCTGTGCAGGTTCCTTTCGCACCCTGGGTGTGTATTGGGGGAGCAGGTAGACCAGGTTGTGGTCTGATCGTCCCAGTGGGGGGAGGGGGAGGAGCTGTAAGCGTCCTTCACATTTGCATACAGTAAGTCCAGTGTTTTATTGTCTCTTGTGGCGCACTTCACGTATTGCGTGAACGTCGGAAGAGAGGCGGAGAGAGGGGCGTGGTTAAAGTCCCCGCTGATCAGAATCATGGCGCGGGGGTGACGAGTCTGTGTCTGATTAACGGCGCTGTGTAGACGCTCACACGCGGCCGCCGCATCAGCCGAGGGCGGAATGTACACGCAAAACACAATCACGTGTGAAAACTCCCTCGGTAGATAATATGGCCGCGCGCTTACCGCGCATTTGAATTTTTAAGATGGCGCTATTGTAACGTGAACTTGTTTCATATCCAGAGACAAAAATCTTAAGAAAATGCGTTTCGTAACCTTAATTTTGCGTTTGGTGAGACTTTCGTAAAGTGAGGTACCATTGCACTGGGTTCTTGACCAAGAGATCATGGGTTCGAATCCCTGTTAGAAACCCAAAATGCTCTGACGCCTGAACAAGGTCTCAACCACAAGTATTCTCCATCCACCCAGCAGTGCAAATGGTAAAAGGCAGTAAAAGCACTGGAAAGGTAATCTCGCGTCCCATCCAGATGGAGTTGAACTCTAGTCACTTCACGCTGTAGATACTGAGAATAAGCGCCGTCTCAGATGAACCAGTCAGGCCCAGCTGTAAAAACCCAAAGGACTTTACCTTTTACTGAAAAAAAATGATTTGAACCCAACCGAAGTGCACTGGTTACTGATATTAAAAAATAATGAGCTGATAAATATTTTCTTCTACATGTTCTGATTCTGGTATAATTTGCATATTGACGCTAAACTTCCTTGTATAATTTTTAGTACAGGGATTCTGTCTGCTCACTTGTGATCATTAACATTAATTTAGTTGATTCTATGTATGTATTTATATTACCGTAGCACTATATGTGATATGCAGTGATCCCTCGCTACTTCGAGCTTCAGTTTTTGCGGCTTCAGTGCATTGCAGGTTTTTCAAAAATATTCACTGAAAAATAAAGAAATTGAGGAAAAATAGAGAAAAATTTTTGGAAACCGGGGATAAGCACTGGCCTAATGAGCCACTATGGCTCAGGAATAAAAAAAGGGGGGGAAAGTTAAGGAAAATACAGCAAAACAAGGCCAATTATGCAAAAAAACCCAAACAAACAAAAACAAAGAACAACCCAAAACCTCCCAACAAAACTACTTATATTTTTACGTGAGATACACATCTGAGTGTTTGCACGCGTGCATCTCTCTGTGTGTGTGTGTGTGTGTGTGTGTGTGTGTGTGTGTGTGTTTATGGTGTTGAATGTATTTATTGATATTATATACACATATACATGTACGTACTATATACGTCAGTTGGAGGGGGAGTCAATCCTACTTCGCAGAAATCAGCGGTCGCGAGGATGTCCTCAGTAACCATGGAAAGGGAGGGATCCCTGTAATTATTCTGGGAAGTCCTATTGCTACCAGTCAGGGATCAGACTCTGTGTCCTACTGTCTATCGCGATGTCTTGCCAGTGTGTCACGTGACCTACACATTCTATGACATCATCACCGTGTCACATGACCTACACATTCTATGACATCATCACCTACTGATTTAGGATTTTTTTCGACCATCAAACATCACATCACATCCACAGAGCTTTGTACATTTGTCGAGCTCAGTGTTCTACACTAAGTCCAGATGTGTTTGTACACCTTTTCCATAAATGGAAGTTGTGGATATTGATAAAGATATCGAGATTTGTCTGCACATATTTTACAGTGTTTATAATTATGCAGTACATTTCTGTATTCATTCATTCATTTATTTTCTGAACCGCTTAATCCTAATTAGGATTGCATGGAGGCTGGCACGCATCCCAGCCGACTCTGGGCGAGGGCAGAGTACACTCTGGGCAGCTCACCAGGCCATCGCAGGGCGGAAACATACTGACGGCTATGCAGCCTACTCTTGTCGAAAGTCAGCAATGGTTCTTTTTTCACCTCACACCATAGACAGTGAGAGACATGGCCGGCCTTTGATAACCCAGTTAGCTGCACTGGGGAAACAGTGATAACCTGTTGAGAATGGGGCTCAAACCCCCAACCTTTGGATCAGTGATCCTGCACCTTACCACCAGGCCACCACTGCCACATTTCTGTATATTTTCATCATAATGGTAATAAATAGTTCACATGGTGGATATCACTGTGGCATAGTGGTTTGCATGTTCGCATCACAGCCAGAAGGTCCTGGGTTCGCTTCTCAGGCTGGGAAAGAGGGTTTCTTTGTTCTGTCCTTGCTTGTGGGTGTTTCCTCTGGGTACTCTGGTTTCCATCCGTGGTCCAAAGACATGAGACTAATTGGCTGTTCCAAATTGCTCCTTGGTGTAAGTGTAAGTGTAAATAGTTGTGTGTACACCTTCTGGCCATTGCCGGCTGTAGTAGGCTTCAGCCTCTCCATGACACTAATAGGATTAAGAGGTTTGTTAAATGAGTAAAGGAGTGAGAGTTTGTTTTCAACTATGTAAATAATGGACCATTTGAGGCTCATTTTTAATAAATGTGGTTTGGAATTGGTTCTGGTGGAACTGATTAGTGTACTGTATGTTGTACAGTTTGGTCCCTAAGCCCCTGGACACTGTTTTGGGCTTCGTAGTCAACAGATTTAATATGAAGCAATAACTATTAGTCTTGTTTGCTAAATGTCAACTTTAATTTAAAGCTTTTTCCTGCTGTATCGTATGAGCTGTATCGTTATTGCGGCCTCCGCTCATTTCAGACAGTCAAAATCATTAAAATTAAGCGTAATGAAGAATGGGTGCCGTTAAGTGTAGCAGGTCTGTTCTGCCTGTTGTGTTTGTGACCCATAAACATCACCAGACACAGAATATTTTCTCCACTGATAAACTGCCAGACCTCTAATGCAGCCATATTTTTCTCCTGCCTGTAGCAGAGGCTTTCAGCCTTACAGTTATCCATCTGTCCATCCATCTGTTTGTCAAGGCATCCGTCTGAGATCCTTGTTGGCATTAACATTCATTCATTTTCTGAACCGGTTAGTCCTAATTAGGGTCATGGAAAGGTTGGTGCCCATCTCAGCCGTCTCCGGGCGAGGGCGGAGTGTACCCCGGACAGCTCGCCAGTCCATCACAGGAGCCACCACTCACACAAACATTCATTCTCACACCTACGGGTGATTTGGAACAGCCAGGTAACCTACTGTGCAGGTTTTTGGACTGTGGGTGGAAACCGAAGTACTTGGAGGAAACCAACGCAATCACATGGAGAACATGCACACACCGCACAGAAATGTCTGAGCTGGGAATCGAACCCTGGACTTTCTTTTTAATTCAATTTAAACAGCCAGTTAGCCTAATGTGCATGTCTCCAGACTGTAGGGGGGAAAAAATGGAGTACCTGGAGGAAACCTACACAAGCATATGGCGATCATGCAAACTCCGCACAGCCCGGGACTCAAACCTAGGATTTTCTTGCTATGAGGAATCTGTGCTAACCACTATGCCACCATGCTTCCACAACATTTTCTTTGGGTTTAAAATGATACGAAACAGGATTCTAATGGAAAATTCAGCATGCAAGTTTGACTTGGGCAGAATGGGGATGAAGGAGTCCTTGTCAAGTTGTTGGTAAACACCAAACAGTGCACCGACAATCTTGGCACCTTTTCTTTTTGTCTTAAAAATGGGAAGAATATACTGAAAAACACTACAACTTCTATGGTTTAGTAAATGTAAACGGTATCTACAGGGATCCTTCACTTTCCGCGATCAAAGGGGACTGAGATTCCTTCATGACCGCCAATTTCTGCGAAGTAGGATCGACCCCCCTGACTGATGTATACGTACATATATATGTGTATATAATATCAATACATACATATTCAACACTATACGTGCTTATAATAAAAATTGAACATTCAAAATTAATGCATGTCTGTCTTCCTTTCGGCTTTTTCCCTTTTACTCGGGAGTCGCCACAGCGAATCATCTGATTCGCACGTTTGATTTTTTTTTTTTGCATAATTGGCCTTGTTTTGTTGCATTTTCCTTAACTTTTTTCCTAATTTTTCCTTAATTTCCTTATTTTTTTATTTTTCAATTAATATTTTTGAAAAACCCGCGATCCACTGAAGCCGCAGAAGCTGAAGCACGAAGTAGCGAGGGATCACTGTACTAGTATACTGAAAAACAATACAACTTCTATGGTTTAGTACATGTAAACAGTATATACAGGGATCCTTCACTTTCCGCGATCAAAGGGGACTGAGATTCCTTCACGACCGCCAATTTCTGCGAAGTAGGATCGACCCCCCTGACTGATGTATACGTGCATATATATGTGTATATAATATCAATAAATACATATTCAACACTATACGTACTTATAATAAAAATTGAACATTCAAAAATAATGCATAAGATGTAAATAAAATATAAATACACACTCAGCACTCAGACGTGCGCCGCACATAAAAATGTATGTAGTTTTGTTGGGGGGTTTGGGGGGGGGGGTTGTTTGTTTGTTTTTGTTTTTTTGCATAATTGGCCTTGTTTTGTTGCATTTTCCTTAACTTTTTCCAAATTTTTCCTTAATTTCCTTATTTTTTTATTTTTCGATTAATATTTTTGAAAAACCCGCGATCCACTGAAGCCGCAGAAACTGAAGCACGAAGTAGCGAGGGATCACTGTACTAGTATACTGAAAAACAATACAACTTCTATGGTCTAGTACATGTAAACAGTACACTCAAAATGACATGTTATTTAGTTCAACCTCTAAAAATCTGGCTGCAAGTGCTTTATACAACAAAATAAATAATAAAATGCAGATACATAATAGCATATTAATGTTCATTACCATATGAATTGCATTACATTTTGCTTTGTGTCTGTGATCAAGTAAAATCACTTATGCTTTGTTTGCTTCTTTTACTCTTCCTTCTCTCTCTCTCTCTCTCTCTCTCTCTCTCTCTCTCTCTCCAGATTCCCAGTATTTTAGGTGACCCTTCTCGTTTACTTCTCCATAAAGTCTTGGCTTTGCGAGCTCCAGCCTCAGTGCCGGTGGTGAAAGGGCTGATTGGAGATTCCCCCACCGGTAAGTGTTTGAGGGATGTGCGTAGGCTGACTCTAGCCTTGTTCTTAGCTGTTTCACAGAAATACATTTGCAATGCAAATCTAAACAGTGTTTGAGGAATCCAGTATGAATAGTTAGAGGTTGCAGCTTCAATCAGCGCTCTTTCTTTGGCGATGTTATTCAGATGAAAACCTTTGAAATAAATATATGTGCGTTGGTTCATTAACACTTCAGTATAGGTGCAACATGATTCTTGTAGAAACTGCAAAATGCCACCGTTTAATAAGACTTTTTCATATAATATTGGTACAAATGTTGAAGATTATATAATGTTAATCACCACATTTTCATGGTTACAACATCAGGGCACATGCTCCTAAACTACCAATAGATTAGGATTAAGATCTCCTTCAAACTGATGAATTTAAATATTTCATTATAACCTATCTTTTCTTGATGTTATGTGACGGTCTATAACATCTATCACATTAGTCAATTTATTAAAGTCAATTCATATATAGAGTATTTGGCCAAGCTCCCACAGGAGAGAGGGATGGTACACACTTCTTGTTTTCCCCTGTCCATCACCGCGATCACCAGTCATTCATGGGCGTCTGTAAGCTCATTCGTGCAATGAGGTGGATAGCATTTTCCCTCTGAGCGTGTTATGCCGCCCCCAAATACACATGTGCAGCAGTTTGTAAAGAGGTGGGTGGTAGCATTGCATGCCTCAGAGGGGGCATTTTTAGGCTTACGTTTCTCCCTGGATCGGGGTGGGTGTGTGAAAGGGAAGGCGACAATTAATGGGTGGGAAATGGAAAAGACTAAAACCCAGGGGCGAAAACTGTTAATACAGCCTTTCCGATAGATTTTTATTTTATGATTTTTACATTAGTGAATCCTGACAAAAGCATTTTAAATTTTCAAACATGAGTGTTTTACATATACAGTGATTCCTCGCTACGTCCTTCTTCAGTTTCTGCGGCTTCAGTGCATTGTGGGTTTTTCAAAAATATTCATCGAAAAATAATGAAATTAACTGAAAATAGGGGAAATAATTAAGGAAAATGCTACAAAATAAGGCCAATTATGCCAAAAAAAAAAAAAAAAAAAAAAAAATCCCAAAACTTCCCCAACAAAACTACTTACATTTTTATTAGAGGTGCACATCTGTGTGTGTATTTATATTTTATTTACATCTTATGCATTATTTTTAAATCTTTAATTGTTATTATAAGCATTTATAGCGTTGAATATGTATTAATTGATATTATATACACATATACGTATACGTATATCAGCCGGGGGGGGGGGTCGATCCTACTTCGCGGAAATCGGTGGTCGCGGTCCCCATTAACCGCGGAAAGTGAGGGATCCCTGTACTATACTTATGCAGTATATTACATGAGACCAGTTTTCAGACTAAATCATAATCAACGCTTCTGGATTTTTCATGCAAATAAAGAAGCAAGTGTGAAGGTCAGAATCTCCAGGAGAACGGTGTCTGGTTCTGTTAGATTCTCAGTAAAACTTGCAGCTTATTACCTCATAAAACTCCACAAGTTGTACCTAAGACTATTACATTTTTAAAGCAGAGTGTCATCACACAATAGCATAGTTTTATTTATTACTGTTTACCATTGAATTTTTATGTGTACACATTGATGTGAATTATCTGTATGATATAAATATTTAGACACTGCCTCGCTGTCCCAGTGTTATGGTGCTGGATAACTGAGCCCAGGGTTGGAATTTCAAACCCACTATGAACGTGTTGTCACGGCCTTCCCCATAGTGCAGCTAACCTGGTAATCATTGACCAGTCATGGCCCTCATTGTCTATGGTGAGCCGCATGTAAAACAACCAATGCTGACTTTTGTCAAGAATAGGCTACATAGCCATCAGCGGGTACATGGTGTACTCTGCCTTCTCCCAGAGTTGGCTGAGATGGGCACCAGCCTCCACACGACTCTAATTGGAATTAAATGGTTCAGAAAATGAATGAATGCATGAATGAGGCTCTGCTTAAAAGTCATGATTATTATTAGTTTGTATTGGGATTTTTTTTTTTGGAGAATTAGGTATGAGGTACAGTGATACCTCACTTTACGAAAGTCTCACCAAACGAAAAATGCAGGTTACGAAACGCAATTTCCTAAAATTTTTGTCTCTGTATACAAAACAAGTTCACATTAGGAAAGCGCCATCTTAAAAATTCAAACGCGCCATTCAAACATCCCATCAATGATGTTCAAACATCCCGCCTCCCATTGGCTAACAACTGAGCTGTCGTTTATGTGACCTTCACTTGAGCGCCATCTTGGACAGGTCCACCTAACGACATCTTGGATCCCATTGGCTAGGGGGGATGACGCATCTACCTCCCATTGGCTATTATGGAGCTGAATCCACCATGATGCTTTTTATGTAAAGGACAGAGTTACTGTTTTTTTTATGCTTTATTCTTGACTCAGGCTTTTAACCTTTCATAAACATTTATAAGATTATAACTCTGCTTAGAAGACAAGGTCAACACATGCACACACACACACACACACACACACACACACACACACACACACACGCGCGCGCGTGTGATTACCAGTGCGAGTGAGAAGAAGAAACGGGCTCGAGTGATATCACAAAGGAATATGACCAAACCCGTCTACCATCGGTACGATATTGAAGCAGAAGGAGGTCTTAAAAGGTATACTTTTATAATTTTTAAAGGATTTAGGGGGTAGTATTGGGAGCCTTGGAACGAATCACACGTTTTACATGTAAAATGCAGCTTACGAAAAAGGCTCTGGAATGGATTAATTTCGTAAAGTGAGGTACCACTGTATCGTAATAATTTTTACCTTTCCAGTGTCTACATTGACTTTTTGGTATTTTATGTGATGATCCCTGGGCTCGCTGCACATAATATGTGTGTTTTATTTTTCTGCTTCTTTAAATTCTGCATATACCGCTGGGATTCTCAGACTCGACCCGGGAGGCAGGAGGGTCAGGAACAGGTCACGCTCATACAAGCCCTGGGGATCAGAACGGTGTGTCAGCGACAGATAAACAGCTAGCAGTGTCGACTCACTTTCACACCCAGACACTCAGCTTCAGTTCTGGATCAGGCAGAGCACCACTGAGCTCCAAAGCACCGTTTAATCACAACAGCACTGCATCAGAGAACTGCACACTTACAGTGAGTGGAGATTTCACTCCTCTTTCTGCTTTTTATTTCTCACTTTCTCTTGTTTTGTCTCTGTCACTCTATATCTCCGTCTCATCCCCAGCTCTGTCTATCGCTCTGTTCCATCCTCTCTTTCTTTCGATTCTTTAACACACACACACACACACACACACACACACACACACACACACACACACACACACACACATACACACACACACACACACACACACACACACACACACACACACACACACAGTTTAAACATTTTCAGTAATTTCATTGGAATTGGCTTCACAGAATGTAGCAAATGACTCATAACGTTAAAGACCCCGAGTTTATTTTTAGAATATAATGTTTTTGTCCATATGGACTATGTAGAATTTTTTTTTATTCCAAAATAAGGATATTTTTAAAAATGAATGAGAATGGAACGGTGAGAAAGATCACAGGTCCAAGTTTAGCAGGGGTGTTTCTTTGTGGGATTTGCATATTTATCCAATGCTTGTGTGGGTTTCCGCTTGGTTTTCTGGTTTCATCCCACATTCCAAAGCTTGCTCAACATGCACACTAAACTTATCGCAGGTTCCAAATTGCCCCCAAGTGTGAGTGTAAATGGTTGTGTGTGTGTGTGTGTGTGTGTGTGTGTGTGTGTGTGTGTGTGTGTTGACCCTGTGATGGACTTTCAAGCTGTTAAGAGTGTACCCTGCCATCGCCCAGAATTGACTGCGATAGGCTCCAGCTTCTCCCGACAACTCTAGTCGGATTAAGCGGTTTTGCAAATGAACGAAGGAATGAAAAACATAAATGTGCAGTTTTATTTTTTTTATTCTGTGATGGGAAAATAATTAAATCCGTGTGAGTAATGGCTGACTTACTGACCAATTGATGATTATTTTCCTGTTGTAACGTGTCCTACAGTGACTTATTCCTTACATACGATAGACTGCAGGACTGTATACCCAGTAAACACACTGTTTTTTTACACTTATACATTTATATACAGAATTTCAAGCAGTAGATGAATAATAGTTATATTGAGAGATTATTGTTGTTATGGTATAATACTCAATTTTGTAAATGCCTTGAGGATCATTTTTCCTGAAGTGAAAAATAAGTGTGATTCAATCCAAACATAAGATCTTTAATATATTTACTGAATACAGCGTGTCGTGCTATAATCAATGCTTTATACAACAACGTTCCAGTGTCTAGGAACTCCTGTATAATATGAACCGTGTGTGTGTGTGTGTGTGTGTGTGTGTGTGTGTGTGTGTGTGTGTGTGTGTTTACAGACTCAAACCAGCTGCCAGATGTCTCTTCTCGGAGAGCCACCAAAAGAGGTGAAGCTGCCCTCGAACCCTTATCTTAATATGGCCAGTGTCTTACCTGGAATGGTGTTGCAAGGTATACAATATGTATATCTCTCTCTCTCTCTCTCTATCTCTCTCTCACACACACACACACACACACACACACACACACACACACACACACACACACACACACACACACACTCACAGGCATCGGAAGCAGGTGGGAGCTGGGGGAGGCAAAAATGTGAGATTGTCACATGTTCATGGGCAGCGGAGCTGCGAACACCATGGGCCAGCGACAAGGCCACAAATATTCGGCTTCGCGGATACACTGCAGTTACATGGGTCTGTCGGGAATCACCAAACAAGGGTGTGTTTTCGTGCTACAACCCGTCACCTTTGCACACTTTGGGTCATTTTGTTACTGGATACCGTGATATTGTAACTGTCTAGAAACATGTGTCAGTCTTCAAATTATTTTAAAGCATTAAAAGGACGGATTCAAATGGATTGGATACTTGTTGACGCTGATGGTTGGGGTGGGGGATGATGCTGACCCCCCCCAGTCTGTAACTGGGGGATTGCCCTCCCTGGCCTCTGTTTTCGACGCCTATCGTGATGAGTTAAAGGAAACGTGCATGCCTTACACTTTTCAATTATTTTGTATTAGTCACTGAGATACTTTTATAAAATTTGAGTTCATTCTTTTTTTTAATTAAAACAATTTTTTTAATTTAACTTGATTTTGATATACTGTATTAATCCCTCAAAGAAAATTTACCAATGAGCTCCAGAGACCGACGAATAGCATGTAGCAATGGGTTTGGTACATCATACTCCTGGATCCTGTAGAGCTTATAGGGTTGGTCGAGAGGGAGGCAGCCAGGACGAAAACCCCATTGTTCTTCCTGATTCTGAGGCCCATTGGTCAGATAATGCTCTCCAGTGCACTTGCTTAGACTTCCCTGGGTAGGCTGAGGAATGTGAATTTTTTTTGCCAGTCCAGAGGTACGGCTCCCGATAACCACGTGATGCTGCCTAGGCATGTCAACCAAAACAGTCCAACAACATCCACAGCCCTAAAATATTCAGGGCGGATCTCATCCACCCCAAAGCCCGAACATCAGGGACCATTGTTGTTACGGGCCATTAGGTCTCTCTGCCACTGGAGCCAGAGGTTGGTCTGCATTGGTCACAATAGGTGGAATTAATTTCTGGTAAGGGTGAGAGTCCACCAAGGCTGTCCTTTGTCACTAATTCTGTTCATAATTTTAATGGACAGAATTTTCTAGGTGCAGCTGTGGCGAGGTGTTGAGGGACTCTGGTCTAGTGGCCATAGGATCTCGTCTCGACTTTTTTTATGAAAGACGTTGTCCTTTTGGCTTCATCAAGCCGGGTCCCGCAGTTCTCATTGGACTGATTCACAGCCGAGTACGAAGCGGCCAAGATGAGAATCAGCACTTCCATGTCTGAGGCCATGGTTCTCAGTCGGAAAAGGGTAGAATGCACCATCTGGATCTGAAATAAGGTCTTGCCCCAAGTGGAGGAGTTCAAGTATCTCAGGGTCTTGTTCATGAGTGAGAGAAGGATGGAGCGGGAGATCGGCAGGCGGATAATGGCAGTCTCTGCTGTAAAGTGGAGCTTGTACGAGTCCGTCGTGGTGAGGAACGAACTGAGCCGCAAGCTCAGCCATCCGGGAGGAGTTCGGCATAGAACTGATTAATGTCACAGGGAGGCTGGCGTCTTTCTCAGCTGACACTGGACGAAGGCAGGCTACACTTTAAACAGCTTGCCATACTATTACAGGACAACAGAAACACACCCACTCACATCTCGGGTCAATTTTGAGCAGATAGTTACCATAATATGCACGTCTTTCGGTCTATTGCTTTCGGTCTATTGGAGGAAACCATCACAACCATAGGGAAAGCAAACCAACTACACACAAAAACACCCAGGCTGGAAATCAAATCCAGGCTCTTCTTGCTGAGAGGCAGATGTGCAAACCACTGGAGCACAGTGCCATGGCACAGTGTGTTTTGAAATATTGAACATGCTTTGTCCAGATTAGCTCGCATTTTTGAGCAAGAACTAAAATCTCTACACTCTTATCACCAACACCACCAACACCTTCACCACCACCACCACCACCACCACTACCAGTGGAATTGTTGCGAAGCCCTGAGAGCTAGGAAATAGCGAATGGACCAGGACTAACAGCCTTGCAGGCATGAACATGTGTTGGAAGAGAAAAATGAAAGAGTGAACACTGAGTTGGTATCACACTTTTAAACCTTGTGTGCTGCTATTGTTAATTTTCTGAACAATACTCCTCCAAAAAACTAGGCTATTCATTACAGGGCTAACATAGAGTATAACCTGTAGAAGACAAATGAACCGGACATTGCTGTGATAGACAGTGCATATGTGCCTGCCATATCCATTTGTACCTCCATTTATTGCTGAATAACTACGGATGTGGGAGGGATAAAGTTGATGAGCCATACGATGAAGTTATGGGAAAGAATAGTGGAAGCTAGACTAGGGGCAGAGGTCAGCATTTGTGAACAACAATTTAGTTTCATGCCAAGAAAGAGCACCACAGATGCAGTGTTTGCTTTGAGGATGTTAATAGAGAAGTATAAAGAAGGTCAGAGGGAGCTGCATTGTGCCTTTGTGGATCTGGAGAAAGCATATGACAGGGTGCCGAGAGAGGAACTGTGGTATTGCATGAGGAAGTCTGGAGTGGCAGAGAAGTATGTTAGAGTGGTGCAGGACAAGTATGAGAGATGTAAGACAGTGGTGAGGTGTGCTGTCGGTGTGACAGAAGAGTTCAAGGTGGAGGTGGGACTGCATCAAGGATCAGCTCTGAGCCCCTTCTTGTTTGCTGTGGTGATGGACAGGCTGACAGACGAGATAAGACAAGAATCTCCATGGACTATGATGTTTGCAGATGACATTGTGATCTGCAGTGAGAGCAGAGAACAAGTGCAGGAAAAACTAGAGAGCTGGAGGTATGCCCTGGAAAGGAGAGGAATGAGGGTTAACTTCAGTAAAACAGAATACATGTGTGTGAACAACAAGAACCCAAGAGGAACGGTGAGGTTACACGGAGCAGAGATAAAGAAGGTGGAGGATTTTAAGTACTTAGGCTCAACAATCCAGAGCAATGGAGAGTGTGAAAAAGAGGTGAAGAAGCGTGTGCAGGCAGGTTGGAATGGTTGGAGAAAAGTATCCAGTGTGATGTGTGATAGGAAGGTATCGGCAAGAATAAAAGGAAAAGTGTACAAGACGGTGATGAGGCCAGCGATGTTGTATGGTCTAGAAACAGTGGTGCTGAGGAAAAGACAGGAGGCAGAGCTGGAGGTAGCAGAGATGAAAATGTTGAGGTTCTCTTTGGGAGTAACGAGGATGGATAGGATCAGGAATGAGTACATCAGAGGGACAGCACATGTTCGAGGTTTTCGAGATAAAGTCAGAGAGGCGAGATTGAGATGGTTTGGACATGTACAGAGGAGGGATAGTGAGTATATTGGTAGTAAGATGCTGAGGTTGGAACTACCAGGAAGAAGGCCGAGAGGAAGACCAAAGAGAAGATTTATGGATGTGGTGAAGGAGGACATGAAGGTCGTTGGAGTAAGAATAGAAGATACAGAGCATAGGGTGAGATGGAGGCGGATGGTTTGCTGTGGCGACCCCTGAAGGGAACAGCCAAAAGAAAAAGAAGAAGAATACCCCACCCTTGCCTAGAGTCGGCTGAAAGGTGCGCCAGCCTCCCTGATCAGGATTAAGCGTTACATTTTTAATCGAGCTCAAATGGTGCACCAGCGGGGAGAATGAAGGCTCAGGCTCAGTCTCACCCGAAATCCCCGCTGTTGTTTGAAACATGTCTAACTCGCCTCTGTTCATGTGCTGTCCCCTTGTGGGTTACATTTTAGTGCTCAAATAACCGACATGTAACAGAGAGAATCCGGTCATTTTCAAAATAAAAGTTTTTTCAAAAATAAAAGCTCCTTCAGACTCAGATAATAAATAAAACAGAAATAAATAATTATTTCATGTGTGGCCCGGTGCCAATTGATCCACGGACCGGTACCGGTCCGCAGCTCAAGGGTTGGGGACCACTGCTCTAGTTCACATTGCAGTGGGCGGTCATAGGGTAATGGGTTGTCAGGATCATGCAAAACCTCTACATAGCCTGTTCTCATTATCTTTGTTTTTTTCTATGGTCATCATAGACTGCAAAGCTGCTCCAAGTCACATCAACATTACTCTGATGTTATTTCAGATTCAACTCCAGGCAAAGTAAAACATCTTTCAACAGCATGACTCCTTTAAAGCTGAAATTATAGACTGACTTCTGACATGTTTAGAAATTCTAGTGTTTGTTGCAAACAGATGCAGTGCTGACCTTGAATTTAAAAGAATTATCCTTGAGCAATGTCAACGTTTTTTTATTGAACCTTTCTTAACAGTTCTCTTCTCAAGGACCAGAATGTATGAAGATAAAATAATGAGCCATACTTACTTCACGTGAAACTTATTTCTCACCCGATTGAGGAAACATTCTTGTGAGATATCTGTGTAACGGGTATTATACTTAGCAGTGTTCCACCCGGGGGGTTGGGGGGGGGGGGGCACTCTGCTGACTCTTTGTCATGATGATAACCCAGAGAAGGACACAACCCCCTGAAACGTCCCATGCGCAGCGCGTTATGTCTTGCTTCGAGTTATTTTAATCATTCAACTTTAAATAATGTGTTAAAAACAGTACATCATTCATTTGCTCAACATCTTGATCCTATTAGGGTTGCAGGGAGGTTCAGTGAAGGTAGGGTACACCCTGAACAGCTATTATAGGGGAAGATATACACCACTATTCACACTCCCGTCCACACCAATTGGATCAGCCGATTAGTCTAGTGTGCATGTCTTTGGACTGTGGTGGGGGGGGGGGGGGGGGCGACACGGACCGGAATACCCATAAGAAACCCACCCAAGCACATGCAAAACATGTAAACTCCACACTTTCCAAGTTTGGGCCCCAAACCCAGGACCTTCTTGTGGTGAGATAGAGCTGTTCACCTCTACCTCACCCTAAAAGCATCTAAATTCCACCCTTACTGTCTGACTTTCAGTCATTAATGGTCACCTGTTCTACATAAAATCAGCATGAGACCAGCGTTGTCCCCCCCGCATGCTTCTGCACACCCTATATACAGGGATCCCTCACTTTTCACGATTAATAGGGACCGAGATCCCCCCGTGACCACAGAATTCCGCGAAGTAGGATCTCACACACACACACACACACACACACACACACACACACACACCCCACCCCCGACTGGTGTATACGTACATATATATGTGTATATAATATCAATAAATACATATTCAGTGCTATAAATGCTTATTATAACAATTAAACATTAAAAAACAATGCATAAGATGTAAATAAAATATAAATACATACACATACAGACGTGCAGACTCACGCAGATGTGCGTGCATGCACTCAGATGTGCACCTCTCAAAAATGTAAGTAACTTTGATGGGGGGTTTTGGGTTGTTTTTTGTTTTTGTTTGTGTTTTTTGCATAATTGGCCTTGTTTTTGTGGCATTTTCCTTAACTTTTCCCTCTATTCTTCCTTAATTTCCTTGTTTTTTAATTCGATTCATATTTTTAGAAAAAAGACGCGATACATTGAAGCCGCATGAATTGAAGCGCGAAGTAGCGAGGCATCCCTGCACTGTCATTTCACATTTAAAGCATTCATTCATTTTCTGAACTGCTTGATCCTAATTAGGGTCACGGGGAAGTTGGCGCCCATCTCAGCCGACTCCAGCCGAGGGCGGGGTACACCCTGGACAGCTCGCCAGGGCATCGCAGGGCCAACACTCACACAACCATTCTAATTTATACATTTTACACATTCATAACTGGTCTTTCCAAGTCGCCCTTGGGGCCCACGCAAGCACCAGGAGAACATGCAAACTCCACACAGAATTGCTCAAGCTGGGAATCAAACTTAGGACCTTCTTGCTATGAGGCGGACGAGTTCATTTCCAGCATTTGAAACATTTCCATTCTGAATTGCTGTATCACTTCATTTTCTGTAACCGCTTAATTTTAATTAGGGTCACGGGGAGGCTGGTGCCCCTCCCAGCCGACTCTGGGTGAGGGCAGAGTACACCCTGACACCCAAGAGTAAACACGCTGACGGCTTTGCAGCTACTCTTGTTGAAAGTCAGCAATGGTTCTTTTACATGAACCTCTCACCATAGACAGTGAGAGACATGGCCGGCCTTTGATAACCCAGTTCGCTGTGGGGGTGGGGTGGGGGGGGGCAGTGACAACCTTGTGGAGAGTGGGACTCAAACATATAGCCCTAGACCGCTAGACCACCACTGCCCCTTGATTAAACATGTGTTACTCTGAATTGAAAAAAAAAAATTAAGCCCTGTGTCACAATACCGCCCCCTAATAGTTTAAACCATATTTTGAATCTGAGTATTTTGAAGTTATTTGTAAAATCATGCGATCACTAATTGAAACATTTTACTTGATATAAATGAAAGCAGTTTCCCCCTCTACTTAATTTGTACACTGTTTAAATTGCATACGGAATAATTTCTTCAGGGCCAAAAGCGTGAAACACTTAATTACTGTCTTCCTTCAACACTTCAGTGCATTTCCCTCGTGGGGCCACACAGCATTGTGTTTTGGTCTCCTGACATTGCTCTGTGAACAGAACACTGTGCACACCAGGGAAGGAATTCACACACACACACACACACACACACACACACACACACACACACACGCACACACACACACACACACACACACACGCACACGCACACAAACATAAAGCTTGGCTCTTTGGCACTGTCGGTATAAGTAGCGCTGAGCCAGCTCTGTATTTTCTGACGGGTGTTCTAGAAGAGGATCTCTGTGGTCCCCCAGCCAGTTTAATCTTTATTCTGTTTCATCCCCAAACACACCTGCGCCCAGTAATCCTGCTTCTCCAGGCTTGACTATCCACCTCAGGTGTGTGTAGAGCTGGAGCAGAATAAATATGGGAACTGGCGAGAGGCCCGGATGACTTGACTGAGAGGTTTATTGCTCATAATTGTCCTGTAAAATGAATCCATGCTCAAGGCCACAGTGCCAACAGCTGGCCAGTATATGTGATGACAAGTGATGCATGTTTTGTATTGTAGTGGAATGTTTTGAAGTCCTTGGTATCTCTCTCACTCTCTCTTTCTGTCCTTTTCCTTGTGTGTGTGTGTGTGTGTGTGTGTGTGTGTGTGTGTGTGTGTGTGTGTGTGTGTGTGTGTGTGTGTGTGTGTGTGTGTGTGTGTGTGTGTGTGTGTGTGTGGGTAGCTCCTTGCAGCAGCAGCAGCAGCAGCAGCAGCAGTAGTAAAGGTCAGGCAGTCAGTGGGACTTATGGCTCAGTTCTGCCTCCTGCTTCCCTTCCAACCACCCCTTACAGCACTGAGTGTCCCACCTCAGAATACTCGAGCCAGTACACTCAGCAATACTCACAGGTAACCAGTTCACCCCATTAACTCCAACACACATTCACATCGAAATGTACTGTCAGTTCTATACCCTCTTGACACTAAAGAAAGCATGGTTCACAAATACTGTTTCTAATGTCGTTACTATCGAGAAGATAAAGAGATCTTTGTTGTCAACTTAATGGTGCATGAACGATGAAAATCATTTCAACGGCTCTTTGTTTAGCAGCAATTATTAAAAGAAAGTGCACAAAAGACAATGAAGGGATTGTATTAAGCTATACATGTATATATGACATACATGTATGTATGTATATATATATATATATATATATACACATATACCTATACATATATATATATATATATTCTTCTTCTTCTTCTTCTTTTACTTTCGGCTGCTCCCTTCAGGGGTCGCCACAGCAAATCATCCGCCTCCACCTCACCCTGTCCTCCGCATCTTCTTTTCTGACTCCAACGACCTTCATGTCTTCCTTCACCACATCCATAAATCTCTTCTTTGGTCTTCCTCGAGGCCTTCTGCCTGGTAGTTCCAACCTCAGCATCTTACTGCCAATATACTCACTATCCCTCCTCTGTACATGTCCAAACCATCTCAATCTAGCCTCTCTGACTTTGTCTCCAAAACATCTTACGTGGGCTGTCCCTCTGATATACTCATTTCTGATCCTATCCATCCTCGTTACTCCCAGAGAGAACCTCAACATTTTCATCACCGCTACCTCCAGCTCTGCCTCCTGCCTTTTCCTCAGCGCCACTGTTTCTAAGCCATACAACATCGCTGGCCTCACCACCATCTTGTACACTTTTCCCTTCATTCTTGCTGACACTCTCCTATCGCACATCAAACCGGACACTTTTCTCCAACCATTCCAGCCTGCCTGCACACGCTTCTTCACCTCTTTTCCACACTCTCCATTGCTCTGGATTGTTGAGCCTAAGTACTTAAAATCCTCCACCTTCGTTATCTCTGCTCCCTGTAACATCACCGTTCCTCCTGGGTCCTTCTCATTCACACACATGTATTCTGATTTTCTGAGGCTAACCTTCATTCCTCTCCTTTCCAGGGCATACCTCCACCTCTCTAGATTTTCCTGCACTTGTTCTCTGCTCTCACTACAGATCACGATGTCATCTGCAAACATCATAGTCCATGGAGATTCTTGTCTCACCTCGTCTGTCAGCCTGTCCATCACCATAGCAAACAAGAAGGGGCTCAGAGCTGACCCTTGATGCAGTCCCACCTCCACCTTGAATTCGTCGGTCACACCGACAGCACACCTCACCACTGTCTTACATCTCTCATACATGTCCTGCACCACTCTAACATACTTCTCTGCCACTCCAGACTTCCTCATGCAATACCACAATTCTTCTCTTGGCACCCTGTCATATGCTTTTTCCAGATCCACAAAGGCACAATGTAGCTCCCTCTGACCTTCTCTGTACTTCTCTATTAACATCCTCAAGGCAAACATTGCATCTGTGGTGCTCTTTCTTGGCATGAAACCAAACTGTTGTTCACAAATGCTCACCTCTGCCCTTAGTCTAGCTTCCACTATTCTTTCCCATAACTTCATCGTATGGCTCATCAACTTTATCCCTCTGTAGTTGCTGCAACTCTGCACGTCTCCCTTGTTCTTAAAAATGGGCACCAGCACACTTCTCCTCCACTCCTCCGGCATCTGCTCACTCTCTAGTACCTTGTTGAATGTTCTTGTCAGAAAATCTACTGCTACCTCTCCTAGACACTTCCATACCTCCACAGGTATATCATCAGGACCAACTGCCTTTCCATTCTTCATCCTCTTCAATGCCCTTCTCACTTCACCCTTACTGATCTTTGCTACATCCTGCTCCTCAATGGTTACCTCTTCTACTCTTTTTCTCTCTCATTTTCCTCATTCATCAGCTCTTCAAAGTACTCTTTCCATCTTCCCAGCACACTTCTGTCATTAGTCAATACAGTTCCCTCTCTGTCCTTTATCAATCTAACTTGCTGCACGTCCTTCCCATCTCTATTTCTCTGCTGTGCCAACCTGTATAGATCATTTTCTCCCTCTTTACTATCCAACCTATCATACAAGTCATCATACACCCTCTGTTTGGCCTTAGCCACTGCTACTTTTGCCTTACGCTGTGTCTCCCTGTACTCCTGTTTACTCTCTTCGGTCCTCTCAATGTCCCACTTCTTCTTGGCTAACCTTTTCCTTTGTACACACTCCTGCACTTCCTCATTCCACCACCAAGTCTCCTTATCTACTTTCCTTCCAGAGGACACACCAAGTACTCTCCTACCTGTGTCCCTGATCACATACATACATATATATATATGACTTTCTATTGAAAGTCTTTCTCCTGTCCTTTAATTTTTATTGTTATTTGCTCTACCAAAAAGTATTGAGTGCTCTCTTACGGAAGGATCTACTCAGAAAATTCTCTCTCTCTCTCTCTCTCTCTCTCTCTCTATATATATATATATATATATATATATATATATATATATATATATATATATATATATACACACACACACACACATACGTATACAGGGATCCCTCACTTTCCGAGTTTAATTGGGACTGAGATCCACACGCGACCATCGAAATCAGCGAAGTAGGATCTCTCACACACACACACACATACATACTGACGTATACGTCCATGTACACAGGCCCTTCTCAAAAAATTAGCATATTGTGATAAAGTTCATTATTTTCTGTAATGTACTGATAAAAATTAAACTTTCATATATTTTAGATTCATTGCACCCCAACTGAAATATTTCAGGTCTTTTATTGTTTTAATACTGATGATTTTGGCATACAGCTCATGAAAACCCAAAATTCCTATCTCAAAAAATTTGCATATTTCATCCGACCAATAAAAAAAAAGTGTTTTTAATACCAAAAAATTCAACCTTCAAATAATTATGTTCAGTTATGCACTCAATACTTGGTCGGGAATCCTTTTGCAGAAATGACTGCTTCAATGCGGCGTGGCATGGAGACAATCAGCCTGTGGCACTAATGAGGTGTTATGGAGGCCCAGGATGCTTCGATAGCGGCCTTAAGCTCATCCACAGTGTTTTTTGAGAAGGACCGCTATGTATATATCTTCTTTCTTCTTTTCCTTTCAGCTTTTTCCCTTTCTCAGGGGTCGCCACAGCGAATCGTCTGATTTGCACATTTGATTTGGCGTAGGTTTTTATGTCAGATGTCCTTCCTGACACAACCCTTTAGCGAGGGACAGAAACACGCTGACGGCTTTGCAGCTACTCTTTACGAAAGTCAGCAATGGTTCTTTTACATAAACCTCTCACTATAGACAGTGAGAGACATGGCACGCCTTTGATAACCCAGTTACCTGCACTGAGGGCCATGTATATGTGTATATAATATCAATAAAGATTCATATTCAACGCTATAACTGCTTATCATAACAATTAAACATTAAAAAAATATAACATAAGATATATAAATGTAAATGTAAATAAAATATAAATACACACACATACAGATGGTATTGCATGAGAAGAAGATGACACACATACATACATATGTGCGCAGATGCGAGTGCGCAAACACAGATGCAACAATGTAAGTAGTTTTGATGGGAGATTTTGGGTTGTTTTTGTTTTGTATTGGTTTAGGGTTTTTTTTTTTTGCATAATTGGCCTTGTTTTTGTCGTATTTTCCTAACTTTTTCCACTATTCTTGCTTAATTTCCTTTTTTTTTTTTTATTTGATGAATATTTATTTATTTATTTTTAAAAGCCATGATGTACTGAAGCCAGATGAATTGAAGCACAAAGTAGCGAGGGATCCCTGTATATACACATATAGATACAAATACATACATATATCCTATATACACCTATTCACACATTCACAGATACATACACAGAAGGGCGAATGATATGTAAAAGGTGTATGATATACAGCAGGTAAGAGGTGGAGCCTTTAATTATAAGGTACATGGTGCTAAAATGTTGTGATGTTCAAGACCTACTCTAAAACATGAGTATTGCACTGTCTAGGAAAATGGTCTGAAAGATGGTGATTCAGTCAGTGTGTGTGTGTGTGTGTGTGTGTGTGTGTGTGTGTGTGTGGTGATGGGGGTGGTGGTGGTGATGATGGAAGTGGGGTTAGATGTTTTAAGAGCTTGTGAGTAAAAGCTGTTCGGAAGTCTGTTAGTGTTTGTCTTTAGTGTCCTGTGACATTTTTCAGAGAGTAGAGGGGACAAAAGGGGCGTGTCCAAGACGTGTAGGGTCAATGATAATTCCTTTGACTCTCCTCTGAAGTCTGCAAGTGTAAATATCACTGAGGGGGGTAGTGTAGTTCCAGTCACCCGCTCTGCCTTCCTCACCACCCGCTGCAAGGCCTTCCTGTCCTCTGTAGTACTGCTACTGAATCACACTGTACAGCAGTAGACCAAGAGGCTCTCTATGGCGGAGCAGTAAAAGGTCATCAGTCGGGGTCGAGGTAGACGGGCTTGTCGGAGCTTCTTGAGGAAAGGTACTACTTTCACTAATAACTTTTAGTCATGTAATAGTTGTACCACTACTGATATTCAACTACTATGATGATGATTATTATTATTATTATGATTATTATTTTATATTATATTTATATATATATATATATATATATATATATATATATATATAAAAATAAAAGGACAGGACAAAGACTTTCTATTGAAACTCCATTTATCACTACAGATCTGTTTGAATCCATCAGAGTGAAACCATCCTCTCTCTTCAGGTGATTATTCTTCTATATATAATTATAGAAGATATATCTATATATAATATTATTCATATATATATATATATATATATATATATATATATATATATATATATATATATAATGATGATGATGGTGATAACAACAATAATAATCTACTACTACTACTTTTACTGATAACTTTTACTAATGCCATAGTTGTACCATTACTAATACAGTCGGCCCTCTACTTACGAAATTAATCCGTTCCACAGCCTTTTTCGGAAACTGGAGTTTTCGTAAGTAGAGGCGCATTTTACATGTAAAGCGCGTGATTCATTCTAAGACTCCCAAGACTACCCCATAAACCCTTTAAAAATGATAAAAGTACACCAATTTTGTATGAAATATGTGTTAAAATTAAAAGAAAATTATTTATTAAACCATTTAAACATTTTATTAACATATTTATTCATTAAAATATTATTAAACATTTTTATTAACGCACATACACACACACACACACACAAAACACAGTCTCTTTCTATTCCTCTCTATCTCTCTCTGTCTCTCTCTCTCTCTCTTATACACACACACACACACACACACACACACACACACACAAAAAACACAGTCTCTTTCTATTCCTCTCTATCTCTCTCTGTCTCTCTCTCTCTCTCTCTCATACACACACACACACACACACACACACACACACACACACACAGACATACAAAACTCTCTCTTTGTCTCTCTCTGTCGTGTTTTGCTGAATGCGGGCTCTGCCCACTCGCAGCGTGGCACTGACGGAGAAATTGTATTTAAATGTTTAAATGGACGGGATGTTGTATTTAAACCAGAATTACAGTACCTGTTTGAAAGATCAGAGGTCCTGATTCAATATTAACTTGCTTCCTTGCGAGATCGGAGATCTGTCACACAGAGCACTGTTTTCATGCTCCTTCTGCTTTCATATCGTTGCGAAATAATTGCCTCCATCACTGTATTTCTGCTTTTCTGTATTTTCCGGGTCCATGATGGATAATGAAATATAACACTGCAATGATCAATCACAAAATATTCTCAAAATAATACAAAATAAACTCTCGAGCCAACATTCCTGTTCAACTCTCCTCTCTCACTTGTGTGACAAACAGGAAGTATGGGTACAGAAAGTATGGGTACAGTTCAGCTGCCTCCTGGCCAATGGGAGGCCAGCTGGGTGGGATGTTGGGAGACAACCTATGAGAGAGCAACTCGTGCAATTTTGAATTTGTGAATGGCACGTTTGAATTTTTTGAATGGTGCGTTTGACGCTTTTCGTAAAGAGGTTGTTTTCGTAAAAAGAGGATGAAAATTTCGGAAAATGTTTTTCTTAACCTGGATTTTTCATATTTAGAGGCTTTTGTAAGTAGAGGACCGACTGTACTCTACTACTACTACTACTACTACTACTACTACCATTGTTAATAATAATAATAATAATAATAATAATAATAATAATAATAATAATAAGGTTTTGACTCAGAGGTCCATCCATGGTACAACCCTGATCATGTCCAGGGTGTCATGGGAAATGATCATTTCAAGCTTCTTTGGAATCGGCCCATATACAACCTGAGGAGAATTGAAGCCAACAAACCTGATCTTGTCCTTTTTGATAAATCCAATGGAGTTATTAATATTATTGAATTTTCTGTCCCTTTTGACAGCAATGTGATTGACAACATTCAGGAGAAGCATGCAAAATATGCAGACCTCCGCTTTGAAATGTCTCGCTTGTATCCAAAATACAAAGTCGTCCGACTCCCCATTGTTCTCGGTGCCCTCGGTTTGGTACCTCCTGATATATTAACACAGATCGAGAGTGTGTCTGGGTTTGCTACCGGGAGCACAGACATTCTGACAGTCTGGGCAATGCAGAAGGCTGCAGTGTTGGGGAGTCTCCATATTCTCCGGAAAGTTCTTGGTGGGTTTGACTAGGCAGTGCTTCCTGGGAGAAGTCCCATTCGCTGTCTGGGCTGTGTGTGGACAGGGTGAGGGCCCTGAGCTGATGATGAGCCTAACCAGCCTGAATGTGCCAGGATCACCCGATCCTTCTCTGCTACATATAAATCTTTACTGTAAATGATAATAATAATAATAATAATAATATTACAGTGGTACCTCTTCTTCTTTTCTTTTCGGCTTTTCCCTTCAGGGGTCGCCACAGCGAATCATCTGCCTCCATCTCACCCTATCCTTTGCATCTTCTTCTCTTACACCAACGACCTTCATGTCCTCCTTCACCACATCCATGAATCGTCTCTTTGGTCTTCCTCTAGGCCTTTTACCTGGTAGTTCCAGCCTCAGCATCCTATTACCAATATACTCACTATCCCTTCTCTGTACATGTCCAAACCATCTCAATCTAGCCTCTCTGACTTTGTCTCCAAAACGTCTTACATGTGCTGTCCCTCTGATGTGCTCATTTCTAATCCTATCCATCCTCGTTACTCCCAAAGAGAACCTCAACATTTTCATCTCTGCTACCTCCAGCTCTGCCTCCTGTCTTTTCCCCAGGGCCACTGTTTCTAACCCATATAACATCGTTGGCCTCAACACCGTCTTGTACACTCTACAGTGGTACCTCACCTTTCGAAATTAATCAATTCCAGAGCCTTTTTCTTAACCTGGATTTTTGGTAAACTGAACCGCATTTTACATGTAAAATAATCTACTACCACTTTTACTTTTACTAGTAGTAGTTCTACTACTACTACTACTACTACTAATACTACTAGTATTCTACGACTTCTATAGATTTTTGTGTATAGCTATGTTTATTTTATTGAAGTTTACACAAACCTGTAAGTTCACCAAACGTCGAGACCAGGATGCATGAGCCACTGAAAATGGCAGGAAGAAAATAAATCTGTGAATACCTGATCAGTTGTGGGAATGAGGAACATGGGCTACTGGTGTAAAATAAACACGGCGTAGCTTTGATATATCATTTAAATGTTTATATGTGATTCTCTGTCTGTCTCTCTGTCTGTCTCTCTCTCTCTCTCTCTCTCTCTCTCTCGCTCTCTCTCTCTGTTTGCACTGTATGTATCTTCTGTCGGATATTAAATGTGACTGAAAAGGCTGGAAGAGGTGGTACATGCCCAGAGGAAAATGAAAATGATGGTAACTCGGTTCGAGAGATCACAGCAGAATGTGAATGAGATGAAATGGCAATAATAAAGCTTTGAATGAGGGGGCCGAGCTCGTCCTTTATACACACAGGTGAAAGCGAAGCAGGATAACAATCCACTTTCTCTTTGTTTTCGTTCTGTTTTGTTCAGAACTGATGTATTGTTATAAATCTGCATTCTTAAAACAATCTATCCATCTGTCTATCTGTCGCTATGTGTGTCTGTCTGTATATCCATCTGTCTATTGATCTGTGTGTCTGTCTATTCACAAGCTACTTTCATGTCTGTAACTGAATAAGGCTGAGCTGAAGTCAGTGAAATGCTCTAACACGGAATCTGACATTTAAAATCTGCTGTTGCAGACGGATTTTCAAACCAATGTCGGTTCAAGAATTTGCATAACAGCCTATTGAAATCTCCTCTTACTTTCCTTTAGTTACAAGGCCTTGTAATATAGCGCTACTGAATTATTATTTCCAATTGGTCATTTAATGTTTTTTTTTTGAAACATTAGTTCTGACAGTATTGCCAGACACAAGGTGAATAACAGGTTTATGATAAATTAGTTTTCCTTATACATAACTATCCTTTCTATAAGACTGAATTTATAAAAATCTGTACGGTCATCACACACCACAATCTAACACTGATATGTACAGGGATCCCTCACTTCCCAAGGTTAATGGGGACCGAGACCCACCGCCGCACAACCGCCGATTTCAACAAAGTAGGATCGACCCTTCAACACTATAAATGCTTATAATCACAATTAAACATTCAAAAATAATGCATAAGATGTAAATAAAATATAAATACACACGTGCGCGCACACTCAGATGCGCACCTCACATAAAAATATAAGTAGTTTTGTTGACGGTTTTTGGGTTGGGTTTTTTTTTTTTTTTTTAGTTTGTTTGTTTTTCTTTGTTTGTGGACTTTTTTTGCATAATTGGCATTGTTTTGCGGCATTTTCTTTAACTTTTAACTTAATTTTTGATGAATATTTTTGAAAAACCTGAAATGCGCTGAAGTAGCGAGGGCTCACTGTATATAGATAGATGATGAGGGCAGTGGTGGCCCGCTGGTCAAGGTGCTAGATTACTCATCCCAAGATTGCGGGTTCAAGCCCCACTGACGACAGTTGTCATGGCCACTGCAGGGCAGATCACACTGATGGCTATGCAGCTGCTCTTGACAAAAGTCAGCAATGGTTCTTTTACATGAACCTCACACCACAGACAGTGAGAAACATGGCGGGCCTTTGCTAACCCAGTTAGCTGCACTGGGCGTACAGCAATGACAACCACCGACAGTGGGGTTTGAACCCCCAACCTTGGGATCGGGTAATCTAGCAACTTTCCCACCGGACCAGTGATTATTATTAATCATTCAAAATATTGACCAAATACTTTATTTTGTATTTTGTTAAACATTTTCGTGGAATTTGTCTCAAAAACGACATTAGTGGGAAATAGTATGCAGCGACTGACTCGCACTGACTACGATGTGCTTTCCTGCGGACTTGAAATTATCTTGAATGCATAATAAAACAATTAGAGAATTCAGCTTTTGTATAATATGGAGAATTATTCATATCTCGGAGCGCGTTATTCGTCTCAGCCTTCAACCTCAGCAGAAAAAAAAAATCCCTTTCAGTATGAATAATTCTCCATATTATACTTTGCCTCATGTAATAGTTGCTTATTATACCAAGATAGTGAACCAATCAGATCGTGCCATTCCTGTGTGGTATATACTAATCCATAGTATAGTTTTTTCAGCATCTTTGTAAGGACAGTATATTGGAAGGACATTTTTCATGGAAAGCCGGTGTCAGCACTTTGCACCAATCAGTGTAAAAGCTGTTGTTTTAAATCTTCTGACACAGTAAAGCCTTCAGGATGAATGGTTTAGTTCGATGCAGTTTCTCGCTAACAATCTGCAATTTGTATTTCGTATTAACTCCAAGAGAAACAAACAACGTAGATGTGATCGTAGATGTGATGAACATAGAGTCTGGAGGACCACATCCATTCATATCAATCCGCACAAAAAAAATTCTGCGAAATATTGTTTCTTTAATAATCAAATTGACAACGTCAGCTTGGTGGCGTTGTGTTTAGCACGTCTGCCTCACAGCAAGAAAGTCATGGTTTGAGTCCCAGGTTCGACAAGGGCACTTCTGTATGGAAATGTTTGCATGTTCTTACCTGGGTTTCATCCATGTATTCCAGTTTCGTCCCATAGTTCAAAGATATGCACATTCGGTGGTTTGGCTGTTCCAGACTGCCCCTTGATGTGAGTGTGGGTTTGAAGGGTTGTGTTCTCTACAGCCTGCAACAACTTTGGTTTCATCATCTCCACCAAAAAGACTGAAGTACTGCACCAGCCTGCCCCAGAATCTCCCAATACAATGCCCTACATTATTGTCAACGGCCGGAGGCTAGTAGCGACGGACAAGTTTGTCTCCCTTGGCAGCATGCTGTCGCGCACCGTCAACATAGATCTGGAGGTTGCCTACAGAATCACCTGAGTCAGCGCCACACTTGGCAGACTTAGGGTTAAGGTCTGAAACCTCAAAGCGCTGAGTCTTGACACCGAGCTCAACGTGTACAGAGCAGTGATCTTACCATCCCCGCTGTACGCCTGTAAGACTTGGACAGTTTACTTGGGCAGGCTAAAGAACTCAATGCTCATGAGATATATATATATATATCATGGCTCTGTTCCGTGTCAGGTGGCAGGATAAAGTTCCAGACACTGAGGTACTTCAGCGCGCCGAGCTGGAGAGCGTCCATGCCATTCTGATGTGTTCACAACTCCAATGGGTTGGTCATGTTCATCGCATGGACAACAGTCACCTTCCCAAGAGACTTCTTTACTGCGAGCTGTCAGTTGGCAAGCGCTCCCTCGACCAACCAAAACTGTGCTTCAGGGAAGGCAGAACTCAAACACTGAAGCTTCCCACATTCTACCTGGGAGAAGATCAGCGAGGACCGCCCTGCTTGGCGAGCTGCTGTAAACACAGCCTTTGAGGAGAGACTCATCAAAAACAAAGAGCAGAAAAGTCAATGTGATCACTCACCTCGATTCATTCCCACACATTCCCTACCCGGCAGTGGTGGCCTAGTGGTATAGGGCAGTGGTCTCCAACCACCGTTCCGCGGAATGGTACCGGTCCGTGGCTCAATTGGTACCGGTCCGCAGAAGAAATAATTCATTATTTCTGTTTTACTTATTATATGAGTCTGAACGATCTTTTGAAAAAATCTTTTATTTTGAAAAATGACCGGATTCTCTCGGTTACATGTCGGTCATTTGAGCGCTAAAATGTAACCCACAGGGGGACGGCACATGAACAGAGGCATGTTGGACATGTTTCAAACAATAGTGGGGATTTTGGGTGAGACTGAGCCTGAGCCTTCTCAGGTGCACCATCACCTGTGTTTTTTTTTTGAAGAAAATTTCAAGATCTACTTCCCAAACAACTTTTTTTCAGCTGTTGAAAAATAACATTCATGGAGTGCTTATTATTATTATTATTATTATTGATAACAATATTTTATATAAATGTTCTATTTACATTACAAACAATCTATGACACCACCCCCCCCCCCAC
The DNA here is from genome assembly GCA_024760905.1 of Plotosus lineatus. Taxonomy (NCBI): domain Eukaryota; kingdom Metazoa; phylum Chordata; class Actinopteri; order Siluriformes; family Plotosidae; genus Plotosus; species Plotosus lineatus. Next base: position 14,537,862 of record CM045741.1, on the reverse strand, counting down.
ACACACACACACACACACACACACACATACACATACACACCGCCACGGTAAATTTGCCAAGTGTTGACCGGTCCAAGGTGATAAAAAGGTAGGGGACCACTGGTATAGGGCACTGGGTCGCTGATTCTAAGGTTGGGGGTTCGAGTCCCACTCTCCACAAGGTTGTCATTGCACCCCCATCCCCACACACACACACACACACACACACACACACACACACACACACACACACACACAGAGTGCAGCTAACTGTGTTATCAAAGGCCGGCCATGTCTCCCTCTGTTTGTGTGAGGTTCATGGAAAAGAACCATTTCTGATTTTCGACAAGAATAGCTGCAAAGTCATCAGTGTGTTTTCGCCCTGCGATGGCCCAGCGAGCTGTCCAGGGTGTATTCTGCCCTTGCCCGGAGTCGGCTGGGATGGGCACCAGCCTCCCTGCGACCCTAATTAGGATTAAGCGGTTACTACCCCACTGCAATAGATATTTCCGTGCCGAGATTGGCGTGATCAGCCATCTACGCACACAACTCTACTTGCCCTGTGATATGAAGAAGTCATGGTAATCTTCGGCAGTCAAGTACAAACGTCATATTAAATAAACCTGAAATTCAGTGTTCTCGCTGAAAAGTAAAATAGAATCTGCTACGATGTCGTTCCGAAACCATTTGTTTACTCCTGTGCATGAGTGTCAATCCTCCACGGCACCGGGTTGTTCAGTTTTAGTTTTAGTAAACCTAGCAAATCGTGAGGTGAGCGAGAACGCAGAATATCTAATCTCAGACTTTTCCAACTTTCCACGAATCAGTGTTACACTGCCAATTATCATACACGTGCAAGAATGTTCCTTCTGTGTTATTATAAGCAGATACAGAACCAAAACAAGATGTAAAAAAAAAAAGGTAAAGTTGGGCTTTTTACACCCAAGCCATAGTGGCTCATCAGGCCGGTGCTTATCCCCGGTTTCTGTAGCGTGAAGCGACCAGGAGCTGAACTCCTCCTGGATGGGACGCTAGTCCATCGCAGGTTATCTTCCCAGTATATTTTTACTGGTACCCATTTAAACTGCTGGGTGAACAGAGACACACTTGTGGTTGAGACCTTGTCCAGGGGTCTTAGCACAGTGAGGGTCTCAGTGGGATTCGAACTCACAACCTCCCGATCATGAGCGCAGCACCCTAACCACTACGCCACCAGCCCCATAAAACAAAATGGAAAAACAGGTGAATTCTTGTTACACCCCAGATACGAAAAGTGTGCCGGGGTAGTTTTGCTGGGAAAGCTTCGTATTCATCCAAAAGGAACTGATAATGGAAGAGTAAACACACCGACTGTTAACTCGTGTATGGCCACCTTTTCATTTACATATATTTGCAAGTGAAGAATTTGTGAAAGGCTTTTCTGTCTTGCTTAAACATTTGTTGATTTCGCAGAACAATGAATTACGAATTTCCATCGGTGAGTTTAAACTTAAATACCGGTAGTTGTACTGTTCTCCACGCCGCTGTCTCTGGTTATCAGACGCGACAGATGAAGTAAATATCAGGAAGTAGTGAATATGGAGATTAGGCGATGAAATGCGGCGGAATTTCTTTAGCATCACTTAAACAGAATTTCCTGCAGATTTACACAGAGTCTGTCGCTCTGTCGCACGCACACACTCTGAAGTTCTGGCTACGGGTTGAGAGGATAAGGGCATTTAGGTGGATTAACTGGTCTTGAATCCTTCATCTTTCTGCTTGTGCACCACTGAGTGAGAGAGCAAGTGAGAGAGAGAGAGAGAGAGAGAGAAGAGAAAACTAGGAATGTGAGAGGAGGAGGGGTTTGGCTGCGAGTCGTTTGTCCCATCTGGTCCCTCACTACGCCCCCGCACTGTACAGCTCGAGTGAAAAGAGACAGCAAGCTTTCACACTGGATGAAGACAAAAAACAAGGGAGAGGAAAAGGAGAGGGAGGGAGGACAGCAACCAGGGCAAGTCAGAAAGACTGATGAAGGCGATGAGAAGAGAAAAAAAAGAGGAAATCGGTTGAGAAGGAGGTGATGAAACAACATGGCCGCCAGTATTTCTAAATTAAATTATTATTTTTTAAATATTATGTATTATTATTATTATTATTATTATTATTATTAAAAAGGAAAGTTGGCACTGAGGAAAAGACAGGAGGCAGAGCTGGAGGTAGCACAGATGAAAATGTTGAGGTTCTTTTTGAGAGTAACGAGGATAGGTAGGATCAGGAATGAGTTCCTCAGAGGGACAGCACATGTAAGAGGTTTTGGAGACAAAGTCAGAGAGGCTAGATTGAGAATGGTTTGGACATGTACAGAGGAGGGATAGTAAGTATATTTGTAGTAGGATGCTGAGGTTGAAACTGCCATGCAGAAGACCTAGAGCAGGGGTCACCAACATGGTGCCCGCGGGTACCAGGTCGCCCACATGGACAACATGAGTCGCCCGCAAGCCTGTTCAGGGATCAGGAACCTATGGCTCGCAAGCCAGATGTGGCTCTTTTGATGACTGCATCTGGCTCTCAGATAAATCAGGTGGCCTTTCTTAATAGAATAACTAATACATAATATCGCTGTCCTTTAAATAAAAATACAGAAAAAAGCCATCAAATAAAACAAAAACATCAATAAATCTCACGCATTTCAATCTATACATCTATTTTCAATGCCACTTGTCGCTGTGGCGCGCAGCAGAGAGCCAATCCTTTCTGTACTCCAGTGTGTGGGCGGGGCCGATACCTTGAAACTCTAATTTTATTGGATTATATGGAACAGCCTGTGCGAGTTGTTTTTGGGTAAAGAGGTAAATTTCCCTCGTTTTGATCAGCTCATGTGTAAGAAGC
>CM045741.1:14450015-14525015 GCA_024760905.1 Plotosus lineatus | reverse complement strand
GCGCGTGCATGCGCACTTGTGTGTGTTGGGTATTATTGAAATAGCTTTGATATCGTGTACTTGCTCTTGTGCTGATACCTTCATGCTGTGTAGTAATCTGAGAGAGATATTTCTGTATAATATGAGTGTAATAATAACACTGATTCGGGGGTAATTGATTCTCCTTTAGTGGGAGAATTGTTTTTGTAACTGATATTTAACCACAATTATATGAACAGCTTAAAGCCATAATGCTTGTGTGTGTGTGTGTGTGTGTGTGTGTGTGTGTGTGTGTGTGTGTGAGTGAGAACTGTCTGCTGAAGTCAATGCTCAGAGATGGCAGATGGGTTTTTTGTTGCATAGCAGTGAGTGTTGAGGCTTTTTCCTACTGTAGTCTGCTGTTATAAGGCCATGCGTGTTTTATTTATACTCGGTACAGAAGCTCCCCGACTTACGTTTTTAATTGGTTCCAGACAGCCGAACGCAAGTTGAAAGTGAACGTAAGTTGTTACAGTGACGTATGACGCTCATACTGTACTATACATCCATAAATACCATATCTCATAAAACACCCCTAAATCAATTATTATAAACATAACATTGTAAAATAATATTATATATATATATATATATATATATATATATATATATATATAGAGAGAGAGAGAGAGGATTTTCTGAGTAGATCCTTCCGTAGGAGAGTGCTCAATACTTTTTGGTAGAGCAAATAACAAAAATAAAAGGACAGGACATTCTTCTATAATCACCTGAAGAGAGAGGATGGTTTCACCAACCCTCGAAACAGATCTGTAGTGATAAATGGAGTTTCAATAGAAAGTCTTTGTCCTGTCCTTTTATTTTTGTTTTTGGTATATATATAAATAAATAACTGAACTAGGAAGAAGGAGGGGCACGTTCAGTCTGTCGTTTGTAAACAATGGAGGCAGCGTACCACGTAGGTATATCTAAACTCAAAATTTGACTTTTTTTTTGGAAAAAAAAAAAAAAAAAACAACAACGTAAAATCGAAAAAACGTAAAATGGATGAACGTAAGTCGGGGAGTGTCTGTAATTGTATTGATTAGCCTTATGTCGTCGCCTACTCTGGAGCCCTGCATACAATGTGCATTCAGTAGTGCTGAAACCTCGCTGGTGATGTTGAGGAATGAGATGTCGGACAGTTGTTGAGAAAATTGAAATACGTTTACCATTCCATATCCTTATTATTCCATAAACCACATTTACACTTGATTATTTACATTATCTTTCCCTGAACAATAATTATAATTAATGTTAACAAGCAATACATGTTGGTATTAATGGAGTCTGCATGTTCTCCACATGCATGCGTGGATTTCCTCCGGGTACTCCGGTTTCTTCCCACAGTCCAAATTCATTCGGCTAACTGGTTGTTCGATATTCTCCTTGTGTGTGTGTGTGTGTGTGTGTGTGTGTGTGTGTGTGTGTGTGTGTGCTGCCCTGCGATGGTCTGGCAAGCTGCACTTCACCATTGCCTATTTTATCAGACTCAGAATTTTGCTTTTCTGGTTGTAAGTTTGTCATAACATGATAGGATTTGTGGAGGGAGCTGATGGGGAAACAAATTCAGGAATGTGCTTCGAGGGAATGGATGTTGCACAAAAAGTAACAGCATATTGCTAAAATAGAGTGTGAAAAAAAGTTGTGTTTTCGGCCACCAGAACGACCCTGCATTTTCTTCCAGACTCTAAATATTGTTGTATACAGTAGGCCCTCATTTTTTGCGACGGTTCGGTTCCGGCCCTTTCCGCGGAACAAGAAAATCCGCGAGATACTGACGTGGAAGTAAAACCCTACGTATGATATTAAATGCACTAAAATATGCTTGTTAAACACATTCTATAGACAGTATTAGTCATTAATACAGTAATAATGCAGTAAAAACTTTTTAATTTTGCACTGTGATAATATTTATTAATAAATAAAGCACTTAGGCTCCTTACCTGAAGCTAGAGAAGATGAAGGCGGTTTGAGTGATATCATACAGCTTAAATAATTCAAACTGGTCAGGACCGGAAAGGACTGGTTCAAACCGGTCGGCTTACTGTAATTAAAGGGCGTGACTGAAGTTATATCACTAAAACAAAGTTTAATACTAAACCTGTGTGATGGTTCAGCATCAGGTTAATGCGAGCCCACCGGATTATTGCCCCTTATACACAATTTACAGTCAGCCATTTCCGCTTCCGTATTTTACTGTGCACTTTGCTCCTCGAGTGGCTAGTCTGATGCTCCTGTGTGCAATAATAGCCCCTTGAGGCAAAAATAAACCATCCAAGAGAGTATTTGTGACTGTCGACGGATCGAGAATTTTCGAAAAGCTCCATGATACAAGTTCAATGCCTCTGATGTGTTCAACCAGTGAAAATGAACCCTGGGTTGATATCCCTGATCAGAAAACTTCGGTAATGTCAGCGGTCAATGATGTGAAATTCAATTTATACATTTAAAGTGGGGCAGTGGTGGCCTGGTGGTAAAGGGCGCTGGATCGCTGAGCCTAAGGTCGGGGGTTCAAGTCCCACGATCCACAAGGTTGTCACTGTCCCCCCAGTGCAGCTAACTGGGTTATCAAAGGTCGGCCATGTCTCTCACTGTCTATGGTGTGAGGTTCATGTAAAAGAACTATTGCTGACTTTCGTCAAGAGTAGCTGCATAGCCGTTGGCATGTTTCCGCCCTGCGATGGCCTGGCGAGCTGTCCAGAGTGTACTCTGCCCTCACCCGGAGTCAGCTGGGATGGGCACCAGCTTCCCCATGATCCTAATTCGGATTAAGCGGTTACAGAAAATGAACTGAACTGAACATTTAAAGTGTTTATATGAAAACGACAATACAGAGGACACAATGAAGAACGCGGGCAGAACAGCCCTTTGACATGCTGATTATTCAGAAAAAGTGATTTCCTCCTACAATAATTTCCCAGGTGAGTCAACAGCCCTGAGAGTGTGATAGGCTCAACATTCACGTTAAATTACTTAATGTTATGATGCCTGTAATAGTAGAAGTCATTTACCGTAATTTCTGGACTATTGAGCGCACCCGAATATAAGCCGCACCAACTAAATTTAAAAAGAAAAAAGAATTTGTACAGACACAGGCCGCACCTCTTTATAAGTCTGTCTTGCTCTTGCGCTTCCTGCTAGAGCACCCCCTGGAGGCTTTCTTCTTTTTCCTTCGGCTGTTCCCTTTCAGGGGTCGCCACAGCGAATCATCTGCCTCCATCTTCATGGAAGTCATATTAATGATTCGCATGTTTGACTTGGCATAGGTTTTTACGTCAGATGCCCTTAATGACACAACCCTTTAGCAAGGGACGGAAACACGCTGACGGCTTTGCGGCTACTCTTGTCGAAAGTCAGCAATGGTTCTTTTACATGAACCTCTCACCATGGACAGTGACAGACATGGCTGGCCTTTGATAACCCAGTTAGCTGCATTGGGGGGGGGGACAGTGACAACCTTGTGGAGAGTGGGACTCAAACCCCCAACCCTAGGATCAGCAATCCAGCACCTTTTACTACCAGGCAACCACTGCCCTGTAAATGTTGGCTTGAAAAAACTCGGCATTATGTGGAACTTTCACGGATTCAGGAAAATTTTGCGCTAAATCATTAATCAGCATCGCATCCAACTTAAGTTGGCGTTGGAGTGTATATATGTATATATGTATATATATATATATATATATATATATATATACACACATATATAAAAACCATCTTACCTACCATAGATTTGTAAACCCATGTTACCGGAAACACAACTTTAAAAATTTTTTTTTGACCGAGTCAAGGTGGTGTTCACGAGCAAACTGCTGTGATGAATAGAAAACGGCTTGATTCTTTTATCGCGGTGATCCCTGGCATGTTTTTAAATATCTACCATATGACTGCTTGTCTCTTCTGTATTTTCAGTGCTCTATTCGCTCTCCTGTGCTTACTATCCTCCGGTCTCTGATATCTCTGTCTCCAACCTGAGCTCTGCTGGTCTCACCACGGCAGAGATAATTAAAGCACACTTACCTCGACATAGAACTTACTAACCGCTCACGCTGCCGTTCTACAACACTACAGCTACAGTCAGCACAAAACGCTCAAGGTTTTACACTACAGGTCGAAAACATTTTTTTCAACTGAGACTTATGCACTGTATTGTCTCCATGTCCTCTGCAATTAAAGCATGGCTGGAGTTGGACTCATGACATGCAGATACTCCAGTTGAACACACTTTTTCCACGATGGAAATCATACATTGTTCTGGAAGTTCTTTCCAACACTGTTGAAGTTCTCATAGCTGCGTTGCACTTACTGGTAGCTTTGTCATCTCCTTTCTGTCCACTTCATCACAAAGCAGCTCCAGGGGATGTTGAAGTCTGTTGACGGTGCTGTCATCACTTGGTTTATAGCAGACATATCCTATCATATCCGCAAATGGTGAGACTGGGTACAGCAGTTCACTTTAACCCAGCCGTAGCAACAACTTGAACTTGTTTCAATTATTTAAAAAAAAATTATTTATTTTTTTTGATTGCACAGGTTTGAGACCAGGTGGCAGCCATCTTGGTGAGACCACTTTATTTTTAAGTAACATTTACATTTCATTCTAAAACATTTTTTGTCCAAATTTCAGCCATTCAGAGCTTTTTAAATATAAATTACTGCAAGTATCAGTGAAATTATTGATAAAGTTATAATAATTTCATGTGTTTTGACAGTCAGAAATGAAATTTGTAGCTTTCAACTGTGCTGGCTTTCAACGGCTCCATTTTGAGATCTTGAAGCATGGTGGTCTCAACAAGATGGCTACGACCTGCTTCAAAACTGAATCTGTAATGTGCAATCTCGTCTTTTTTCCCCATTGAAACAGGTGAACGATGTGGCTATTGCTTGGTTTAAAGTGAAGACCTGCACCCACACCGGCCCTTCACGTGTAACACTGGACATCCCTGATTTATATCCTTTCTTTTTTTTCTTTTTGTTTCCTCGACAGTTCTGTATACTCCTTTCTCATCAGGTAATCACTGAACCTGAATTTCAAAAGCCTGAAAGAAATGGGTGTTCTAAAACCTTTGAACGCTAGGGTGCGCCCCTGAGCTGTATGTCTTGTTTGTTGGTTAGTAGATGAGAGGATTTCTGCTGTGCCTGTTCATGTTGAATGTAAAATTCCACCTCTTACACTTTTGAGAAATCATATCTCGTTCAGTAAACTTCGAATGCTTATGTGTCTTAATCTTAAAATGAAGCGTGTGTGTGTGTGTGTGTGTGTGTGAGTGAGAGTGTGTGTGTGTATGTACGTGCGTGTGAGAGTGTGAGTGAGAGAGAGAGTGTGTGAGTGAGAGAGAGAGTGTGTCTGTGTGTGTGAGAGAGAGAGAGAGAGAGAGTGTGTGTGTGTGTGTGTGTGTGTGTGTGTGTGTGTGTGTGTGAGAGAGAGAGAGAAGGTAAATATTCTGGCTTTGCAATACGAGTTTCTTTTTGTTTTACATCATTGGGGGTTGACCTGTGGAAGTGCAGGGTGAACTCTGAGGCATGTCTTTGCTGTGCAGACATACGGCAACATTTATTTATTTAAAAAAAAGTTTGTACATCTTTTCTCACCTGGATTTCAGACTTTTGCAATATTTTTTATCTAAATTCTAGCGATCCTGCTTTCTGTGAATAAGCTCTTTTTATGTACGGTGGAATTTGAGCATGTCTTTCCCCCTCTGTACTCTTACACTATTTTGTTGTTGTTGTTCTTTTTATCGGGTCTGAGTAGGTCTGTGTGTTACACATTTTTAAATAGTGACTGAGAAAATAAGTCTCTGTATTTATTTGTCTGTTCATGTATTTTTTTTTTCTTTATTCGATACTATTTGTCAATATTCCGGAAAAAAAATAGTTTGAGGGTTTTTTTTTTTTTTTTGGGAGCAGAAAGAATTGTTTTACATTCCGCAATAAAGAGAAGGAGCTGTACTGCCTGTCTGTTCCCTGCTGAGTTTCTCTCCCACACGACACCATCTTGTGTTTCAGCGCTATTCCGCTGCTTTACAGCGTTTCATTATCTGCACGAATGACAAACGTGAAATAAAAATGAACATGGTTCAGTTACAGTCACAATAGTATATCTTTTTTTTTTTTAAACAATGCATACTGGCCACAATATATTTTGATTTAATTTCTGTAGATACAAACGATAAAATATTTAGGCTCAGCCATTCGCAGGCCTAAAATGCTCCTTTTGTTTATGTACGATTTGCTGAAGAATACATGGCTTACGTGATATTAGGTAATCAGGGTGATATTCGGTAATCTCTACTGTCCCCTAGTGCCCAGTGTAGGCATTGCATATCACTCACGATGCACTGCAAAAAAATACTGCCTTCCACATTCCAAGATACGTGTCCTTTTCAGTCTTTCATCATTGATGGCTGCAGAGAAGGGAAGTGTTGGGGAAAGAAACTCACATGAAAACCAAAGTCCAAGTGCTGTCCCAGAACAACAAAAAAAAAAAAATCCTTTCAACTCTGCATGTCCCTTTGCAGAAGTCTCATCCACTCAAGTGCACTAATCCAGCTTTACAAGGAAATCTGCCTTGTGACACGTGGCAGAACTCCTCTCACGCCCCGTAGCTTCTCTCTCTCTCTCTCTCTCTCTCTCTCTCTCACTGTACATGTGACATGCACTGGTACACTCCAGAAAAACATCCTGTATTTTACAAATGACCGATTACGCAATCTCACACTGCTGAAACGGAGTAACACGGCTCTGAGCGTGCGTGATAAAAAAGCTGTGTATGCACAAGACTGCAAAACGTGCATTCGAATGTAAAATGGCATTTAAACACAGAATCACTGACTTCATTAAAGGAAGTGTAGGGTGAGGTTTAACTGAGTCGTCGGTGATTTAAGTCTATACTTGCAAACTTGCAGCAAGTGCCAAGTTGGGGATGCTTCTTCCTCTGTGATTGGCTGATGATGTCACTCTGCCTCAGGACTGAACTCTGGTGATATCATATTACGAAGTGTGTTAGGGGAGACGGGACAAGAACACAGTCTGTGAAAGCTCCTTCTGAACAAATCAGTGGAAAATCTTCTCCTGAAGTCTTCTAGTTGTACAAAAGTTCACCGTGGCAACCCCTCGTACTGTCTCTGCTCAGGCAGGTGGCGTCCATAAGGCAGCTGATTTCCATGGTTACATGCCGTCACCAAGGATTTGCTGAAAAGCAGTGATGAGGCCTTTGAAGTCGATCCTTTTATCAGGTGTGCCCTCCCAGCACCTCCTCATTAAAGCGTACACCTGATAGAACAGATCTTGGTGTTAGTGGGGGCGGAGCAGAACCATTAACCAACAAATAAACAGTGATTAATACGTTACAATTAAAAATAGTGTTGGTATAGCAATAGATAGTATACAGTATATACTAGATAGTATAATAAATATAGAATACACTAAACATAATAAACATAGTACAGTGATGCCTCGCAACTTTATGCTTCAGTACATCGCGGACTTTTCAAAAATATTAATCGAAAAATAAGGAAATTAAGGGAAAATGCCGCAAAACAAGGCCAATTGTGCAAAAAAAAAAAAAAAAAAAAAAAAAAAAAAAAACAAAAAAACAACAAAAACAAAAAACCAACCCTACAAAACTATTTACATTTTTATGCGAGGTGCACATCTAAGTGTGTGTGTGTGTGTGTGTGTATGTGTGTGTGTGTGTGTGTGTGTGTGTGTGTATTTATATTTTATTTACATCTTATGCATTATTTTTGAATGTTTAATTGTTATTATAAGCATTTATAGCGTTGAATATGTATTTATTGATATTATATACACATATACATGTACGTATACATCAGTCAGGGGGGTCGATCCTACTTCACGGAAATCGGTGGTCGTTTGGGGCGTCTTGGTCCCCATTAACCGCAGAAAGTGAAGGATCCCAGTATTTAAATGCATTATTTGGTTCTACATGTTCATGTTTACACTACATACAGTTTCTCAGCAGCTGTATCATATTTTATGGAATTTCACCAAATACTAGTCCTTCTCAAAAAATTAGCATATTGTGATAAAGTTCATTATTTTCTGTAATGTACTGATAAAAATTAAACTTTCATATATTTTAGATTCATTGCACACCAACTGAAATATTTCAGGTCTTTTATTGTTTTAATACTGATGATTTTGGCATACAGCTCATGAAAACCCAAAATTCCTATATCAAAAAATTAGCATATCATGTTCAGGTAGTCTAAACGAGCTATTAACCTAATCATCTGAATCAACCAATTAACTCTAAACACCTGCAAAACATTCCTGAGGCTTTTAAAAACTCCCAGCCTGGTTCATTACTCAAAACCGCAATCATGGGTAAGACTGCCGACCTGACTGCTGTCCAGAAGGCCATCATTGACACCCTCAAGCAAGAGGGTAAGACACAGAAAGAAATCTCTGAGCGAATAGGCTGTTCCCAGAGTGCTGTATCAAGCCACCTCAGTGGGACGTCTGTGGGAAGGAAAAAGTTTGGCAGAAAACGCTGCACAACCAGAAGAGGTGACCGGACCCTGAGGAAGATTGTGGAGAAGGGCTGATTCCAGACCTTGGGGGACCTGTGGAAGCAGTGGACTGGGCTACAGGTGCCGCATTCCCCAGGTCAAGCCACTTTTGAACCAGAAACAGCGGCAGAAGCGGCTGACCTGGGCTACAGAGAAGCAGCACTGGACTGTTGCTCAGTGGTCCAAAGTACTGTTATCGGATGAAAGCAAATTTTGCATGTCATTCGGAAATCAAGGTGCCAGAGTCTGGAGGAAGACTGGGGAGAAGGAAATGCCAAAATACCTGAAGTCCAGTGTCAAGTACACACAGTCAGTGATGGTCTGGGGTGCCATGTCAGCTGCTGGTGTTGGTCCACTGTGTTTTATCAAGGGCGGGGTCAATGCAGCTAGCTATCAGGAGATTTTGGAGCCCTTCATGCTTCCATCTGCTGAAAAGCTTTATGGAGATGAAGATTTCATTTTTCGGCACGACCTGGCACCTGCTCACAGTGCCAAAACCACTGGTAAATGGTTTACTGTCCATGGTATTACTAGGCTCAATTGGCCTGCCAACTCTCCTGACCTGAACCCCATAGAGAATCTGTGGGATATTGTGAAGAGAAAGTTGAGGGACACCAGACCCAACACTGTGGATGAGCTTAAGGCCGCTATCGAAGCATCCTGGGCCTCCGTAACACCTCAGCAGTGCCACAGGCTGATTGGCTCCATGCCACGCCCGCATTGAAGCAGTCATTTCTGCAAAAGGATTCCCGACCAAGTATTGAGTGCATAACTGAACATAATTATTTCAAGGTTGACTTTATTTGCATTAAAAACACTTTTTTTTAATTGGTCGGATGAAATATGCTAATTTTTTGATATAGGAATTTTGGGTTTTCATGAGCTGTATGCCAAAATCATCAGTATTAAAACAATAAAAGACCTGAAATATTTCAGTTGGTGTGCAATGAATCTAAAATATATGAAAGTTTAATTTTTATCAGTACATTACAGAAAATAATGAACTTTATCACAATATGCTAATTTTTTGAGAAGGACTAGTATATTCTAAATTAAAAATAAGATACCAATCAATATGTATTTTATTTTTGGCCAACTCGTATATGAATGTATTTTCATGTATCGCAGAAGAGTCCACTCTTCACACTGAATGAAATTCCACATATTGACATTTCACTCACTCATTCATCAAACTGCTTAATCCTACTAACAGGGCCACGGGGAGGCTGGTGCCTATCTCAGTCGACACAAGGTGAAGGCAATTGTAGAGTAACACCAAAGACTATGGGAGGAAACCCACAGACCAAAGGCACAACAAGAACTGCCTGAGCCCGGGAACCAAACCCAGGATCTTCTTGCTATGAAGTGCTAACCACTGCATCACCATGTCCCCCAGAAGTGGTACAGGTAATCAGTCTATCACACACACACACACACACGCACACACACACACACACACACACACACGCTCACACACACACACACACACACACACACACACACACACACACACACACACACACACACACACACACACTCACTCGCACACACTCACACACACTCACTCGCACACACTCACTCGCACACACTCACTCGCACACACTCACTCGCACCTTAACCATAAAGAGAAGGAGGACTGGCCTAGAGAATTTTCTGTGCATACTTGGCTCTGCTTGGTGCTGCTGTGGTTGGTGTGGTTCACTAATGTTTGGTACTTGTGAAAGGATAAAGTGACCAATTACCTTTAAATACTTGCACATCACAGCTCTTTTACGGTGAGCCAGATGGATAGTTTTACCAGTGTCTAACTAATTAAATTACATTTTACAGAGTGCTCAGCACTGAGATTTAGTTCTCTTTATTTATACAGCGTGCAACTCAGAGCTCTTAGGGCGGAGACACCTGACCTGGCCATGAACTGTCTATCATGTGAGTAGGAATCACAATCCACAAGGTTTTCATTGCATCAGGACAATATATAAATAACAACAACAGAAAAAAAAATAGGAAGGGCATCACTGCAGTTGGCCTTCATCAGCTCCAGTGTCTGTGGACTTGCATTTAAAAATCTTATTCTTTTTCATTTTTTTTTTTTTTGTGTGAATCTTGATCACTGTGAACTGACTCTAAAAATACACATGAAAAGTCTGATATTATTGTCATTATTATTGTTTATATAAAACTGACAATATTTTGTTATTGTAATTTGTATTTAAATGTACTAATTTTCAAAAATTGTCATCTAAAATATGATTGGCTGCAGGGGCTACTGCTATTTTATCAAATTTACATTTCATAATCATCCTTTACCAGCATGTGCGTGTGTGTGTGTGTGTGTGTGTGTGTGTGCGTGTGTGTGTGTGTGTGCATGTGTGTGTGCGCGCGAGTGTGCATGTGTGTGTGTGTGGTAAATCTTATCTTACCTTATCTGAGCAGATCTCTGGTTTGGGTAATCTGTTCCCCTCCTCCAGAACCCTCACCAATCTGGTGACTGTCATCTGGCCATGAGTTGGTCCGATCATTTTGAGGAAGACCTGGGCGAGTCAGAGCAGACCATCAGTTGTGTGATAAATTATCAACAAGGCTTCATCTCTCTGCCAACTCTGCTGATATATTTTTTAATAATCTATATTATTTTCACTAACACAATACTCTCCAGATTTTCTCGATGGTAGACTGCGTGGGTACCACTGTGAACACACTTTGAGCAAGACATCTGCCACCGTGGGCAAAGACTGGCACCATCTGGCACAGAATGAGGGAGTCTCCGCTCAGTCTCGCTGAACAAAAACCCCTTTCATTCGGGGCGGACAGTGGAGCAGTGTTTCAGTTGGTGAAGTGCCAAGTTCATCCAAATCTCTACATAACTCTCGCACCTTCCATTCCATCAAAGCTTAAAACAGGCGCTGGATTTGCCAACTAATTCCTGAATAAAGCAATAACAATGTGGGTCTTTGAGTGATTGAGTTTATTTACAAATTCTCTCTCTCTCCCTTTGTCTCACACACACACACACACACACACACACACACACACACACACACACACACACACACACACACACACACAGAGGATATGTGGCCTGACAAGTTGCCCCGAAATTGACTAACAGCAGGTCCCAAAGTGTTTTATCCCTTCTTAAAACTATGAGCAATACAGCTATTATTAATTTATTGTTTTTAGTTTATTTATATACATGGGCAGTGGTGGAGTGGGCAGTGGTGGTCTAATGGTATAGGGCGCTGGATCGCTGATCCAAAGGTTGGGGGTTCAAGTCCCACTCTCTACAAAGTTGCCACTGTCTCCCCCATTGCAGCTAACTGGGTTATCAAAGGCGGGCCATGTCTGTCACTGTCTATGGTGAGAGGCATGTAAAAGAACCATTGCTGACTTTCGTAAAGAGTAGCTGCAAAGTCGTCAGCGTGTTTCTGTCCCTTGCTAAAAAGGGTTGTGACAGGAAGGGCATCCGACGTAAAAACCTCTGCCAAATCAAACGTGCGAAAAGATGATTCGCTGTGGCGACTCCCGAGTAAAAAGGGAAAAAGCCGAAAGGAAGACAGACAGACAGTTATTTATATACGTATTCATTCATTTATTCCCCTATTTTAAAAAAACCTAATTTTTTTATCTTATGCTCACATTGATATTTTTTGGATCATTAATTTTATCACTTAAACATAATGGTTATAATCTGTATTAAGGCTGTAACATCTATAAACAATTGAAGACTGCAGAGCCAAAAGAACCCACGTCACACTTTTTCGACAATACAAGCGAAACACGGGACATGTTGGACCCTGTAAACACTGCTGACAGTGAAGGTGCTTCAGCTCCTGATCTCCATAGTGGAAACAACACTTTATATTCTGGTACAAAAGAAGCACCCAAGTGCAGCGCATCAGTGCTAAAAGTACTTTCGTATGAATTACCAATCAGCACGTGACGTTGGGTCGTGTGACTTAAACGATGGTAGACGATCGAGGGTCTAGTCAAGCAGAATCTATTATAAGGGTCAGAAAAAGAACACATAGCCGTTCAACTGTAAAAGAACATATTTACTTGTACTAACTTTACATGCATTATTCATGAATTAATTTGTAGGCCGATATCATTCATTCAGTCATTATCTGAACCACTTAATCCTCATTAGGGTCGCGGGGAGGCTAGCGCCCATCTCAGATGACACTGGGTGTGGGCAGAGTACACCCTGGACAGGCTATCACAGGGCAGAAACACATTAACAGCTGTGTGATCTACTCTTGATGAAAGTCAGCAACAGTTCTTTTACATGCCTGTCATAGACATGCCCGGCCTTCGATGACCCAGTTAGCTGCACTGGGGGGCAGCAGTAAAAACCCCGTTTACAGTGGAGATTGAACCCCTGACCTTGGGATCAGTAATCTAGCACCATACCACCAGGCCACCACTGCCCATGGCATTTTATGTTATGCAAAATATTGATGTACAGTGATCCCTCGCTGCTTTGTGCTTCAGTTTCAACAGCTTCAGTGCATCGCGGGTTTTTCAAAAATATTCATTGAAAATTTTTTAAAAATAAGAAAATTAAGGAAAAATAGGGTGAAAGTTAAGGAAAACGCCACAAAACAAGACCAATTATGCAAAAAAAAACCCAAACAAAAAAAAGAAAACAAAACCCCCCATGAAAACATCAAAAAAATGCACATCTGTGTGCTTGCGTATGTCTGTATGTGTGTGTATTCATATTTTATTTACATCTTATGCATTATTTTTAATGTTTAATTGTTGTTATAAGCATTTATAGCATTGAATATGTATTTATTGATATTATATACACACATATGTATGTACATATACATCAGTCGGGGGGGGGGGGGGGGTGTCGATCCTACTTTGCGGAATTCAGTGTTCGCGCACAGGTAGGGGGCGTATGGGGGGAATAGGGTTTGCCTCGGTCCCCCTTAACCGCGGAAAGTGAGGGATCCCTGAACTTAATTATGGAATGGGGATATGGACCGATGCCCGAAATTCGTTTGCTGCCTTGCAACACCCTTGACATAAATCAATCTATAAATCTCTCTCTCTGCCGGCCTATCTGTCCAATTTACAGCAAATCCAGAATCCTTAAGGCAGATTGAATTAGAGGGTTAAAGGTTGAGTTTTATGACCTCTCAGCCCAGGTTTACTGTGAGTGTAATGATTTCCTTGTAGATTTTATGTGTTTTTGTATGTCCTTCAGAACTTAGACAATACAGTTTTTGTGGTAGCGGTGTGTCACCGACTTCCTTGCCTGGCCGAAGGCTGTTATCAAGATCCTATTTATTCAAATTTCAACCACAGTCACGTAGCCCTGAATGATCTAACACAACACTAACATAACCACAAGTATGTTTCCCTTCTCAACATGCCCAGCTCACAAAACTTACATTCACACGGACGTTCCAGCAAGAGTCCAGCAAGCAGGTAACTGTTTACTTTGTAGAATCCATTTTTTCATTCACCAGTTATTGCTTATGACCAACACATGATAATGTTCCTGAATACGAACTTTAGTCACCAACTTAGTGTTGTGAAGTTTTATTGCTTTTTAAAAAAGATTTTATTTACTCAGAAAAATTTTTGGCACAATAACAGTTTTTCTCACTCGGTGTGACCAAGTCATTTCCCAGTTTTATGAGAAAAGTATTAAGGTCTTAAACAGCTATTTAAAAAAAAACTCTGCCACTGAAATATCTATAAAGTTTCAAAATGCTGAAACCGGCCCACTCACAGTTTAAACTTCAAAAGATTCAACGCGATCAATGACAAACATGTCTGATTTCATGAGTGCGTGATCTTGTCAGATTTGATTTTCTGAAAATAGACATTTTGTGACCTCAGTACTTTTACCAGCAGGATCTTCATCACATGTTCTATTACTTTAGCAGATTTTGGACTCAACAGTTGCTGGAACCCATTGAATTACGCCCTGTGGAGCGTCTTTCTCAAAGATCATAAACCTGTCTGCTGGCTTAGATCGTAGGAAATTCTAGAGAAGATTGTTTTCTGTTTTTGTTTTTTTTTTTTTGGTCAGATGCCTCCAAATCACTCAGAATTTCCTCCATCTCATATACATTTAATAATTCCCTTTCAATAAAAAAAAAAAAATTAATTAAGCTCCAACAAAGTCAGCTGTTCTTTATACAGTTAGCGTTTTACATTGCCGCATTGGCTCATCCTCAACCTCTCTGCATACTGACATCACTCATGATTTCTGCTGAAGATAACGGAATACGTACCCTACAATAGGAGTACAAAAAGTTCCAAAAATTCAAAAGGACTGCGAATTACTAATACTTCCTCCAACAGTTCTAACAACTATAAAAAAGTTCTTTCGATCCAAAACGGCATGACCACACAAACCACTGCCGATGAGCTGTTAATCCAGAAATAATACCTTATGTAAAAAAGTGCATTAATATCTGACAGCCTACACTATGGCCAATGTTGGAATTTTACTGAAAATTACAAAAATAAGGCATGATGGTTTCTAATTCAGTCATAAATTTGAACTTCAGCATTTAATAGTACCAAGCTGGTGGGCCATGAATCTATCATCATCACAGGCCTCATCACAGTTTCCCAGACTGCTTACCGACATGGGGCTGCAGGAAGCATCGCAGTAGGTCAGAAGCTCATACATGGTCACTCCAAATGACCAGACGTCTGAAGCTCTGTAGAACTTGCAGTGAATCAGGCATTCTGGTGCATACCTAAACCACACAGAGAGAGACACACACATACAGTCACACACAGTCAGTGCTTTTACACCATGACAGACAGCGCCAACACAGTGAACCATATGGCAACGCTATCATCTAATCAAGAACAGGCAGTTTACAATCAGACTGGGGAGGCTGAAACAAAAACAAACAAAAAAAACGTACACAGACGTGAAATGCCAGTACAGCATAAACCTGACATGGCTCCAGCATTTTAAAGCAATACACACAGGAATCCAGATGCATCAAGAACATTCCGGGTATTTCCTCTATGTCAAAGAGTTTAAAAAGTACATAATCAAACAAAACAAATGTGAGGCGCGCCACCGAATGCAGGCGCTTGTCGCAAGTGACGTATGGTGCTTGTGAGACAAAGCACGGCTTATCCAGACTTCCAATCTTTCGAGTGAGCAAGTGAAGGTTGAGTACTAAACAAGTAGTCAACGTGCACTTGTTCACTTGAAAGATCGGAAGTCCGGATAAGCCGCGCTTTGTCTCACAAGCACCATACGTCAATTGCGACAAGCGCCTACATTCGGTGGAGCACCTCACATGTGTGATATACAGAGGTTATATCATATTGAATGTGTCATAATAAAATATCTTTCCCGTCAATATTCTAGGCTGTAGCCTCGCTGAACGTCCCTGTCAGAAATAGCTCAGTACTCTCTGGACACTGGACACTGGGCAAAGCGCAGGATTCACACTAAATGGCTCAACAGTCCATTTCAGGGGAAACGTGCCCGTAATGAATCGTTTAAAAAAAAAAAAAAAAAAAAAAAAAGTGTAAAATAGTCAATAACCAAGCAATATCTCTCTTCATATCCTGTGTTTGTGCGATTGGAAAATCTGCCTACAGACGGGAGGACAGAGAGCAGCGTGAGAACGTTAACCTGTCCTAGAAATGTCCATTCACTGTGACCTTTAATAAAGAGTAAACTTCATGAAAGAAGTTTACAAGTTGTGTTTTTTTTGTTTGTTTCTTAATATAGTTTTTTTAACTTTACTGTCTCTCTTTGGTTGCCAGCTCCTGCTTATGAAAGTAAAAAAAAAAACACTTTCGATTCTTTAAGACGCCTCGACCTTGCACATCACAACGCACACTGCTCTTCTCTGGATCAATATATCCTCAAGCATGCCATATATTTCTTCATTCATTTCATGTGACATTGGAAATAATGTAGACCCAAACCATGATTTCAGCATTTAAATATCCTGTATACAACCCACAAGGCACACATGGCAGTAAAGGACTTTATAATCCACGATTTTTATGTAATATCTTCAAAAGAGCTGACCAAAAGACTGGGCTGTCCAGGTCGTCCTTCACTGTGTAGTAGCCCTCATTGTCTTTAATGCTTTTAGTTAGGCCAAAGTCTCCGATCTTCACCGTGCTCTCATTCTCGACCAGGACGTTCCGGGCTGCCAGATCTCGGTGGATGTAATTCCGAGAGCCCAGATAATCCATACCCTGAATAAGAACAAACATGAGTTTTAAAAATGCCAGGGTATCACAGCTATTATGCAAAAGGTTAAAATTAAATAAAATTAAATATTAAAAAATTGCTACAATTAAAAATATGAAAATCTATTGGGCTGGCAGTATGTACTATAATATTCATTTTTTTCGTTTGCTTAACTGCTTAATCCTACTATTAAGGTTGTGAAGCGGCTGGAGCCTATATCAGCCAAAGCTTGGAAAAAGTGGGGTACATCCTGGAACACCCCGCCAGAACATTGCGGGTCAACACACACACACACACACACACACACACACACACACACACACACACACACACACACACACACACACAAAACCAGTCTCACTGACACCTAGGGGCAACCTGAAGCAGCCAATTAGTTTTATGTTCATGTCTTAGGGTTGTGGTAGGAAACTGGAGTATCCAGAGGAATCCCACAGAAATTGAAGGTGAATACTATTATATTATAACCCAAATTTTAAAAATATTTAAGGATTTATATATTTATTTTGTCCTACATTAAAGACGGTATAAATTCAACATATTGTTTTGACTGGTTAACTTTATTTATTAATCATTTATTATTTATTATATATTGTACACAACTAAAATGTGCTAAAACTCTCAAAGATACTAAATACTGTTAGCTGATCTAGAAAAAGTGTACCAGTGGTTTACAATTAATATTAGATATGATAATCCTGTAATGATCCCAAAGGGGAAATTCTTCATGCCCACAATCAAAGTGGCAATCCAGAAGGTTATGTGTGAAAGGGTTGTGGTGAAACTCAGGGGTCCCCAACCACCGTTCCAGGAAACCGATACCGGTCTGCGGCTCAGTTGATACCGGTCCACAGAAGAAATAATTCATTATTTCCATTTTATTTATTATCTGAGTCTGAACGATCTTTATTTTTGAAAAATCTTTTATTTTGAAAAATAACTGGATTCTCTCAGTTACATGTCGGTCATTTGAGCGCTAAAATGTAACCCACAAGGGGACGGCACATCAACAGAGGCGAGTTGAACATGTTTCAAATAATAGTGGGGATTTTTGCAGAGACTCAGCCTGAGCCTTCATTCTCTCAGCTGGTGCACTAAAACCTGTTTTTTTTTTGTTTGTTTGTTTTTTTTTAAAGAAAAATTAAAACTCTACTTCCCATCCAACTTTATTTCAGCTGTTGAAAAATAACAGTCATGGAGAGATTGTTATTATTATTAAATTAAATATTAATAATAATAATAATAATTTATATAAATTAATTATATTTACAATATAAACAATCTATGAGCCCCCCCCCCCCCCCGAATCCCCCAGTAAAATTGTCAAGTGTTGACCGGTCCGCAGTGATAAATAGCTTGGGGACCCATGGCGTAGCTCACCTGGCAGATCTGGACAGCGTAGCTTAGCAGGGTCTTCACATTGGTCTGTAGTTTGTTTCTGGGCAAATATTCTTTCAGACTACCTGCTGGTAAATACTCCATAATGAGTTTGATGGATCTGCCACCTAAAACAAAGCATAGGCATTTAAAAAAAGGATTAATGCTTTCATACAGTTTTGAACTGAATAATAAAATTCAATCCGAGAACCAAACAAGTGTGAGGGTTTGGATTCCATACCCTCCTCCTGGCAGATGCCTTTGTATTTGACAATGTTCTCATGATAAAGCTCCCTGAGGATGCCTATTTCACACCACAGATTGCCGCTTTGTTCTTCTCGGCTTTCTGGTTTCAGGGACTTTACTGCTACGAGCTCACCAGTCCGATCCCCAAGCGGGTCGTATCGGCACAGTTCCACCTTTCCGAAATGCCCCTGTCACACACACACGCACGCACGCACACACACAAAACTAAATTCAAGTTTCCACCTATCACAAATGCCTATGTCATCCTGGAGAAATTACAGTGTTCCATGATCAAGAGCTACATATGGGGAATTACCTCTCCCAGGTCTCTGATCTTCTTGAGGAACCTCTTCTCAAACATAGTGGGGTCAACCTCCAGGGTGGGTACAGGCTTAATAGATGGATCTACAAACAAAACACACAGTGCATGAAGACTTAGAATTGTATAATAGTAACTAGCTAATCCAGATCACTGAAGGAGTTCCTTTGTTGTTTTTCCTATTTTATGTATTTTATAACAATACAGAACAAGACAGAACTACTCATCGGCCATGAAAAGTGTTAGGAATTGGGGAAAGCAATGAAAACATTGGCCTACTTGAAAGTTTTACTAAAAGTATCAGAGAAAATAGTTTGAGATCTTTATATGAAATTTACCTCAAGAAACAACTTGTTTTAAAAAACATTAAGTGATGCATATTCAATCTAGTGTCTCCAAACTCGATTGATATAGCAAAGCATTTTGCATTTATGTTTGAAAACAGAATTACAGCATTGCAGGCCTCATTAGCAGCCACAAGGGGTCACTGTTTTCAACACAGCAGTGGACCAATGAGAAACGTTTGATAATCATTAACAGGAATTTTCACTTTGTGTTTACTTTAAGAAATGTCCTTTAAAATCTACATCATAATAAACTTTACTTCTTTTAAAGGCATAACGTTAAGTTGAGTGACTTTATTATTATTATTATTATTACGTGGGGCAGTGGTGGTCTAGTGGTATAGGGCGCTAGATCGCTGATCCAAAGGTTGGGGGTTCAAGTCCCACTCTCCACAAGGTTGTCACTGTCCCCCCCAGTGCAGCTAACTGGGTTATCAAAGGCGGGCCATGTCTCTCACTGTCTATGGTGAGAGGCATGTAAAAGAACCATTGCTGACTTTCGTAAAGAGTAGCTGCAAAGTCGTCAGCGTGTTTCTGTCCCTTGCTAAAAAGGGTTGTGACAGGAAGGGCATCCGACGTAAAAATCTCTGCCAAATCAAACGTGCAAATCAGATGATTCGCTGTGGTTGTGGTGACTCCCGAGTAAAAGGGAAAAAGCCAAAAGGAAGACAGACATTATTATTATTACATTTCATTCCTGCTATAGTGAACATGGATATGTTTCTGTGCATGTAGCCATTGATAATAGCTGGTGCATGATTCCTGAATGTCAGCACACTTATTTCATCTTTCCTATGTCAAAGAAGACCAACAGCCTTGGTATCACTTTCTTTTTATATCCTAGTGAAACAGGAAGTCCAAGATGAACCTTAAAGAGTTCTTAAAAACTCAGGTTGACGAAAAGTATAAATAGAATGGGAGCAAAATGTTTCCCTTTTTTTGGTGAGATTCAATAATACACCACCACAATGTGTCTGTCTGTAACCTTTACCAAGGGTGCCAATAATTCTGCACTATTTGACCCAATCCTCCCTCACAGCATCATCAATAATGATGGGTGTCTTTGTCATGCAGTGGAGCACATAGTAGCCTCACAAATTGCTAATAATCTGGTTTAATTGTTAGCAAAAAAAAAAAAAAAAAGGAAAGAAAAGGGAAAAAAGCATTTACATGTGGAGTACACGCCTTAAACTGAGGACAAACCTAATGACACTTGCTTTTGAGCATGTGAGGCAGGCAGAAGTTTTAATCGAAAACGCTTCACAGTGAACAACAATGTGCCAAAACAGAAAAGAAAAGAAGGGTTACACACTTTAAATCTCACTTTTATATCAAACACCATATTTCAGTTCAAACTCATGCAGGTCTTACTTTGTTTTTCCACCATGTCAATATCTCTGACAATGGCTCTGAAGAAAGGTCTTTGGTGAGGGTCGTAGGTCATGCAGTGGGTCATGAGATTGGCAAGTTCCTCACAGTCTGGTGTGGCCAAATGACAGTGAGCTGCGTAAAACCTCTCCTTCTACTCCGAGGCAGAATAAAAACACACAAAAGGGTTGAACAGTGAGAAAACTCCCCAGTGACCTGGGGTTATTTCTATGTACACAGGGGCCTGTGGGTAGGTGGGTGTTTACCTCTGTGAGTTTCTTGTCTTTCAGGGGAATTTCTCCGTTATAGCATATCTCCCACAGGGTTGTACCAAAGCCCCACTTATCAGCCGCTACACTCAGGTTAGCTGTGTACTGCACACACTCGGGAGCGATCCACGGAATCCGGTCCACACACTCTGAGCAAGCACAAGCATGCAGAGTTCGCTATTTATACAGTTTGTTGCAGTTGGGAACTGAGATTAAGGTTGTTGTCACTCTATCTGTGGCATTTCCTTGAAAAACAACTGGAATAAATCGTATAACTGGAAGACTTGCAATGAAAAGAATATCAACTTTTGTAAGCACTGCAACTGTAACTAGTAGGAATGACTGCGGTTTCACCTGCTTCGCAAATGTATTATTGCTTGAAATTGTACTGGATATTAAATGATGATTATTTTTTTTAAACGGGGGTGGGGCAAGCTTCTTATTAAATGACTCCCTTTTAAAATAATCATCATTTAAGATCCAGAACAGTTTTATTTTATTTACTAGGGTTGCAGGGATAACAGAGTTGACTCTGGCAAAAGGCCAACAGTTCACTAGATCAACACAGACATACACCCACTCACACTCACACTCACACTCACACTCACACGTAGCTTCATGTGCAAGTCTTTGTACTGAGAGAAACTCTAGTACCTGGAGCAAACCCGCGCAAGCATGAGAACATACAGACTCCACAGAGAAGCACCCTTGCCAGGCACGTGGCTTTTGAACCCAGGACCTTCTTGTTGATGGGTGAAAGTAGTAACCAAAATAATCATCGTTATCAAGCTGCCCCGCCCCCCACCAGAGAACCATTGCTCTTCTTCGGGTGTTCCCTTCAGGGGTCGCCACAGCGAATCATCTCCATCTTCATGGAAGCCATATTACTGATTTGCATGCTTGATTTGGCGTAGGTTTTTACGTCGGATGCCCTTCCTGACACAACCCTTAGCAAGGGGCGGGAACATGCTGACGGCTATGCAGCTACTCTTTACGAAAGTCAGCAATGGTTCTTTTACATGAACCTCTCACCATAGACAGTGACAGACATGGCTGGCCTTTGATAACCCAGTTAGCTGCACTGGGGGGACAGTGACAATCTTGTGGAGAGTGGGACTCGAACCTCCAATCCTAGAATCAGTGATCCAGTGCCTTTTCCCACCAGGCCACCACTGCCCCATAATTGCTGGCTTTCCGTATTTTCGTAAAACGTAGCTGCATAGCTGTCAGTGTGTTTCCGCCCCTTCCTAAAGAGTTGCGTCAGGAAGCGCATCCGACAAAAAAACCTATGCCAAATCAAACATGTAAGTCAGATGATTCGCTGTGGCGACCCGTGAAAAAGGGAAAGATCCAAAAGGAAAAGAAGAAGAACAAGCTGACAATGTTATAACAGTTTTATATAAACTCACGGCTGTTACAAATCAAAGTGTCGTCCGTTTTTGTATTTTCTGTGCTGCGGTATGACAGAGCAGCTGTTTAGAGATAAATATCACCAAACTAGCCAGCAAGTCATGTCCGAATGTCAAAATTCACCAAAGCTCCTTATCAGTACAAAAAAACTGGCTCAGAAGCACAACTGTTATATCGGATGAGTAACTTTTTTTTTTTTTTTTTGCATAAAAATTGAAACTTGTTTTCTTTATTTCTAAAGTGAATAAAGAGTTCACGGCACTGTATTTCAATCTGTCTCTGTCACGCACAAAAACCAGTCTTTCCTCCTAGAGCGATGCTCAGTGGGAGTGTTCAGGGTCATTGTGCTTGAGTAGAAAGGAGCTGGACTAGGGCCAGATAAATTCCTGTCAGTTACACCAATCTGTTCCCTCACATTCCACAGCTGCAGCACACACCTTCGTCTTACAGGCTACAAAAAACACAACACAGAAAACTGCCACGAGTGCATCTGGTGTACACTATAAGTGACCCTTTTTTGCTGATGTGACAGACAGGGCACTCGGCGCAATTTGAAAAGTGTCAGGGGGGACAGAGGGGAGTGAAAATGTTGAGATTTTAGATCATTTGAAACACTAATGCCATTGCTTGGGTTTGGAAAATGAGGCATGTGCGATGTTCTGATCTTAGTTTTTCACACTGGAATACACACCCGAGGACACGACGTACATGTAGGTTATACTAGGCTTGTACAAACTACACAAATTTTTAAAACATTTTGGAGATGTCAGTACACACACTTAAAAAAAGCGGTTCCGGGCCACTGACAGCTGTATAGCAGTAAATGTATTTAATAGGATGGAACTTATCATCAGCAGATAATTTAAATACAGTGATACCTCTGCTCACGAACATAATTGGTTCCCAGAAAGTGTGTGTAAGGCGAAAAGTTTGTCTTCCGAACATTTATTTCCCATAAGAAACCATTGAAATGAGAATAATCCGTTCCCAGGTCCCCATAAAACATAATTTTCTATTAAATAAGCCTTAAAACTACACAAAAATATACCTTATTTTATGTATAATAAATGTGCTATTGTATTGTAATTAAAGAAATAAACTGTACTGTATAATAAAGTGGTTTTATTTACCTTTGTGATGGTAGTTGATGGCTTGATGGAATGGAGTGGGAGGAGGGAGGGAGGGAGGGAGGGACTTACTGTTTGGAAGGAGAGTTTGGAAACGCCTACTGTTTGGAAACACCCTTAGCCACACACGCACCCTTAATAGCTTCCTTGTTCTTAAGGATGGGAGCAATGGTAGACTTAGTGTACTGGTACTGGGACGCTGAGTCACACAAACGCACACCTCGTTCGTGTTTTTCAATGATCTCCGCCTGTGGTGGGGTCTTTTTCGGTCCCATAATAGCAAAAGTACACTCAATATGGTCCAAAATGTCTATCAAACACAAACCACGTCCGCACTCAAAGAAAGGGGGTGACGAACTGTGACGCCATGAGCGTGCGTCAACTTCTCATGGCCGCCACCGTGGCGCTGTTCGACCGCGTGGTTTGATTCGTCCGCCGAAAACTAGTTCGTCAGCAGAGACTATATGCTCGCGAATTTAATGTTCTTGAGGCGAAAAGTTCGTGAGCTTAAGCGTTCGTCAGCGGAGGTTTTACTGTATATATATTAAAATGTTATTCTTCAAAAAACATCGACAGTACATTTTCTTTATTTAATATGTCAAAATCACAGTTGAGGGCAGTAGTGGCCCTAGTGGTACAGGGCACTGGATCGCTGATCCTAAGGTTGGGGGTTCGAGTCCCACTCTCCACAAGGTTGTCACTGTCCCCCCAGTGCACTAACTGGGTTATCAAAGGCCGGCCATGTCTCTCACTGTCTATGGTGTGAGGTTCATGTAAAAGAACCATTGCTGACTTTCTACGAGAGGAGCTGCAAAGCCGTCAGTGTGTTTCCGCCCCTTGCTAAGGGTTGTGTCAGGAAGGGCATGGGTGTACTCTGCCCTCATCCGGAGTCGGCTGGGATGGGCGTCAGCCTCCCCGCGACCCTAATCAGCATCAAGCCATTCAGAAAATGAACTGAAGTCACTGTCATAACAGAAAGTGTCATCAGTGGATACTTCCTGTCGAAATACTCCACGTGATGTCTTGTGAAGCTATTCAGTGAAAGTGTGAACATGTCTGACCAGTTCTTTATTTTTGTGTATGTTCTCCTCTAGGCCTAACCTTCTGTTTAAATTTAAACCAATTAAATGTGTCTAATTTCTTGGCAAACCAACCACACCTTATGTTTGAATTTACACATGCACTATTACAAATAAATAATATACCACACAAAGGAATAGCACGGCGCTTACCCTCTCTGGTTAGCACGGTAATGGGGATGCCAGGGTCACTAAGCTTGATGAAGGGGCCGCCGTCACCGTCCAGTCCGTCTCGTGCCAAAAGAATGTTCTTCGCACAAACATACCCATGCACGAGCTTCTTATCTTCCTACAGGACAAACAAACCCTAATCAGTAATTATTTTACACGTACATCACCTGCAACATTCATCTGGCCAAAACAACACATATGAAGCAGACAAAACTGACAAAGCTGGAATTTATTTACAGAATCATAATTTATATAAGCTTCTGTGCAGAATCTATTCATGTAGCGATGGGATAGGTCCATCACAAGCAATTTTTACAGAGACTGATCTCTATTTTCTGAAAGACAGCATGAACCGGAAACATCTAGGGCAGGACATGTTCCAGTTTCTCGACAGAATATAAAGTACATTAATTCCATCAAAACATGATGACTGAGACATATTTTTGTTTCGTTTCAAGAACTCCAGGAAACAGAAATCACATTTTGTTTCCATGGCATGATGTATTTCCAATTGAAACACCACAGTCTTTAATCAAGAGATGACATTAAATAATGATGTCTTCTAATGACATTACATAATGAAGGAGCAAATTTACAATGTCATCCATCGGCAGTAATTGCTTTATCCTGGTCAGGGTCATGGCGGATCCGGAGAGTATCCCGGAAACACTGAGCATAAATCCATTACAAGTCACCTCTCTCTCTCTCTCTCTCTCTCTCTCTCTCTCACACACACACTCTCACACGCATACACACTCGCGCACACACTCACACATGCACACACGTGCACGCACACACACACACACACACACACACACACACTCACAGGCAGGCGAGCACACACACACACACACACAGATACACACACACATACACACACTCACAGGTGCACACACACACACACACACACACACACACACACACATACTCACACACATGCACGCACACGCACACACACGCACACACACACGTGCACACACATGCACACACATGCACACAGGCACTTTTTGAGAGGCGGAAAAAAACCAGAGGCCAAAGAGGAAAAAAGGAAACCTCATGAGTTGGGTATTGAACCGGATGATCCTGGACCAACGACCAGCAACGTGCACCCCATAGTATAAACTTACTAACTAATAAGATTTCCCTGCTCAACCAAGGTGGCTTGGAGACTGAAAAAAGGTTAAATCTAAATTTAAATTTCATAAAAGAAGACTAAGGTGTTACAGGTGATTCATACAAAGGTAAGAATTCAACACAAAGCATTACAACAAATAAAGAAAAATGATTTTATGTCAGTGTGTGCAAAAGCAGTATTTGTCTTTTGTTTTGTTCAGATGTATTGCAAGAATACCAAAAAAGGAGAAAATAATTGATCCAACACCAATTACTGTTGTAATGTAAGGTTACTGTTGTACCCAGAAAGAGATTAAGAAATTGCGTTTGAAATTTTTCAAAGAAATGTTCATATTATCTGAATTTTAGATAACACTGCCTACATAAGGGCAACTGCTTCGCGCACTGACCCCATCACAAGTGTCTGAAATATATTTCAAGTCACAATAAGGTTGTGATTAAATGAGTGAAGCCAGATTTAATAGACATGCTCCAACTTCCTTTGGGGAAAATATTTACATCTCTGTAAGATCAAGTTCAACATGATCTTGATGTCTAATAAACAAACAGGAAGTCCTGAAAGTCTTGATCTCATTTACACACACACACACTCACACACACACACACACACACACAGACACACACAGACACACACAGACACACACACACACACACACACACACACACACACACACGGGTCTAATCATGAAACTGGCACGTTCCCAACTTCAAACTTGAATAAATATTTCCATGTCCTTGTTTATTTCTGAATCAATGCATCAAACTCTTTAGTGCAAGCCTGGGAGATAAAATCATATCAAAATATGTACATATGGCGAACACACTCAGTTTTGTGACAACAGAAAGACCTCATTATTTTCACGTCCCGCTGAGCCTCTGCGAAGGTCTCCACAGGTCCAACAGCTACACGAATTAGAGCATAGGTGCATGTACAATGATCCACGGAATTTACACATGCAGGACAAAATTAGTAAATAAGCACCAGATTTAAACCGGGATCCATGATAGATGTAACTTTTCCTGTCCATGCTTTTTTTTGTCGCGTCCATGCTCACATGACCAGGTGCTGATTACTCTTGTATTTTGCAGCTTATTCCCTTATTTTGCCGAATTTTCCTTTAAGTAAGAACTATCGGTATTTAAGATTTAAACTATATATATATATATATATATATATATATATATATGTGTGTGTGTGTGTGTGTGTGTGTGTGTGTGTGTGTGTGTGTGTGTGTGTTCATACAGTGGTAGCTTGACTTACAAGCGTCTTTTATAATGAATTTTCCATGATACGAGCATCGATGCCACCAAAAATCTTCCCCATCCAAAGAGCAAAATTTTGATTTACAAGCTCTGCTGGGGAAATGTTTTTTCCAGGCCGATGAGCCTCGTATTCTTCCGTGTGTATTCCTCTGCACTCCAAGAATTACTGTGTCTGTGTGTGTGTGTGTGTGTGTGTGTGTGTGTGTGTGTGTGTGTGTGTGTGCCTCGCCTCTACTGTGTGTGTGTGTGTGTCAGCTTATCAGCGTGGATATGATTAAATATGATATTTAACATAGTTTCTCTTGTTTTATTATTATTTATTCTTAATTATTATTAATGTACATGTATTATTATGAAATATTTACTGTTTTTACGTGTTTGTCGGTCTGACTTCCTTTCGGCTTTTTCCCTTTTTTTTTTACTTGGGAGTCGCCAATCATCTGATTCGCACGTTTGATTTGGCAGAGGTTTTTATGTCGGATGCCCTTCCTGTCACAACCCTTTTAGCAAGGGACAGAAACACGCTGACGGCTTTGTAGCTACTCTTTACGAAAGTCAGCAATGGTTCTTTTACATGCCTCTCACCATAGACAGTGAGAGACATGGTTGACCTTTGATAGCCCAGTTAGCTGCACTGGGGGACTGTTTTTACATATTTATCTTTAATAAAGAATGAAAGGAAAAGTGTACAAGACGGTGTTGAGGCCAACGATGTTGTATGGTTTAGAAACGGTGGCGCTGAGGAAAAGACAGGAGGCAGAGCTGGAGGTAGCAGAGATGAAAATGTTGAGGTTCTCTTTGGGAGTAACGAGGATGGATAGGATTAGGAATGAGCACATCAGAGGGACAGCACATGTAAGATGTTTTGGAGACAAAGTCAGAGAGGCTGGATTGAGATGGTTTGGACATGTACAGAGGAGGGATAGTGAGTATATTGGTAATAGGATGCTGAGGCTGGAACTACCAGGCAGAAGGCCTAGAGGAAGACCAAAGAGACGATTCATGGATGTGGTGAAGGAGGACATGAAGGTCGTTGGTGTAAGAGAAGAAGATGCAAAGGATAGGGTGAGATGGAGGCAGATGATTCGCTGTGGCGACCCCTGAAGGGAAAAGCCGAAAGGAAAAGAAGAAAAAGAAGAAGATATTAGGTGAAATATACGTGTTTGTGTCAGGTTACAGACGCTCCCCGACTTACGGTTTTAATTGGTTCCGGACGGCCGAACATAAGTTGAACGTGAACGTAAGTTGTTACAGTGACGTATGACGTGTGACGTATGACACTCATACTGCACTATACATCCATAAATACCATTACCACATCTCATAAAACACCCCTAAATCAATTATTATAAACAAAACATTGTAAAATAATATCAAATATTTCAAATATCAAATTATTATGAAATTATTGTTTGAATTTAACTTATTTGAAAAACTTCAAATAGATAAATTTTAATCAAATTCACTCATCAAGCTTAGGGCAGTGCTTCTCAATTATTTTCTGTTACGCCCCCCCTAGCAAGAAGAAAACAATTCGCGCCCCCCCACCACCCACTTTCTGCCGCAACTATAAATTATAACTTTTTTCTATAATATAGTTACAGGTATATCTCTTCATTATATCGTATCCTTGTTAACATAAATAAAACAAAAAGAAAGAGATATAGTTCAACTTACAAGAATAACTTTTTAACATTTTTTATTAGTCTGTAAAAGAAAGTGCATCAATTTGCCTTAAATTTAAAAATAATAATATCCTTGTTACATTTTTGACAAACTTACCACACCATTTGCTGCTGAAAATAAAATCAATAAATAATTAATTCAAATTGACTTCAGAAACATTAACTCAGGAGCACAATATATAAACACTTTAACCTACAAAACAAGAACAAATAGAACAATTTGTGCTGATTTTTTTTTCTCAAAATGAGGAAGCCAAGATTAATGGCTACAATGAGCACGTTTTGCAGCGCACAGCTTCTCAAAGCGAGGTTTGAAGCATGACACTGCAACTCTCAGCTCCTGCTCAATGTTTAGCTGGGACCTGTACTTGGTCTTTAGTGCAGCAACAGCGCACAATGGGCAATGAGGGCGCCACTGCCAACTACTGGAGTGGATGTGCAATTACACTTTCTTGTAGTATGGCGGAAAAAAAGCATGTTCTCCTGGGTCACACGCGCCCCCCTCAGCATCCCATCGCGCCCCCCCAGGGGGGCGCGCCCCACTATTTGAGAAGCACTGGCTTAGGGTTACAAAAGTCCGCAAAACAGTGTAAACACAAAGATCACAGAGACGACGTCTGAACACAAGGGTAATACGCTAGATAACTGAGATACGCCTGGTGCAGGGCCTAGTACTGCCATCTCATAGTAGATTCTGGTTACCAAGCTCACAACTGACAACAGCCTTTCTGTGAGGAGTTTGCATTTCCTCCCGTCTTCCAAAAACATGCACAGTAAGTCACTTGGATCCTTTAAACTGTACATAAGTGTAAATGTCAGTATTCAGCAGGTGACCCCCAAGCTTTCAGCTTATAGTCTTCTTAAGAAAGACGCCAATTGAACTATGATGGACGAGTGAAGAATGAGTGAGTGCGATGCTGGAGTTGGAGCACATCGTTTTGCATGCTTTCATACACTTATCATAAACAGAAAAAATTACTTCCAGTACATCAACCACAAGCGCATAGTTGTGCTTGTCCAAAAGCATCATACATGTTTATATTTTAATGGACAAAAAGTGTTTACCAGATAACTGAGAGCGCTTGCCAGCTGTTTTGCCACCTGGAACTTCCATGAAGTGCTGAGAGGAGCAATCTGTCTGCGCATAAACAGATCAAGAGGACCTAACTGCACAAACTCCTCCACCATAATATCTAGAAAAAAGATGGACATACAAACGCTGTGATTGTAGTTCTTTATCAATTAAAAAATTGACATATGACTGGTTTTCACTCATTTTATAAGCTTTTTCTAAGCAATTTGATTAAAATCAGCAAAAAAAATCCTCTCTCTCTCTCTCTGTCTCTCTCTCTCTCTCTCTCTTATATACACACACACGCACGTTTTGTCTCTAGACTGCTTATGCATTTCAGGAAGTAAAGCTTCATGACAGATCAAGTGAGTTCATTGGCCGATAGAAAAATATTTATTTGCATTAGGATCATAGCACTGTACGCAATTACCATATTTATCGGGCCATAAGGCACACTCAAAAGCCTTTAATCTGCAAAAATTTTGATGCGCAAAAAATTTTGAGGAAGCCGCGCAGCCCCATCTCATTGGCACCATCAAAACCCAAGTGAAGTAAACTAATCATTCCGGTGGATTAACTAAAGAACTCCAACCGCTAGATATTGGTGTCAACAGGTCATAAGTTACAGGGATCCGGGCTATATGTCCAAATACCAGCATTACTGCTATCATAGTCAGGTGACTGGCTGAGTAATACGTGAGTGGTTTTTCCACTTAATCTCCGTCTCTACCCTCAGAACACTTAGCTGGCTTAATCAGAGTCTCACATTCAACACTGAGATGAAGAACTGCTACAGGTGTCCTCCAGAGACCTCGGATTAACCTTCTTGAATTTAAAGTTAGACTGATACAGCTCCTTAACCCCTTACCCGGCAGAGACGAGTATACCCGCAATCACCCAAATTGTATTTTCCAGTCATTGACGAGTTAACTCGCCAAAACTTACGCTTTCAAAACCAGAGGGAAGCGGCTTTACTCGTCATTTCTATTGATGCCTGAGGATGTTAGCGTACACTACTCATCATCATACGCCTCAAAAAAATGAACTATGGCATCTCAAGGCAACGTTAGACAAGAGGTAAGCGGCGAAACGTTTTCGACTCAGTAACCCGCAAAGAGTCAAAGGGGGAGTGTCGCGCTCTTTAGAATCTTTTGAATATTCAAGCGAAAGTGAAGATGATGAACTGATTGACGCAAGAAATTGCACATAATGCCTCACACATCTCAAATTTCGTCTACAAATCATACGTGACATCATCACAAAGTATGGATCAGAACTGCCACCACGGAGATCCCCAGGTAGACCATCAGCAGGTGCAGTAAGTACACGGAATACACCTGGACATTTTCCCAAGGAAATCCCGCCAACAGAGAAAAAGGCAAATCCAACAAAAAGATTTCTGTTGTATGCAGTCAGAAACGTGACCATAGAGGGAAACCAATTAGGAAGGAGTCACGGTATATGTGTAAGATGTGCCTTGTACCTTTATGTGTGGTTCCATGTTTTGATAAATATCATACACACTGACTGTAATTTCTTTTGATTTTAATTTCTTTTCTTTTTCTTTTCTTTTTCTTTTCTTTTTCTTTTTTGAATAAAGAGCAAACTTGAATAATCAATCGTGTATTCTTCATTACATTAATTTTTGGTGACAAAAAAATAAATAAAAATGTGCTAAAAAAAAAAAGAGGCGAGTTATCTCGTCTCTGCCGAAAGGGGTAATTTCAAATTACAGTTGCATGCAAAAATAGATGAAAAATTAAAAATAGACTTGAATTTCGTATTCAGCATAAAGTAAAGAACTTAAAAAAAATTGGTCTGAAAAAGGAACGTTTTTGTCAAAAAAATGGTTGGTTAAGGGGTTAAGAGTGATGACCTCCGTTCTGTAATGAACACAATGCTCACGCTGCAAATGGGCGCCGCCATGTTTGTTACTGTGAATGCGCTGTCTATTTAAGGGGGCGTAGCTGAAAGAAGTTTATGTCACGACCCAGGAAGACTTCTAATCTCCATCTCTATTGATCTGACTCCATGCACCAGGGACGAATCGATAATAAAATATTATAATATAATATAATAATAAAAAATAATAGAGAGATCCGTGCTTTATGTCCAACTCACTGTTCAACTCAGACGCTGACTATGAACAATTTGATGGATTTGTGGAAGAGAAATGAACTGAAAAAGTGAGTTTATTGTTTTATGTTGTTACAGCTGAACAATGTTGAGATTTATTGTGAGATTTGAATCAAGTTTGGCTTATCGCACTTTTATTTTGCTTATTGCACCTTATAATCTGGTGCGCCTTATCTATGGACAGAGACTGTTCAAGCATCGTTCACAGATCTTGCACCTTATAAACTGGTGCGCCTTACGTCTCGGAAAATACGGTAGCTGTGCTTTTATTGCTTAAGAAAAATAAATAGTAAGCAAACAAAAAGAAACATTAACACCCAGCTATAATTTAAAAAAAAATTACAGAGCTAAATTAAATACAAACGTACACCACCTCTAAAATGCATGCACACAAAAGGTTGGTACTTACTCTCCAGGTGACGCACACACACTCCAAACAGCAAGGCAATGTGTTTGTGTGAAACCTGTCGCATCATGCTGGCTGTCTCAAAAAAGGCCTAGAGAACAGGAGAGAAGAGAGATGCTTTTATAATTTTTTTATAAAATTTATAAAAACACTGAGAGACGTGATGACAGCAATAGAGAGAAGACTTTTTTTTTTTTTTAAGTGTGCTTTAAGTTTTATCCTGGATTTCTTATCTTCTGCTAAGGTCGGATTTTTGACTTTTGTATTACTGTCTACTCGTTAGACTTGGTTGTGTCACTAATATTTTTAAGTATAGGATTCTTAGCGGGTTCTGTATTCTTATTTTGGTGCTTAATCAGCAGTAGTTTAGGGCTTCTTTAAGGGGGCAGGACCCAGAGAGCATATATTGACGGTATCCCACAGATGGTATCAACACAGACCATTTATTAAAGCAAGTCCTGTAAATAGTGGTAATTCAATAATTTTCTTGCTTTTGTTGCAGGAGAACTATCGGGCCTAAGGTCTCGAATACAAACCAGATTGCAGTCATGTGCCTTAAGCCTATTACTGTTCTCAATTCTCTTAGACCCAGAAGATCATACAAACAAACTAGAGGCCAACTCTCAGCAGCCTTGCCTACCCTCTACTGCTGTCCTAGTCTAAATCGGGGTGGTAGGAGGACTCTGGAACTGCCAATCTGCTGTGAAAAAGGCTGACTTCACCTCTGCCATTGCTTCTCACCACTCTGTTGATTTTCTTGCACTAACTGAAACCTGGATTTCTTCACCAGCAGTTCTTTCCTCTATTTTTGCTTTCTCTCATACTCCAGGAGTAACTGTCTCATCTAGGCATCTCCTCTCCAATCAACCTCCTCATTGTTGTTATTTACCGCCCTTCTGAACCCCTATGACACTTCCTAGAAGAAATGGACACACTCTTCAGCACTTTCCCCAGTGACAACACCCTCTCACTCTTCTGGGAGACTTTAATCTCCCCTCTGACAAGCTCCAGTCCTTTTGCCTTCTCAGTCTTTTTTTATTCCTGTTCTTTAGCATTTAACAACTGCTCTCCCACACACAAAGGAGGGAATCTCTTGGATCTTGTTTTCTGTCATCCCTCTCCAGTCACAGGCATTAATGTCACTCCATTACACATCTCTGACCACCACTTGGTTTTCCGTTACCATCAACCTACCTATTCTATCTAACACTAGCTCTCAATTTCCTTCGCCCACACGACAAAACCTTCACACTGTATCTCCTTCATCTGTTGATTCCTGTACTTTATCTTATCTTCCTAACCCAGTCTCCTCTCCTTCCCTACCACTAGGATCTGCGACTGACACTTTCCTCTCTTCACTCTCGGCTTCCATGGATCTCCTCTGTCTTTTATCTACAAAAGCCAAGAAGACTTCTTGTTCTGCTCCTTGGCTCTCGGAGGTGCTGCGACGCAAGCACAGACAACTCAGAGCAGCTGAGAGAAAGTGGAAGAAATCTCAACTTGAATGAGATCTGACTGCCCACCATGCTCTCCTAAAACCTTTTCATCTGATGTGGCTTCTGATAAGACAGCTTTCTACAAGAAAAAGCTGGACACTGCTGCATAAGCCCCGTGTAAACACCAAACCTTTTCATCATTACTCAAGTCATCTGTTCCATCGGTCCCAGCCCCCCTGACCGCTGCAGACTTTGCCGACTTCTTTGATGGGAAGATTAAACAAATCTGTGAGACATTTTACTCCCACCCCAACTCCTCCACTAAACAGCATAGTTCTTCCCCTTCCCTTGCAGTTTTCCAATCTCACAAATGAAGACATCAAGAAAGTCATTTCATCATGCAATCCTATCATCTGCTCACTGAATCCAATTCCTTCCACAATACTTCAGACTATCTCTCAAGACCTTCTCTATTTACATCCTCTATTATCAATAACTCCACATCATCTGGTCAGGTGCCAACAGTGTTCAAAAGAGCCAGGGTTTCACCCATCTTAAAGAAACCCTCTCTGGATCTAGCGGACATCGGCAACTACAGGCCGGTATTACTTCTTTCTTTCCTTTCTAAAATGTGTGAATGTACTATTTATAACCAACTGTCTATCGTTTGCAGAATAAGCTCTTTGACCCTAATCAATTCTGCTTTAAAGCAGCACATTCCACAGAGACTGCATTCTTGGCTGTTACAGAGAAGCTACATGCTGCAAGATCAGCCAAGATGTCATCAGTCCTCATCCTGCTCGACCTTTCAGCAGCATTTGACACGGTCAACCACAAGACTCTCTTGTCCAGTCTAGGGATTTGTGGTGTGGCATGGCCATGGTTTGCTTTCTACCTGGAAGATTGCTTACATGAGGTTACATGGAGGGGCTCCAAATGCTCTCAACACCGACTTTCCACTAGTGTTCCCCAGGGCTCAGTTCTTGGTCCACTTCTGTTCTCTCTTTACACAAAGTCACTTGGTGATGTAATATCCTCACATGGGTTCTCATACCACTGTATGTGACACTCAACTTGTTCTCTCTCTGCCTCTCTCCGATACTGATGTTTCTGCCTGAATCTCTTCATCTCTGGCAAGTATCTCCTCATGGATGGCACCTCATCACCTGAAGTACTGTGATCTCTTCTTCAGGCACTGCACAAAGCCTTGGAATAACCATGGATGCCTGTCCTTCTCATCTCATATCACTAATTTTTCTCAACCATGTCAATTTCTTCTCTTCAATATCCAAAGGATTCGTCCATTTCTTTCTAGTAAGACCACTTAGATACTTGCCCTTGTCATCTCAAGACTAGAATACTGCAACTCAATCCTGGCAGGTCTATCTTTGAGTGCTATTCACCCCCTCCCAATGATCAAGAATGCAGCTGCATGGTTTGTTTTCAACCTTCCCTAATTTTCCCACACTACACCACTGCTACGGTCTCTCCACTGGCTTCCTGTAGCTGCTCGCAGTCAATTTAAAACACTAACGCTTGCCTAGAAAGCCAAAAATGGATCGGCACCTTCCTACCTCAAAGCACTTATCACAGCTCACACTGCACTACATTCTCTCAGACCCTCTAGCGCAGCAAGACTAATCTCTCCCTCTACCAAAGGACAAGGGCAAATCTAAACACTTCTCTGTTCTGGCTCCAAAGTGGTGGAATGAACTTCCTCTGGACATTCCGACAGTTGAGTCACTGGGTATATTCAAACGACGGCTGAAAACTTACCTTTTCAGCAGTACTTATATTAAGCACTATGCTGTATACAAACACACAAATGCCACAAAAAAGGAAAACCCACACAATACCTACCACCTGAGTTTGACTGATGGTATATTTAGTCTGTGTTCATACAAACCAGTATAAGAATATATTCCATGATAGTGACTTTAAAGTACTTCTGTAAGTCACTCTGGATAAGAGCATCTGCTAGATGCTGTAAATGTAAATGTAAATATAAATGTAGACTCTTGCTTACCAGCGATATATCCCTGTGACTAGAGCCAAGCACTTTCAGCACCACCTTCAACTCCTGTAATCCCATGTAGGTCCCAAAATCTTCCTCATCCTCGCATTTCAACTTCAGCACACCTGCATAGATGTTTGTCCTGGTGCCCAATCCCAAGTGTTCTCCCTAAACACAGAAAACAGCAGAGAACCCTGAGCGCAGTGACTCTAAGTAAATCTAAGACTTGAGTAAATGCTCCAGAATGCTGCACAGTCCCATGTGAGAACACAAAAATTCATGGCAATCCACTTAGTTACAGGCATTAATACAAATTAAGGAGCTTGGGTGAACATTCTCTGAGTATCACTAGTATCTCTCTTTTCTATTTTCAGTTTTCGCAGTGACCTTTATTTTAGTGTTTCCAAATACATGCTGTTTGCACAATATTTTGTACATTGCGCACTCAGCAGGTACACTTCCCACTCGTATTTACGTATAATTTGAGCATACTGTATTTTCTGGGCCATAAGGCACACTTAAAATCCTTTGACATCATCAAAAATCGACAGTGCACTTTATAATCTGGTGCGGTGTATTGATGAAGGCACGTGGTGTTGTTTAGGACCCCAAAATTGCAACCGTTATGCGACCTGTTTATGAGGCATATTTCAAACTGAAGGCTATCGGTAAAATATGGAAATCGAGCAGTTGCCAGAGAATTCAATATTTATGAATTGATGGTACAAAAATGGAGGAAGCAAGAAGATGACCTGTGCCAAGTAAGACTAAATGGAGTTTCTAAGGTAACAAAGCAAGATGGCCACAGTTAGACGATAAAATTGAACAGTGGGTTATTGAACAGGGAACAGCATTTAGAAGCATTTCTACAGTCTCTATTTGACTCAGGGCAACAGCGGTAGCATGTGAAATGAAGATAGACGACTTTCGAGGGGGTCCTTCTTGGTGCTTCCGATTTATGAAAAGGCGTAATCTCTCCATCCGCGCAAGAATTACTGTCTCGCAGCAACTACCAAAGGACTTTGAAGAAAAGCTAACCAATTTCCACACCTACTGCAAAAATAAGATCGTTGGAAAGAAAATCCGGCCAGGAACACATCACCAACATGGACAAGGTCCCCCTCAGCTTTGACATACCCGTGAACCGTACTGTCGATAAAACGGGGATTAGTATGGCATCTATATGCACCACCGGGATTGCGAAGTCATTCTTCACTGTAGTACTCAGCTGCCAGGCTAATGGCCAGAAACTACGAACCATGGTCATTTTTAAACAGAAGACTTTGCCAAATAAAAAAGTTTCCAGCTAACGTCATCGTGAAGGCGAACGTAAAGGGCTGGGTAGACGAGGAGGAGATGGGTGAGTGGCTGAGAGAAGTTTATGTTAAGAGACCGGATGGGATGGCTTTTTCCACAAATCTCCGTCTCCGTTAATCTGCGATTCCATGTGCGCCCATCTCACTGGCACTGGTAAAAACCTGATAAAGCAAACTAATGTGGAGCTTGCCATCATTCCAGGTGGATTAACAAAAGAACTCTAACTGCTAGAAATTGGCATCAACAGGTCATTTAAAGTTAAACTGTGAGCTGCGTGGGAGCATTGGATGACAGAAGGTGAACACACATTCACCACGACAGGGAGACAACGCAGGGCGAGTTGTGCCACTATCTGCCAGTGGATATGGATGCCTGGGCTAAGGTTTCAAAATCAGAAGGCCATACCAGGTTCCACTTCTGTGAGCTAAGAAGAAAAATCTTTAGCAAAAGTGGACACATGCTCACCAAAACCAGACCCTGGATGACTGGAAAAAAGTGGCCTGGAAGCTGAATAGTGATTTCTACTGAGGTACACAGTTGGCAAAACTTGATGCTTGCCACAGCTGTCTGTGGTCGGGAGTACATGGGAGCTAATTAGCTGGGCTCTCAACGGAGGGAGGGAGGGACGGCATATGCTCACTTCCCTGTCACTCACAGCGATCACCAGCCAATTATGGGTGTCTGTGAGCTCATTGATATGAGGGAGCGGATAGCGCTTTTCCTCCAAGTGTGTTAGACCGCCTACAAATACACATGCACCACAGTTCAAAGAGGCGGGTGGCTAGCATTGCGTGTTCATGAGCAGCTTTCACCCACCTTATGTCAACAGCACAGGTTTGTTAAGCTTCTGTAATGATGTAGGGATGTTCTCTTAAGATAATTTGGGCGTGTTAATACCAAACATTTATCATCTTTAAAATAGAAGAAAATTTAAAAAGTAAAGTACATTAGATTTCTACAGCATCACAGTCCTGTTGAGTGCGGCGTCCTAATTTTTCCTCCATTGAAATACACATTGTTGTTCTGTCATTCATTTTCTGTAAGCGCTTAATCCTAATTAGGGTCGCAAGCAGACTGGCACTCAGCCCAGCCGACTGCGGGCAAGGGAAGAGTACACCCTCGACAGAGCACCAGGCCACCGCAGGGCGGAAACACGCTGACGGTTATGTAGCCTACCTTTGTCGAAAGTCAGCAATGGTTCTTTTACATGCCTCACACCATAGACAGTGAGAGACATGGCTGGCCTTTGATAACCCAGTTAGCTGCACTGGGAAAACAATGACAATATTCGATATTCTTTAGGAATGTAGAAGTTTTGCTATATCAACAATAACGAAAAAAGAAAACCAGACTTGGCTCTTGCGCCACGGTGATAGAAGATCAGCGTGTGGAACATTACTCCTAAAAATGACCTCTAATTGATAAATATCACAGATATTGT
The DNA here is from genome assembly GCA_024760905.1 of Plotosus lineatus. Taxonomy (NCBI): domain Eukaryota; kingdom Metazoa; phylum Chordata; class Actinopteri; order Siluriformes; family Plotosidae; genus Plotosus; species Plotosus lineatus. The sequence goes on along the minus strand of CM045741.1, from coordinate 14,486,625 downwards.
GGATAGTGAGCGGCAAATTTAATTCAGGTACATTCATGCTGTTCACTGACTACAAACATCTTTCATGAAAAAGCAACAGTAGTGATCCATAGAAGAAAAGTCCTACCTGTCCTTTAAGATAAGTTCACATGGAATTGGATTGGCGTTATGACAAAATGCTTGTCATGTCCCATACAATATACATGTATTATATCTTTACCATTTATAGAGCGTCATGTTTATGCATATTTCAAAAAGATGTTTACCTGGACAATCTCCTCTTTAAGGATGCGATGGAAACTCAGCTGGCTGACTTGGGGCTGTCTCTCTAGGACTGACTCTCTGTTAGAGGTCATCACCAAAAGATTGGAAACCTCTGAAAGACAAAGTAGGGGGCGGGGGCGGGGGAGGGAGGCAAGTGGCTGATTGAGTGGGAATGCTGTGGGTCAAACGGCCCCTTTGGTCTAGGTATCAGGCTTTTGTCTCTGCTTAGGAAATGTGAAAGGTATAATTTGAATCAAATTAGAGAAGCATGCATGTTTGCATGAGTGTGTGAGGCGCATGGAAATAGTTAAACAAGCACTTGGAAAAAAACACTGCAAGAAAACTATTCAGAATATGTTAGTGTATTTATATAAGGTGTCGGCATGTGGTTAGCTTGTGCATACGTGGGCGGTTTTACTATGCACTGCTGTCGTAAATGTGTGTGTGTGTGTGTGTGTGTGTGTGTGTGTGTGTGTGTGTGTGTGTGTGTGCGTGTGTGTGTGTGTGTGTGTTTTACAGTGGTTGCCTGAAGAAGGAGGAAGTTGCCTGGTGTCACAAATACATATAAACACTACATGGTTCACTTTAAAAAATGGTGGGGCAACCTTATACTACTGCTTTATGGATGCCATATGTATGCGTTTCTGTACCATCCTATTGGTTTTGTTTTCATTCACTCGTGCTGAAGACATGTTCAATGCACATGTCTGTTTTAGTATTTGACGGGAGGGCCAAGTGTTTCACAACAAGCCTTTCTGAGATCAAGAGACAAGAGCTGAACAACAACGGAAACCACATTTACCATGATTCCTGCCTGCCACTAATGTCTCAGCATGTACTAGTACGGCATGGAGATGTAAACAAAACAGCGTGGCTGCTACATACTTGGAAGTGTACATTTCACTTAACGTGTGTGTTGACTAAATGTTTGGATAAATTATCTGTGTATATGTATGCGTTTGTATTTCTGAATATATATATATATATATATATATATATATATATATATATATATATATATATATATATATATATACACCACACAGACCTTCCTGTGTTGTCCCCATGTTTGCATGAGTCACTCTGTATGTGGCTCAGTGTTTGTGCACCTGCCAGTATATTTCTCTCTGTGTGCATTAGCTGTTGAGTGACTGATCATCCCCGAGTCTATTCACTAAGCTAATAATCAAGTATTTGACTTAAAATCAGCATCAGCCAATCAGCCTGCAAGCTGATTAACAAAACTACTAATGTTTCATAGGACACAAAACGGTCGGCACAGGGGCGTAGCAATGTGCACATCCACCTCACAGTAAGAAGGCCTGGGTTCGAGTCCCAGCCCGGGCGTTTCTATGTGGAGTTTGCATGTTCTTCCCGTGCTTGTGTGGGGTTCCTCCGTGTACTCCGGTTTCCTCCCACAGTCCAAAAACATGCACAGTAGGTTAATTGGCTGTTCCAAATCACCCCTAGGTATGAGTGTTGGCCCTCTGATGGCCTGGTGAGCTGTCCAGGGTGTACCCAGCCCTCGCCTGGAGGCTGAGATGGGCGCCAGCCTCCCCGTGGCCCTAATTAGGATTAAGCAGTTCAAAAAAAGAAATTAATGAATATTTGCTTTTGGTATCCCAGTGGTAGGATGCTGGATCATCATGCCTAACAGCTGTCAGTGTGTCTTGTGAAAGTGATCAGGTGTGGACATGCAGTACCTCGGGGCTGCGGAGGACAACAGCGGCGCAGTTGAAAGCGCAGGTTCTCTGTACGGAGGCTCTGACCCTGTAGGTGGTCCAGAAGATCTTTCAAACTTGTCCTGAACATTTCTGTCCCAAACAGCCTGTAGCCCAGAGGACCCACTTCTATCTGGAAGTTCTTATACTGGGGAACAGACCGAGACTGGGACAGGTCCAGCTGAGTGGGTGATGCAAAAAGTAACAGAAGAAGACATTTATATTATAAACAATCTATGGACCGGATGCATTACGATGATCTCCTTTTAAAAAAATGCATCAGTCCACAAAACACCATAATAGGACTTTGTTTAAAAATGGCACCAAATTTGAGCTGATATTCAGATCAGTCACAGCAGTGAAAGAGAAATATTCTTTCCATTATTTTCTCTCCACTGACTGAACACTGCTACTACGCATATACATTTTTACTGACTGACCGGTAATTAAAAGAAGTCAATCACTTTCCCATATATAAACATAACCTCAGCACAGAGCACAGTGATAAAGGACAACTGGGTAGTTTTAGAGTCTTGGGCCAAGTGCAATTTTTATCATTTCAAAAATTTCCCATGAAGCTTAATAATAACACAATATGTGTCTGAAAGAGTGACGCATAAGCAGAACAGAAAATGGAATAAAAACATCTGTGCCATGTAGTGTAAATTTAAAACTCAAATAAATTAAAGAGATTTAAACTTGGTCTCTTGTTAATTAAATTCTACTTCAAGATGTTAGCACATGTAAGATGTTTTGGAGACAAAGTCAGAGAGGCTATATTGAGATGGTTTGGACATGTACAGAGGAGGAATAGTGAGTATATTGATAGTAGGATACTGAGGTTGGAACTACCAGGCAGAAGGCCTAAAGGAAGACCAAAGAGGAGATTTATGGATGTGAAGGACAGGGATCCCAGCGAGGTTTAGAAAAAAATAGAGGAAACGGTTCAGAAATAGAGGAAATGAAATATTTCAGCTGAGGGTCAAAGGGGCCGCAGGGAAGCTGAAGCTGAAAAACTAGAGAAATTCCGCTAAATAGAGGAGGAGATCTGGGATCCCTGGAAGGAGGACATGAACGTAGTTGAAGTTAGAAAAGATGTAGAGGATAGGGTGAGATGGAGGCAGATTATCACTGTGGCGACCCCTGAAGGGAACAGCCGAAAAGAAAAGTAGAAGACACTAAACTTTCATTATGTATGGGGATTGTAAATGAAATAAATAATTATTTCTCTTCTTTTGCCATGATACTGCCAAGTTTATCTTAATCAGGTCACCGAGAGGCTGGCGCCAGAGAGCTCGGCAGGCCATCGCATGGCCACAGTTTATGTCGTTTAAGTTTTGGTGCTTTGAAAAGTTCATACTTCTATTAAGAAATGTCCTTTCAATCATCAATTTCGAGGGGGAAAATTTAATAAATTAAAAAAAAACTCAAAGTAATTAAACTATCATAAATGTTAAAAATTCTGCCCTGTGATTCATTGTATTTAATTCGCTTAGATAGCTCCTATGAAAACTTTGCAGACTCCACATGATGATGTGAACCAATTCCCAGTTTCTGTTAATCACATGTCCATTCCGGCATGAAACACTCACTGAAAACACAAAATGTTCTTCATGTACTAAATATTCAGAAGACTGAGAACATTCATTGTCTCTTTGGAGGAATGAACCTCGTTCATATTTTGATAGGAACGATGCGAAGATCATACTTTTAATTCATGACCCCTGTGAGACCTTATTACTCTAAAACTGACCAACTCTGCTTTTAGGATATTTTATAGTGAAGTGTCAAACCTCACAAGCAACATCCGTACACAGGCGACAAACTACATTTTTAGCATCAACACTTTTTAGGGTTGGGCTGTTAACACTATTTAAATGTGTACCAAGTTTTTAAATGCATCGATATTGATGAAAGAATTCATGATACTGCGGTACAAAAAAAATACATTAAAAATCAAACTCTGGGGATTAATCAGGCATTTTTCAGGAGCAAACATCTCCAATAAAAAGCCCAACACTAATATTTCGTTGGAGCCTTGATTTAAATGTGCAAATCACCATGGATTGTTGCTCTAGTTGATCAAGTCAAGGCTCAGAGAAATTATATGACAATAAAACAAGGTCAGCTGATGATGTGAATGTACCATTGAATGACCAATTTTACCATCAAGAGACTTTTTTCTTTCCTGATGGCACCGAGATAAAATTGGGGCTGAAATATAAGACGTAAGAGTGGTTCAGGGAGCAAGAGAAATCATTTTCGCACATGAACTGGCACCACAGGATCCCGACTTTAACTCTATTGAAAGCTTTTGGGATGTGCTGGAGAAGACTTTATGGAGTGGTTCAGTTTTTCACTCATCAATTCAAAACGTCCGTTAAAAATAAATACATCTCTATGGAAATAAATGTGATGTTGCCATGTCAATGCCATGTTGAATATGCTCTGTAATCAAGGCTAAAGGCAAAAAAAAAAAAAAAAAACAGAGTGTGTGATGTTTTTTCTTGGCCAGGCAATGTGCATGTAGGCTGCTTTCTTTACTATTTGCCTCACTGGTTTGTCTATACAGCAGTGACTAGTAAACATACTGATCAACTAGTTTAAGGAACTCCTATAATGCATTGCAGCTTGAAGTACATACAATAATGTATCACATTTATAATCATATAATCAGAACATGTGTAAATGTACCTCCATGCAGACAACAGTCATGATGATATAATTGTAATCTGTACAGCTCCATCGCAGTACATAGGAGCCCTCTTCATTGCCCTCCTGCCTCAGTTTATGGATGGCATACTCGGTGCTGAGTGCAAAAGAAATACACAGGAGAGTGAAACCACTGATATGTACTGATATTTGCAGCTGCGTATGCTAACAGAATTTCAGAAGGACTGTAGGGCAGTTTTTAATGAACACAATCAGAGTTGACTTGGTATAATACCAGATGGGTCCATGGCAGCCATTCTGCAGATTCTGAACCACAGAAGAAGGTGCTACATCAGTGCAGAGGTAGTGATGGGCGTCTACAGTCAGTCTGAAATATCCGTCCACCAAAGCAACAAAAGCCAGAGCCTCTCCACGGTAGCCAAAATTCAGCTCCTATACAATGAGACGATGAGGGTGTCCACATAAAATACACCCAAACAAACAGTACAACATTCACAACAATTTTCAACAGAACTATATGATAAACAGTGCAAAAAAAAAAAAAAAAGGAAGCGAGCCAGTGGACATCCACACAGTTATCCTCATTATGAAATTTAGTTTTTACGTTGAGAACACTGGCTGTTATCTTACAGCAGTATCACTGTTATAAACGTGGCTAACGTACCATGGTTTTGTTGTCCTGTCTGTATATAGTGACGCCGCCATCTTTTGTGACAATGTGAGTGATTTCATAAAAGTCGGAGAAGACGATCCATCCGTTGCTCGCATCATTCTTTTGCTCATTCTTCTGTCTGCTGTCGATCCTCGTCTTACGTGATTTATTTTTGTCTTTTGGCGTTGGAGCACTCTGCTCACAAAATAAAGCAAAATATCGATTTGTTATTTCAACTTGACCAAGCATCACAGTCCCTGACTTTCATTTTCTTTGTTCCCCCTCCCCCCCCATTTTCTCCCTAATTTAGTCGTATCCAATTCCCACCCAATCACACAACCACCTCCAACCAGGCAGGGGTGAAAGCATGCACACGCCCCCTCTGTGACAATGCTAGCCACCTGCCACTTTTTGAATGCAGCGTCCTGCGTATTTGGGGTCTTCGTCTAACACTCAGCAGGAAAGTGCTATCCGCCCCCTCATGTGAATGAGCTCAGAGACGCAAATGATAAACTGGTGATCGGTGTGAGTGATGGGGAAGTGAGCGTATGTGTAGGCTGTGTGGATGAACTTGCGATTTCTGGGTTAACAGTTGCGTATCTTGTCGATGTGTCACTCGGGAAACCTGACTTTCGTTTTCCCATAAACAGAAGAAAGAAGAACTGCATGGAAAATATTGCATATTTTAAAGGGCAACTAAAACTTACACACTATAAACAAAATATGCTGATATTGCATAATAAAGATCAAATCCTCTGATTCCCATGTGTGGAACAAAATAATTTATAAAATTGGGATTTCAAGCCCCACTATCACCGGGTTGTCACTGCTGTCCCCCCAGTGCACTAAATGGGTTATCAAAGGCCGGCCATGTCTCTTACTGTCTGTGGTGAGAGGTTCATGTAAAAAAAAAAAAACATTGCTGACTTTCAACAAGAGTAGCCTTGTGATGGCCAGGTGAGCTGTCCAGGGTGTACTCTGCCCTTGCCCAGAGCCTACTGAGATGGGTGCCAGCCTCCCCGCAACCCTAATTAGGATTAAGTGGTTCAGAAAATGAATGAATATATTCTCATCCGTCAAAGGGTGCCAATAATTCTAGACCTGGCTGAAAGTAATACACAGTGGTTCTTGTAATCATCTTTCTCATCTGGTATTTGGTTTAATATGTGATCTTTTCTGTCCCAACCATGTGGAGCTCACTCACCTGCTGAAGCCTCTTCCTCCATGAGATTCCAGTTGTGCCACACACCTGTACTTCATAAGCCTGTCCGTCATCCCCCATGCTGGGTACGTGTGCAGGTGAGGCATCACCTTCCCCACACACGCGCAGGCTTATTGGCTTCACCATTTCACGGCCCAAGCCCACTGTGAGCGTCTCGAGTGTGGAGAGGTATTTCACCTTCAGGTCATAGAGGGTGATGTTACTGTCCCGAATGGTCTTGCTGTTGAACTCGTTAAGGAAGTTCTTAAAAACATTGCTGATGCGCATGCGAGTCAGACAGCTACGCTGCTTAATGGTGCGGTTGAGGCTCTCAGGAATAAAATGCTTGTAGCTGAGAGGGGAAGGAAGAAGATCAAGAGGATGAATGTTAGAAACAAGTCAAAGGGAGAACAGGAAGTGGGGCGTTGTTCTGATAATTTTATAGCAGATTGTGTACGTAGTATGAAAACAATAGAAAATTATCATGGCTCATGCATGCAAAAACGCTTCTTTTTCCCCAAGATCAAGAAGATGTACAAATTCCAAGTAAGTTTTCAGTATCTGCACTGCAGAAAACAATAAACCTTAAAAAAAAAAGATAGAGCATTATAGGACTCACAATACAGGTATACCTCAGCTTACATTGTTAATTGGTTCCAGGAGAGACGACTTAAGTCAAAAAACGACTTCAATTGAATTAGCTTGTCTCTAGGCTAGACACACACACACACACACACACACACACACACACATATATATATATATATATATACATACATACACACACAACACACACACACACATACACATAATATTTAATATACTAAATATATAACATATATGATTATAATGATGAACCTTTTTTTTAAATTTTCTATATATTGTTTGAAAACCAAAGTATAATCGAGAACGACTTAAATCGAAACGACTTAAGTTGAGGTATACCTGTATTAGGCGTCCCTGTCAAACTAACAACTCTAACTTCTGAGATAGAACTGCCAGATGAGCGTATGCTTAAATTACAGAGAACCACCTGCATTGTTTTCAAATATTTAAAAAACATGACCTACAAAGATCTGTAGATCAGCAAAATAAAAACTACAACAACAGGGTGGGGACATCTTCAGTCAATACAATATGCCAATTCATCAACTGGAACACATGTTTTCCCAAGGCAAATTCATAAAGCAACAATACACTCGGAAACACAGTATTTTACCCTAAGAAAATAACCTGCATGGGCAGTGGTGGCCTATTGGTAAAGGCGCTGGATCACTGATCCTAAGGTTTACCTATCCCACTATCATCGGGTTTTTCAGTGTCTCCTCTCCCCCGGTGCTGCTAACTGGGTTATCAAAGGCCAGCCATGTCTCTCACTGTCTATGGTGTGGGGCTTGTAAAAGAATTATTGCTGACTTTCGTCAGGAGTCACTGCATAGCTGTGCACAGCGTGTTTCTGTCCTGCGATGGCTTGCTGAGCTGTCCAGGGTGTACTCTGCCTGCGCCCAGAGTTGGCTGGGATGGGCGCCAGTCTCCCTGTGACCCTAATTAGGATTAAGCGGTTCAGAAAATGATGACAATAACCTGCATTGCTTCATTATGAGACTCTGGACTTCAAGGAAGCTGAACATGATTGAAATCAGAACATAACCCTCTAATGAAATATAAAAGTTCATCAAACACCTACAGATTCTCAAAATTGGTTGCTCAACTCATAAAATCCCCCCCCCCCATGTTTCATTTTTAATTTTCTCATTAAAAACAACAACAATAACAACAATGAAAAACCCTGTGAAATTTGGCAAAGACGTGAACAAGCCTCGAGCGACAGAGTGAGAGAGGGAACTGAAAAGTTGGTGGAAAGAACCTCTCCATGCCATAAAATGAAAAAAAAACCTGTTTTAGAAAATTACACTTTTCGTTATGTTGGATGTGGTTCAAAGACAACACAGTGCACGGGGAATACATCCATTGTGTTCACTTATACTGGTTTACTAATATATCACACATCAGTACTGATCAATAAAGACGGAGCCATCATATTTTTTTAAATTGCTGATGTATGCAGCTGAATGCACTTGGAGGAAATCCCTAACTGCCCTCTTACACATAATGTGCTCGTCAAAAGATTGGACGCAACTACTACTTCGGTTAGAGTGGGTGGGTCCAGACTTTTGACAGGGACTGTATGTTATAGCAGCTGTTATAAACAATTGGGCCATCACTAGGCTTGTTTCTTTTCCCTCTCTTAAACTTATGCTGCAATCCAGTGTACCCATCAATTTGAAATACTTTCTGCAGTCAAAGTTGCAAGAAGAGTGAATATCTTTCGTCTTGAACTTGTCTGATGTTATTCCACTGATTTGAACCAACTTAATATAACTTAATTAAATGATAAAAATAACTTAATTAAATGATACATGTATAGACAATAAAAATAAAATACAAGGATCCCTTGCTACTTCATGTTTCCATTCAGGTGGCTTCAGTGCATTGCATTTTTAATTTTTTTATTTATTTATTTTTTTAAATATTCATCTAATTAAAAAATAAGAAAATTAAGGAAGAATAGGGAGAAAGCTTAAGGAAAATGCCGCAAAACAAAGCCAATTATGCAAAAAAAATCCTAAACAAAAACAAAAAACAACCCAAAACCCCCATCAAAACAAATTACATTTTTATGTGAGGTGCGCATCTGTGCGCGTGTCTGTATGTGTGCGTATTTATATTTTATTTTTATTTACATCTTATCCATTATTTTTGAATGTTTAATTATTATTATTATAAGCATTTAAAGTGTTGAATATGTACTTATATATATCTATATATATATACACACACACACACACACACACATATATACATGTACGTATATGTCAGTCGGGGAGTTGATCCTACTTCACGGAACTCAGGGGGAACACCAGTCCCAATTAAATGCGGAAAGTGAGGGATTCCTGTATATTTATATATCACATGTTTTTTAAGTATATATGTGGTCATAAAATGAAGCATGATTGAAATTATATGGTATTTTTGGTGTTCAGTAATTTCAGTATGTGAGTTCTGATTTAGTGATCACCTTTATCCTAATAAACATAAGCACCAGTCAAAGTTTGGACTCACATGAAGGTACATGTATAGGTTCGATAATGGAACCACAAATTGAGAGACATAATTCAGTTTTCATGTTAAATAAAGTAAAATCTAAATAATGCATAATGCCATTAGATATTCAAAAAAATTCCTCAAAACGATACACAGGTTTTATGGCCCAACTTTGTGTAGATTAAAATCGGGAGGCTTTGGTCTGCTCAGACATTTTGATGAGTTTCATGGTTTCTGACTGCACAAAGGGTTTTGGAAAGTACATCATTTTGGGAGATATGAAGGTGGAACAGAGTGAAAATTGTTCAGTCTGATAGAACACCAAAACTCAAAAACAAACACGAGTGTTCTGATAGTGAAGCCGAACTCGTATGTGAGCTTACAGATCGGATTGTTTGATGATGGGTAAGACAGCAATGCCAATTTTCATCATCATCATTTTCTGTAACAGCTTCATCCTAATTAGGGTCGCGGGGAGGCTGGTGCCCATCCCAGCTAACTCAGGGCGAGGGCAGAGTACACCCTGGACAGCTCGCCAGGCCATCGCAGGGCGGAAACACACTGACGGCTTTGCAGCCTACTCTTGTTGAAAGTCAGCAATGGTTCTTTTACATGAACCTCTCACCATAGACAGTGAGAGACATGGCCGGCCTTTGATAACCCAGTTAGCTGCACTGGGGGGGACAGTGACAACCTTGTGGAGAGTGGGACTCGAACCCCCAACCTTTGGATCAGCGATCCGGCGCCTTATACCACTAGACCACCACTGCCCCCAAATTTTGTCACTGCCAATTTTGTTCTCTTAAATTCTGAGCCATCATGGCTGTTGCATCGTTGCCACGAAGCAAAACTGTTATCAGTTAAAACACTCACGAGGTTCTCAGTTATCCTGCCCAACGAAATTAAAAGAAACATCGATAAATTTTCAAGAATCAAAAGGCATCCGAGACATAATGACAATTCAGATCAATATTTTATGTTGCCAAGATATGGGTTGGCACTTTGAACGCTCTTAAAGTTGCATCAGACTGAACGGAACATGAGCAATTTAGTTTACTGGTTTGTTTCTCAGGCGCTGTTAATGACAACAATGATTTCTGATCTCACTACCCACAAGAATCTGCTTCCTCTTAAGGTTTCATTCTCATGGTGTTTCACAGAGTTTTTCCTTGTCATTGTCTGCCCTGGCAGGAGTTCAGAATCTGAGTTGGGATTTCTTTGAAGATATGTATACCTGCTGTTCAATAAAATACTGTTAAAAAGGTGCTATTCAAATAGAACACAATCAAACCGGAGATCTGATCTGAAACCATAAAAAAACCTTTTCATGATGAATCTGCAGTTTGTTCCCATCAGTGTTTTTTGTTCTTGTATAAGAGCTTTGAATTCTACTGCAACATGCTCACATTTAGAATTAAACCTAGATTTCATCATGACTGTGGGACCTGCAGAATTTCAATTTGCACCCATACATATAGCAGCTTTACACTTATCACATGCAGATACTGTGTGAGATCAATATTATTAAAATAGAAAACAATGGAAACGCTTATTTATTAGTGGCAGATTTGGAACTGGAACAGATTTGGAACATGCTCTAACTTGGTGATGGAAGTTGAGCTTGTAATTATTTAAACAGTCCCCTGTGTTAGATCTACTGAAATGAAAAACAATCCTAAGGTTGGGGGTTCAAGCCCCACTCACCACAAATTGTCACTACCCCCCCCCCCCCCCCCCCCAGTACAGTTGACTGGGTTACTAAAGGCCGGCCATGTCTCTAACTGTCTATGGTGGGAGGCATGTAAAAGAACTATTGCTGACTTTCGACAAGAGTAGGCTGCAAAGCCGTCACCGTGTATTCGCCCTGCAATGGCCTGGCGAGCTCTCCAGGGTGTACTCTGCCCTTTCCCAGAGTCGGCTGGGATGGGCGACAGCTTCCCCACGACCCTAATTAGGATTAAGCGGTTACAAAAAATGAACTGATGAACTAAATCATAATATTACTTTAGTACAATTTCCGTAAACTTTAAAAAATATATAGTTCACGTGAAAGTTTATTACTTTCTAGGGCTCAGCGTGCACTCGTGGACTGCAGACAGAAAAACATACACGTTCCTGTGCAACAAAAATTGGCACAGCACAGTACCTTCCACCTGGTCACACAAAAGATAATAAACGTTTCAACATCAGCGATTGGCTATTAGAAAGCCATCAGCCAATCAGCAGTAACGTTTCAAGAGAGGTCATTTTATGCAAAATAATAGCGGAAAAGTTATTTTGACATATCTGGCATGAAAAAATCGATTTTTTTTTTAACTGAGCCAATGAAAAAAAATCGGAATTCCGCGAATTCGTGGAAAAATCACGTGACTCTATAATGAAAATATTACATTGATGGAAAATGGGGTGGCAAGGTGGCGAAGTGAAGGGCACGTCATAGGTGGAAGGTTCGGTTTTCGAGTTGTTTGCTGAGTTTGGCAAAGGCGTTTAGTGTGTGAGGTTTCCCTGTGCTTGTGTGGGTTTTACTCCAAATGCTTTGGTTTCTTCCAATAGTCCAAATCATTGCACATGAGGCTAACTAACTGTTCCAAACTGCCCAGCTTGTTGATTTAGCTTGTTCACATAATTACATCTACATTATTGTCCATTATACAACTGCTTTATATAATGGACAACAACATAGATATGATGGTGTAAACAAGCTGAATGCTCTGGTACCAAAACACTCTGTTTCCTCATATTGATCTGATGTGATTTTGTACTGTGCTGAGTAAACCACATGAGATTTCACCTGGTTTCAGCCCCTAATCCTGACAAGGGCAAGTTGTTGCTCTTGGCGTGATGCGTGATGGCGAGGACAGCCATGCCCAGGCATTCATTCTCAATTTCATGCAGCTCAGCCTCACTCTGATGGCTACGCACCGGGGCCAGACCCCTCAGAAAGTCATATTGTCCCTACAATGACAAAAAACACCAGAAAATACTTTAAAGATTATTGTTTATAGATTTTCAGACATTCAAAGCCAACCTGAAAACAAATGACATGATACTTTATCATCATAAAATAAACAATGGATGTTAGATAGTAACCAAATATGATATGAAATACGACTCGCTATAGATTATTTGAATAACCACCGAACCACAACGTTGCGAATGACCCTACATAAGGTGACAGCTTTGTTTATTGTGTTAACGTTTTCCTTCACACCCAGACAGATGGCTGAGTGGTTATTTTTTTCTTTTACACACACCTGGGCAAACAGGTAGTCAAGGGAAGCGGCATCAAGCAGTGGTGTACCCCCAGGGCAGTTATCCCCCTTCTGTTTGTTCAAAGAATGGCGCCACACAGGAGACACACTCTCAGAAGTTCCGTGCCAGTTTGTGAAATAAAACCTGGGAAGCAAGACAATGTTTTAGAGTTACATTTGCATGTATGTGCATGTTTAAAAATACATCAAGGTGTCCATATATCCGTCTCTGAGAGTAAGCTGGTTCCATGCCAAAAATAATATCTGAGATCCGGCAATATAGGGATGATCTTAGCAGATATGGATAAAAGGGAAATTTTATTTTATAATCAAACTATATCAATACTAGACATTTAACTATGCACCATAATAAGCAGTATCTTTTGATATTTATTGGTTCCTTCCCATCATAGAATACATACGAAAGATGCATCACATTCAACATGACATTACCAACAGGCTTATTTACTTTATTCATTGTGTTTTTACTTAAAATTCAACATGTTACCAGTTTAATAGACTAATGACAGAAACAAATAAAATGAGGAATAAATAATAATACAAATAATACTGGGCGAAACAGTGGTGTAGTAGTTAGCATATGCGCGCCTCACAGTGAGAAGGTCCCACGGTTAAGTTCTAGGCTTGGGCGTTTCTGTGCGGCATGTTCATGTTATCGCTTGCGTGGGTTCTCTCCGGGTACTCTAGTTTCTTCTCAGAGTCAAACGACATGCACATTTGGCTAATGGATTGTTCCAAATTTACTCTAAGTGTGCATCTGAGTGTGAAATAAACTGTGATGATCTGGTGTTCAGGGTGAATCCCACCAGTCGGTTGAGATAGGCTCCAGCAATAATGTTTTATTATAAATAGCATTCAGTTATCCTGATGATGCTTTTTTCATTAATAATAATAATAATTTTTAAAAATTTGGCTTACTTGTCATACTCAGACCCCACTTTCAAAACAATGGCAGTATTGCACTTTAGGAATACCATATAAGGTGGAAATTATTTACCGATGAAGTAACACTTATAGAGCCACACAAAACAATATCCCCAGGCTCATTGGTCCCATTTAAAGTGTGGCACGGCAGGGAATTCGCCTTCATAAAAACAACATAGGGACTCATCCAGTGTTGTCTGTAAATACTCAGGGTAAGCACGCCACAGAAGTACCACATGAGCAGAGAATCATTGTAAACAGGAACTAACACATTTTTTAAAAGCCACAGCGGAAGAGAGTAAGTGCAAAGGTGACCATAACCTGTTTGTGTGCACAACAGGTACGCAACCCACAAGGAGAACAAGGTTCCAAAACCCACGAGTACCTCTAAATACAGCGAGTCGTTCCCCTCTTAGTTTCGGTGCTTAAAAAGGGGGGAAAGGGGGAATTTTACCGTTTTCTATTGCCCGAGCTGCTTCTTCATTCTATGCCGTGATGGTTTCTGTTATAGTCTTTCAAAAGGCCAGGACAAGCTGACCCAATACTATTTTTCCTTTTTGTTTTCAGTAGGAATAAGTTTGCAGAAATAAGAAATCCTGTGGGCCAGCAAATAATAAAACAATTACATGCAAAACAGTCTATTTTCTCCAAACACAATGACACCTCGAACAAACTGAAGGCTGTAAACACCAACCGGAAAAAAAGCTCTTTGTGGTTTTATCTCGGGTTAAAAAGGCGACACTGTACACCCTTACCGAAAACAACCTCCTTTGATGCAATTTACAAAAGGACTAAAATTTGCTCATTGTAGACTTTACCAGTGTCATTAAACCACACCTGAGAACTTATTCGTTAAGAAAGCACCTCAAAAACAAACATCAGTAAAGTATTGTTAATATTTGTTTGTGTGCTTTCTATTGGTTAGTTAATTCACACGTCAAGGTTCATCTACAGAACAGAAAGCCATTCCAATAATCCAATCTAGCAGATCTCTCCACCTCTGCAGACTCGAGCCAGCTGCTTCCATGTTGACACGCACATGATGGGACTGAGCAAAATGTTCGACGTGACAGTGAACTCGTAGACATGTCCACATGAGCATTTTCCCCATTGAACACTATATTGCCTCACAACATTGTGCAAGGCCTTGCAAAGGTCCTTGAGTCATGTTTACTTTTGTTTGACATCTGTATTGTTTGACAGGCACCAACCATGATTTTTTTCCTGTAGTATTTACAAATAGCACCTATGTGTGCTGAATGCTGGTGCTAATTTGTTATTTCACCACTTGAAATGACCACCTGAAACTAATCCCAGCTGACTCTGGGCGAGAGGCAGAGTACATCCCGAACAGCTGGCAAGTTCACTGCAGAGCCAACACAGACAATCAACCATTCGCACACAAACTCGCACTTAAGGGCAATCTGGAATATCTAATTAGCCTGACGTGCATGTCTTTCAAGAAGCACCCAGACAAACCATGACTAGAGCGCATTCTGCACCAAGCACTAAATGTGAACCAAAGTAGAACTGACCCATCAGCATCGAAAAAAAGACTCATTATAATTCATATCTCATATTTATAATATACAGTAAATAAACATTTAATACATGCCAAATACTCAGCCAATCTACTCCTCAGTCAGTGGCTTTATCCGATGCATTGCTCTCACTGCTCCGCTTTATAAAACACTGCATTGCAAATTTGGCATCTGCTTCACAGATATATTAAGTATCCTTGTTAGAATTCTGGCTCTAATTGGCCAGACCACAGGATGATTGTATCCCATAACTTTGGTCGAGATTCTATAAATAAGCTGTAGATTTGCTTGGGTTTCTATATCATTGTAGTAGAGCCTTCACCAGAAATTTCGCAACTGGAAAATATCATTCATTCATTTTTTTTGAACCGCTTAATCCTAATTAGGGTCGCGGGGAGGCTGGCACCCATCTCAACTGACTCTGGGCGAGAACAGAGTACACCCTAGACAGCTCGCCAGGCCATCGTAGAGCAGAAACACACTGATGGCTATGCAGCTACTCTTGTCGAAAGTCAGCAATGGTTCTTTTACATGAACCTCTCACCATAGACAGTGAGTGACATGGCCGGCCTTTGATAACCCGGTTAGCTGCTCTGGGGGGAACCGTGATAACCCGTTCATAGTGGGGCTTGAACCCGCAACCTTAGGATCAGTGATCCAGGACCTTACCACCAGTCTTAAATTTTTATTAAACTCATGAAATACTTCTAATACAAAACAGTGTTTCAAATCACAGTTTCAATGCACTTGTGGTTGAAAACATTTAATATAATGGCACATACAGTAATCTCCCCCAACACATTGTTCTTAAACTTGAGTCTCACTCATATTAACGTTAAATATATTCACTCTTACAAATACTAACACTAAATTATAAATTGTACACTTTATAAAATCCTGAATACAGGTGATGCTTTACTGTATTCATGGCTCTCCCACTTCCTGTAACCATGGTATCCCAAACTTTTCTACAGCCACCAATCCAATTTAGTGTTCCAAATTTAGTTTAAAGAATTTCATTTGATGAATTATTACAATTTTAGGCAGAATAATTAAACCATGTACAATAATACACATCATACAGAGTAAGAGCTTTTTATTTAAAAGGCGATGTTCTACCATCTTAATAAGGAAAACAAGGAGCAATATAAAGCAGGTGGAAATACAGATTTTCAAATTGGACACGGACCTGTACCCCAAGTCAGAATGAAAGATACGATGCTGATACATGAGATATAACATCAGAACCTATTGAACACATCACCAGCTTTAATGCCAGTACAGTATGAAGGACATTTCTTTAACTTTCAACAATACTTTGTTTTCTTACCTCATGCGGTAGTGAAGCTTAATACTGGTGTCTTCAGTGATTCTGAAGACATAATTTGGTGCATACCAAAGGTCCTGGCTCTCTTCATACAGGGCAAACAGGTTATGGCACAGGGGTGAAATGTCTGCAGTAATAACACATAGAGTAATTATCATTATTTATCATAATTATCAACAATTCATCCTTCTTTTTTGTTCTTTATGTGATTGAATATTAGTTCAGGAAACTAAAGATGCTCCCGGATGTAAACTACAAACAAAATATTGTACAGCATTCGTATTCAAATGATATTATGATTACCAGGTGACTGAGCCTCTCGAGCCTGTCACAATGTGAACCTGGCAATGTGGTGTACAAATCTAGGAAAAGAACCATTAATAATTTATAGATAGCAAAGTTCACTATAGTTTTCGATATTGTAACCTTGGGTAAGGAGCCAGTTACAAATACAGTGGTTAAAAACAGTGAGATTGCTTCATGTCCTTAAGTTATTGGATAGCTATATATATATATATATATATATATATATATATATATATATATTTTTTTTTTTTCTTTTTTCTTTTTTTTAGATTTAGAGCCTACCTCATCCAACTGGCAAGCTTGCCAGACCATAACAGCCATTTGCCAATACATACATTCACACCTTGGGGCAATCAAGAAGATCCAATTAGCCTAATGCATATCTTTGAATGTGTAAAAAAAAAAAAAAATGCAGAAAACATGGAAAAGATCACAAACACGCACTCGCCGGACACAGCTCTCGAACTCAGGATCTTTCTGATGTAACGCGCAAGTACTAACTAACCTCCATGGCAGCGGGTGAAATAGCCATATAAATAGAATTCTCCTCCTGCACTTTATAATCAGTCAGATTCCCACAGCTGGGATCTGTAACTATGAGCTGCTTTTATGTCCAGCGCTGCTAAAAACACACAAAATAACACTTGTACCATTCCAGCTTGGTACTTATATAACAAAAGACTGAGACACGCCATCTGAAGAATGCAGGAAAGGTAATGTTACTTTGTGTGTTCATATAACTATGACCAATGTACAACAAGAATGACCCCCTGCCACACCCACTCAGCCACACACACCCACACCCACCCACACCCACACCCACACCCACACCCACCCACACACACACACACACACACAAACACACACGCGCACACACACACACACACACACACACACACAAACACACTCTTCTGCCAAACGGGAGAAAGACAAATAAAAGGTAAGCAAATCTAAAGCCAAGTACTGCATTACCCAAAAAGACAACAGGGAAAACATCCGTTTACTTGAAAAGACACTTTTCCTTTCACAGCAGAAAAAACAATGCAAATAAAAGCAGCCCAAGCTCCTGTTTGGTGAGAAGCTCAAATTTAACAAATATTAATGCTTCAATTCACGTATTAAGGGTATTGATTTTTTTTTTTATGTGATAGCAAAATATGTGCAGCAATTTAAGTCGATTGAGACTGATTAATGAGGTCCGGTTATTTCCGGTTCGCTCGGCTATGTGTTTTAATGTCGTTTAAATGAACAGGAAAAGTGCAAATCCATTTACTCCATTAATTTCAAGTTTCATTATTTTAAATTTTAAATGAATTCCTTCCCATATTCCTTATTTATAATTCTACTTCGCTGTTTTTTTTTTTCATGAATCATACTAGTTACTAGCACTAGAAAAAAAAAGGTCTGTAGTATAGAACGATGTTAAATACTCCACACAGGTTTGCTTTACTTTCTATCCTTTACAAATTAACAACAATAAACAAAAACACCAAAAGTCACATTTGGACACATCCAGCTTTTGTAGCCCTGTTTGTTACTTTATTGTGGTTTGTGTATGTGAAAAAGAGAGACATATTCAGGAAAGATTGTGGTTTTCAGAAATATATACAGTAAAAAAAATGTCGAAATTCAACTATGAGAACGGTCTTACTGGGCAGCTACACTTTGCCTGAATATGGACTGAACATTAATCAAAGCTGTACAGAATAAATAACGACCCGTGACTCGAGCACTTCATGACTACTGCATGACTAAGATGTATTTATTGATGACTATCAAGGTATTTATTCTACAGAATTTCTTTCTGATGTATCTTGTTTCTAAACAACGAGTTTACAAGTTACAGTCCAGGCACAAAGTTTTATGGGCATGTGTAAATCAGCAGTGTTTTTCTAAGATGTTCTTGCATAAATTTCCTTTTCCTCTCTTCCTCCCCAGCCCAACTCACAGTGTTGGCCTCAGCACAACTTAAGAGGAAATCCTCAGCCTGACTCGACTACATGGCAGCCATTTTATGTTCATGTATTGATTGGCAGCCAAAAATACACAGTTTATTCCACTTGGTTATCTGGAATGAAACTTTAGTGCATGGAAGTCAATAGCAAACAGCACAACAGAAAGAAAAACACACCACTAATTTTACATGATGCAATTTGAATGACAACACCGTTCACAAAACTATAATTCAGAATAAATTTTAGTGTCTTCGATTTGCATTCTGTATCTCCATAGGCCATAATTCTCAATTATTTTCTGTTTGCCCCCCCAGGAAGAGGAAAACATTTCGTGTGTGTCCCCCATATAAATAGTGTTATTTGTTTAAAAATTATTACAGTATAAGTAATTCTCTGCATAACTCTGTATCCTTATTATCATTATGGAATACAAAAAAAAAGAATATAGATCAACTTCCAACAAAGAATAACTTTATTAACAATATTTAGTCTTTAAACAATAAAATTTAAAGTGCATCAATTTGACTGAAATTAAAAAAGTATCCTTATTTCAACTGTAAACATTTTTGACCAACAAATTGAACCATTTTATACTGAAAAATAAAATAAAATCAATAAATAATAATAAATTCAAATTGATCAGCAACATTAACTCAGGAGCACAATATATAAAACACTTTAACTTACAAAACTAAAATGAATAAAACAATTTGTATTTTTTATTTGTTTTTGTCAAAATGATTAAGTCCAGATTAATGGTACAATGAGCACGTTTCGCAGTGCACAGATTTTCGAAGCCGGGTTTAAAGCTCGACACTGAACTCTCAGCTCCTGCTCAATGCTGAACTGGAACTTATTTTCACAGCAATGACATCATCCAGCATGTGTGTGCTGCAGGTAGGATCAGTCCCTCTGCTGTGCTGTGGGGTTTTCTGCACTGAGCAGTTTGGTACTCCACTTATCTGATGCTAACAGAGCTCGCTGGTTTGCTGGAGTAGCATTCCCAAAGCGGGATGGTTGTTGGCAATATTCAGCATGTTTACGCTAAAAAAAACTCACGCGGCTCATCACGTGGTTGGGGCATGATGTCTTTAAGTGACGCCTGAATTTATTTGGGTTCATGCTGTCCGCTGTCCGCTGCCAATGTTTTCAGACGCAGAAAACACAGCAGTCTTTCCTCGTTTCTCACAGTCACAGTGAAGCCCTGAGTGCTACATGCGCTTCATCATACCTCCTTGACTTAGCTTTCGGGAGACTTTTGGTTCTCTCACTGTCTCCGTCTCTATCCACCTCTGACAGTCAGGAAGCCACTGCGACCTGCTGTAGTGGATGTACAAATACACTTCATTCTAATACAGCAAAAAAAAAAAAAAAAAGCATGTTCCTGAGTCACCCCCCACACACACACACACACACACACACACACACACACCCGGCATCGCACTCACTATTTGAGAACCACTGCAATAGGAAAATGTTTGAAATTTTAATGTTGTCCTGTTGTGCTTTGTTTTGAAAGTATACAGACTGCAAAATGCAAAACTGGTTTCATCAGCACCACAGAATTACACAGGGTTGATATACGATTCAGCACTGCTTGAAAGTTTGTTAGAATTTTCACACAAGTCTTAATTAAATCAGACAACACAAGTGTGTAAAAAACAAACAAAGGATATTTTTAAGTATCTCAAAAAATGAGTGGCTGAAAAATGTTGCAAGACCATCTATGGATGGTTTAGTCCCCTTAATTCTCAAACAACAGGGGACAAATTTTAAATTACAAAATTAAAAACATTTTAAAAATTATGTATCGTTATGATTTTTTTTTTTTTTTTTTTTTTTATTAAATGAGTAGTAAAGCCACACAGAACATGCTTTACCATGTTGCAATGTTTAAAGAGAGGTGTAACAAAATATTTAATAATGTTTAATCAGCGTGATACATGCAACTCAAAAAATGCAGCACTGTTTTACTTCCTAATTCCACTTTAGATTGTCTTGTGAATGCAGCCCATGATTACTCGCTTGCGATCGGCTGTTTCAGACATATAATGCCATTTCCATAATGCTACTCTGTCCTGAGGATGACAGAACAAATAGTATTCAACACTAAATTTACTGGTCAATTTACAGTGTTCGCTGGAAATGTAATGTCGGACAAGCTATTGAGTCTAAATGAGAAAAAAAAAGAAAACTACAAGCAAACACTAAAAAAATGCATGATAGAATTTTTTAACGAAAGAGTAATCAGAACAAGTTTAGTAATTTTTTGTCATCTGAGGGAACACAAGTCCCATAATCCAATAAACCACCACCTGCTGAAAGTATATTTACTAAGATATTCGACTCACTGTTTTAAAAAAAAAAAGAAAGAAAGAAAAGAAAAACCACTGTCTTTCAATGAAAACCACATTGCTCCAAATCCATAAATTCCCCTGTGCACGATTATGTGGGAAATGATAATCCAATAAAAATAAGAATTCAGCTGTAATATCATACAAATCCATTATGCCAAGAGAGTCCTACCGGGACAAAAAACCTTCAACTTGGTACGCTAAATATACCCCTGCCAATTTCAACAGAAAGACTTTCACCAGAATGAAAGTTAAAACGATGCAAATCTATTCAACAGCTCTATCCAAAAGCAAATAAACTGTGTCGGTAAATTCTGCAGTCTAATTGGTCAGAAGGTGTTAATTAATGTTCTGTGAAAACATATGCAATCGATGTCAAGAATTATTAACATCATAGGAAAATAAAAAAAAAACAACAACAAGTTTTCATTGAAAGGAACTGTGAGTGTTCCAATATGATTCTCACAACTGTATTAATTTCATCATTTTCTACAAGCCTGGCTGCACGACAATATTCAATGTACATGCAGTGACACCAAGAACTGTAAGTTTGTTTTTTTTTCTGTGATTCTGCAAGCAGCAAATAATGATGCAAAGTAAAAGGATGGTCTGAAAAAGTTAATATCAAGTTGACATTCCTGGGTAAAGTACACGCCGCAGACTTCCTATAATCGGTCCAAGTGATTCTAACCATTCTATTTTTCCTGGAGGTGTGACGGGATTATAAACTTAGTATTTCTTTTCAGAACCTACATGAAAAATAAATCCTTTCGAATCGCTGATAATTGCTCCACAGTGAAACACTTTGTAAAAGCCATGTTTATTATGCATTTATGGAAAGAGTGTCTAGTTGTGCTAAGTAAAACTGTTCAGGTTAATTTTCTGTGCAATGCATTTCTTCAAGTCAGGAAGAATAAGAGAGAGATGCGGGTAAGGGAACAGCTGTTGATAGCTGTTATAACATAACAAATAACAGGAACTAACCAGTTTGAAGCACGGTAAATAACATTACACATAAAAAAAACTATGGAAAAGGAAAAATCTTTGTTGTTTATCCTTATATTACAAAACCCATCTTCCCATCCGAGACCTGAACATTTTTTTTGTTTGTTTCTCCAGGCGAGATACAGCACATTCTCTTTTAATCTCAACATTCCTCCATATCACTTCTAGCACAAACAACTCCAGAACACCAAGATCAGCACCAAGAACCTTCAAAACTAAAAGGTATCAACCCATAAAAAAGCCAAATAAACCTATTAAGCAACAAGCCCCACCTGTTTGCATCCTTAACCTCTTGAAAATCCTGTTCAGAATTAGTTATCACTATATCTTACTGAGGTCAGCCTCTGAGTTCCTAACCAATCCATGTTCAATGCTGAACACGCCCCAAAATCTGCCCTTGTTACTGTCCTGGAACAGATGCATACTACTACATCAACCACAAGTCCGCATCCTACTTTGTCATTCAACATCTGTCACCACTGTCAATCATAAGCCTCTACTGTCCGTTCTCAGTTACCTTGAAATCATGCCTACGGTTTGCTTCCGACTTGGTGGAAATCCACATCTGCTCCACAATCATGTCCCTGGTGTCCCACAAGGCTCAATGTTGTAACCTGTTTTGTTTTCTTTCAAAACCCACTTTCTCAGTGACATCATATCATCATATAGGTTTACATATTGCTACTGTGCTGATGACTCATCACCAATTTTCTAGCATCACATTCTTGTGCACCTCAGAAGGTCTGAGGCACCCTGTCATAAAATGAAACTAAATTCCAGCATAAACAAGCCACCCTGTTCTCCCTGAATGCATCTCCTGTCAAAATCTTGTGATCTCCCTGGAGAGAGGATTACATTCTCTGACAACACATGCAACCCACAGGATATTTCTGCACACTCCAGTGCGTGTTGAGTCGGTCTTCATCTTACATTGACTACTAAATTTTTTTATCTAGACTATCTAGAAGTAATATGTGGTTTTCATTTGCAAAGACCCTCCTGATAATGCGGGTGGCACCTGCCACATGCAATAAAATTTTGACGACATTGATGAATATAATAAAATGCTGTTTGTGATCTAAAATAAAGTGAGATGTGATCTTATTTTCAAATGCATATGTATATCCTGTAACCAGTTGGAAAATATTAGCCTGGACTTTTTTCTGTATACTCGCCATAAGCAGTCAGAGCAGAAACGTACATTTGGACCATGTTTGCCCTCAACTTGAATGTTTTACTATACTTTCATCCTACAACACTCTTTGCGAAAATTGTGGAATAAAAGGTTGGCAAACCCCATCCATCTTATTTCTGAAAAAAAAAAGATTCGGTCTGTCACTAGCACATAGCTGCTGTTGTTTATGTTTTGAGATACATGGTCATAGAACTACCCATTGTATTCAAATTTGTATTCAAATTGTGCTAAAACAAACTATTCTATATACGATGGGTAATCCAATGTTCATAAGTACCAAAACAAACATCTGATGTCAATTATTAACAGATAATATGTTTGTTTGTTTGTTTGTTTTTTTTAATAAAAAGGAGCATCGAGTTCTCAAATTTGGAACAATTAACAGCAATCAGTTTTTGCTCTATTGCTTAGCTTCTTATTAATAGGTAGTGTCTGTATGTATGCATGTGCAAAATGTGTGTTGAAGTCAATGCTCAAATTGTGACTCTTTACAACTGCACAGCAGTGAGTGTACTTACGACATTTCTTGGCAGCTTCTACACACAGGTCCTCAACAGTATGGCAGCCGTGAAAGTACTCAAGTTGATGAGTATCGGGCAGGTAAAAGTGGATTTCAAGGCCTTTCATGACGACAGGGACGACCAACTCCACCTTCTTTTGTTTCTTCATCTTCCCACACAGCTGCCTGCCCAGCTCCATGGCTGCTAACTTTGGCATTCAGACACTGCACCAAAGAGACAGAAAGAGGCTCAGACAAACACAATGAAAATGACCACCAATCAACACTGGTAGCCATCAGCTGATATTAAACTTATATGATTGGATAACAGCAGTAGCCCAGTAGTCCCAGTGGTAAGACGCTGGATTACTGATGTCAAGGTTGGGGCTTCAAGCCTCTCTGTCAATGATTGTCACTGCTGTCCCACCAGTGCAGCTCACTAGGTCATCAAAGGCTAGCCATGTCTCTCACTGTCGATGATGGAGGTTCATATAAAAGAACAATTACAGTACTGACTTTCAACAAGAGTAGCTGCATAGCTGTCGGCGTGTTTCTGCCCTGTGATGGCCTGGCAAGCTGTATAGGGTGTACTCTGCCCTCACCCAGAGTTGACTAAGATGGGCACCAGCCTCCCCACAACCCTAATTAGGATTAAGGTGTTCAGAAAATGAAATTAATAAAATATATAAAGGAATGAATAATTGGATAATTTTTCTAGTATCATGTACATTACTTTATTATTATTATTATTATTAATAATAATAATAATAATAATAATTGTTGATAGATTAGTTAATACGCTTATAAATCATATTTTTAAACTGTCTGCTTGGTTAACTGCTTCACATAAAAGAACACCGGAGAAAAGTAAAAAATTGAAAAGGAAAAAAAAACATTAAATGGAATAAAGCTGTTTTTGACCTGACTTGCAATTTAATACTGAGTAAAATAAGCAATAGTGGTGGTAGTAGTAGTATTTATTTGCATACTGTCAGGCAGTTTGCTGTGAATTTTCCACAGAATGAATTATATGAAGGTTATTTTTTTGTTGTCAACAACAAAGACACTGTAGTGACATCTCCATGGTAGAGGCGAGTGCACCAACATTATTTACAACCACCCAATATTTGTACCATGAGACAGTAGTTCAAGAGGAAAGAACTTTTTTCCGCTTGTAATTTAGACTTAAACAATAGCCATTTCCGCTGCTGGGATGAGGGCTAGATGTTAATCCAAATTCTTTGACATTTACCTGATATAGGAAGCTGAAGTACCATCAATTAGCCTATAACTTATCAATAAAAACTGTCTGCATTTATCATCGGGATTATGTACATGCGATATGTCTGAAATTAGAACAAATAAATAGCTTAATATTTTAAAAGACCAAGGTTATAGATAGCTCAAAATATCTCCATTTATCCTCATGAGGACTTTAAGAGCAAAAACTTTAAGGATGAGAAAAAAAGAAGCCAAAATGATGAAATTAAAGAAATATAAATATGAAAAGATTCTACATATAGAGTATAATGATGATGTAATTGATGATATTTGCATTACATTTCTGTAACACTGATTTAATCAATTTCTTCCACAATGGATAGAAACTATAACACTGCATTCTTCAAGAAACCTTCATTTCAATTCGTTTTTAACTTTACTTTAAGCCACAAATGTATTGCAATACTGATAATTGAACAGGATGTAAAATTAATGAGATGAAAACAAAACAATGAATTATGAAGACTGTGCAGAGTCAGTCATTTGACACTCTTGATCACAGACAGTCCAGACACTGAGACCTCACATTCACACAAGCAATCAGGTGAAGTTGTTTCATCAGATAAAACCCATTATCGTGGATATCATGGTAAAGAAATTCAGCATGATGTGAGAACTTTGATAACTTGTTCTTCTTCTTCAATAATGTGATGTTTAGGTGTGATGCAGTGTAACTACAATCCTTACCTTCCATTAACTCACTGCCTGACTGTGGACTGAATATGTATGTGTGTGTGTGTGTGTGTGTGTGTGTGTGTGTGTGTGTGTGT
Organism: Plotosus lineatus; assembly: GCA_024760905.1. Classification (NCBI taxonomy): domain Eukaryota; kingdom Metazoa; phylum Chordata; class Actinopteri; order Siluriformes; family Plotosidae; genus Plotosus; species Plotosus lineatus. The sequence continues at coordinate 14,460,601 of CM045741.1, read as the reverse complement.
GTGTGTGTGTGTGTGTACATATCATACACAGACACACACACACACACCGTATTCAACATAATAAGTGCCCTGCTCCAATAAGCACCAATTTTATTGGATCAGTCTCTGTAACAGTAAAATGAAGCATTCACTGCCTGTAAAAGTGAGTTTACATGGTATTTCAAGACCCCCTGCCACTGGAGAATGTCTATAATGTTCATCAGTAACAACACATTTGATTGTTCCCGTGCTCTAAAAAACCAGGAAAATATTTTGCTGTGCTCTCTTGGTAAATGTCCAACAACCAATGAACCATTAGAAACTGCTATAGCAAAACTATGGGATGCTCTGAATGAATGGAGCGATGAGCCAGATATGGACCTATCAGAAAGTGATGAGTATTTTTCACTCAATTCTCCTGCTCACTGTCTGTCTTCCTTTCGGCTTTTTCCCTTTTGCTGACTTTCGTAAGGAGTAGGCTGCAAAGTCGTCAGCGTGTTTCTGTCCCTTGCTAAAAAGGGTTGTGACAGGAAGGGCATCCGACGTAAAAACCCTCTGCCAAATCAAACGTGCAAATCAGATGATTCGCTGTGGCGACTCCCGAGTAAAAGGGAAAAAGCCGAAAGGAAGACAGACTCAGGAGTCGCCACAGCAAATCATCTGATTCGCACGTTTGACTTGGCAGAGGTTTTTACGTCGGATGCCCTTCCTGTCACAACCCTTTTAGCAAGGGACAGCAACACGCTGACGACTTTGCAGCCTACTCTTTACGAAAGTCAGCAATGGTTCTTTTACATGCCTCTCACCATAGACAGTGAGAGACATGGCCCGCCTTTGATAACCCAGTTAGCCACACTGGGGGGGCAGTGACAACCTTGTGCAGAGTGGGACTCGAACCCCTCAATTCTCTTGCTCACTAACTTCATAAAATTAAAGACGTTCCTGGCCATATGCTTTTGTTTATGTTCGTGTTGATTGGTTCAACGTGCCATGTGCTAAAGTTGACATTCTTGTTGATTGCCTTGATTTTACTTCCTGGAAAATGTTTAAACGAACAGGACCGGGAGGGAAATGTAAGGGGTCTTTTTTTTTCTTTTCAATTTATGCTGTTTTCTGTTTATTTTCAGCTTTCATATAAGTAGTTTGATTGATAAATAAATAACACAAATACCAGTAAAACTCTTTTATTGTTCTGTTATTATTCATGCTTTCAACCTCGATGGTAATAAGCACTTACCGTTCCACTCCGCTGGTAACATTTTAATAAGCACCCACCCACACTCCAATTTTTTAAGCGCCCCGGGCACTTATCACATTAAATACGGTGTGTGTGTGTGTGTGTATGTGTGTTTTATATATATATATATATATATATATATATATATATATAAAAAATATACACACACACACACATATAAACATTATATATATATGTATGTATGTATGTATATGTGTGTGTATCCCTTGCTACTTCGTGCTTCATTTAATGCGGCTTCAGTGCATTGATTTATTTATTTTTTTAATATTCATCGAATTAAAATATAAGGAAAGAATAGGTGAAAAATTTAAGGAAACATCACAAAAACAAAGCCAATTAAGCATAAAAAACCCTAAATAAACACAAAACAAAAAACAGCCCAAAATCTCCCATCAAAACTAGTTACACTTTTTGTGAGGTGCGCAACTGCGTGCACGCGTCTTGTATGTGTGTATTTATATTTTATTTACATCTTGTGCATTATTATTTAATGTATAATTGTTATTATAAGCATTTATAGTATTAAATTTGTACTTATTGATATTCTATACACATATACATGTACGTCAGTCAGAGGGGGATGGGTGGTGATCCTACTTCACAAAAATCGGTGGTCGCAGGGGGATCTCGGTCCCAATTGTGGGAAGTGAGGGATCCTTGTATGTATATATGCATGTATAAAATCATGGAGTCCATGGAAATAATGCAAGACAACTTTAAAATGAAATCATAACACACAGCATTACAAACAACACTGCACTTGACCATAAGCATTACCTTTGTAATATGATATACAGACAAATTATATTACTGATAATGAATTCAAACAAATTTCCAACTTTTACAGAGATGCTATTCATGCTCTCACAACATCCCGGTTCTATATATGAGCCAGTCTTTCGTGCAAGAGGCGTTACGTTTCATGGGTTTATTGTGATGAATTCCCCAGTTCCTTTGTTTTTTTTTTATTATTTTCTGCGAGTCTTGTGTTTTAACTTCCTTCTCAATACTACTTTCACACACAAAGCTTGGCAAACACAAGGCTCTTTACTTTCACTTTACAGCCTGGGACCCAAAGGATAGATTTATTTTACACCAATATTGCTATATTATTAAAATGTACATGAAAAACCTGGAATCAAATACATCGTTAAATGACAAACTAATTAGTTTTAGTATATAGTACACAGGAATGGCATGATCTGATTGGTCTGCAATCTCGGAATAACAATAACAATAAAGTGTTGAAGACAGGGTGGACATTACTGAATACAGAATATTCGATTCAGTGGTGTTCACAGACCTTGGGGTAAATAAACTGTTTTAGTATATACTACATGGAGGAATTAGCTAAATATTTTTTTATATTTACATATTTTAACCATAACAATGTCACGACTTGTGAGCCCTGTGCTTCAAGTCATACTCAGCTCTGTGCAGCACTCAGCATCTTTTGGGTTTCCTCATTCAAAATGTAATAAATATTACACAAAGATAAAAGTACGCCATGCTCCTTAAAGGTGTTTCAGTTCACACTACACAGAAACACACATAAAACGAATTGAAACAAGATTATTTGTGAGGCGCTCCACCGAAAGTAGGCGCTTGTCGAACAGACCACTTTTAAGATAAAGGCCAGAAAAGTAAAAATGGTCCATTTTAATTGAAATTCGGATTTTTGCATAAACCATTAAAACAAGTATTCAACTATCACTTGCTCATGTGAAATCGACTAAAACTCATTAAAAATGTCTTTTTGATTTTCTGGCGATTACCCTCATAAAACTAGATGAAAACAGTAGCAAACTTACAGGTTTTAGTTGCAATTATTCACCAAGTTCGTACAAGACACACTATAATCCATACACCAGAAGAACGGCGGTAAAGTAGTCTCTCTGTTTTGGGTACTGTTTTGATGTTAAAATGTTGTTTCAGTGAATAAAATAAAGGTTATGAAAACGATATTCTCGTAAACAATGCAGGCTAGTTGCTAAGGAAGATCTGAAACGAGCACACTGATTGGTCAGCTCGGGCTTGCACATGTGCAGTGCTCGTCACACTTCAACTTCCGGTTTAATTCCTGCTTCTGGTTTACAGCATGCGGAATTTATCTCTGACTTTCTCTTCAATAACAGTCATTAAGTTTATTTATAAGATTGTGAATACATACAATTTGTAGAAAAGGAGAGTGAAATGTCATCTGTGATGTCTAGCAGCATTAGTATAGATGTTAAATTCGACACGAGAATTCGGCTTTAAAGATTCCGGAATGCTTGGCGTTCTTGAAGATTATTTCGCCGGTGAGTATTTGTCTGTGCATGCAAAATTTGGTTGTGGAATTTTTTTTATTATTTGATTTGTGTGTAATCTTGTCTGGACTGGACATGCTGGATCGTGGGTTGTTTAGTTTTGTACGAAAATTGGTCAAGACCTGAAAAATACTTAAATGTTTCATTCCTTTTACCAATGAACAAACTGATGATGATGATGATGATGATGATGCCAGCTGTGTTGATGAAGATATTGATTTTGATGTTGATGAAGAGGCATCTGTTAATTAAAGTGTGAATGAGTGGTGTTTGTGAAGATGATGTGATCCTTTCTGCTGAGCAGGACATAGATTAAGATAATAATGATGAGGGCAGAGTTGATGAAACTTACTTGTATAAAGAGATCAGATAGTTTTGTTATATAGTTTTCTTAATTTCAGTGTGATTGTTTGAACCTGACAGTGTTTTTTTTTCCAATCAGTATCATTTGAAGGCATTTGAACCTTTACATAATGGTCGAAAAGATACATACTGATCTTATTGGAAAAACCAGAAATTGGGGGGGGGGGGCCTTTTTTTTTGTTGTTCATTTTGGGGGGTTACCATGATGACTGATGGGTTAAAAAGGACGTGTCAGAGTAAAATGAGGATGATTTCTCTTATCATCTCTTCCTAAAACTTTTCCTAGACATGTTTTCTAAAAGTTTATACTGTATGGCTGAGGTGCATAAAAATTTTTGGTTGCTGAGGACTAATAATCTTGGAAGAAGGGAAATCTTTGTGCTCATTGTTCTCTAAAACATCTTTTGAAATTTTTAGTTGAATGCTGACACAAGAAATGGCATAGCTCGCTCAGTTTTCTAGGTATCGGCATTTTGCAGCTTTGGGCCTCCTCTATCTGATGGTGTAAAAAAGCTCATTTTTGGACACAAGAGCCTACTTTTGGTGGAGTGGCTCAAATTTTCTTTGGGGTTTTTTTTCTTTCATTTTAAGGCATGAAGATGACACCACCTGTTCCAAGTGAAAGTCAGCCATTCTGATTCAAGTCACTGAATAATGTTTTTAACTCAGATAGCAGACCAATCAGATTGTGTCATACCTATGGAGTAAGTACTGTAGATATATCCTGGTGGATATCGCTGAAGTCCGTGTGACAGAATGTCCCGTGAACTACGAAACCCACCTCATCTTCCATAAATGAGACACTATACAACACAGACGTTCCATAGACGTTCCTCACTGCTTAAGAGTTTGAATTTAACTCTGGCTGCTGGGTATGCGGAGTGGGGATAATGACCTGCTCTTCTATCATTTAATGTTGTCGATGTTCTGATCAGTGAGATTTTTAAAACCATTCAAGTGCATTTCTTGACTATAAAGTCAGAGAATTAAGGTCGGAATACATTTACTTTATTGCTCATTGCTCCAGTCTGCTGACTCTAAATGCAAGTAAGCAGGTGTAGTTTACTTCACACTCTGGAGCCTTTGGACACAGGGCAGTGTTTACCAAGACAGAAGGGTTTACTTTGTACAGAAGTACAAATGTGAAAGAGCCTTTGTCTCTACTTATCCATGAGTCCTGTCATTCATTATTTATTATTAATGCCACCAGAACAAAAAAAAAAAACATTCACATGCATGTTAGTCTGCACATAAGGGTGGATGCAGGGACATTGGGACAGTCAATAAAGCTGTGAGACTGAGCTACTAATCGTAAGCATTAGCTGTGAGATCAAAATCCCAGCACTGACAACATTGACAATCTGCCACTGTTCCCAACCTTTAATACCTGCTCCATTTGTCTCATGTCTAAATCACTCCAGATAAAAGCATCAGCCAAATAAGGAAACTGTCAATAAGGCAGATGGAAAATGCAAATGATAATATAAATGTACTATATAATTATTGCAATTACACATCTTATTTAATGACACTGATGTTTAAATATACATGGTTAATAATTTTTTTAATTTATAAATGAGTCAGATATTTTTCTCCTTATTATTTGTACTCTACTGACAGTTTTCTTTGATTCAACTATTTATAGTAGGTACTACATATATCAATAAATGTTACCTCAGGATAATTACCCATTAGGTGCCAAAGGCCGCTTATCTCTCAGCAACTATTCGGTTCAGCTACATTCACACAGCTTGAGACGAATCATTTTTTAGTTATATATAATTATATATACTACACAGGAAATCAATCCAATAACCAGATATTGTTCTGCTTCAAATTATAAAACAGTACTACCTAAATATCCCTTATGTGTTATAAAATATATACTGTATATGACATTTATATAATATATTTAATACAGGGATCCCTCGCTGCTTAACGCTTCAATTCATGCGGATTCAGTGTATCTCGATTTTTTTATATATATTTATGGAATTAAAAAATAAGGAAATTAAGGAAGAATAGGGGGAGAAGTTAAGGAAAATGCCGCAAAAACAAGGCCAATTATACAAAAAAAAAAACCCAAAACCTCCCATCTAAACTACTTACATTTTTGTGAGGTGCACATCTGAGTGCGTGCGCGCACGTCTGTATGTGGGTGTATTTATATTTTATTTATATCTTTTGCATTATTTTTGAATGTTTAATTGTTATTATAAGCATTTATAGCATTGAATATGTATTTATTGATATTATATACACATATACATATACGTCAGTTGGGGGGGGGGGGTGATCCTACTTCGAGGAATTCGGTGGACACGTGGGAATCTCGGTCCCAATTAACCGCGGAAAGTGAGAGATCCCAGTATATGCGACAGCCTGGCGAGTTCTCCAGGATGTACTCTGCCCTCATCTAGAGTTGACTGAGAAGGATGCCAGCCTCTCCGCAACACTATTTAGGATTAAGTGGTTCAGAAAATGAATGAATGAATGAACGAACACTGCACACTAAAATTAGATCTTTTTTTTTTTTCATGATTTGCTTTTTCAATTTTTAAATCCATCATGGACGTTAGAAGGGAAATCCAAGCGGACACACAAGGGGCATAAGACGTCAGTAAAAGTGTCTCTTTAACTATATAAGGTAAAGTCCATTGGCTTTTTAAACCCGAGCCATAGTGGACCATCGGACCGTGCTTATCCCCGCTTTCCATAGCATGAAGTGACTCGCAGTAAACCTCCTAATGGATGGGACACTAGTCCATCGCAGGTGACCTTCCAAGTATATTTTACTGGTACCCATTTATACTGCTGGGTGGACAGAGGCACACTTGTGGTTAAGACCTTGCCCGGGGGTCTTAGCACAGTGGGGGTCGAACTGGGATTTGAACACACAACCTCCTGGTCATAAGTGCTGCACCCTATCCACTACTGTACACCGACAGCTCCACTTCTTTAACTATATGCCATGGTAAAATAAATAAAGGCAAACTAAAAGTAGACTTTTTAGTTAATTTGTATGTTCAGTATTTTAATCCTGTTCCAGGAAGGTCAGGGGAACACTGCACACTGAAAATCGTCAATGTTATGGAGCTAACGCTGTCTGCTTCTCGTCTACTCATTCACAGTTTACTGCATAATGCTTGCACTCTGTGAAAAATGTTTCAATATATTCTACGCAGCCACGCAATCAAAAGTACAAGATTTTAATGGGTCGTTTTACCATTTTAAAGCGTTATAACGATGACGTTGCTCATTCAAAGTGACTGTGAAACTGTGAGCGTCCATCTTTTTATTTCAAGCATTACCCAAAATTCTGAGATAGCGAAACAGTCAAATTAAGCCATTCTTGGGGTAGAACACATTAATAGATATTTTCCACCTGCGAACATGGGATGAGGCTTGAAAGCAATGAAAAATACAAAACTAATCCAGTGAAATCTTGATTTGTTTGCTGGTCTTATCCTTTCCATGCAATAAAATATGTTTTCACCTCGGTCTCAGTGAGTGTTACTGAGGACTACTCAGTTATTTCTGCCTCACTTTGAGAAATTAACTGTTAAATAATTTAGTACAGTTTGGGTTTTCCTGACCAATACAAAACCGGTTACAGTATTTACTGTTAATACCGAAAATACACTTTTCTCTCACGAAACACCTTTTCATCAGAGTCATGCTCACATTACATCTCATTATTGGAGTTTATTATGGATTTGTTACTTAGCAAAAATGTATTAAACATGTTTCATTGGGTAACAAGTCCAACTGATGGCATTAATAACTATAAGAACACAGTGATAAGTACAACACTCCTGGGCTGTATGTCCCATGACTGTAATAAAGCTTGAACCAACATTTCCACAGACTCATGTTCTCTAAAATATCATTCATCCTGATCTATTTCTCTCCGGACACAATAAAATAACAATCAAAACTAAAAGTATATTTCTGGAATCTGTGGCTGTTTGAGTACATCACACCATTGTTCTCATTTCCTGTTGGCGGTGATAAGGAGCGCTGCTAAAGCCTTTCATTGCTCTATACCCACCGAGATATTTCTACAGGTTGACATAGGGTATGTTTCACTCACACACACACAAACACACACACACACACACACACACACACACACACACAAACACACACACAAAAAAAAAAAAAAAAAAAAAAAACATGTGTGTGTGTGTGTGTGTGTGTGTGTGTGTGTGTGCACACAAAGCCACTTAAATGTCACCTTGTGTGCAGGGTCTTAATAATCAAGTTCTCCAAAGGCTTCAAACTTTGACATGTTTATATACAAGCTGTAAATTCAGTGTAATTTACCATCACTGCAAGGACATAACTGACTTCATCAGGCTGAACAGATCCTACAGAGGTTCACAATGTCATTCTCAAATGAAGTGCTAACACTAACACACACACACACACACACACACACACACACACACACATGAAATGCATAAGTTGTAGCATTGCATTTTCATCAGCAGAAAATCACTTGTCACCACTGTTGTTGCTAAGAACTACATCATTGCAGTTTAAGATGTTGGAGCTGTCATTTGCAGCGCACACTTCTGCAAGTTTCAGAATGATCATTATAAACTAAAATGACTGTTCAAAAGTGGTGGTATTCCCAACAGTTGCCATGTTAACTATCTGAAATGACTAAGCTTTTGGGAGCATTCCAGCCTTAGCCATGATTTCCTTCATCCAAGTTCCTGAGACTACTTTCTCTTTCAAGAAACAGAAACTCACAAGTCCTCAGTAACAAAATGATCAACCAAAACATACAAAAGAAGAGAAAAAAAAATCCCTAAGGCATATTTAAAGAAGCATATCTCATTCGAAAGCTTTGTGTTTAAAAGTGTTGCACCACATTATTAAGTAGATCATATGTGAGAACTTTTTGAATAAAAATTATAAAATCTTTGGAATAAAGCCATGTAATTTAGACACGCACAAAAAATAAATAAATAAACAAATAAATAAATACAATGTCAGGGAAAAGAAGAAGTGCATGACAGTTAATGGCCACAGTGCAGCTCATGTTTGGAAAGCACTAACCAAAGCTGACATTTAAAAATAACAACCTACACTTCACCTAAAACATTTAACACATTTCAAAATTCAATGTTTCATTATTGTCACTAACATTACTGTTAAAAAATGTATTATTTAATCATGATATTCAAGTATAGATGTTTCTCTCTAGATGCCAAAGGTACACATTGTTCATTTTATCCTGGCTATTAAAAACTTGCCTGCAGGCTTCTTTAATCGTTTTAATCCAGATATCTTTGTAATGGTGCCATTAAATCAATCATACATCTTGAGGTCATTTCTGGGGGAATTATTATAAAATTATAATCATTTTGATCACATTATAAACATATGATTTTATTTATTATATCCAGAAAACCTTATTTTACTGAAAGGCTCCACTTTCTCCATATTAAGAGTCCTTATTTGTGTCATGAAACTTCTCTCCAATAATTAAAAAATAAATACATGGGGGGGGGGATTTGTTCTTTCTATTGGCCAAGAGTAAAGACTTTAAATCAGCATTCCTAAATTAAAATATGATTAAATTGTTTATTAATTACAGCAGCTGCACAATGATGAAAATGGAAAACAAAATGAAACACTTAGTGATGTGCATTAATTAAAATCATTGATCTGAATTTTATTACAAAAGGAACAATAAGAAAATACTATGGTTAAATCAGTAAGTAAATAAGTAAATAATAATAAATAAATAAATAAATAAATAAATGCGCCCTGCTTGGATAGTTCTGTGCTCGTGATACAAACTGTCAACTTAGAAACACAACTAACTAAAGAAGTATATATACTAAACGTAAACAAAAAAGTTCGAGAAATGGATAAACACTATTTTTTCTTAAATAAATAAATAGATAAATAAATGACTCGGACCTCATCCACACGGAAAAATATTCACACCTGTACACTCGAAAACATCAGGGAAATACCGGAAAAAAAAACCACAGCTCAATATTTGACATTTATTTAGCAAAGATTAGCCAACATACACGCTTTTAATATGATCAACAGACACCAGACAGTTAAAGCAGCACCCGAACCCACCTCAATGATAAACAATAACACAAACAGACCCACTCAGAGTCCGTGTAATGTCCAAATACTGTGACAGAGAATATAAAGTTAGCACTGCGGCTAGCAAACACAGCTAAATCCGCTAAACAGCACGAGCTTCGAAAGCTTTTCTCATTCTTACCAGGCAAGATAAAGTTACTTCCGCTCGGTTTCTCTCATCACAAAACACAGCAAAAAAACTCGTCGTCGTCGAATTTGAAGAAATTTTCATTAATCTCGTTTGTATGGTTGTTATTTTCCGTTACAATTCTGTAGTTTCAATACAAACATTATGTACAGTCGGTCTTCCAATCTGAATAAACCTTTCCTATCAAGCGACTAAAGATTCCCGAAAGTCGGGGTTTACCACAACGCGCTTTACTCGCTGCTCATTGGCTCAATGTGCTGTCAAACAGACATTATACCAATCGTGTTACCGTGTTAGGGTGGGCGTACAGCTGCATGGCCGAGCCCAATACTCTACTGTATATATATATATATATATATATATATATATATATATATATATATATATATATATATATATATATATATATATA
>CM045741.1:14360015-14442515 GCA_024760905.1 Plotosus lineatus | reverse complement strand
CAGACAGAGAGAGAAATAGATAGACAGACAGACAGATAGATAGAGAGACAGAGAGAGAAATAGACAGAAGAACAGACAGATAGATAGATAGAGAGAGAGAGAGAAAGAAGAATAGACAGATGAACACATACATACATACATAGATAGACAGACAGATAGAAGACAGATAGATAGATAGATAGATAGATAGATAGAGAGAGAGAGAGAAATAGACCGATGAACAGACACAAGAGAGAGAGAGAGAGGAATAGACAGACAAACACATAGATAGATAGATAGATAGATAGATAGATAGATAGATAGATAGATAGATAGATAGAGACAGACAGAGAGAGAAATAGATAGACAGACAGACAGATAGATAGAGAGACAGACAGAGAGAGAAATAGATAGACAGACAGACAGATAGATAGAGAGACAGAGAGAGAAATAGACAGATAGATAGATAGATAGAGAGAGAGAGAGAGAGAGAGAGAAAGAAGAATAGACAGATGAACACATACATACATACATAGATAGACAGACAGATAGAAGACAGATAGGTAGATAGATAGATAGATAGATAGATAGATAGAAATAGTCAGATAGAGAGAGAGAAATAGACCGATGAACAGACACAGAGAGAGAGAGAGAGAGAGAGGAATAGACAGACAAACACATAGATAGATAGATAGATAGATAGATAGATAGATAGATAGATAGAGACAGACAGAGAGAGAAATAGATAGACAGACAGACAGATAGATAGAGAGAGAGAGAAATAGACAGAAGAACAGACAGATAGAGAGAGAGAGAAAGAGAGGAATAGACAGACAAACATAGATAGATAGATAGATAGATAGATGGATAGATAGATAGACAGAGAAATAGACAGACAGACAGATAGCTAGATAGATAGATAGATAGATAGATAGATAGATAGATAGATAGATAGATAGATAGATAGATAGATAGGTAGACATTCATTCATTTTCTGAACCGTGTTATCCTAATTATTCCAACAGGGCATTCCCACGTCTGCGGAGACAATGCACGCGGCTTTACCTTTTCCCTCACGGATAAAAACAGAAGCAGCGAGAGGGGAATCGCCTCTGTCTCAATCACTGGAGCTTTGTGAGATCTCAGACTTGCACAGTATTCTAATCAAATCTCTATTTTCTCTCCTCATGCCTCATTGAGTCTGCAGAAGTAAATATTGAAGACAAAATTTCCACCATGTATATACATATAAAAGCATTTCTCCGTGGTATCGGTGCTGAAATCAGACTGGAAAGGTTCCAGAATCTCCAAAATGATTCTGCTTTGCACTCTCATAAATCAAGGCACGGTGGGAACCAAAAAAGTACAAATGATTATTGCTGGGTGGGGTGAGGGTGAGGGGACACTGCTGAGAGACAATTGTGCACCTTTCAGAAAGTAAAGTCTTTTGGGATTTATTTATTTATTTATTTTTTTTTTAACCTCAAAGCCTACAGTCTCATCTTAATCCAGTTGTAGCAGGTTAAAGCAACCAAGAGTTCAATTGGTTCAACAGGTCACCTTCCTAGTATCAGTTCATTATCTATCCACCATGCTAGGTTGGCACAGGCACACTTGTGGTTGAGACCTTGCTCAGGGCTCCCAGCATGGTGGGTGTCTGAGAAGGATTCAATACATTTTGAATTCATTTTTATTTGTATTGCATTTTTTACAACTGACATGTTGTAACCAATATTTCTGATCAAAAACACGGAATATAATTATTCATATGTAAATATGCGGCATCTTTGCTTTACAGCATTTATTTGCATGTGCCTAAAACTTTTACAACGCACTGGCGGTAGGGTGCTGGATTACTTATCTGAAGGTCGGGGGTTCAAAACCCACAGTAAGTGAGGTATCAGTGCTGTCTCTCCCAGTGCAGCCAACTGGGTTATCAAAGGCCGGCCATGTCTGTCACTGTCTGTGGTGAGAGTCGTGTAAAAGAACCATTGCTGACTTTTGTCAAGAGTAGACTGCACAGCTATCAGCATGTCTCTGCCCCGCGATGGCCTGGCCCTCGGCCAGAGTCAGCTGAGATAGGCACCAGCCTCCCCGAGACCCTAATTTGGATTAAGCGTTTCAGAAAATGAATGAATGAATGAATGAATTAATTTTCAGCAGCATGTTGGTGTAGTAATTAGCATTTCTTCCTCACAGCAAGGAGGTCATGGGTTCGAGACCCATGCCCAACTCCAGCCTCCCCATGACCCTTACAAAAGCATAATGTCATACAGAACATGACATTGACTTTTGTACTGGAATCCTCTTGTTTGGTAAACTAAAATGTTAAAATAATGACCCCACTAAGCTATAAAATATAAATCTATATCAAGGGTGCCTAAAACGTGGACACAGAACTGTATATAGATTAATAATATGCGATTTATGAGCCCATATATCCTCTCCCACAGTGGAAAAGGGCCACAATAGGGCTGCAAATGAGAATTTAACATCATGGCTAATGACCACAGGCAGCACGATGTGATAGTGTCCACCTGTCCATGTCCACCATGTCCACCTCAAAGCAAGAAAGTTCTGGATTTGTTTACCTGGCTTGATAGTTTCTGTGTGGGGTTTACATGTTCTCCCCGCACTTACATGGGTTTCCTCTGGATACTCAGGTTTCCTGCAAAATTCCAGAGAAGAGCACAACAGACTAATTGGATGTTCCAAATTAAAGTTTCACTGTGAAAGGTTGTGTGTTGCCTTGCGATGGTCTGGTGAGAGTTCAGGCCTTCACTTGTTGACTGAGAAAGGCTCTAGTCTTCCCATGACCCGAGTAGGATTAAGGTAGGTAGGTAAGTCTGTTGGGTTTTTACACCCGAGCCTAGTGGCTCATCAGGCCAGTGCTTACCCCCAGTTTCCGTAGCGTGAAGCGACCAGGAGTTCAACTCCTCCTGGATGGGACGCAAGTCCATCACAGGTTACCTTCCCAGTATATTTTTACTGGTACCCATTTATACTGCTGGGTGAAGAGAGGCACACTTGTGGTTGAGACCTTGCCCAGGGGTCTTAGCACAGTGAGGGCCTCAGTGGGATTTGAACTCACAACCTCCCGATCATGAGCCCAGCACTCGAACCACTCACTACCGGCCCCACGAGTAGGATTAAGCGGTTTGGTAAATGAGAAAGTGATGAGCCGTTATCAGAATGCTGAAGTAATGAGATTCTATCAAGGGGCAAGTGAATTTTATCAAGAGGGAAAATGGTGTTGAGGTTTTTCAACACCTCAGTGTAACTGCTGGCTTGAAAAACAGGTCACCAACCAAAAATATCTAGCCAAGGGCAGCATTTCAGGGCTGTAATCAGCAAGGGAAACCTTTGAAAGATGAAAGTCTAATAAATATGAAGCATGTGTGGAAGGGAAACTTTGAAGTGCTCACCTACAAAAAGAAAAATAATAAAATGAGACATATAGTGGTATGAAAAAGTATCACCATCAAATGTGATCTGATCTTTGTCAAAATCACACAGATGAAAAACAGTGTCTGCTTTAACTAAAACCACCCAAACATTTATAGGTTTTCCTATTTTAATGAGGATAGCATGCAAACAATGACAGAAGGGGGAGGAATAAGTAACTGAACCCTCTACCTAAGGAGACTTAAAGAGCAATTGAAACCAATTTTTACCAAACAATTTAAGTCAGGTGTGTGCCCAATCACTGATGAGTGGCTTAAAGCTGCCCTGCCCACTATAAACACACACCTGGTAAGATTTGTCCTGATGAGAAGCATTGTCTGATGTGCACCATGGCTCACTCAAAAGAGCTGTCTGAAGACCTGCGATCAAGAATTGTTGATTTGTATAAAGCTGGGAAATGATACAGAACCATCTCTAAAAGTCTGGATGTTCATCAATCGACAGTCAGAGAAGTTGTCTACAAATGGAGAGAGTTTGGCACTGTTGCTTCTCTCCCAAGGAGTGGCTGTCCACCAAAGATGACACCAAGAGTTCAGTGCAGAATCCTCAGAGAGGTAAAAAAAAAACCCTAGAGTGTCTGCTAAAGACTTACAGAAATCACTGGCACAGTCCAATATCTCTGTGCACACATCAACTATATGTAAAACAATGGCCAAGAATGGTGTTCATGGGAGGACTCCAAGGAGGAAGCCACTGCTGTCTAAAAAAAAAACATTGTTGCTCATTTAATGTTCGCAAAAAGGCACTTGGACACTCCACAGAAGTTTTGGCAAAATATTTTGTGGACTGATGAAACCAAAGTTGAATTGTTTGGGAGGAACACACATCATGTGTGGAGGAAAAATGGAACAGCTCACCAACATCAACACCTCATCCCCACCGTGAAGCATGGTGGAGGGTGCATCATAATTTGGGGCTGTTTTGCTGCCTTGGGGCCTGGACAACTTGCAATCATTATGGAAAAATGAATTCAAAAGTTTATCGGGATGTTTTGCAGGAAAACCTGAGGCCGTCTGTCAGACAGTTGAAGCTAAAAAGAGGATGGATGCTGCAACAAGACAATGATCCAAAACACAGAAGTAAATCAACTTCAGAATGGTCTCAGAAGAACAAAATACACATTCTGGAGTGGCCAAGTCAAAGTCCAGACTTGAACCCCATTGAGATGCTGTGGCATGACCTCAAGACAGCGATTCATGCCAGACATCCCAGGAATCTGACTGAACTACAGCAGTTTTGTAAAGAAGAATGGACCAAGATTAGTCCTGATCGCTGTGCCGGACTGATCTGCAGCTACAGGAAGCGTCTGGTTGAAGTTATTGCTGCCAAAGGGGGGCCACAAAATATTAAATGTGATGGTTCAGTTACTTATTCCTCCCCCTTCTGTCATTGTTTGCATGCTATCCTCATTAAAATATGAAAACCTATAAATGTTTGAGTGGTTTTAGTTAAAGCAGACACTGTTTTTTTCATCTGTGCGATTTTAACAAAGATCAGATCACATTTGATGGTGATTTTATGCTGAAATGTGAGAAATTCCAAAAAGTTCAGATACTTTTTCATACCTGTGTGTGTATATAGGGCAGTGGTGGCCTGTTGGTATAGGGTGCTGGATCGCTGATCCAAAAGTTGGGGGTTCGAGTCCCACTCTCCACAAGGCTGTGACTGTCACCCCCAGTGCAGCTAACTGGGTTATCAAAGGCGGGCCATGTCGCTCACTGTCTATGCTGAGAGGTTCATGTAAAAGAACCGTTTCTGACTTTCGACAAGAGTAGCTGCAAAGCCGTCAGCGTGTTTCTGCCCCTTGCTAAAGGGTTGCGTCAGGAAGGGCATCCGATGTAAAAAAAAAAAACCTACGCCAAATCAAACGTGCGACTCATTCCTCCTGAAAAAGGGGGAAAAAAAAGGAAATCTTATCTCGGTTGTTGCAAAAAAATGTGTGCACGATGCAGCATGCCTAGAGATCTAGATTAATATCCTGATTTTTCAGATGCTTATTTGATTAGTTTTTATTTTGACGTACAGTGATCCCTCACTACTTCGTGCTTCAGTTTCTGTGGCTTCAGTGCATTGCAGGTTTTTAAAAAATATTCATTAAAAATTTAAAAATTAAGGAAAAATAGAGAAAAGGTTAAGGAAAATGCTGCAAAACAAGCCCAATTATGCAACCCCCCCCCCAACAAAACTACTTACAATTTTATGTGAGGTGCTGATTGTGTGCACGTGTGTCTGTGTATGTGTGTGTGTGTATTGATATTTTATTTACATCTTATGCATTATTTTTGAATGTTTAATTATTATAAGCATTTATTGTGTTGAATATGTATTTATTGGTATTATATTCACCTATACATGTATGTATACATCAGTCAGGGGGGGTCAATCCTACTTCGCGGAAATCGGCAGTTGTGGGGGGGCTCTTGGTACCCATTTAACCATGCGGAAAGTGAGGGTTGCCTGTACTTTATTTATCCCGTAAGGAAATTATTGCCTCTGCATTTAACCCATCCAAAGTGACCACACACACACAGACACATATGTACACAGTAAGGACACACTTGGAGCAGTGAACTGCAACTCACATTAGGGGGTGCCTGGACAGCAGTTGGGGATTAGGTGCCTTGCTCAAGGGCACTTCAGCTATGTGGGACGGCAAGGTGCTGCTCACTCGGACACCACCAAGGGAAACAAAAAGCATACAATCAATCTTACAAAAGAGATTGCCCCGAGAAAGAACCTCTGACCCCGTCTACCAGCTTCGAGCTGTGATTGGATCCCTAAAGTTAATCTTTCTGCACAGGACTTATTCCTAGATACTGAGTAGTCCATCAAGACCCCTCCTTTCAAGTTCACCATCGTTTCCGTTTGCCGCCATTAATTCCTTTCATTACACTTGCTCAGATTGTTTACTTTAGGCTTATCACTATTTTTATGCTAGCTTATCAAAAAAATTGCTACACTGTTTCTTAGGCCCGTAGTTATCACTTGTCTTTAAATGACCTTGAAGGTCATTCCCCCCCGAGACATCTCGCTGAGCTGTTGTCATTGAGGAATCCTTGTATTGTGTGGAATGGAAGAAAATAAAATAATCTTACACTCACTTCAGTGAGTAAACTACTCAAACAATAGTTGCCTAAATTATCCAGTAATCAAAGATTGCAGTAAATCCTACACTTGTTCTTCTATAGGTATAATCATTAACAATTTAAATATGTTTCACTGGGCATGACTTCATTGGACAGTTTTCATTTCAGGATTACAGATGTCTTTATATGAAAGAAATATGATCACTCATTCCAACACTATTACAATTTATGTTTTCATATTTAAGTCGATGCTGTTAATGATGAAGAATTAATTCCAGCACATGATAGGGATGTCCAGCAATTTGCGTTAGATTTATGGATGGCCAAATAGATGACATTATCATATCTCTGACCGGCAGACCATCAACCTTCCTCAATTCTTGTCTCCAAAACGCACAGCGCCCCAATGCCACCTTATACCCCTGATTTTTTCCCTCAACAATATATATATTTTCTTCTATAATCACCTGAAGAGAGAGGATGGTTTCTCCACCCCTCGAAACAGATCTGTAGTGATAAATGGAGTTTCAATAGAAAGTCTTTGTCCTGTCCTTTTATTTTTGTTTATATATACTCTATATATACACACACACTGTATATATACTGTGTGTGTGTGTGTGTGTGTGTGTGTGTATATATATATATATATATATATATATACTGTATATATACTGTATGTGTGTGTGTGTGTGTGTGTATATATATATACACACATATGCATACATACATATATATATATATATATATATATATATATATTCATTAATTTTCTGAACCACTTAATCCTGAATATAAATAGGGTCGCGTTGAGTCTGGTGCCCATCTCAACTGAGTCTGTGCTAGGGTAGAGTACTCCCTGGACAGCTTGCCAGGAAGTTGAAGACCATCTATATGTATACTGTATATCCTGGAAGAGACATGAATGATCTGATGATTACTAGCTATGAGTGAAAATGATGTAAATCATGGAAAGGATGAAAATAATGTATCATATAAATCATATCCATTGCCCTACAAAGTTGACAGATCCAAACTCAGAGAAAGACTTATTGGAGATTTTAGAGCAATTTTCGACCACACTCTATTATCATTATCAACACACCAACTTCCTCTTCTTTTGGCTGTTCCCTCCATGGAAGTCATATTAATGATTCGCATATTTGATTTGGCGTAGGTTTTCATGTCGGATGCCCTTCCTGACACAACCCTTAGCGAGGGGTAGAAACACGCTGACGGCTCTGCAGCTACTCTTGTCAAAAGTCAGAAATGGTTCCTTTACATGAACCTCTCACCATAGACAGTGAGAGACATGGCCGGTCGTTGATGACCCAGTTAGCTGCACTGGGTGGGACAGTGACAACCTTGTGGAGAGTGGGACTCAAACCCCCAACTTTAGGATCAGTGATCCAGCACCCTTTACCACCAGGCCACTACTGCCCTTTTATCAACACACCAACCATGGTTGAGAAAAGTAGTGTTCACAACTCCAGTGAAGTTCCAAAAACCTATACCTTCTGCTCTAGTGGCTTGTGGTTCACCAACACCTGACCACAACTTTATGTAAAAATTTTATGGTGAAATTCTCCAGAAAAAGAGGATGTTTTAAACTAATAGCCTTCCTCCATTAAGAGTTAATAGTTTTACAGCAGTTCAGCTGATGGGGCCACAACATTTCAAAGGTGAAGGTGAACTCTTTTTACTGAAAAGTTTCATTAAAATAATTGACTTTTCCCCTCATATAATGTGTTTTGACTTCCACTTTGTCTTCTGTAATGTTTTACGTGATCTACGACAGTGGTCCCCAACTTTGTTATCACCACGGACCAGTCAACGCTTGACAATCCCACGCTTACCCAGAGTCGGCTGAGATGTGCGCCAGCCTCCCTGATCAGGATTAAGCGTTACATTTTTAATCAAGCTCAAACTCTTAAAAAAAAACCCACAGGTGATGGTGCACCAGCTGGGAGAATGAAGGCTCAGGCTCAGTCTCACCCGAAATCCCCACTATTGTTTGAAACATGTCCAACTCGCCTCTGTTGATGTGCTGTCCCCTTTGTGGGTTACATTTTAGCGCTCAAATGACCGACACATAACCGAGAGAATCCGGTCATTTTTCAAAATAAAAGTTAAAAAAAAATAAAATAAAAGATTGTTCAGACGCAGATAATAAATAAACAAGAAATAAATAATTATTTCTTGTGCGGCCCGGTACCAATTGATCCACGGACTGGTACCGGTCTGCGGCCCAGGGGTTAGGGACCACTGATCTACGATATACTGAGTATACATTTGTTTAGAGGAGGCAGTGGTGGCCTAGTGGTATAGGTGCTGAATCCTATAATCCTAAGGTTGAGGGTTCAAGCCCCACTCAATACAAGTTGTCATTTTCACCTGGATCAAAGAAACTCAAAGCTGACTCTCCATCCTGCAGTTACCCTGCAAAACACCAAGACCTCTTCTTCTTTTCCTTTTGTCTTTTCTCTTCAGGGGTCGCCACAGCAAACCATCCGCCTCCATCTCACCCTATCTTCTACTCTTCGTCCAACTACCTTCATGTCCTCCTTAACCACATCCATAAATCTTCTCTTTGGTCTTCCTCTAGGCCTTCTGCCTGTTAGTTCCAACCTCAGCATCCTACTACCATCATCATCATCATCTTCTTCCACTTAGTCCAGGGTCGGGTCGCAGGGGCAGCAACCTTAGCAAAGAGGTCCAGACATCCCTCTCCCGAGCTACTTCCTCCAACTCTCCCGGGGGGACACCGAGGCGGTCCCAGACAAGCCGAGAGACATAGTCCCTCCAGCGTGTTCTAGGTCGACCCCGGGGTCTCTTCCCGGTTGGACATGCCCGAAACACCACACCAGGGAGGCGTCTGGGGGCATTCTGACCAGATGCCCGAGCCACCTCAACTGGCCCCTCTCAATGCGGAGGAGCAGCGGATCTACTCCGAGCTCTCCCCGGATGGCGGGGCTTCTCACCCTATCTCTAAGGGAGAACCCCGCCACCCGGCGAAGGAAGCTCATTTCAGCTGCTTGTATCCGTGATCTTGTTCTTTCGGTCATTACCCAAAGCTCATGACCATAGGTGAGGGTTGGAACGTAGATCGACTGGTAAATTGAGAGCTTCGCCTTGTGGCTTAACTCCTTTTTCACCACGACGGACCGGTATAGGCACCGCTTAACAGCAGAGGCTGCAGCGATCCGTCTGTCGATCTCTTGCTCCATCCTTCCCTCACTCGTAAACAAGACCCCAAGATACTTAAACTCCTCCACTTGGGGCAGGACCTCATTCCTGACCCGGAGGGTGCATTCCACCATTGTCCGACTGAGAACCAAGGCCTCGGACTTGGAGGTACTGATCTTCATCCCGGCTGCTTCGCACTCAGCTGCGAATCGCTCCAATGAGAGCTGGAGGGCCCGACTTGATGAAGCCAAAAGGACAACATCATCCGCAAAAAGCAGAGACGATATCCGATGGCCACCAAACCAAAACCCCTCATCGCCTCGACTGCGCCTAGAAATTCTGTCCATAAAAATTATGAACAGAATCGGTGACAAAGGACAGCCTTGGCGGACTCCAACTCCCACTGGAAACGAATGCGAACCTGCTGTTACCAGTACGGACCAAACTCTGGCTCCGGTGATACAACGACCGAATAGCTCGTAGCAACGGATCCAGAACGCCGTATTCTCGGAGCACGCCCCACAAGATCTTTCGAGGGACATGGTCGAAAGCCTTCTACAAATCCACAAAGCACATGTGGACAGATTGGGCAAACTCCCATGCCCCCTCCAGAATCCTGTGGAGCGTATAGAGTTGGTCAAGAGTGCTGCGGCCAGGACGAAAACCACATTGTTCCTCCTGAATCCGAGGTTCGACTATCGGTCGGATCCTCCTCTCTCGTACCCCTGCATAGACTTTCCCAGGTAGGCTGAGGAGTGTAATTCCCGATAATTGGAACACACCCTCCGGTCCCCTTCTTAAAAATTGGGACCACCACCCCAGTTTGCCAATCCAGAGGTACAGCCCCCGATGACCACGCGATGTTGCAGAGACGTGTCAACCAAGACAGTCCTACAACATCCAGAGCCCTGAGATATTCCGGGCGGATCTCGTCCAACCCCGGAGCTCGACCACCGAGGAGCTTTTTGACAACCTCAGTGACCTCCACTCCAGTGATGGGCGGACCCTCACCCGAACCCCCAGGGTCTTCCTCTTCCATGGAGGGTGTGTTGGTGGGATTGAGAAGGTCCTCAAAGTATTCCCTCCTCCTCTCAACAACATCCCCAGTCAAGGTAAGCAGCTCCCCACCTCCACCGTAAACAGTGTTTGTGAAGAACTGCTTCCCCCTCCTGAGGCGTCGGATGGTGGCCCAGAACCTTTTTGAGGCCAACCGATAATCACTCTCCAGGCCCTCACCGAACTCCTCCCACGCCCGAGATTTTGCATCTGCGACAGCCTCGGCTGCAGCACGTTTGGCCTGCCGGTACCCGTTTGCTGCCTCAGGAGTCCTACAGGCTAATAAAACCCGATAGGCCTCCTTCTTCAGCTGGACGGCCCCCTTCACCGCAGGTGTCCACCACCGGGTTCGGGGATTACCGCCACGACAAGCACCGACGACCTTATGGCCACAGCTATGGGCTGCCGCCTCAGCAATGGAGGCACGAAACATGGCCCATTCGGATTCCATGTCCCCCGCCTCCTCCGGAACGTGGCTGTAGCTCTGCCGGAGGTGGGAGTTAAAGGCCTCTCGGACAGGGGGCTTCGCCAAATGTTCCCAGCAGACCCTGATTACACGCTTGGGCCTGCCAGGTCTGGCATCCTACAACCAATATACTCACAATCCCTCCTCTGTGCATGTCCAAACCATCTCAATCTAGCCTCTTTGACTTTGTCTCCAAAACCTCTTACATGTGCTGTCCCTCTGATGTACTCATTCCTGATCCTATCCATCCTCGTTACTCCCAAAGAGAACCTCAACATTTTCATCTCTGATACCTCCAGCTCTGCCTCCTGTCTTTTCCCCAGGGCCACTGTTTCTAAACCATACAACATCGTTGGCCTCATCACCGTCTTTACAGTTTGCATTTTGTATTCTGGCAAAAGTTTGACGCCAGATGCCCTTCCTCTCACAACCCTCTGCGTTTATCCGGGCTTGGGACCGGCGTGAGGGCGGACACTTGTTTGTGCCCCCAATCACCGCTGCACTGCAAAACACCAAGACCAAGATCCCAAATCAATAGCACCTCCCTCCTGCTTCATCATGGCAATAACCTGGGACTTCAACAAATTTATTGCAAAACCATTAGAACAGCACCCAGTCAAAACCTTTGTACGACAAAATCCCAGGCAAACAACCGGCTGAAGACCAAACATTGATGGCTCAACAACCGACATTCATAGATGCATGTCCTCCTACAGTGTGTGCCCATGACAAGTACTCTACTCTTACTCTACCAGTGAGTAGGTTTTAGCCTCTACCTGAACCACAACGCCCCCAGTTCTACTTCACCATAGATTTTATCAGTGATCACCCCAAATTCAATGGAAAAGTAATGGTGATCATCAACCAGTTATCTGTACAAGTCTCTTATTCGCTTGCCTGTCTTACTTACACTGTTTAAAACCACGGTGCTTACCTTTAAACACACCATTTCTTTCTTTGGAGCCCAAGAAGACGTTGCATGTGGCCAGGGTGCACAGTTCACCTCCACAGTATGGTCCAGTTTCAGGAAAATGTCCGGATACTACCTACAACCCAATAGTGAAATGGGCCCAGGAAATAGAACCATTGCTCTGCTATGCTGTTGACCCATTTCCATGTGTGTGTTTGGATACCAGCCACTCCCTTTTCCCCTGGAGCTCATACCATCACACACTTATCCAGAATGGATGTCATCGCTTGACACCAGGTACACTCACCCCTCTAAAATACTCCAAAATATCAACAAAATAACGTACATGCCAGACCCATCACAACCCTACTTACGCTCTCCTTCATTCCATGAATCAAAGCCTCAGGCCTTTTGGTACAGCTTGTATACTGACAGACTTAATTTATTGTTAATATGTATAGGATATGAATTTTACTGAAAATGACACAAACGCTATTCTCAGTGTGTTCACTGACTTTACTGAGTGTTTGATCTGCAGATGATCTAGTTGCCACTCATCCATTTCTGCTCACACTCACATCTACAGGCAATTTGGAACAGCAAACTGGCCTAATGTGCATGTGGGAGGAAACTGGAGTTTCCGGAGAAAACTTGTGCAAGCAGTGGGAGAACATGCAAACACTATACAGAAACACTCGAGCCAAACCTGGGACTTGAAACCAGGACCTTCTTGCTGTGAAGTGCCCATGCCAACTGCTACGCCATCACTATCTTACCCCGGGATGTATAATACTGTATTTCGTTTTTTATTATTTTCCGGGATGCAGTCGAATACTCATTAATTTGCTGAGTATTTTAATCCTACTCAGGTTGCGAGAAGGCAGAAGCCTATCTCAGTTGACTTTGGGCGAAGGTGGGCTACATCCTAAACAGCTCACTACTTCCTTGCAGGATCAATACACACAAAACCATGTATATTCATACTCATATCTAGGGGCAATTTGAAACAGCGAATTAACCTTGTGTGGAAAACTGCATGTATCCGTAAAATACATGGAAAAACCCCACACGAGCATGGGGAGAACATGTAAACTGCGTTCTCTCTCTCTCTCTCTCTCTCTCTCTCTCTCTCTCTCTCTCTGTGTGTGTGTGTCTTGCTGAGGTACATATGCTACTTCTGAGATTCCAGTAATTCTGATCCTTGATGAATCCTGCGATCCGTCCTGATGTGCTGCTACTGGTTGGAGTCCTCATCTAAGAACCTTCTTGCTGTTGCAGATGATAACCCATATGGACCTAAATATACACTCAGAAACTGTGAAGTTCACTACTGCTGATAAAAACGCTTCATCTTCATCTTCTTCTTGATCCAGGGTCAAGTTGCAAGGGTAGCAGCCCAAGTTGTAAGGTCCAAATGTCCCTCTCCTGAACCACTTCCTCCAACTCTTCCAGGGAGACACTGAGGTGTTTCTCGCCCAGTCAAGAGACATAGGTTGGACATGGTCAAACACCACATCAGGAAGGCATGTATTCAGACGCCCATGCCACCTTAACTGGCTTCACTCAAAGTGGCTACTCCAAGCTCCTCCTGGATGACCAAACTTCTCACCCTATCTCTGACGAGGAGCCCTGCCACCCTGCAAAGAAAGGTCAGTTCAACTGCTTGTACTTCATTTGGGCTACTGGTTTTTCTCAAGGTTTTTTCCTCGTGTCTACTGAGGAAGTTCCTAATGCCACCGTCACTGCGGGTTTGCTCAATGGAGATGTGTAGGGTTTGGAGAAGAAATGTTAAAACTTTTTATGAAATTTGTTTTTATTATATAAAGATGCTTTGCAACAATGTCACGTGAAAAAAAAGAAAGAAAGGACTTTTTTGCTGTAAGGCAGATGTGTTAGTCACTACACCACTGTGCCACCCTGTAAGCTAATATTTGGACCAATAATCTATTTGCGAGGTCGGTTTCCTTCCCAGAGATTTTCTATTCATTCATTTTCTGAACTGCTAAATTCCTAATTAGGGTCGCAGGGAGGTTGGCCACCATCTCAGCTGACTCTGGGAGAGGGCAGAGTACATCCTAGCCAGCTCACTAGGCCACTGCAGTGCGAACACTCATACCACACTTAAGAGTGATTTGGAACAGCCAATTGGCCTACTGTGCATGTTTTTGGACAGTGGGAGAGAACCCAGAGTACCCAGTGGAAACCCACATAAGCATAGTGACAACAAGCAAACTCCACAGCGACGACTCCCAAGCTGGGAATAGAACCCAGACCTTCTTACTGCGAGTCATCGTTCATTTTCTATAACCATTTAATCCTAATTAGGGTCGCAGGGAGGCTGGCGCCCATCCCAGTTGATTCTGGGTGAGGGCAGAGTACACCCTGGACAGTTTACCAGGCCATTGCAGGGTGGAAACATGCTGACGGCTTTGCAGCTCCTCTTGTCGAAAGTCAGCAATGGTTCTTTTACATGAACCTCACACCATAGACAGTGAGAGACATAGCCGGCCTTTGATGACCCAGTTAACTGCACTGAGGGGACAGTGACAACGAATGGAGAGAGGGGCTTGAACCTCAACCTGAGGATCGGTAATCCAGCACCTTTACCACCAGGCCACCACGGCCTCTTACTGTGAGTTCATCAGTTAATTTTCTGTCTGTTTTCCTTTCGGCTTTTTCCCTTTTACTCGGGAGTCACCACAGCGAATCATCTGACTCGCACGTTTGATTTGGCAGAGGTTTTTACGTCGGATGCCCTTCTTGTCACAACCCTTTTTTTTAGCAAGGGACAGAAACACGCTGACGACTTTGCAGCTACTCTTTACGAAAGTCAGCAGTGATTCTTTTACATGCCTCTCACCATAGACAGTGAGAGACATGGCCCGCCTTTGATAACCCAGTTAGCTGCACTGGGGGGGACAGTGACAACCTTATGAAGAGTGGGACTCGAACCCCCAACCTTTGGATCAGCGATCCAGTGCCCTATACCATTAGACCACCACTGCCCCTTCATCAGTTCATTTTCTGTAACTACTTAATTCTAATTAGGGTCGTGGGGAGGCTGGCGCCCATCCCAGCCAACTCCGGGTGAGAGCAGAGTACACCCTGGACGGCTCACCAGGCCATCGCAGGGCGGGAAAACATGCTGATGGCTGTGCAGCCTACTGTTGTCGAAAGTCAGCAATGGTACAGACAGTGAGAGACATGGCCGGCCTTTGATAAGGGGGGGCGGTGTGTGTGTGTGTGTGTGTGTGTGTGTCGGGGGTTTAGTGACAACCTGTGGTGAGTGGGGCTTGAACCCCCAACCTTAGGATCAGTGATCCAGCACCTTTACCACCAGGCCACCACTGCCTGGTTCTTACTGTGATTGGATGTGCAAATCACGTCACTACACCACACCACCCTTTAAAAAAAAAAAAAAAAAAAAAAAAAAAATATATATATATATATATATATATATATATATTTAAGTATTTTTATATTTCTTTCCAATGTTTACAAAACGTATCTTTGCAGATTTTTTTAGATGTTCGTAAAAATTGTATAAAAGGCATACAGTGTACTGTAGTTTTCTTTTGTCTCTTTGCTTTGAAACTTCAAGTGCAGTTCAGGACTTCAACTCCCATGATGCAGCGCGTGCCTGAGCTTCTCGTTGCCTGTAGTTATTTTCCCCATACTGTGATCAACTGGGAGGCGTTGAAAAACAGGGCGTTTAAATTTCTCGTGCATTCATTTGCAGGGAAAGAAGAACCCCCACCATCTCCTGCACGGGTGGGTGGAGGTCGGGATATAAACGATGGTTTAACCGGTGGAAAAGCGTGGATCGATTTTTTTTCCTTTCTGTTAAAACCCGATGATAAACTGCACATCAGGTGGGGGGCGGGTTTGCTTTTCTTTCTCCTTCCTTCCTCACAAACTCTGTAGTTTTTTCTTCTCTTCACTCCTCAGAGTAAAGTCGCTTTAGTTTTGATTTAATTTTTGTAAAAAAAAAAATAATAAAATAAAAAAAATGTAGGGGGCGGGGTTAAGTGATGGACGTAAGTGTGTGGAGATAAAGATCTGATGGAGCGCTTGTTACTGTGTCCAGGTTCGGTGTTGAAAGGAAATGTCGAAGCTGTTCCGAGCTGTGATCCTGGGTCCGCCCGGTTCGGGGAAAGGCACCATCTCGGAGCGCGTGGCGACCAGTTTCGGCCTGCAACATCTGTCCAGCGGTGACTTTCTACGTGAGAATATTGCGGCCAAAACGGGTGCGTTTTCAAAATCCCCCACTCCCACCCCCACCCCATTATAAAATGTTTACAGTGCGTGGTTCTGCAAAACAATCCACAACTACTTTCTCAGAATAGTGCAGCTCCCAGTTCTCCTACCAGCAAGAGGGTTTATTTGTTGTTTATTTGTTGTTTGTTTGTTTGTTTGTGACTGAGTTATGGAACCAGAAGAGCGTGCTGGTAACACTGCCCTAGCTGTAATATTTATGGTTGCTATGTACCCCTGTCTGGGGAAAGTTTTCAGACAACACTCACAAGCTTAATGGAACATTCCAGACAAATTCAGGCAATCATCAGAATACTGTACATTCGTCCATTTATTTTCTGAACAGCTTGATCCTAATTTGGGCGCCACAAGGCTAGTGCCTTTCTCAGCCAACTCTGGGCAAGGGCGGAGTACACCCTGGACAGGCCGCCGCAGGACACAGACATGCTGATGACCATGCATTTACTCTTGATGAAGGTCAGCAGTGGTTCTTTTACATGAAGCCCTCATGGGCCGGCCTTTGATGACCCAGTCAGGTGCACTAGGGGGGATAATACAGTCATTTGAAATGTGGTGCAATGCAGTACAAACTTATAAATACAAGCAGAAAGTACTGTATCGTGCAGAACTGTGTATGACCCGACAGTATTTATTCGTTTATTTATTAATGGAAGCGGTGGAATGGTGGCGTAGTGGTTAGCACGTCTGCCTCACAGCAAGAAGGCATGGGTTCAATTCCCGGCCTGGGCGTTTCTGTGTGAAGTTTGCATGTTCTCCCTGTGCTTGCGTGGGTTTCCTCCGGTTTCCTCCCACAATCCAAAAGATATGCACAGTAGGTTAATTGGCCGTTCTAAATTGCCCTTATGTTCGCATCGTGCAGAAAGCAATGACAAACCACTGCACTAATCCTGCCAAGAAAATCTCCATGAAGATGGTCACCAGGGCGTTATCCTTCATGGCAGGTCACCAATGGTCATCTACGACTCCGGCACTAGATAGATAGATGAATAGAAGCAAATTTCTTTGAGTTGTGGAAGTTTCCAGAAAATCTCTACTAACATGAGGCTGAAATGGAAATTAAAAATTGGTATTTTGGGCCAATTGCCCTTTTCATACACAAAATATTTGGCCAAGAATTGACTCAGTCAGACATAATATTCTTTGGTTTAAGTTTTCACATCTGTGAGAATCTGTTAGCCTGCTGTATTTATTTATTTATTTATTTTTTACAAAATGTATTCGCATCATACACAGGTTTTTGCTTATGTTTGGGATGTTTCATGAATGTTGGATGTGAAGGCGATGCGAACTGATCTTTCATCACCCTATAACAAAAAATAAATAACATTTTTAAATTAAGAGTTAAACTAATAACCTGGAAAGTGTGTATATATGTGTGTGTGTATAGATATTTTATATATATATATATATATATATGTATATGTGTGTGTGTATATGTATATGTGTGTGTATATATGTATGTATATGTGTGTGTGTATATATATATGTGTGTGTGTGTGTATATATATGTGTTTGTGTATATATATATGTGTGTGTGTGTGTGTATATATATGTGTGTGTGTGTGTATATATATATATATGTGTGTGTGTGTATATATATATATATATGTGTGTGTGTGTGTGTATATATATGTGTGTGTGTGTGTGTATATATATATATGTGTGTGTGTGTGTGTATATATATATATATATGTGTGTGTGTGTGTGTGTATATATATATGTGTGTGTGTGTGTATATATATATGTGTGTGTGTGTGTGTGTATATATATATATATGTGTGTGTGTGTGTGTGTGTGTATATATATATATATATGTGTGTGTATATATATATGTGTGTGTGTGTGTGTGTGTATATATATATGTATATGTGTGTGTGTGTGTATATATATGTGTGTGTGTGTATATATATATATGTATGTGTGTGTGTGTGTGTATATATATATGTATGTGTGTGTGTATATATATATGTATATGTGTGTGTGTGTGTATATATATGTATATGTGTGTGTGTGTGTATATATATGTATATATATATATATATATATATATATATATATATATATATATATATATAATATGTGTGTGTGTACATACAGTGATCCCTCGCTACTTGGTGCTTTTGTGGCTTCACATGCATTGTGGGTTTTTCAAAAATATACATTAAAAAAAGGAAACCGTGAAGTGAAATGCCGCAAAACAAGGCCAATTATGCAAAACCCCCCAAAGAAGCAAATAAACAACCCAAAACCTCCCATCAAAACGACTTACATTTTTATGAGGTGCGCATCTGAGTGTGTGGCGTGCGTCTGTATGTATGTGTCAATCAATCAATCTGGGTGCTATGCCAGAATTCGGGCATATGCAGCAGCCATAAGAGCCTTGTCATGGCTGTATACGAAGGGCAAAAAATCCACAGTCGAGGCCCAAAGTTCTTTCTGCAGGGTGTTTTTATTGAGACGCCATCTCTAGCTCGCTGGCCGTTGGCTCAAGAGTTCATCCGCCCTTTGATAGGTCTTGTTTTTATTCCTACTGGGTTGCTCGTCACCCTCCTCACCAAATTTGGAACCTGGTGGAGGAGCCGGTTTAGTCACTGACCACTCAACCATGCAACAGATTGTACTGGCTTACATGTTACCAGTAGCAGGGCAAGACCTGACCTGACCTGACCTGACAGTGTGTATTTGTTTTATTTGCATCTTCTGCATTATTTTTGAATGCTTAAATGTTATTATAAGCATCTACAGCATTGAATATGTATTTATTGATATTATATACACAGATACGTGTACGTCAGTCGGGGGGGTTGATCCTACTATTTGGAAATCAGCATTCGCGTGAGGGGTCTCGGTCCCCATTAACTGTGGAGAGTGAGGGACCCCTGTGTGTGTGTGTGTGTGTGTGTGTGAATATATATCATCTTCTTTCTTCTGCTTCTTTTCCTTTCGGCCGTTCCCTTCAGGGGTCGCCACAGCAAATGATCTGCCTCCATCTCACCCTATCATCTGCATCTTCTACTCTTACTCCAACGACCTTCATGTCCGCCTTCACCACATATATAAGTCTTCTCTTTGTCTTCCTCTGGGCCTTCTGCCTGGTAGTTCCAACCTCAGCATCCTACGACCAATATACTCACTATCCCTCCTCTGTACATGTCCAAACCATCTCAATCTAGCCTCTCTGACTTTGTCTCCAAAACGTCTCACATGTGCTGGCCCTCTGATGTACTCATTCCTGATCCTATCCATCCTCATTACTCCCAAAGAGAACCTCAACATTTTCATCTCTGCTACCTTCAGCTCTGCCTCCTGTCTTTTCCCCAGGGGAAATATATTTTATTTATTTTTTTGTAAGATATGATCAGAAATAATTGCCTAAGTCAGGAAGCAAAATACATATAAATACATATAAATGGCAGAAAGTTAGATTGAGATGGTTTGGACATGTACAGAGGAGGGATAGTGAATATATTGGTAGTGGGATGCTGAGGTTGGAACTACCAGGCAGAAGGACTAGAGGAAGGCCAAAGAGGAGATTTATGGATGTGTTAAAGGAGGACGTGAAGGTAGTTGGTGTAAGAGTAGAAGACGCAGAGGATAGGGTGAGGTGGAGGCAGATCATTTGCTGTGGCGACCCTTGAAGGGAACAACCGAAAGGAAAAGAAGAGGAATGGCACAAACTGATTGGTCTGTACTGTGAGGATATTATTCTGAGTGGCTTATGCTTGATCCAACATGATGGATACTTTGGGTTTTGCTTTAAAACTAGACCATAAAATCTTATTTTAGGTTGGCTGTACTTGCATTGCCGTTTTCTTAAATTTAAAAGTCTCGCCAGCATGGTGCACAGTTAAATTATGGTTACATGGCATAGTATATACTAAAATGTGAATGAGCAGTTTGGAACAGCCAATTAGCCAAACGTGCACATGTTTGCAATTTGGAAGGAAACCAGAGTGCACAGAGGAAACCAATGCAAGCAGAGGAAGTAGAATACATGCAAACTTCACACAGGAATTCCCTCTTCGAACCCAGGACCCTCTTTCTGTGAAGTGACATGCTAACTACTGTACTACTAATTTTGGCAACTGAATCTTGGTTAAAAAAACAAGTCATGAAACTGCTCCTTTAATCTTGGGAGGAGAAAAAAAACTCTCAATCTTGGTTGCATATACATTTCAGTTATTATATTTTAAAATAATATTGTGATTATATACAGTGTGGAATTTAAATACGTCCAATCTTCACATTGACTTTTTTTTTTTTTTGGGAAGTGGCAGGAAACCAGAGACCCAAAACCCTAAACATGTACACACGCACACTTACACACTCGTACATGGGCAGCACATGTACTGAAGCATCACACATACAGTAACTCGAAGCTGTGAGGTGCTTTGTAAATGTGATCTGCCTTACATTGCATTAATAATCAAAGGCCACAGTTCATAATTAATTTAAGACTAAAATAAACAATATCTTGTTCATCCTCACTCCTTTTTTCAAAGCCGTCTAATCCAACCAGGATCATGGGGAGGCTGGAGCCTATCTCAGCCAACACTGGGTGAAGGTGTGGTAAAGCTTGCCAGACCATTGTAGGGCCAACACACACCAACCAACCAAGCCTTCACACTCATCGCGGGGTTAAAATGGCAGAGCCAAGTAGCCAAACGTGCGTGCCTTTGGACCGTGGGAGGAAACCCTCACACGCACGCGGAGAACATGTAAACTCTACACCTGAGCCCTGAACGAAAACCCAGGAAATTCTTGCTGTGGGGTGGACATGCTAACCACCATGCTATCATGTTACCCCTATATTAATCAAAGAAAGAGAATTGTATGTATAATAATATCCAGTCAGAAATATAAGTAAAGAATTGGGATGAAGTGCAGTGAGTGTGAGTGAGTGACCATTCTAACAGATCATCACTTGTTCAATTGGCTTTGTTGATGTTCTCATGCCTATGACACCATTTTGAATATCACGAAAAGTTGATTCTCAAGAATAAAGAATGTTTATGGTTTAATACTTAAGTAAGGAAGACATAATATTGGCCGATACCATTAATGTAATTCATCCTTTCAGAAGCTGGAGCTTTGGCTAAAATGTACATCAAGAAAGGTGCTTTGGTGCCAGACCATGTGATGACCCGCCTTGTGCTTCCTCGGCTAGAGAAGATGACCCAACACAGCTGGCTGCTGGATGGTACGGTAAAAAATACATTTGATTTACTCACTGACTCGCTCGCCACCTGTGTAATTTCACTATTCGGGTTGAGGGAGGCTCGAGCCTATCTCAGTCGTCACTGGGTAAAGGTGGATTACACATTGAACAGCTCGCCAGGCTATTGCAGGGAAACACACATGCACACACCCTGTCACACCCGTATCCACAACTAGGTAGAATTTAGAACTTTACTTGATGTGCATGTCTTAGGACTGTAGGAGGAAACTGATTTTGAAGATATCAATAAAATAACTTTTATTCCAGACTAGACGGATAGCCACTTTAATCTGTATTTCATGGAATAAATAAATAACTGCATATTGTCTTCAGTTTTTGAGAAGTTGTTGATGCTCACAGTTAGATTTTTCCTTGTGGTTGTCCTTGATTTGGCAATTTGCAAGGCTACTATAGTTGGGTAAGGTTGTCAGTGTTGCAGTGTTTCATTAAGCCTGGATAAGTAGTTTGTTCAAGGGCAGAGGGACAGTCTCTATAACTATGCAGATAAATAACGATGGCAACATTTTTGGTGCCACTAATCCTCCAGTTTAGTAAACCTGTTCAGTTGGAGGATTAGTGGCACCAAAAATGTTGCCATCGTTATTTATCTGCATAGTTATAGAGACTGTCCCTCTGCCTCTGCTTAATGTTTTCGCTTCAGGTCCACTTCGGTGCTGTTGAATGTTTTTCTTGTAATTGATAGTAAAGTGTTGAGTTTCAATTTATACCACCAGAAGCTCAGGTCAAATGATATTCAAATTACTTTTATTCAAATATGTTATAATAAAGTTGTGTGTGTGCATGCGGGCTGTATTTTCCGGACTATAAGTCGCATTTTTTCATACTTTGGCTGAAGGTGCGACTTATACTCAAGCAACTTATATTTGAAATTATTACTTATAATTTTGTTCGTCATAAGACATGATTTCACAGGTCTGTTATTTTTACACTCACAACCACAAGATGGCACTCGAGGCTTGGGTACCAGTACCTGCTCATTCACCACTGAAGAAATGTCCCGAAAAAGAAAATCCTATTCTGCAGATTACAAGATGCAAGTAGTGAGATTACTATTACAGACCCCCCTCCACTTTACAATTATTCGTTTTCTGTATTTTTCGATTTATGTTTAAAAAAAATTGTCAAATTTTGAGTTTAGCGTGCTTTCTGTAGTACGAGACATAGTACGCTACTTACGCATGACGCTGCGTCCATTGTTTACAAACGACAGACTGAATGTTCCCTGCTTCTTCCCAATTCACCGCGTGTAACCCTTGTGTTAAGATGTCTCTCTGTTATCTTTGTGTTTACACTGTTTTGCGTACTTTTGTAACCTTAAGCAAATATGGGTGGTCAGAAGCGTAAGCCGACGAGTGATGGTGGTGATCAGAAAAAGCGGTAAGCCATCTCGTTAGAAATGAAGATGGCTATTATCAAGAAAATTGATGCTGGTATAAAACATGTGAATGTTGCACATTTCTTTCAAATGGCTTCGTCGACCATCGGAACCATTTACAAGCAGAAAGATCTCATCATAGAGCATGTTAAAAGTTATATTTGATTAAAATTTATCTATTTGAAATTATTTTGCTTGAATTTAATTTATTTAAATTAATGTTGATATTATTTGATATTTTACAATGTTATGTTTATAATAATTGATTTAGGGGTGTTTTATGAGATACGGTCAGGATATTTATGGATGTATAGTACAGTATGAATGTCACTGGAACATACAGTAACAACTTGCGTCTTTTTTTTTTTTTTTTTTTTTTTTTTTTTTTTTCCTCCACCTTACGTTCGGCCGTTAGGAACTGAACTAAAACGTAAGTCGGGGAGTGTCTGTCCTGCAAGGAAGAAAACAAAAAAGCTAGTCGTGGACTAAAATCCATCGCTAGAGGAACGCGCTCGCACATGGGTGCTTGAGAAAACGTTGCCTCAGGGAAGGGCTTGTCAACAGTGCTGTTGCGTCTCCATGTCCAGGTAGTGAAATTATTATACAGTGGTACCTCACCTTACGAAAGACCCAACAAACGAAAAATCCAAGTTACGAAACGCATTTACCTAAAATTTCCGTATCTGGATAAAAAAAAAAAATTCACGTTATGAAACGCGCCATCTCAAAAATTCAAACAATGCGCGAGTTGCTCTCCCATTGGCTATCTCCCAACACTCTGCACTGCTGGCCTCCCATTGGCTAGGAGGGAGTTGCGTCTCCATAATACCCATGATGCTTTTTGTGTGCCTTCAACCCATTGTTCGTCACGGAGATGCAGCTCCCTCTCATTGGCTAAGAGGGTGCTGTATCGCGATAACACCCGTGATGCTTTTCGTGTGCCTTCCACCCATTGTTCGTCACAGAGTTCGAACACGCGTAAAGGACAGAGTTACTGTTGTTTTTCGAGTGTGCTTATTGCAACTTTATTTTTCGTCATTCATCATGGGCCCCAAGAAAGTGATTCCCGGTGCGAGTGAAAAGAAGAAGCAGGCTCATTGCATGCGGTTGAGTGATATCGCAAAGGAATATGGCCAAACCCTTCTACCATCAGTACAATATTGAAGCAGAAAGAGGCCTTAAATGGTATACTTTTATAATGTTTAGGGGGTAGTATTGGGGGCCTTGGAACGAATCAGGCCTTTTACATGAAAAATTCTACTCAACTTACCAAAAAATCGGGTTACGAAACGACTTCTGAAACGGATTAATTTCGTAAGGTGAGATACTACTGTATATAATTCTGTACGCCATAATAATAACAAACATAATTTCACATGTTTATTTTTGCACTATAACCGTAAGAATAAAACAAACAAAAAAATGAATTGTGGGCTGAAAGCTAGATGGTCACAGCGAGAGGAACGAGTTCGCACATAGGTGTTTGAGCAACATGCATCAGGGAGGCTTGTCAACAGTGCAGTTGTGTCTCCATGTCCAGGTAGTTGTCAATGAGATGAATATTGACTTTGCATGAGGAATTTCTTGGTGTTAGCACTTCAGGCAACAGAAACCCCCCCCCCCCCCCCGTCTCTATCAGAGCGAGGACCATAATGTCACAAAAACTGCCAGCAGATTTCCAAGCCAAGGTAGACAGTTTCCATGAGTTTGCGACTTATGTTTTTTTTTTTCCTTCATTATATATTTTTTGCCCAATGCAACTTGTACTGCAAAGCTACGTATAGTCCAGAAACTTCGGTGCGTGCACGTGTGTGTGTATATGTGTGTGTATATATATATATATATATATATACCCAAATGAGGACGGGTTTCCCTTTTGGGCCTGGTTTCATTCCAGGTTTTTTTTTTTTTTTTTTTTTTTTTTTTTGCACCAACTGAGGGAGTGGTACTTTCACCGCGGGCAACACTCATTAGGGATGTGTCGGGGTTGGAGAAAATGTTTAAACTTTTTTATACTTTGTAAATGCCTACTTTCACTGGGTAAAGTTGCTTTGCAGCAATGCCAACTGTAAAAAGCACTATACAAGTAAAACCGACGTGACTGCCCGACCTTCCAAAAGCTTCAGAACCGGATTGTTTCAAAATATTTTAGTATGACCTGTCCCTGTGCTCTCACTTGAAGAGTATTTTAAGATGACCATCGTTATTGCATTCATTTTCTTTGCCGCTTAATCATAATTAGGGTCGTGGGGAGGCTGTTACCCATCTTGGAGGAGTCTGGACAAAGCACACTCTGAAACTGATAGGCGATTGCAGGGCCAGCACATGCACAATCATTTACACTCCCACCTTGGGATGATTTGAAACAGCCAATTAGCATTCTTTCTATGTTTTTAGACTGTGGGAAGAAACTGAAGCACCTGGTAGAAGCTCACCCAAACTCATTTTCATTTTTTTATATTTACAGCATTTGGCAGACACTCTTCTCTAGACTGATGTACAATTATTATTTGAATACAACTAGAGCAATTGAGGATTAAAACACCTTGCTTAAGGGTCCAATAGTGGTGACGGTGGGGATTGAACCACGGACCTGAATTAGTAACCCATCGCATTAACCATTAAGCCACCATTGCCCTACATAGAGAGAACATGCAAAGTCCACACACAAACACTCCGACCTGGGAATCGAACCCAGGACCTTTTTGTTGTGAGATAGACATGCTGCACCGTCGTGCCGCCCCATCATTGTGCATGTAACTCCAAATTATAACAACATTTAAGTTCTATTGAACCTTATTTAATACCTCATGACATACAATTAGCTGAATGAAACACTTTTTAGGTGAAGAGTATGGGGATATATTCCATTCATTTTCTAAGATTCTTAATCCTAACCAGAGTCGAGGGGTACTCTGGGCGAGTTCGGTGTACATGCTGGACAGCCAGCTGGGTCATCTTGGAGATGAAACTCGCACAATTGAGTCTGAAGATATCAATAAAATAACTTTTTTCTAGAATAGACTGATAGCCACTTTTGTCTGTCTTCTTCTTTTCCTTTCGGCTGTTCCCTTCAGGGGTTGCCACAGCGAATCATCTGCCTCCATCTCACCCTATCCTCTGCAATCTTATTCTCTTACACCAACTACCTTCATGTACTCCTTCAGCACGTCCATAAATCTTCTCTTTGGTCTTCCTCTCGGTTTTCTGCCGGGTACTTCCAACCTTAGCATCCTACAACCAATATACTCACTATCCCTCCTCTGTACATGTCCAAACCATCTCAATCTAGCCTCTCTGACTTTGTCTCCAAAACCTCTTACATGTGCTGTCCCTCTGATGTACTCATTCCTGATTCTATCCATCCTCGTTACTCCCAGAGAGAACCTCAACATTTTCATCTCTGCTACCTCCAGCTCTGCCTCCTGTCTTTTCACCGGTGCCACTGTTTCTAAACCATACAACATCGCTGGCCTCAACACCGTCTTGTACACTTTTCCGTTCATTTTTGCAGATACCTTCCTAATCACACATCACACCGGATACTTTTCTCCATCCATTCCAACCTGCCTGCACACGTCTCACTTCTTTTCCACACTCTCCATTGCAATGGATTGTTGAGCCTAAGTACTTAAAATCCTCCGCCTTCCTTATCTCTGCTCCCTGTAACCTCACCGTTCCTGTTGGGTCCTTGTCGTTCACACGCATGTATTCTGTCTTACTGAGGGTAACCTTCATTCCTCTCCTTTCCAGGGCATACCTCCACCTCTCTAGATTTTCCTGCACTTGTTCTCTGCTTTCACTACAGGTCACGATGTCATCTGCAAACATCATAATCCATGGAAATTCTTGTCTAACCTCGTCTGTCAGCCTGTCCATCACCATAGCAAACAAGAAGGGGCTCAGAGCTGACCCGTTATGCAGTCCCACCTCCACCTTGAACTCTTCTGTCACACCGACAGCACACCTCACCACTGTCTTACATCTCTCATACATGTCCTGCACCACTCTAACATACTTCTCTGCCACTCCAGACTTCCTCATGCAATACCACAGTTCCTCCCTCGGCACCCTGTCATATGCTTTCTCCAGATCCACAAAGGCACAATGCAGCCCCCTCTGACATTCTCTGTACTTCTCTATTAACATATCTTCAAAGCAAACACTGCATCTGTGGTGCTCTTTTTGGGCATGAAACCAAACTGTTGTTCACAAATGCTGACCTCTGCCTTAGTCTAGCTTCCACTATTCTTTCCCATAACTTCATCTTATGGCTCATCAACTTTATCCCTCTGTAGTTTCCACAACTCTGCACATCTCCCTTGTTCTCACAAATGGGCGCCAGTACACTTCTCCTCCTGTCTCTTCTGGAAGAAAGTATTCACCACAGCCATTTCCATCCTTTTTGCAAAATCAAACATCTGTCCTGTGTTCCTGTCCTGGATACCAAACCTGCCCATCACTTCCTCGTCCCCTCTATTGCCTGCACCAACATGTCCATTGAAGTCTGCCCCAATGACCACTCTTTCACCTCTGGGGGTATTCTGCATCACTTCATCTAACTACATCTAATCTCTCCTTCTCTTCTAGCTCACATCCTGCTTGTGGGGCATAAACACTAACAACATTGAACATCACGCCTTCAATTTTGAACTCGAGACTCCTTTTAATATTATGTACTATACATTACTACAGTCGGGCTAGTAATGAGAAAAGCAACTAATTAATGATGTGATTTGATAGGAGAATGTTTAACAGCGAGGACATTGCTCTCTCCAGAAAGGTTGCCAAGACGAACTATTGTTTATCAGTTCTGTAATGTTGGTGATCCCAGAAACCACTGAAATTCTTTTGTATCAGATCGTGGATGCGTGAGAACAGGATGAGATACTCCAGACTCATTAATGTAAAAGGGCACATGTCGGCCCGGTGTTCATGAGAATGTACGGAGGTGTGTTTATCTAGTATTGTATTTTCCTGTGATTCAAAGTGGCCTCCAGGCAATTTGACCAGTTGTGGCTTGCTGGAATAAAAACAATGATGGAGGTTTTCCTCAAGTGGGGTGTCAAGTTTGACTTGTTTGAGTATTTGTCTTTGATAGAATGCCAAGGAAACGCACAAAATTAGTCATATTTAAAAATAAATATTAATTAGGTTTAATTATTCAGTTTTTTTTTTTTGTTTTTTTTTTAAGTTTTGGTCCAAGTTCAGGCCAGCTCTTAAAAATAATGATCACAATTATGAGTTTGATCCAATTTAACTTTTGCATGGGTTTCTCCTTGGACTTCTGTTGGGGTCAGTGGTACACTGTGACTGTGCAATCAATTTAGACAAATATTCTGTCAACAGGCAAACGATTACAAAATCAAGTATCCCATTCTTATTTTACATGTGCTCACTTCTAATGCTTTGAGCTATTTGGGGGAAGTAAATGGTAGTGTACTTAAATATATTAAGGATGAGTACTGCAATAGTCAGACCTAGACACGAGTAATGATTTTTGGGTTGCTAATCAGATTACACTTTATCTGGGCATGGGTATTGCCAGTGTCAGTGCTTATATAACATCATGGTTACTCAAGTGACCGAGTTTTGTACCAGTTGTTTTATTTTCTCAATTCATTCCATTAAAAGTGGGGTTGGTAAATTTTTAGCTCTATACACAATCGGTTGTATAATGCCTCTGTGGCCACTGGAATGCGGTTAAAAACGCCAACCAATCACTGCCTTGTGGGCTGCCGGGGAATATTCAGTCCCATTTCTCACTGCTTATGCACGGGTAAGGAGGGTTCCTTGCAGGGTGCAGGGAGTGTGGTCGGTTTTCAATGAGCCTCTGTTGGCAAGGGAAGGTTGAGTCCAAAAAGCTATTCTTAGATTTTGCCAGTTTTTCTATTTGCCAATTTAATTTTTTTTTTCTTTCTCTTCTCTGCGTTGGCTCTTTCTGTATGAAGTCTTCATGTTGTCCCAGTGCTTGCACAGGTTTCCTTCAGGTACACTTGTTTTTGACCAATAGTCTACACATGATGCTATATTTAAATTCTTAGGATGGTGAGCAGCTGGGGTGTGAGGATGCCTTTCTGAGACTCTGAGTATGAATTCCAATGTACTTTGTTTGTTTGTTTGCTTGTTTATTGGTTTATTTTTTTTTCCTTTGCAAAAGTTTAAAAATTCAGTTACAATCTTTTATTGAAACCAGCAACAGTACTGTTACATGGCCGCATACAGTCATCCCTTGAATATCGCGGATAATGTAGACCAGACCTGGCCGCGATATTCGAAAAACGGCGAAGTAGGAACGCCCCGCCCCATTTCTACCATGTTGTTTCATTTGTTTTCGCGTCTATACAATATCAAGAAGTGCATATTAAACGTTAGTTATATGCATATGTAAATACTGTAATGTATTAATATTTAAATCGAATTTATATATAAATACTTTAAGTACTGTACTCACCTGAGAATAGCTCTTCTCCACGGTGCAGGACGTTCACAAACACTATACAGTAAGATCACAAAAAATCCCGCGGGAAGGTGCGAGGCAACAGCGTCACGCGTCTAAACCAATCAGCTTGCGAAATTGAGTTGAGTGGGCGGGAGTCAATAGCGTCACGCGTCTAAGCCAATCAGCTTGTGAGATTGAGTTGAGTGGGCGGTCCCTGCCTGAGCTGGGGAGGCGGGGCACTTCAATCTGTTGTTTGGAAACGATGAACGCAGCCTGCCTTGGGTCCCTGCCTTCCGCGTGCTTACATGTGAGTTTCAACACGAATTTTTAAAATTTATTTTTTATTTTATTTTTTTATATTTATTATTAAAATACCGCGATGTACCAAGACCACGATGCTCAAACTGCGAAGTGGCAAGGGATGACTGTGCTTCCAAAACCTGATTTAACCAGGTGTTACATGGAAGGTTCAGTAAGAGTCCCTATTACATAACCACTCTTTTTGGCCAAAAGCACATTGGCTTTTTAGGTGAATGCTGAGTGAAGAGGGAGAGGCCTGACCTAGAAAACAAGTTGGCACAGCTTCAGCCAAATCTGCTTTAAGGCTTGTAAGCGTTCGTGCCTGGTTCCTTTTGAACGACAGACCTGTTCATTTCAGAATACACTTTACTATAGTCTTGGCTATAAACCTGTAGTTGATCTGATAACGGATAGAAAACAGGGCGTGGAATGAAATGCATAAAGGTGTCTTGTTATGAAAGTTGATGAGTGGGTGATGCTGCATTTTTTTTAAATTCTGACCATGCCCACTCTTCTTTTTATGAGTGCAGATTATCAGGAGAAATCAATAGTTATGTAATTGTTACACCCATTAATGAGCGGTCTGAACTTGTTTGGTCAGCTTTAAGTCAATTTCAGCTATTTGAAAAAATGTGCAGATTTTATGTGTTCAAAAAATATATACACGTGAGAGCTCGGCCAGTTTTGCTCCTATGTCCCACGCGAACCCCTGGTCATGAAAGGCTGTGTAAACCTGGATGATCAACCAGGTTCATAGTCATGCATCTTGTTGGCATGCCACTCAAGAGCCCTTTTTGGTATTATTTTTTTTCAATCTGAAGTGGTGGTTGCTTAGAACACTTGAAGTTTGTTGTTTCTTAACTTCCTTCATTCTATCGATTTTGAAATCCCTTTAATTTCCTGCACAAAATTGGCCAGCAACCAGATATGCTGCATGAATGATTTTGATACCAAAATGGAGATTATTGAGCCAGGGATATGGAAATATGTCTAACGTGTATCACGAAAAATGCAACTTCATACCTTATTTGATGTGACGGGTCACAAATAATGAGAAATAAAACGGCTCAAGATGTTTGGACCTTCAAACCCGTTTGGAATACAGGGCTGTTTGGCCTCACTGAACCGCACTTTGAAAAGTACAGGG
The DNA here is from genome assembly GCA_024760905.1 of Plotosus lineatus. NCBI lineage: Eukaryota > Metazoa > Chordata > Actinopteri > Siluriformes > Plotosidae > Plotosus > Plotosus lineatus. Next base: position 14,411,592 of record CM045741.1, on the reverse strand, counting down.
ATCCCTCACTTTCCATGGTTAATTAGGACCGAGACATATATATATACACACAGTGATACCTCTGCTCACGAACATAATTGGTTCCCTGAAAGTGTGTGTGAGGCGAAAAGTTCGTCTTCCGAACATTTATTTCCCATAAGAAACCATTAAAATGAGAATAATCTGTTCCCAGGTCCCCATAAAACATAATTTTCTACTAAATAAGCCTTAAAACTACACAAAAATATACCTTATTTTATGTATAATAAATGTCTATTGTATTGTAATTAAAGAAATAAACTGTACTGTATAATAAAGTCGTTTTATTTACCTTTGTGATGGTAGTTGATGGCTTGATGGAATGGAGTGGGAGGAGGAGGGTGGGAGGGACTTACTGTTTGGAAGGAGTGTTTGGAAACGCCTACTGTTTGGAAACACCCTTAGCCACACACGCACCCTTAATAGCTTCCTTGTTCCTTGTACTGGTACTGGGACGCTGAGTCACACAAACGCACACCTCGTTCGTGTTTTTCAATGATCTCCGCCTGTGGTGGGGTCTTTTTCGGTCCCATAATAGCAAAAGTACACTCAATATGGTCCAAAATGTCTATCAAACACAAACCACTTCCGCATTCAAAGAAAGGGGGTGACGAACTGTGACGCCGTGAGCGTGCGTCAACTTGTCGTGGCCGCCACCGTGGCGCTGTTCGACCGCGTGGTTTGGTTCGTCCGCCGAAAACTAGTCCGTCAGCAGAGACTATATTCTTGCAAATTTAATGTTCTTGAGGCGAAAAGTTCGTGAGCTTAAGCGTTCGTCAGCGGAGGTTTTACTGTGTGTGTGTGTGTGTGTGTGTGTGTGTGTGTATATATATATATATATATATATATATATATATATATATATATATATATATATATATAAAATATTCAACACTATAAATGCTTATAACAATAATTAAACATTCAAAAAATAATACATAAGATGTAAATGAAATATAAATACACATACAGATGTGCGCTAGGGGTGTCATTGAAAACCTATTACTGGTATCGATATATTGATAAAAATTTCCGATGTATCGATACATTAGAATATTGCTGTACTGTTCCATAAATGCATTAAATAGAACAGAATAAGATATATTACAGTAGTTTGTATAATGCATTGAATATTTTATAATAAAGTGACCAATTACTGAATCCAAATCTGAAATAAAAGGCAGGAAATGGTTTTCCACCGACAAGATTTTAATGAACATCTTTTTGTATTTAACAAATCTATAAACACTTGTTTACTAGTTAATTTCAAGCAAGTTCTTTCTATTCTACAAACAGTTGTCAGTTGAAAAGTTTAAGATGCATTTTTACAATTCATAATTATGATGCAAGAAGACGCACATATATGCATTATCCGGTGATAAGTGTCTCTTCTTGTTCAAAATGTTCCGTGCTGTTGAACACGCGCTCTGACGGCACACTTGAAGCAGGGACGTACCATTTTGCTAGGGGTGTCATTGAAAATGGCATTTACTCCAGACACTGTCATGAACACAGGAAGCTACAGTATAACGTTAGAAGTATCGATATCCCTTTTATAGGTATCGATTATAGATCGACATAATTATATTGGCGATATTCCGATTGTCAATGACATCTCAAACGCGCACACACAGATGCATACCTCACATAAAAATGTAAGTAGTTTTGTTGGGGGGTTTTGGGTTGGGGTTTTTTTTTTTGTTTGTTTTTTTTTTGCATATTTGGCCTTGTTTTGTGACATTTTCCTAAACTATTCTTCCTTAATTTCCTTTTTTTTTTTAATTTGATGAATAATTAAAAAACAAACATGATGCACTGAAGCCACGTGAATTGAACCGCGAAGTAGCAAGGGATCCCTGTATATCTTCAATTATTTCCATGTTGAAGCCTTAAAGACTATGAATTTTTTTTATTTTTTTTTTTTTAATTGGTTAGGAGCCAGTACATTTCATTTCATATGACTGGATACATCATTGGATTTATTTCTGTCTTGTCCTCCCTTCTAGGTTTCCCTCGAACTCTAGCCCAGGCCGAGGCTCTAAGCAGTACCTGTGTGCTTGATGTAGTCATTAGTCTTAACATTCCTCTGGAGACGTTGAAGGACCGACTGCGTCATCGCTGGATCCACCCAGCCAGCGGGAGGGTGTACAACATGTGCTTTAATCCACCCCGTGTCCAGGTATATGTTTTTCCTTTCTTGGTTTGCAGAACTAGAAACTTTATTATACTGTGTGGTGTGTGTCCCCGCCTCCCCAATTCAACCACACCGTGCATTCAGTACTCAATTTTGGTTCACTGCAAAATAGAACAAAAAAACCCTCTGAATCGGTGTAATTGGTTTTCAGAATATTGTTTGTAATAACTAATAATTTATTTGGCAGAAACTTGAAGTAACCCATAAACTCGCACTCACTTATTTGCTGGTTATGGGAAGCCGTGCTTATCTCGGTCAGCTCTGGCCAATGTGGGTTACACCCTGAACAGCTCACCAGCCTATCGCAAGGCAACACAAATTCAAGCGTTCACTTTCACATACACACCTAGGGCAATGTGGAACAGCCAATTAGCCTCATCATTTAGTTTCGCCTTTTTCCCCTTTCTCAGGGGTCGCCATAGCGAATGATTCGCATGTTTGATTTGGCATCGGTTTTTTACGTCGGATGCCCTTTCTGACACAAACCTTTAGCAAGGGACAGAAATACGCTGACAGCTTTGCAGCTACTCTTTACAAAAGTCAGCAATGGTTCTTTTACATGAACCTCTCACCATAGACAGTGAGAGACATGGCCGGCCTTTGATAACCCAGTTGCACTGGGGGGGGGGACAGTGACAACCTTGTGGAGAGTGGGACTTGAACCCCCAACCTTAGAATCAGTAATCCAGCGCCCTATACCACTAGACCGCTACTGCCCCCTGTGGACTCTGAAAGAAACTCAGAAATGCACTGGGACAACATACAAACTCGACACAAACACCCCAGCCCAGGAATTGAACCCAAGGGCTCCATGTTGTGAGGTAGATGTGCTAATCACTATACCACTGGGCTTCCCAACCCAGATATAGTTCTGTGCAAAAGTCTTGGCAGCACCCCCCCCCCCTTTTTTTTTTATTTTTTTTATTTTTTAGGCTTTCACTTTGCTATAAATTTAAAATTTATTAACTGTCCATCAGCAAGCCATTTTAAAACCAGACGTTAGTTTTCCAGCAGATGAAATCTGTTTGTCTACCACAAAAGAAAGCAGCATAATATTGAAGAAGTCACCTCTCAGGAAAAAAAATCGGAAGGTTTCTGGGTTTTACATGCAAATACAGCAGCAAGTTTGCTGTTCCAAATCTCCAGGAGTATTGTGGCTGGTTCTGTAAGATGCTTAGTAAAACTTGCAGGTCATTACTTTATGACTCTGTGCGAGGGTGGGGAACAACCTTGACATCCTGCCAGGCCATTGCAGGATAGAAACTCCCTGCTTAGCCTACTCTTGACAAAAGTCAGCAATGATTCTTTTACAAGAACCTCTCCCATAGACAGTGAGAGACATGGCCGGCCTTTGTTTACCCAGTTAGCTACACTGCGGGGGACAGCAGTGAAAGCTGTAGACAGTGGGGCTTGAACCTGCAAACTTGGGACTGTTAACCCAGCATCTTACCACCAGGCTACCACTGACCCTAACATGTAAACTCCTCACAGGAATTCCCGAGCTCGGGAATTGAACCCAGGCCTACACGCTGTGAGGGCCGGTGGCGTATTGGTTAGAGCACTGGGCTCATGATCGGGAAGTTGTGTGTTCAAATCCCAGTTGGACCCCCATTGTGCTAAGACCCCTGGGCAAGGTCTTAACCACAAGTGTGCCTCTGTTCACCCAGCAGTATAAATGGGTACCGGTAAAAATATACTGGGAAGATAACCTGTGATGGACTAGCGTCCCATCCAGGAGGTCGCTTCACGCTATGGAAACCGGGGATAAGCACCGGCCTGATGAGTCACTGTGGCTCGGGTGTAAAAAGCCCAAAGGACTTTACCTTTTACCTACACGCTGTGAAGCAGACATGGTCACCCAGACGCAACTGCGCCACCCTAACCAAGTATTGATAGTGAATAAATTTTTTAATGCAAGATATGTGTATGGGCTTGAGAGTTCCCACAAAAAAAAAAAAAAAAATCTTCTTCTCAAGGAAAATCATATGGAAGCTCCACTTTTCGCCAGTGCCTACATCTATATATTACTGTTTACTATGTGGCTCTTCTATAACCGTGTTAATGCAATCAGTTTTCATAACAATCTGCCAAACAATTTCAAAGAAGCACAAGTCCATCTGCAAGGAAAGAGATTAAAACTAAACAAGGTGGAGGACCGAATCGAAAATCAAAACCAGGGAGACTCGGTGGAAAACCTGCAAGAAACTGAATGAGTGGTTGTGAGTCACTGATGAATCATTTAATGTAAATGAACGGAGGAATGTACAAACGTCAACTCTGGTTTCGATCAGTTCGAAAATTGGGATTGTATCCAGATATGATTGGCACAGTGTCGTTTGATAACTGAAAGCAATAGGGTTGGTGAAAATGGGTGACTTGACGGGTGTCCAAGTTATATAGGATAGTAGTAGCTCAGGTGTTAAGGCTTTGGGTTACTGATCAGAAGGTTGATCTTCCATGCCAAGCTGTCACTGTTGGGCAAGGCCCTTAATCGTCAACTGCTTAGTTGTAGCAATCAGATAAAAATGTGAATAGCCCTGAATAAGGGCGTCTGCAAAATACTATAAATGTAAGTTTCATCTTTGTGCTCAACACAGAACAACATCTGGATCCTCTCAAGGTTTCTTTTTCATGTTGTCTCAGTAAGCCTTTCCTTGCCATCTTCTTCTTCTTCTTTTCCTTTCGGCTGTTCCCTTCAGGGGTCGCCACAGCGAATCATCTGCCTCCATCTCACCCTATCCTTTGCATCTTCTACTCTTACACCAACGACCTTCATGTCCTCCTTCACCACATCCATGAATCGTCTCTTTGGTCTTCCTCTAGGCCTTTTGCCTGGTAGTTCCAGCCTCAGCATCCTATTACCAATATACTCACTATCCCTCCTCTGTACATGTCCGAACCATCTCAATCTACCTTTCCTTGCCATCTAATCTCCACTAAAGCTCAGAGAAGCTGATGGAACCTGACTGTGCTCCCTGAAAGACATTCACTGCTAGCTTTGATCAACAATATCTATAAGTATGTGGAAGTAGGTGGATAGTGCATGTCTCCTCGTGCTCTCTCACCCCTGAAAAAGGGAAAAGGCCGAAAGGAAATCTCTCATTTGAGGTTCTTTTATCATGAACACTTTCTTTCTTCCTTTCGGATTTTTCCCTTTTCTCGGGAGTCGCCACAGCGAATCATCTGATTTGCACATTTGATTTGGCAGAGGTTTTTACGTCAGATGTCCTTCCTGTCACAACCCCTTTTAGCAAGGGACAGACGCTGACGGCTTTGCAGCTACTCTTTAGGAAAGTCAGCAATGGTTCTTTTACATGCATCACACCACAGACAGTGAGAGACATGGCCCGCCTTTGATAACCCAGTTAGCCGCATTGGGGGGGGGGGACAACCTTTTGTGGGGACTCGAACCCCCCAACCTTAGGATCAGCGATCCTGCGCCCTAACCACTAGACCACCACTGAGTAACACTGTTCAGTTCATCAGTTCATTTTCTGTAACCGCTTCATCCTAATTAGGGTCACGGGGAGGCTGGTGCCCATCCCAGCCAACTCAGGGCGAGGGCAGAGTACACCCTGGACAGCTCGCCAGGCCATCGCAGGGCGGAAACACGCTGACGGCTTTGCAGCCTACTCTTGTCGAAAGTCAGCAATGGTTCTTTTACATGCCTCACACCATAGACAGTGAGAGACATGGCCGGCCTTTGATAACCCAGTTAGCTGCACTGGGGGGAACAGTGACAACCTTGTGGAGAGTGGGACACAAACCCCCAACCTTTGGATCAGCGATCCGGCGCCTTATACCACTAGACCAACACTGCCCTGAGTAACACTGATATATGAAAATAGAAAGAAAAACTTGTATATATCTGTTTAAAGTGGCATTTAGAGTCGATAAAGATCATCAGAAAGTTATTTCCTGTTCTTACCAAAATGTAGCACACTTTTGGCCTGTCCAATCAGAGATAAGAATTCGGCAGCAGTTGCATGTGGTATTAAAAACAAAAAAAAAACCTTGTTTCCAAAACTTCCTCAGGAACCTGTGTAATACGCCCCACATGTTGTCTGTTTTTCTGTTGCTAGGGATTGGACGATGTCAGCGGAGAGCCGCTGATTCAACATGAAGATGATAAACCAGAGGCATTGGTTGCCAGATTGAGGCACTACAAAGATGTGGCAAAGCCTGTCATAGATTTCTACAGGTACCGTTCCTGAGAAATTCACTCTGTGGCTTTGGGTTTGAAACCAACTTTTTTTTTTGTTGTTGTTGTTTAATTGATTCTCAACGTTTACCGAATGACAGGCCCTTCTTAATTTTATGTAATAAGGAACACAATCATTATGAGCTCTTTAAAATGATCACGTATGACATTATCAGTTCCATGAGGAACTTCTCAATTATTTTCTGTGGTGTCCCCCCCCCAAGGAAGAAAACCATTTCACGCCCCCACTGCCCCTTGAGCAACTATAAATACAGTCGCCTCCCTTCTTACGAAAACACCTGAATACGAAAAATCCAGTATACGAAAAACATTTTCCTAAATTTTTGTCCTCTGTATATGAAACAAGTTCTCACTAAAAGCGCCATTCAAACATTCAAACAATGCGTGAGTTGCTCTTTCATTGGCTGTCTCCCAGCATCCCGCCCAGCTGGCCTCCCATTGGCTAGGAGGGATGATGCTGTCGTTCCAACTTTGTTCAACTTTGTGTGAACTGTGTACATGTTTGTGTCATTCCAACTGTATTTTTGGCTCAGGCTTTTAACCTTCCATAAACATTTGTAAGATTATAACTCTGCTAAGAAGACATGGTCAACACGAAGTAAGTACCTTAAAAGCTATGCTTTTATAATTTTTAAGGGTAGTCTTGGGAGCCTTGGAACGAATCATGTGTTTTACATGTAAAATGCGCCTCTACTTAAGAAAACTCCAGGTTCCGAAAAAGGCGCTGGAACGGATTAATGTCGCAAGAAGGGGGGGCCGACTGTACTATTATTTTTCTATAAAATTATTCGTACACCTCTGCAGAACATTGTATTTTTATTAACATTAAAACAAAAAATATAGTTCAGCTTACAATAAAGAAACTTCATTAACATTGTTTTTTTTAAATCTGTAACAGAAGTGCACCAATGTGCCTGAAATTAAAAACAATACATCATTGTTTAAACGCATTTAAATTATTTAAACTCATACAACTTATTTGTTTTAATATCTCCGTCTCTCTCTCCACCTTTCCCTTCGTTCCTGTTAGAAATTGTTCCATGTTGTTTCTCGAGGGGTTGTTTCCTACACTTCATATCGTTTGCTCGTGCAAAAAACCGCTACACCAACTAGTGGAGTGGAGGTGAAATTGCACATAATTCTCGTACATTGTTCCAGAAAAGCATGTTCCCCAGGGTCATTAGCCCCCCCCCTCCCGGCATCATATCAGGGGGAGGGCGTGCCCTACTATTTGAGAACACTATATTACACATACATTATGCTCCGAGGATGGCAAGACGAAACATGTAACAGCCATGTTTGGTCCAAAAACAAATGAACTCGTATAAAAACAAGATATCAGTTTAAATAAAAGTTAAAATAAGGCACACAATAGTTCATGTGGCAAGAGTAGACTTTACAGGAGAGGACTTCACCAAGCTGGGAAATCGAACCCAGGACCACCTACTTGCTGTGAGGCAGACTTGCTAACCACTATGCCACCGTTCATATAAAAGGTTTACCTCAAATTCACTGACTAAAATTTGGGAAACGTTTGCATGCAAAGTATTTGTGATGATGATGATGATGATGATGATGATGATGATATCCATTCTGTTCAATGACAGGGCCAAAGGCATCCTGCACATGTTTTCAGACACAGACACGGACCGGATCTGGCCTCACGTCAGCTCTCTTCTGAGTTCCAAGATCCCGACAGACCTGGTTGACTCTCGAAGGGCCACAACCCACTGAAGAAACGGTTAATAATGTTAATGGTTAATCCTGCAAATAACTTTAGCAGTTATTATGTAAAGCTTTATTATATAGTTTATTTCTTTCAACTGCTTTATTCGGTCTATATTTGCAGCATATCAAGAATTAATGATCTGGTTTATGTCAGTTCCAGCAAAGACAATACCAAAGCCTGTAATGATTTCGTCAATCATTAGCTAGAATGTAGAATACCTGCTGACTACCTAGTTATTGTTCTGAGTGTTTTTCAGGAAACACAGCCATATTATAATGTACAGACTTTTTGGGAAGGGAAAACGTTCATTTATTTACTCACTCATTTGGCGAACCACTTAATCCTACTAGGGTTGCAAGGAGGCTAGACACCATCTCAGCCGACTGCAGGGTACTTCCTGAACGGCTCGCCATTCACAAATCTGGAGCACCCAATTAGCCTGATGTGCAGGTCATTATAAGATGGGAGGAAATTCGAGTACCTGGAGGAAACCACCACAAGTGCAGGAAAAGCATGAAAACTTGACACAGAAATGCCCTCACCAACCACAGACTCGAACCCAGGACCCTTTTACTATGACGAAGTCGTGGTAACCACGATGCCACCATTCCGCCCAGGAAGGAAAGTGTCAGTTGTATCAGTATATCTGTTACTTTTCTGTCATCTGTTGTTATGCTGCACAGTACTGGGCGGCATGGCGGCATAATAGTTAGCACATCTTCCTCCCAGCAAGAAGGTCCTGGGTTTGAGTCCCGTGAGGCTTCGGCAAGTGTGTTTCTGTGTGGATTGCATGTTCTTTCCTCCAGTGACTGCAGTTTCCTTTTACAGTTCAAAGTCATGCACATTAGACTAACTGGCTATTCCAGATTGATCTAAGGGGGGGGGGGGGTGTTTGTGTGTTGGCAATGAGATGGTCTAGTAAGCTCTTCAGGGTGTGCCCCATGCGCAATGACCGCTATGATGGGCTCCAGCCTCTCTGCAATCCTACAAGTATTAAGCGGCATGGCAATTGAGTGAGCGGGTGACTGCACAGTCCTACTGTAACATGCGGCTGTGGTTTTTGCTGCAATTTTGTCTGAGATGCTTTCTGGTCTTTATATGTCTTCACCTGTGACTAAGTGCCTGTACAGACGTAAATATGTGTGTGTGTGTGTGAACTGCATGGTTAGAGTAACGCAAGCCTAATGAAAGAAAGTACAGTACTCTCTGATGTACTTAATTTTTTCACTGCGTCTCTATTTGTCTGTCTTTCAATGGAAATAATACTCGAAGGTTATGAAACAAAGCCCATCACTGTCTGATAGTCCAATAACCCCACACTGCACCCAGTCCTGTATCTATCGTGTCTAGACCAAATAAACATTTGTCTTGTTTCTCAAACACACCGTGGCAGTGAGTTGTTTTGTTTTTATCCACTAACTGATAATCCAATGTGTTATTTTTATTTCATAGACTGAACTATGTTAAAAATTTAAAATCAAGGAGATCCGATTCAGTCATTCTCAATAAATGTTTGCAATCTTCACTGCCTACTCAAACCCTGAAAGCTATTCATTCATTCATTTTTCTAAGCCGCATAAATCTACTAGAATTGTGGGGAGGCGGGAGCCCATCTCAGCCGGTGTACTCTGCACGGCTCAGCAATCCATCCCAATGCAACTCCCTGAACCATGGACGTGAACCCAGGACCTTCTTGCTGTAAGGTGGATATGCCAGCTATAACTTGATTTATTTTATAGTTGTATTTACTGCTGTTGAAGGTTCGTGAGAAGTTAATACCCATTATCACTTTATCACAGACTCCTTTTATTAGAAATGTTCAATTCATTTTCTGTAACCGCTTAATCCCAATTAGGGTCGCGGGGAGAATGGCACCCATCCAAGCCGACTCTGGGCGAGGGCAGAGTACACCCTGGACAGCTCACCAGGCCATCGCAGGGTGTAAACACGCTGACGGCTTTGCAGCTACACTTGTCAAGTCAGCAAAGATTCTTTTACATGAACCTCTCGCCATAGACGGTGAGAGACATGGTCGGCCTTTGATGACCCAGTTAGCTGCACTGGGAGGACGATGGCAACCTTGTGGAGAGTGGGGCTCGAACCCCCAACCTTAGGATCAGCGATCCAGTGCCATATACCCCCCAGGCCACCACTTCTCCTTTATTAGAAATGTAGACAAATTTAATTTTAACTTGGAGAGGGGTAGATATAACCTGAATTAAGATTTTTAAACAGTTCTAATACATGCGTGGATGAAAGATAGATAGATGGGTGGATGGATGGCAAGATGGATCGCTAAGTGGAGAAATGGATGGACAGATAGCTAGGTGGCTAGATAGAGAAATGGATGGAAGGATGAATAGAGAGGTGGATTGCTGGATTAGATAAATGGATGGACAGGGATGTGGATGGCTGGACTGGTGGAATGATGAATAGATAGATAGATGTAGAAATTGATGGATGGGTGGGTAGATAAATGGATGAATGGACAGATAGGTGAGTGTCTGGATAGATAGATAGATGGCAGGATGAATAGATGTAGAAATGGATGGATGGACAGGTGAGTGTCTGGATAGATAGGTGGATAGATGTAGAAATTGGATGGATGGATGGATAGGTAGATGTAGAAATGGATGGATGGGTAGGTGTAGAGATGGATGGATGGATTGATAGGTAGATGTAGAAATAGATGGATAGGTGGACAGCTAGGTAGAGAAATTGATGGTTGGAATGGATGAATGAACAGATGGGTAAAATAGCTGGATAGATAGATAGAGAAATGGATGGAAAGATGAATAGATAGATGTAGAAATTGATGGATAGATGGGTAGATGTAGAAATTGATGGATAGATGGGTAGATGTAGAAATTGATGAGTAGATGTAGAAATTGATGGATGGATGGATAGATGTAGAAATAGATGGGTAGATGTAGAAATAGATGGATGGATGGATAGATGTAGAAATTGATGGATAGGTGGACAGCAAGGTAGAGAAATTGATGGTTGGATGGATGAATGAACAGATGGGTAAAATGGCTGGATAGATAGATAGAGAAAAGGATGGAAGGATGAATAGATAGATGTAGAAATTGATGGGTAGATGTAGAAATTGAGGGATAGATAGATGGACAGCTAGGTAGAGAAATGGATGGATGGATGAATGAATGAACAGCTAGATAGAGAAATAGATGGATGTAGAAATTGATGGGTAGATGTAGAAATTGGATAGATAGGTAGATGTAGAGATGGATGGATAGATAGGTAGATGTAGAGATGGATGGATAATTAGGTGTAGAAAATGGATGGGTGGATGGATAGGTTGATGTAGAAATTGATGGATAGATGAACAGCTAGGTAAAGAAATTGATGGATGGATGGATGAATGAACAGAGAGGTAAATGGATGGAAGGATGAATAGATAGATGTAGAAATTGATGGATCTATAAAAAGATAGAGGGATGAATAGCTGGATAAATGGAGAAATAGATGGCTGGCCCGATAAATGGTTGGATGAGAGGATGTATAAAGTGCGATCTGGACCGTGACATCATCCCGGCAGCGCGCGGTACAATAACGGGATGCGCGCGATTCAGTGATGCGGCTCCGCATCCAATCCGGCGGTATGGTGTTAAAGTGTGCGCTCGACCCGGAATAGGCGTCGTGCGTCCGTCCTTCAGCCCGACACACCGCGCGCTCTCACGTCCTCCTCTCCTCCTGCACGCCAGGAAGCACTGATCATCTGACCTGGGCTGATCAGCGAATGACAAATCAAAGGTCAGCGTTTGTGGCATCAGCTGGACCCACGGCCGACTGGAGAATGCACGCACTCAAAGGTAGGCGCTGCAATGACCTCATTTTATATTTACATGAAAAAAAATAAAAAAAGCACCAGGATGCTGCGGTGCAACATATAATAACCCATGTCGCGCGCTTTCATTGGAGATCCTGCTGTTATATAACACGTCGTGCGCGCTCTGATGATGATGATTTTAAATACCCATGATATTCATCATAATATTAATAATAATAAGTCAATATCAGCTGTATATGACGTCATCATGTAATTATGGCTCTATGTATTGATGTGAATGAAGGATTCTCACTGACAGCTCAGCAGTGTTTGTTTTGAAGCGAGGGATTTATCGCATCACCTCCTGGCTGGCATTAACAGATGGGAGATCACTGGTGTGTTTGCTAAAGTGTCCCTATGACGGCATTGAATGTTTAAACATTGCTGTGCCCCCCAAAAAAAAGCCCTGATCAGTGGCCTGCCTGCAGTCGCCGCATGAGCGTGTTTGTGTTTATCTGTGCTTTGTTGCAAAGTTTAATGGTTTATTTATTATTATTATTATTTATTCACACGTCACTAGCTTTATTGATAAATTGTAACCTGATCTGTGTGAGCTCCTCACAAACGGAAGTATTAAGCGCCGACTGTGTGACGTCATCGAACTCGGTATTCCAATTCGTTCCACAGGCACTTCAAGGGTGTCGTACACAGGGCATGCAGTAACGAAGCGGAGTGCACACTATGTAGGGCACTACAGAGGCGATTGTGATGGCAGGATGCAAACTGCAGCCTGTCGGGCTCTACAGAAAATAGATGCATATATATATATATATATATATTATGTATTATATAAATAAATAAATATTTGTATTTATACACGTATATTGCAAATATACAAACATATATTACTAATATACACGTATATTGCAATTATTTATACATATATCAGTAATATATGTATAAATAATTGCAATATACGTGTATAAATAAAAGTAATATATGTGTAAATGTAATAGTCTCTTATATGTGAAAAATAATAATATATGTTTACTACCTTGCTGCGAGGTAGTGCAAACCATACACAATAAACAGGGCGCAAAAAATTATGAACCTCATCATCCTCCAGCATAGTATATCATAGTATACTACAGTACAGTGTAGTATACTACAGTATGGTATAATATAGTATGGTACTGTACAATATAGCATGGAACAGTAAAGTGTGACATAGTATAGCATAGCCTGGTCCAGAATAGTGTGGTACAGTATAGCATAGTATGGCACAATATAGCTCAGTATAGTATAGTTCAGTATACTATAGTGTAGTATAGTATAGTGTATAATAGTATAGTATGTATTGTCGGCCTGGTGGTTCAGGTAATTAGACGGTAGTGGTGGCCTGGTGGTAAAGGTGCTGGATCGCTGATCCTAAGGTTGGGGGTTCAAGCCCCACCCTCATTGGGTTGTCACTGGTAGTGCCACTAACTGGGTTATCAAAGGCCGGCCATGTCTCTCACTGGCCATGATGGAAGGCTTATGTAAAAGAACCATTGCTGACTTTCAACAAGAGCCGCGACATAGCCGTTCATATGTTTCTGCCCAGCAATGGCCTGGCGAGCTGTCCAGAGTGTACTATGCCCTCGCCCAGAGTCGGCTGAGATGGGCGCCAGCCTCCCCGTAACCATAATTAGGAAGAAGTGGTTCGGAAAATTAATGAATGACTGTATTGTTTCGTGCAGTGAAGTATTGTATTGTATAAGAATAGTACAGGTCCTTATCAAAAAATTAGCATATTGTGATAAAGTTCATTATTTTCTGTACTGTACTGATAAACATTAGACTTTCATATATTTTAGATTCATTACACACAACTGAAGTAGTTGAAGCCTTTTATTGTTTTAATATTGATCATTTTGTCAAAAAGTAAAGAAAAAAACAAAAATCCCTATCTCAAAAAATTAGCATATTTCATCTGATCAATAACAGTGTTTTTAATACCAAAAAAGTCAACCTTCAAATAATTATGTTCAGTTCTGCACTCAATACTTGGTCGGGAATCCTTTTGCAGAAATGACTGCTTCAATGGGGCGTGGCATGGAGGCGATCAGCCTGTGGCACTGCTGAGGTGTTACGGAGGCCCAGGATGCTTCGATAGCGGCATTAAGCTCATCCACAGTGTTGGGTCTGGTGTCTCTCAACTTTCTCTACACAATATCCCACAGATTCTCTATGGGCTTCAGGTCAGGAGAGTTGGCAGGCTAATTGAGCCCAGTAATGCCATGGTCAGTAAACCATTTCCCAGTGGTTTTGGCACTGTGAGCAGGTGCAGGTCGTGCTGAAAAATGAAATCTTCATCTCCATAAAGCTTTTCAGCAGATGGACGCATGAAGTGCTCCAAAATCTCCTGATAGCGAGCTGCATTGACCCCGCCCTTGATAAAACACAGTGGACCAACACCAGCAGCTGACATGGCACCCCAAACTTCAGGCATTTTGGCATTTCCTTCTCCCCAGTCTTCCTCCAGACTCTGGCACCTTGATTTCTGAATTACATGCAAAATTTGCTTTCATCCGAAAAAAAAGTACTTTGGACCACTGAGGTTTCTGGTTCAAAAGTGGCTTGACCTGTAACCCATTTCCTGCACACGCCTACTCCAGACTCAGTCCACTGCTTCCACAGGTCCCCCAAGGTCTGGAATCGGCCCTTCTTTCACTTTTTCCTTCCCACAGACGTCCCACTGAGGTGGCTTGATCGAGCACTCTGGGAACAGTCTATTCGCTCAGAGATTTCTTTCTGTGTCTTACCCTCTTGCTTGAGGGTGTCAATGATGTCCTTCTGGACAGCAGTCAGGTCGGCAGTCTTACCCATGATTGTGGTTTTGAGTAATGAACCAGGCTGGGGGTTTTTAAAAGCCTCAGGAATCTTTTGCAGGTGTTTAGAGTTAATTGGTTGATTCAGATGATTAGGTTAATAGCTCGTTTAGACTACCTGAACATGATATGCTAATTTTTTGAGATAGGAATTTTGGGTTTTCATGAGCTGTATGCCAAAATCATCAGTATTAAAACAATAAAAGACCTGAAATATTTCAGTTGGTGTGCAATGAATCTAAAATATACGAAAGTTTAATTTTGATCAGTACATTACAGAAAATAATGAACTTTATCACAATATGCTAATTTTTTGAGAAGGACCTGTATAGTATAATATAGCATAATGTAGTCGTACACTCCAGTATAGTATAGTTTAATTTTGTATGGTGGAGTAGAGTTTAGTTTCATAAGGTAGTGAATAAAATGGCAAAATAGTATAGTTTAGAGTAGTATAGTACAGTGTGGTACAGTATATTGTTGTTGTATAGTTTATTTTAGTGTATTTGTATAGTACACTGTATTTAGTACAGTGTTGCATAAAGATATACTGTACAGAAAAGTGTAGTGTGGTGCTGTATTATATAGTATCGTACAGTGCAGTATACTGTATTTAGCATAGCATCGAGCATAATTTACTCTGGTGTTGTGTAGTGTGACATAGTATTGTACAGTATAGTGTTGTGTATATTATACCATAGTATAGGTTATAGTATATTCATTCATTCATTCATTTCCTGATCCTAATAAGGTTGCATGGAGCCTGGCACCCATCTCATCCAACTCTGGCCAAGGATCGGGGACACCCTGGACAGCACACCTGGCCATGATGGGGCCAACACACACACACAAACACACACACACACACACACACACACAACTGGGGGCGATTTGTAACATGTTTTTGGACTGTGGGATTAAACCTGAGTGCATAGAGACATGCTAACTAACCACTGTGCCACCGTGCTTCCCAGCTATCAGATAGTATAATATAATTATAACGACCTATAATTCAGTGGATTTTCACCAATTACAAACGAGAAAATTTCGTCCATTAACCTCAAGGTAGTGAATGAGATCGTGCTGTTCCCATGTAGAATATTTTAAATTTGATTACCTGTTATAAATGCACGAAGAAACAGGATGAAAAATAAAATACACTAGAAATTAAAATTATATATTTTTATATAATATATGTATGTGTTATAAATGTCTACGAATAAAAGGGGCGGCGGTTCCACATGTTCAGTCTCTTAAATTACAAACCATAGAAACCATCTTCATTCTATACTTTAACTTCAGTCTTCGAATAGTCTTTTAAAATTAAATTGAATACAGATTTTATTCATCCGCACTGTTACTATACTTGTAATGTAGGCAGGTGAAGATCATTTAGAAATGAACATGAGGTCATTTTGATTTGGGGAAACTGACTATGCGATTTTATGGCGATTTGAGAGCTTGCAAGAATTTCCAAGTAAAAACCATCATAAAAGATCACAAGACCTGTGTTCAACAACTACTCTATAATAGTGTTGTATTAACTGACACGCCTGCTGTTCTGTTCTCACTTGAGCGTACGAGACGATAGAAGGTGTTTGATGGCAAACCAAAGTGTAAAATTGAAAGCTTTTATTGCATATTTCCTAACAGTGCAGAAAAAGGTCAGTGTTAAGTCCACTACTCATGTTCGGACAGCAACACCACTCTTTGAAAGGAGGACTTCACATCTACTAAGTTCTCAGTGATCCTTATTCGGTATCCTAGACAACAGTTAGTCATAGGACAAAACATGGAAGCCTGATGGCTGCCAAGTAATGTGTCCAAAGGCGGAAGCTTGCAACACCAACCGGCTGATACAGAACTATATCGTTCTTCAGGGGACAAGAGGATCGGCGTGGAGAGCCTTCATATGTTTTCTCGAATATCATTAAACAGTTACTTTTATTACTTAAGTGCTCTCACACACACATACACAAATTTTGTGAAGAATGTAATAGTATTATTATTATTATTAATACTACTATGACTATTACTACTAATGATGATGATATCATTATTATTAGCATCATTAGCATTATTATTAATAATAGTGGGCAATGGTGTCCTAGTGGTATAGGGCACTGGATCGCTGATCCTAAGGTTGGGGGTTCAAGCCGAACTCTTCACAAGGCTGCCAACCCCCCCCCCCCAGTGCGGCTAACTGGGTTATCAAAGGCTGGCCATGTCTCTCACTGTCTATGGTGAGAGATTCATGGAAAGGAACCATTGCTGACTTTCGTAACGAGTAGCTGCAAAGCCGTCAGCGTCTTTACGCCCTGCGATGGCCTGGCGAGCTGTCCAGGGTGTACTCTGCCCTCGCCCGGAGTCAGCTGGGATGGGCGCCAGCCTCCCCGCGACCCTAATTAGAATTAAGCAGTTACAGAAAATGAGCTGATGATGATGAACTGGTAATAATAATAATAATAATAATAATAATAATGAGAGTAGGGTGGGGTGGTTACATCCGCCTCAGAGCATGACGGCTTAGGTTCAATTCCCAGCTCAGGTGTTTCTGTGTGGAGTTTGAATGTTCTGCCCTGTGCTTGCGTGGGTTTCCTCCGGGTACTCCAGTTTCGTCCCACAGTCTAAAAACATGCACAGTGGGTTAGGTGTGAGTTTGAAACATTATGTGAATGTTGGCCTTTTGATGGTCATGTTTTGAGGGATGTACCCTGTCCTCACTCGGAGTTGGCTGAGATGGGTGCCAGCCTCCCTGTGACTATAATTAAGATTAAACGGGTTAGAAAATGAAAGAATAATAACAATGTAGGCAGTTTGGGATCTCGATAACCATACAATCATATTATAAAGTATGACATACATTTAATTAGAAAAACATCACCACTTGGATGTTCATGTCAATCATAGTGGTGCAGGTCAGGCCTTGACATCATTTGTATTTTCCTTCATTTAGCTGAGACACATTCGGTGCATTAAAAATTAATTTCTCAGTTAAAACATGTGCTAATTAAAGGCTGAAGTGAAGAAAAGTCACAATCAAGATCATGTCAAGTTGTTTCCACTCAAAATGGGATTTCTAACATTTTTTCATCAGCCCAACACCACCTTTTGGATTCTGTGCAGATAAACAGGAAGGTCTCTTTGGGGAAAATATGAAAACTGACGACACAGGGAATTATCAAGAGAGGAACTGAAACGCTTTTGATAAAACATCTGCATGGCATCACACATTAGGCTAATTGGCTGCACAGATTTCCCCTAGATATGGTTGTGTGGCCCTTTAATGAATTTTCCAGCTGCCCAGGGTCGACCCCACCTTTGTCCAGAGTTGGCTGAGATAGGCTCAGGGTCTTCCCAAGACTGTATATGATCAAGCATTTTGGCAAATGAATGAAATAATAATAATAATAATAATAATAAGGGCAGTGATGGTCTAGTGGTAAAGATGCTGGATCACTAATCCTAAGGTTGGGGGTTCAAGCCCCGCTCACCACTGGTTGTCACTGTCCCCTCAGTGCAGCTAACTGGGTTATCGGCCATGTCTCTCACTGTCTATGGTTTGAGGTTCATGTAAAAGAACCATTGCTGACCTTCGACAAGAGTAGCTGCAAAGCCGTCAGCATGTTTCCGCCCTGCGACGGCCTGGTGGGCTGTCCAGGGTGTACTCTGCCCTCGCCTGGAGTCGGCTGGGATGGGCGCCAGCCTCCCCACGACCCTAATTAGGATTAAGCGGTTACAGAAAATGAACTGATGATGAACTACTACTAAGACTAATAATAATACAGTAATAATAACTGTTGTTAAAAATAACAACAACAACAACAACAATAATAATAACCGTTATAATAATAATAATAATAATAATAATAATAACAATATAATAACAGCAATAATAATAATAATAATAATAATAATAATAATAATGTAGGATGTTGTTTTCTTGTATTTGTTCTATTTTCTGCCTGTAAGGTTTGAAAAAGCTGAATGTACTTGTATGTGCGGAGCAGACTGAACCAATTTCTCCTCACAGAGGGGTGAACTAAAGACCTGGGAAGGCCTCAAATACTATTTACCTCGCTACCATAATCTCTTAATATTTCTACTTTTTTCTATTTACGTCGTTATTTTTTAACTATATTCAGTTTAAAGTCCAAAAACTCCGAACCGAATCGAACACCCTATTTTTGAATTATTGAGGCCACCCCCCACTTTTTGTTCAGGGGTCCCGGGTATCCAGTTCCATATACACACACATACACACACACACACACACACACACACACTCCCCCCCTCCCCCCACCTCCTCACTCATCTCCGTCCGGCGCTCCTGCGGGGAAGCAGCGGCGGGGTGACGGTGCCGGAGATCGGTCAGTGCGGTTCGATGATGAAGGATGGAGCCGCCGCAGTAAATGCGGCTCGTGATGCTGGAACTTTCCTCCTCCGTTATTCAGAATAGAGGAATAGCTAGCTAGCTAGATAGATAGATAGATAGAGAGAGAGAGAGAGAGAGAGAGAGGGAGGCTGTGAACGGGGATGTGATGCATTAGTCCCTCTCCTCCCTCCTTCTCCTCCTCTTCTGCTTCTCCACCTCGAGGAGCCTAAAGATGCTCACACCACCTTGAAGCGACCTCGTAGATACGAACCTGGCGATCCGCGCTCATGAGCCTGCTCGGGGGCTACAAGAAGAGGAGCGGTTATGATGGCTATGAATGTTTGCAGTTGGTCGATAGTGGAGGAGGCGGAGGAGACTTCAGCGGCGGCGGAGGCGGCGGAGGAGGCGGAGGCGGATCGGCGGCAGTGACCCTCGGCTCCAAGGCGCGACCGGACCACTGCAGCATCATGGAAGGCTCAGGTAGGACCTGTGATAAAGGAACACACATCAACATCCAGAGCTGGCATGTCGGTCCTATATTGCTCATGCTTTAATATTTCAAATAATGTCTCCCAGCGGACAGGTTATGATGAACATTCCAAACACCTGAGCAGAAAGATACTGTAATTGGCTGCTCCAAATTACCTCTAGGTGTGGGTGTGAGTGTTGTGGTTGTGGGCGTGTTGGCCCTGTGATGGTCTGGAGAACTGCTGAGTTTGTACCCCGCCTTTGCCCGCTGTCCTCTGATACAAGCACCAAGTCTTCCTTCAACTTTTTATTTATTTATTTTGGGATTAGGTGGTTCAGAATGAGTAGGTGAGAGCTGCATGCCTATAATAAAAGTAGAACTGAAATGGAAATATATCCCTTTTACACCAGTGCTGCAGGAATTATGTTCAAAAACCAAATTAAATACAGTATTATTATAAAAATGTTTCAGGGGTCCCGTCCCCCCCCAGTGCAGCTTAACCGGGTAATCAAAGGCCGGCCGTGTCTCTCACTGTCTGTGGTGTGAGGTTCATGTAAAAGAACCATTGCTGACTTTTGACAACAGTAGCCGCAAAGCCGTCTCAGTGCTTCTACCCTGCAATGGTCCGGTGAGCTGTCCAGGGTGTACTCTGCCCTCATACAGAGTCACCTGATGGGCGCCAGCCTCCCCGTGACCCTAATCAGGATTAAACGGTTCAGAAAATTAATCAATGTCCCATATCCTAGATGTCTGGTAGACTTAGGCCTACATTATACAGTCAATATAATGAGAAGCTTAACCATCACACCCTTGTGTGGTCCTTCTCAAAACGGTTGTCCCGACGTGAGGCTTGCACACGTTTCTAGATTGTCTGTGTACGTATGCTTCAGCGTTAATATTTCTCTGCAATGGATCAAAGATGTCGGAACATGTTCCAGCATGACACACACACAGAACAAGCCCTGTAAAGACATGAGTAGGAGAACTGGAGCGTTCTGCACAGAACCCTGACCTCAACCCCAACTGAACACCTTTGAGATGACCTGGAACACCACCGGCCGCACCCCAGGTCTCAACACCTAATATCAATACCTTATCTCAGTAATGCTTCTGTAAGACAATGAGGATGAACCCCTCAAGTCTTTCTCCAAAATCTAGTGGAAGTTCTTCTCAGAGAGGTGGCGGATATGATCACAGCAGACTCCGCCCTCGGTCTGAAAGCGGATGCTGAAAAACAGACCCGAGCATGCTCATCAGGAATCCACAAATATTTGAACATGTAATGAAATCTGGATGAAGGTCCTGGGTTCGATTCCAGGGTTTCGGGTGTTCCTGTGTGGAGTTTACATGCTCGTGCTTGTGTGGATTTCCTCCAGGTTCACTGGTTTCCTCCCACTGTTCAAAAACATGCACAGTAGGCTAACTGGCTGTTCCATTCCAAATTGCCCAAGGTGTGAGTGTGATTGGTTATGTGTGTTGGCCCTGAGGTAGCCTGGCATTAGCTGTCCGGAGTGTACCCTTGCCCAAAGTCGGCTGAGATAGGTGCCAGCCTCCCTGCGACCATAACTAGGAATAAGTGGGTTAGAAAATGGATAAATCGATGTGTTCGGGACATGCAGTTTGGGACGTAGCCTGGTCACTTCGAGGCAGTGTGATCCGTCTTGCACATTGCGTAATCTACTCCATAGTCAGCCATTTTCTCCCATAGTTTCTACCATACACGTTTTCGTGTATTTCCTTCCTTAACTCAATTCAGTTAAATTCAGCTTTATTTGTATACAGCGATCCCTCACTTTCTACAGTTAATGGGAACCGAGACGACCGCCGATTTCCGCGAAGTAGCATCGACCCCCCTGACTGACGTATACGTACATGTATATGTGTATATGATATCAATAAATACATATTCAACACTATAAATGCTTATAATAACAATTAAACATTCAAAAATAATGCATAAGATGTAAATAAAATATAAATACACACACATACAGACGCGCACGTGCAGACACGTAGACGCGCGCCTCGCATAAAAATGTAAGTAGTTTTGTTGGGGGGTTTTGGGTTGTTTTTTGTTTGTTTGGTTGTTGTTGTTTTTTGCATAATTGGCCTTGTTTTGTCGAATTTTTCTTAACTTTCCCCCCACATTTCCTTTAATTCCTTTTTTTTTTTTTTATTGTTCGATGAATATTTTTGACAAACCCGCGATGCACTGAAGCACAAAGTAGCGAGGGATCACTGGAGCGCCTTTTACAATCAACATTGTCACAAAGCAGCATTACTCGGTAAAAGTAGGCATTTAAAAGGTGTAATTTTCTACAACCCCCGACACATCCCTAATGTGACACATTGCCCACTGTGATAGTGGCAAGGAAAAACTCACTCAGTTGATGTGAGGAAGAAAGCTTGAAAGGAACCAGGCCCTAAAGGGAAACCCATCCTCATTTGGGCGGAACCATAGAGATACAAATCATTGCAGTCCAAAATGTAGTCTGGTTGGTTATACCACAGCTGTAAGTCCTAAATAATGGAAAGAAAAGAGTTAATATCACAGACAGTGCTGGCCGACTGGTAAAGGTGCTGGATCGCTGATCCTAAGGTTGGTGGTTCGAGCCTCACTCGCCACAGGTTGTCACTGTCCCTCCCCAAGTGCCGCTAACTGGGTTGTCAAAGGCCGGCCATGTCTCTCACTGTCTATGGCTGTGCTTCCCAACCCCTGTTCCGCGGCACATTAGTGTGCCGTGAGAAATCATCAGGTGTGCCGCGGAAGATTAACCAATTTCACTTAGCATGTAGTAACAGTGCTGTTCTGCTAGAGGGCAGTATCATTTTTGTTCCATGGTGTGCCTCGGGATTTTTTTAATATAAAAGGTGTGTCTTGGCTCAAAAAGGTTGGGAAACACTGGTCTATGGTGTGAGGCTGTAAAAGAACCATTGCTGACTTTCGACAAGAGTAGCTGCAAAGCCGTCAGCGTGTTTCCGCCCTGCGATGTCCTGACGCGCTGTCCAGTGTGTGCTCTGCTCTCGCCCGGAGATGGCTGCGATGGGCGCCAGCCTCCCCACAACCCTAATTAGGATTAAGCGGTTACAGAACATGAACATGAATGATGAGTTTATATCACCAGCAGTGAAAAGTCATCTTCATCGTGTGCGTGCACATCTAAGTGTGTATAGACGTTCATCAGCAGGAGGGAGGGGCTTCCAAGATGAGAGGCTTAATCTGAAACAGTTTTTTGTTTCATTTAAATCTGATAGATTTGACTTTTTAAAAAATAAATTAAATCACTCATTCCCATTCTACTACTGTATTGAGTATTGTAACTACGTGGTCACTACACCAAGTGTTATTTTTATTTGATGAAAAAATACATTCTATTTACATTTTGATAGTGCTTGGCACAATATGGACCTTACAGCGCCATGGTTCCTAGTTTGATCCAAACCCGAGTTGCAGCTTTCCTGGTTTGTCTTGTTCTCCAGCTAGTATGGGTTTCATCTGGGGTCTTCAGTTTCCTCCCATTCAGCAAACACGTTCCAGTTTATAATCTATCACAGTTATCTCGTTGGTGTGCGAGCGTGTGTAAATATGTATGAGTGGTAGACTGGTATCCCATCCACGGTGTATTCCCACCTCACATGGATAAGCCGAGGATCCACCAGGGCTTAATAAAAAGAATAAATATTATTAAAGGTAAATAAATAAAGAATTTGAGAGAGCAGTGGTGGCCAAGTGGTAAGAGGGACTGGATCACGGATCCTAGGGTTGGGGGTTTGTGTCACACTCTCCACAAGGTTCTCACTGTCCCCAGCCAGTGCAGCTAACTGGGTTATCAAAGGCCGGCAATGTCCCTCACTGTCTATGGTGAGAGGTTCATGTAAAAGAACCATCGCTGACTTTCGACAAGAGTAGGCTACATAGCTGTCAGCATGTTTTCGCGAGCATCCGACGTAAAAACCTATGCCAACTCGAATATGCGAATCATGACGATGGAGGCAGATGATTCGCTGTGGCGACCCCCGAAAGGGAACAGCTGAAAGAAAAAGAAGAAGAAGAAGAAGAAGAAGAAGAAATAAAGAATTTGAGACTTCTGTACATCAACCTCACTCGCGGAGCAATGGTGGTCCGGTTTAAAAGTGCTGGTTTACAGATCCCAAGATCGGGGGTTCAAGTCCCACTGTTGGTGGATTGTCACTGCTGTCCCCGCAGTGCAGCTAACTGGGTTATCATAGGCTGGCTATGTGTTACATTGTCTGTGGCGCGAGGCTGTAAAAGAACCATTGCTGACTTTCGACAAGAGTAGGCTACATAGCCATAAGTGTGTTTTCACCCAGCGATGGCCTTGCGTGCTGTCCAGGGTGTACTCTGCCGGCTGAGATGGGCGCCAACCCCCCTCTTGACAATAATTAGGATTAGAAAATGAATAAATAAATCAAGCTCGGTAGAAAACAATAATCGAAGGGTTTGAGACGTTTGGCAAGTGAACCCAACGCCTTCCATGTACATTTGGGAAATCTCTTTGCTTAAGGGCTCAAGGCTGGCAAACATAACAAGTACACCTTGTACGTCCTTCAAATTTTTTTCTTTTCAAACGGATTTAGTGTGTGTATAAAGATTAGCAGATACACTTAGCAGAGACCAACCTGCTTAGGTATATAATACTGTTGCATGAATGCTTGTCAGGTAGGATTTTAACAGATCACATATGGCATAGAAGATTACTATGGATTCGACAAAAGATATAAAGCAGAGTTCTTACAGACACTGGAAATAAGGTATTAATATATCACGCCTAAACATGTCGTAATAATGCAAGCTGGTACATTTGAGTCATGTACATTGTGTGTACGGAACTCGCTATGCCAAATGCGTTCTCTTTATGAAGCTAAGTGTAGTCGTAGCACTTAGCTTCTTAATCTGGTATTAGCCCTCGAAGGGAAACATGGTAACAGGTGGCAGGTTGCCGACATTGAGTATCAAATGTTTACTGCTTGCTATCATTTCACTATTTTCCCCGAGTGCCAGTTGAATGCAGGTTAGAAACTGAAAGTTGCAGGCTGTGGCGTTATAGCGACAGTTAAACTTACACAAAAGCGAAGTAAAAGTGACGTAAGAATGAAAGTAGTATCTGACTGTTATATTTTGTGCACTACACTTTTAAGCACTGAAAAAATAGAAATCGACAGCTGGCATGTCCGATAAGTATATACCGGTTAAGATATCAGAATATTTTAGAACCGTCGTACGGTGGTCAGCGTTTCCGCATCACAGCAAGATGATAGTGGGTTCGAGTCTTGGAGTCGAGCGTTGCTGTGTAGAGGTTGCATGTAGTTGCTGTGCTTGTGTCGGATTCCTCTGGGTACCCTGGTTTCCTTCCACAGTCCAAACACATGCATATTAAGCTAATTGACGGTTCCGAACTGTCCCTGGGCGTGAGTGTAAGAATAAATGGTCATATGTGTGTGTGTTGGTCCTGCGATGGTTTGGTGTGCTGTTTAGGGTGTAGCCCCCTTTGCCTCACTGTAACCCTCATAAGAATATGTGGTTTAAAAAAAAAATGAGTGAGTGAATGAAAATTTACGAAGTTAAGATTGAATGCTTTTTCTATTCAGTCTTTCAAACTGCCGCTATTTATTAGCGTTTGATGAATTTATTTAAAAAAATGAAATTAAAAAAAAAAAAAAAAGATGTCTGAACATTTATTTTTTTTGTTGAAATTTGGATAAAAATAATATATTTTTTTTTCTAGATGCAGAAACACAATACCCAAGCATCAAACTAATGTTTGTCCAGCCCTAGTTTGCTATATACTTAAAGCCACTAGCATAATGTCTGCTAGCTACAGTGGTACCTTGATTTACGAATTTAATCCTGTTTCTGAAGGGAAAAGTTCTTTTAGGTGAAACAATTATTCCCATAAGAAATAACAGAAAACCAATTAATCCGTTCCAACCCCCCTCCCAAACTCATGTAACCCCCCCACAAACATGTATATTGACCTGAATAATAAAGATAAACATGTAAAAAATAATAAATATTTATTAATAATAATAATAATAATAATAATAATAATACATTAACATTAATAATAATTGTTAATAAATAATTATAAAACAAGAATAAACAATAAGTCAACTAACCCTTCTGATCATCGACTGTGGCAAAGATGTCACACGGGCAGGCATGAGGTAGTGCGTGGCAGAGGAGGAGGAGAATTTTGTGCGTGTGCACGCTACGAATACCAGCGTGGAAAGGCTCATAGTGAGCTCCCACAAGGCCAGTACTTCTCAAATAGTGGGGCGTATCCCCCTTGGGGGGCATAGTGTGATGCTGGGGGGTGCGTATGCCCCTGGGGAACATGCTTTTATGCCATACTGTATGAGAATTAACTGTAATTGCACACCCACTGCAGTAGTTGGCAGTGGTGTGCTCGCTGTGTTCCATATGGTGTAGGGAAAAAGCACCGAGCATACGATTATGAAGTGCAGTAAACACTATTTATAGTCACGTGCGGGGCATGGAATGTTTTATTTTTTCCATCTCAGAGGGAGCTTCACAGAAAATAATTGAAAAAAACTGTACAAGGCGTTCTCGGAGCGTGGAGGAATACACTCGGAAGAATACGAGGCTAATCGACCCGGAAAAGCCATTTTCCCAGCAGAGCTTGTAAATCAAAATTTTGCTCGTTGGATGTCAACATCATTAGGATTTTCTTAGCTTCTCGACTCACACATTTGGCACTGTTGATAGAACTGCAAAAAAGACTTCTTGCCCATGTGTAAAAGCACATACCAAAATTATTACACTCAAAGCTAGCATAACCTCAGCTAGCTATCTTGTAGCCTTATTAGCATCTTTAGTGAAGAAAGTCATTCAACAGTTTCTAGAGACTGATTACTCTCCTGCTTGGAAACGATTCTTGGGAAATATTAGCATAGACCAAGTTGTTAATTTCCATACTTCAGTTGTTATTTGTTCAATGTTGTTATTTGTTCAACTGTGGCCCTGGGGAAAAGACAGGAGGCAGAGCTGGAGGTAGCAGAGATGAAAATGTTGAGGTTCTCTTTGGGAGTAACGAGGATGGATAGGATCAGAAATGAGTACATCAGAGGGACAGCACATGTTAGATGTTTTGGAGACAAAGTCAGAGAGGATAGATTGAGATGGTTTGGACATGTACAGAGGAGGGATAGTGAGTACAGTGATACCTCAGCTCACGAACATAATTGGTTCCCAGAAAGTGTGTGTAAGGCGAAAAGTTCGTCTTCCGAACATTTATTTCCCATAAGAAACCATTCAAATGAGAATAATCCGTTTCCAGGTCCCCATAAAACATAATTTTCTACTAAATAAGCCTTAAAACTACACAAAAATATACCTTATTTTATGTATAATAAATGTCTATTGTATTGTAATTAAAGAAATAAACTGTACTGTATAATAAAGTCGTTTTATTTACCTTTGTGATGGTAGTTGACGGCTTGATGGGAGGGACTTACTGTTTGGAAGGAGTGTTTGGAAACGCCTACTGTTTGGAAACACCCTGAGCCACACACGCACCCTTAATAGCTTCCTTGTTCTTAAGGATGGGAGCAATGGTAGACTTAGCGTACTGGTACCGGGACGCTGAGTCACACAAACGCACACCTCGTTCGTGTTTTTCAATGATCTCCGCCTGTGGTGGGGTCTTTTTCGGTCCCATAATAGCAAAAGTACACTCAATATGGTCCAAAATGTCTAGCAAACACAAACCACGTCCGCACTCAAAGAAAGGGGGTGACGAACTGTGACGCTGTGAGCGTGCGTCAGCTTCTCGTGGCCGCCACCGTGGCGCTGTTCGACCGTGTGGTTTGATTCATCCGCCGAAAACTAGTTCGTCAGCAGAGACTATATGCTCGCAAATTTAATGTTCTTGAGGCGAAAAGTTCGTGAGCTTAAGCGTTCGTCAGCGGAGGTTTTACTGTATATTGGTCGTAGGATGCTGAGGTTGGAACTACCAGGCAAAAGGCCCAGAGGAAGACCAAAGAGACGATTTATGGATGCGGTGAAGGCGGACATGAAGGTCGTTGGAGTAAGAGTAGAAGATGCAGAGGATAGGGAGAGATGGAGGCAGATCATTTTCTGTGGCGACCCCTGAAGGGAACAGCCGAAAGGAAAAGAAGAAAGTTGTTATTTGTTCAATCAATTATCAAATGCGCGACAACTGCGCTTATAATGTTTTTGTATCACTGTCATGTCGACAGACATGAATAATTATGGTATGATTGGAAAGTCTACATTCTTATCTTTGTAATGATTAAAAAAAGGATACTTTGCATGCATTGTGATTTCTGATGTCATCAAACATCGCGCTATATATCGGATAAATCTGTCAAAATTGATCAATTACAAGCATAACTTCAAATATCACAACTATCTCTCTGTCTCTCTCACACACACACTCACTGTTTCCCACATATTGTCTCATACACAGTTGGTTACACACCCGGAGAGAGAAAGGGAGACATAGAGAACTTGCACAACGTCACACACCGTCTCTCATGAAAACACACAGTCCAAAAATGTTCCCCATACAGTATAACACACTGAGTGTAAACATGTTTTATTTTTATTTTGTTTTCTGCTGAAATTATGATCATTTAATCAAGTTAAATGTTTCAAGAGTAATGTACTATTAAAGTATATATACAGGGATCCCTCACTTTTTGCGGTTAATTGAGACCGAGATCCCCACGTGACCATCAAAATCCGCGAAGTAGGATCCCCCCCCACTGACGTATACATACATGCCTATGCGTATATAATATCAATAAATACATATCCAATATTATAAATGCTTATAATAACAATTAAACATTGAAAAAATAACATAAGATGTAGATAAAATATAAATTCAGACGCTCTCCAACTTACCAACATTCATTTTGCAAACATCCGGAGATACCAACAAAGCTGTCCAAGGTCGAAAGTGAAAGTGAAAGTGAAATGAAATCGAAGAACAAGTAGAAATAGATAATGGAATAAAATCTACAGAAAGACAGATCATAATTATAAATATGAAATACGATTAAACATTATCCGGAGGTACACTTAATACTAGGCTCCGGTAGAGGAGGGCGTGGCTGCACAGACACACTCGCACACAGATGCAACAATGTACAGTATCCAGTTTTGATGGGAGATTTGGTTTTTTTTTTTTGTTGTTGTTGTTGCATAATTGGCCTTTTTTTTGTGACATTTTCATTAACTTTTGATCCTATTCTTCCTTAATTTCCTTATTTTTTAATTCGACTATACCTATACTAATACTTATTTACTTATAAAAAAACGCGATGCACTTAAGCCGCATTAATTGAAGCACAAAGTAGCGAGGGATCCCTGTGTGTGTGTGTGTGTGTGTGTGCATATATATCTCTCAAGAACAGAAAAAATCCGAAAGGAAGGGGGAAAAAAATTATATATATATACAGTGATACCTCTGCTCACGAACATAATTGGTTCCCAGAAAGTGTGTGTAAGGCGAAAAGTTCGTCTTCCGAACATTTATTTCCCATAAGAAACCATTAAAATGAGAATAATCCGTTCCCAGGTCCCCATAAAACATAATTTTCTACTAAATAAGCCTTAAAACTACACAAAAATATACCTTATTTTATGTATAATAAATGTCTATTGTATTGTAATTAAAGAAATAAACTGTACTGTATAATAATA
Source organism: Plotosus lineatus (assembly GCA_024760905.1). Taxonomy (NCBI): domain Eukaryota; kingdom Metazoa; phylum Chordata; class Actinopteri; order Siluriformes; family Plotosidae; genus Plotosus; species Plotosus lineatus. The sequence continues at coordinate 14,382,213 of CM045741.1, read as the reverse complement.
AAGTCGTTTTATTTACCTTTGTGATGGTAGTTGATGGCTTGATGGAATGGAGTGGGAGGAGGAGGGAGGGAGGGACTTACTGTTTGGAAGGAGAGTTTGGAAACGCCTACTGTTTGGAAACACCCTTAGCCACACACGCACCCTTAATAGCTTCCTTGTTCTTAAGGATGGGAGCAATGGTAGACTTAGCGTACTGGTACTGGGACGCTGAGTCACACAAACGCACACCTCGTTCGTGTTTTTCAATGATCTCCGCCTGTGGTGGGGTCTTTTTCGGTCCCATAATAGCAAAAGTAGACTCAATATGGTCCAAAATGTCTATCAAACACAAACCACTTCCGCATTCAAAGAAAGGGGTGGCGAACTGTGGCGCAATGAGCATGCGTCAGCTTCTGCGTGGCCGCCCCCGTGGCGCTGCTCGACCGCGTGGTTTGATTCGTCCGCCAAAAACTAGTTCGTCAGCAGAGACTATATGCTCGCAAATTTAATGTTCTTGAGGCGAAAAGTTCGTGAGCTTAAGCGTTTGTCAGTGGAGGTTTTACTGTATATATATATATATATATATATATATATATATATATATATATATATATATATATATTTTTTTCCCCCCCTTCCTTTCGGATTTTTCCTGTTCTTGAGAGTCGCCACAGGAATTCATCTGATTCGTACATTTTGATTTGGCATGGGTTTTTACGTCGGATGCCCTTCCTGTCACAACGCTTTAGCAAGGGATAGAAACACGCTTTGCAGCTACTCTTTACGTAAGTCAGCAATGGTTCTTTTACATGAACCTCTCACCAGAGACAGTAAGAGACATGACCAGCTGCTTTGTTTGCTGATGCTGCCTCTCCAGTCACGGCTACGTGATGACGATTTACCCTCTTCTTAAAACGAGCAAACCAGCCATGGCTGGCAGAAAAGGTTTCTTCGGCAGCACTTTCCCCCGTCTTAACCTTAAGGTCTTCGAAGAGCGATCTGGCTTTCTCTTGAATCAGCAGAAGGCTCAAAGGAATACGCCGTTGCCACTGATTTTCAAGCCAAATGCTCAGGAGTTTCTCCATCTCATCGATGAGTTTCCCTCTCTTCTTGCTGATGATGGTGGACTGCATCAAAACTGCACTCTTGATGTGCTCCATAATGCGGTCCTTTTGCTTATAAATGGTACCGATTGTGGAACGATTCATGTTGTATGCGCGTGCCACATTCACCGTCTTCTCAACGGCATCAAGTCTCTTTATTAGCCACCTTCGTTTCAAATGAGATGGCTTGCCGCTTTTTCACATTTCCACTTTCACTGGAAGATTTCCGCTTTTCACCAACCATATAGGATTACGGATGCACAAAAAAAAATTAGATAAAAGGTCGGAACACCGCTACAGATTAACTTTGAACACTTTGCTTACAAATGATGTGGACACATCAGAGTGATGCATTACTGTGCACAGAATCGGCGCGCATAATACATGTAATAGGCTCGCAGCCCTGTTCGTATCTGCGGATGTTCGTAAAACGAATGTTCGTAAGCAGGGGAGCGTCTGTGTGTATATACTAGTATATGTATGTGTGTGTGTGTGTGTGTGTGTGTGTGTGTGTGTGTGTGTATATATATATATATATATATATGTGTGTATACATATGTGTGTGTGTATACACACACACACACACATATATATGTGTGTGTGTATATATATATATATATATATATATGTATATATATATATATATATATATATATATATATGTGTGTGTGTGTGTGTGTGTGTGTGTGTGTGTGTGTATATATATATATATATGAAGTCCACGTCATTAATGCACTTTGAATAAATTCCCAGGAAACTAAGTGTATTAATATTTTTTCTTTTTTTAATATTGACAAAAGAAGTCTTAATTTTGTTTGCTAAACTTGCCATCACATTCAGAAGATTCGCTGAATGAACGCCTCCATTTTCAACAACCTTCAGTCACCTTAGTACGCATTCCTCTCTGATGATTGGCAGCATCGATTCCCTGATCTTGCGGCAGACCGTATGGATTCTTTCTTCAAGCAGTGACAGGTCACAAGGCTGAGTGAGATACACCTTTAATATAACCACACAGAAAAAAGTCACAAGGTGTGAGGTTGGGGGGTGGAGCCCATTCCAGGGGACCTTACAAATGATCGATTGGTCAGGAAGCTTGATGTTCAGGAAATGTCTCACTAATCTGGAAAGTGGGAAGAGGCTTCGTTTTTGTTTAAAAATTAAATTAGTAAGATAGATTCTCAAGTTGTGGCATTATTTATATTTATATATATATATATATATATATATATATATATATATATATATATATATATATGTGTGTGTGTGTGTGTGTGTGTGTGTGTGTGTGTGCAGTGGATAGCACATCTGATATACAATAGATAAAGGGTGGATAATCTTATTTCTTTTTTTATGAGAACCCGGTGTCACATGGTGCTGTATCACTTCAACGGTTCACACTGGGGTCGGCACAGTGATGTGAGGGGCTAGAACGTCCTCCTCAGGGATGGTCGTGGTTTTGGGTCCTGAACATGGTCAGCTTGTGTCTCTGTGGACTTTGCATGTTTTCCAATTCGCCAACTGAGAATTAAAAAGGTCTATCTTCCATTTGAATGAAATGAACCGGTCAGAACCGGTTCCAACTGGTTGACAAATTACTCGCATGGGTTTCCTCTGTTTACTCTGGTTTCCTCCCACAGTCGAAAGGCATGCACACTAGGCTCATTGTTTGTTTCAAATTACCCCATGTGTAAGTCTAATAGTAAACAGCTGTGTGTATGTTTTGGCACTGCAATGGACTGCTAAGCTGTTCAGGGTGTACCTTGCTTGCACCCAGTGCCAGCTGAGATAGTCTCCCTGCACCCTTAATAGGAATAAGCAGTTCGCAAATAAATTATGTGGTGTACTGTATTCAACATACAGTCCAAGTCCTTGTGAATTAGCTGTTATTATAGAAATGATAACATACAGTAGGCCCTCGTTTTTCACGGGGGTTCGGTTCCAGCCCTTTCCACGAATCAAGAAATTCTGCAAGTTATTTACCTGGAAGTAAAAACCTATGTATGATATTACATGTGCTAAAATATGCTTTTTAAACAGATTCTATAGACAGTCTTACTCATTAATAGAGTAATCGTGCAGTAAAATTAATAATGATTAAGTAAAAACTTTTTAATTTTGTACCGTGATAATAAAATTGATTGATAATAAAACATATAAACAGCATACAGTGTATACATTCATTCACTGCATAATGGCGCTCCACTGCAGCATAGCTTTTTCCTTCCTGTATCATATCAAGCAGTTCTACTTTTTCATGCAGCGTCATTACCTTTTTCTGGCGCTCAGGCTCCTTATCAGAAGCCTGAGAAGAAGCACTGCGTTTGGGTGGCATTATAGCGCATCACTGGTAATTAAAAACACACCAAAAAAATGCACACTGACAACTTGTGCCCGAATGAGAAAAAAGGGGCGTGTACATCATCTCAATCAATCAGCAGAAAGGAGAAACAAAAGCTCTCAGCCATTGGCTAAATTTGAATCATGTGCTAGTTACGTCCGGGTTTGTCGGCAGTCCGCGAGTATGCGGGGGCGCGACCGAAAAAAACCACGAATGATAAGGGCTTACTATATTGCATTTAATGTGTTAATATAAATTTGTGACAGTTTTTAACACGACAGTCATTGCAGTTTTTATAGAAAATTGTTCAACATTGTAACATTCTCTGACCAATCAGAATGGAGAATTAAATTGTTTATGTTCAAATCTGTCAATATTCGACTGTGTCCCATGTTCTGTTGTATTCTCGCTAAATACGGTGGTAGCTCTGTGCCAGTCTGAACATGATCTATAATTGAAAAGCTACAGCCGGGTCCAGTGACAGGATACACACACACACACACACACACACACACACACACACACACACACTCACACTGGCTCACACAGGGGACCTCCATGCAATCTAGAGCCGATCTAATCTGCTATACAGTCGGAATAAAGAAACCCATGAGAAACCGGCAAAGAAATAAATAGAGAATGTGCAACTGGAAGAGCGACACCTTTATATCGCCATCTTCACTGATCTTTCCCCGAATATGGAGCAGCCCTCCTGGGTCCTGTCTCTCTTTCTGTTTCTCTCTCATTCTCTCTCTCTCTCTCCCCTTTTTTGTTTCTGGTTTTTTTTTCTCTCCTGCCTCTCAAAGATGACCCCTCGCAGGATGAAAGGGACTTTAGTGGGAGTTCACAGCTCCTGTGTTCCCTGAAAGAACAGCCCTGGACTTTGAAGTCAGCTGGACGTCTCGGCCGGCTCGGAATAGAGCCTTTCTGTGTTTTTATGCCGAGTCCGACTGGTAACAAACTATCGTTTTATGTTCAGTGGTCTAGAGAAAGCCAGGCCATCCTGCATTTTACTGGCGATGGAACGTGAAAAGGGTCACCTGAGAATAAAAATGGGAACTGAGTGATCGTTCATTTCTGCGTTTCAAAAAGCAGTGAATTTATTTTCAGTTACAGATCGGGTGTGTTGTTGTTGGAAATTATTTACTTACTTCTACAAAGTGGATTATCTTCCAATAACAGTGAGTTTATTTAAATTTCCATGTAGTAAACTTTGAATGGGGGAGGGCAGTGGTGGTCTAGTGGTTAGGGCGCAGGATCACTGATCCTAAGGTTGGGGGTTCGAGTCCCCACAGGGTTGTCACTGTCCCCCCCCCCAGTGAGGCTAACGGGGTTATCAAAGGCAGGCCATGTTTCTCACTGTCTATGGTGAGAGGTTCATGGAAAAGAACCATTGCTGACTTTCATAAAGAGTAGGCTGCCAGTGTGTTTCTCCGCCCTGGAGAGAGATGGGCTCCGCCAGGCCAAATCAGCCCAAGTCTCGCCATGAAGGCGCCCCAACGACAACCTCGGATGTATAGTCTAATAAGTTCAGCTAAGTAACTAACATACGACTCCCACAGGGCATTGTGTTGCCATGGTCACATGCAGTCATATTGTGTACAATTATAGTTCAAGTGTCTTTAGCTGGACTGTTCAAGGTGAAGTCTGCTGTCAGTGAAGTGAAACTTTGAATGAGTAAGTTGAAAAGATACACGATGGAGCACAGAGCTCACCTGACCCGCCTCCGTTTTGGTCAAAATATGTAAAAATAAAAGATTTTCTTCATGTTTACGCACATTTTATTAAAATTCTTAGATGGTTAAAAAGATGCCGTTACACATTTGCTTATGCATACTGAGCTCGCCCACATTTATCAGGTTATGTTCCTGTGCAGTATACAGAGATCCCTCACTTTCCGCGGTTAATTGGAGCCGAGATCCCCCCACGACCGCCAAATTCTGCGAAGTAGGATCGACCCCCCCCCCCCCGACTAACATATACGTACATGTATATAATATCAATAAATACATGTTCAACGCTATAAATGCTCATAATAACAATTAAACATTCAGAAATAATGCATACGATGTAAATCAAATATAAATACACACATGCAGATGCGCGCGCACGCACTCAAATGCGCACCTCACATAAAAATGTTAGTTTTGAAGGGGGATTTTGGTTTTTTTTTATTTTTGTTTGGGATTTTCTTGCATAATTGGCCTTGTTTTGTGGTATTTTGCTTAATCCCCCCATTTTCCCTTAATTTCCTTATTTTTTAATTCGATGAATATTAAAAAAAAAAACCTGCTATGCACTGAAGCCGCATGAATTGAAGGGTGAATTAGCGAGCGATCCCTGTATACGAAAACAGTTATATGTTTACCACAGGCTCAGTGGAGACGAAAATGAATACTGTGAACTGTTCAGAAACTTCCACCTCATCTTCGCTGCATTATTTGTAAATATCTGGAGTGGATAATTCTTTAACTAAAATGGCTGGTTTGTCATGTTCACTTGAAGAAAGCAATTTCATGATTATCAAGCTTTAAAAATGGGAAAAGAAACCATAAATTCGAAATTAATTTTGCATTTATTGTGTTTCTTTGTAGTATATTTGTTACAGCAAAAACAAACAAAAAAAGTCTCCCAAACGGAACAAATTATACTTTTATTGGCTTAGTTTTATACTTCCGTTTTTTATAGTTTCAGAAACAACTGTCCTGGGCCGATTCTACAAGTGTTATTGCAATCATTATTGCATGAAAGATTTACAATAAAACGAAACAGGAAGTGAATTCCAGTGGTGGCCTGCTGGTAGGGTGCTGGAGTACTGATCTGAAGGTCGGGGGTTCAAGCCTCACTATCATCGGGTTGTCACTGGTGTACTCCCACTGCCGCGAACTGGGTTATCAAAGGCCCACTGTCTGTGGTGTGAGGCATGTAAAAGAACCATTGCTGACTTTCGTCAAGAGTAAGCCATTGGATTGCTGACTGCGTGTTTCTGCCCTGCGATGGCCTGGTGAGCTGTCCAGGGTGTACTCTGTCCTCACCCAGAGTCGCACGATCCTAATTAGGATTAAGCGGTTCAGAAAATGAATAAATGACTGAAATAATGAATGAATAGTGTTAAGTTTCATAAACATAACAATAGTTTCTTGTTTTCAACATTAACTACAGAAGGACCAGAAAATTTTGTGGAAAATTTTGACAAAAATACTGGGCAGATGAAGTTGGTGCCTCACAAATGTTTGCCATTTTTTGTGATGTAAAGCATAAAACCATAACAATATCATTTCCATATACAGGGAGTCCTCGGTTTACACCGGTCCCGACTTGCACCGTTTCGTGGTTACAAACGCGCCCCCATAAAAATATTAAAAAATAATATTACGCGTCATTACGTCTTTCACAGTTACGTAAACAAACGCGAACTAGTTTCGGGCGCATGAGGCAGAAGAATACGCTGTGTTGTGGTTGTGGGCCGAGGAAAACGCCGTCGCTTCCCTTCGCTCAGTCTCGGTACTGTAATATTATGCGTCATTCCGTCTTACCTAGTTATGTAAACAAAGGCGAACTAGTTTCGGGTGCGCGAGATGCAGTGAGCGTTGGCAACTTTTGCGGCTCAGGATCCCAACTTGGAAAGGTTCGCTAGGGTTTCCAGAGGCATCATGGATTTGATGCAATGCTACAAGGAGATCTTGGATGAGAAGAGGTTGCTCTCTGTCCAGTCTAACCTGGAGCAGTATTTTAAGAAGGTAGAGAGAGGCCTGCAGCAGATCCTGTACCCTCTACCTCAGCTGCATCTACTACTCCAGGCTCACCTGCCCCAGCTTCTCCAGCACAATAAGCCTGTCTCTCCCTCCCGCACTGTATTTCATTCTTGTGATAAGGAATTGTTTTCTATTTTTTAAATACTTTTTTATGTCATTAATTGTTACATTTTATTATAGCACTGTACGTACAGTACTTTTCAGTATATTTTATGTTATGTTCCGGCTTACACTGAAATTCGGGTTACATCGCTCTTAAAAACGGATCAGCGTCGTAAACCGAGGACTCCCTGTGTAATATATATATATATATATATATATATATACACACACATACACACACATACATATACATATATATATATATATATATATATATATATATATATATATAAATATAATATATGGTGCTAAATACTAAAATAAATAAATGGTTCCATAAAATATATGGAAGCAAAAATGTTGTCATCCGCAAACGTTCCGCAATTATTCCCTCATCTTCCGTGTGATTCCGTAGTTATTCCGCAAGTCTTCCTCCACTTCCGTATGCTTCCAGCAGGCCAAAATATTCCGTGAACGTGCTTTTGAACATGTTCAAAAGCACGTTCACACGGGAAAAAATTCCGCGAGTGTGCCGTGGGGTCACTTTGGGGTACCTGTTCTGCACATGCTGTGAACGTTCGGAGAGTGTAAGAATTTCCACTTTTTCCGTGTAAAAATGCCAAAGCTCTTCTGTAGGCCGCGTGCCGCGCCTTTCCGCCACGATCATTGCATGCCGTGCGCCAGTGAAATGGGGGTATAACAGTAGGTTCACGAATCAATATCTCTGAAAATGACTCAAAAAATATTTATGAAATATCTGCCTGCTCAGTTATTGTCCTGTCCAGCTAGACTGATGTACCTGTTTTAGAAAAATTCTTATAATTTCCAGCAATTCAAAATTAAATCTCAATATCTGTGCCTTTCCCCTCTTTTTTTTTTTTTTTTTTTACATTTTTTTTTAATGATGGCAAGATTTGTGTCTCTTTTAGTTCCCATGACTGTTCATAAAAACTCCAGATCGCACAGGCGCTTCATTCATTTATTCATTCTTTCATCTTCTGTAAAGTAAGCGCTTTATCTCAGTGAGGGTTGCACTGAAAACAGAGTCTGTCTCACAACGCTAAGCACACCATGGGATTACACCCGGGATGGGACGCCGGTCCACCGCAGGACATTACACTAAGGGACAAAAGCAGCTAAACTCGACCAACTCAACACACATATTTAAACGCAGTGGGAATCTCTAGACACCTTCCAATTGGATTTGGTTTCTATTCAAGTCTCCGAGAAGTGATAATAAAATGATTATTTATGCAACACTACTTTTCCTTTGAAATATCCGTAGCGTACAGTGCGTCCGCTATGCACCAGAGTATCTGTTATAAATATGTTAGCAATCGTTTAAGATATAAAAGCATTCATATAATGGTTTCATGATTGGCATTTACATCAGATTTTTTACTGTTGGTATAAACGCAGTGCGTAGGACTGGCGTTATCTGATGTATTGCTATCTGGGGAATCACAGACATTGCCAGTATTCCAAGGCAGACTTTTGCAGAACTCAGAACCATTCATTAATTTATCATTCATCGTTCATTTTCTGTAACCGCTTAATCCTAATTAGGGTAACGGGGAGGCTGGTGCCCATCCCAGCCGACTCCAGGTGAGGGCAGAGTACACCCTGGACAGCTCGCCAGGCCATTGCAGGGCTGAAACACGCTGACGGCTATTCAGCTCCTATTGTCAAAAGTCAGCAATGGTTCTTTTACATGAACCTCTCACCATAGACATTGAGAGACATGGCCGGCCTTTGATAACCCAGTTAGCTGCACTGGTGGGGGGTGGGCCAGTGACAACCTTGTGGAGAGTGGGACTCAAACCCCCAACCTTAGGATCAGTGGTCCAGCACTTTTTACCACTAGGCCAGCAATGCCTTTAATTGATTTATTTATTCATTAAACTGCTTTGTGCTTTATTAAGGCCATAGGAAGGCTGGAGCCTATCTTGGCCAACTTTGGGTGCACCCTGAACAGCTCACTGGTCTATCGCAGAGCCAAGAAACACACCAAATTAAACACCTCGTGGATTTAGAACAGCCAATTAACGTAATGGGCATGTCCTTGGACTGTAGGAGGAAACTAGAATATCTGGAGGAAACCCACACAGGCACAGACGGAACATGCAAACTACAGAAATGCCCTCACAAGGCTTGGGACACGAACCCAGGACCGTCTTGTTTGTGATGCAGATGTGTTAACCACTATGGCGCGACACTGTAATTTTATCACGTGTCATCAGCAGGGAATGAAAGAGTGCATGTTGAATACCGTTGCAGATGGAACGAATGCTGTGGTTTGTATTTTTCTCCAGAAATAAGTGAAAGGTGCATGTTCTCCCCGTACTACTGTGGGTTTCCTCTGGGTACTCTGGTTTCATTCCAAAAACATGCGCAGTATGTGAGCGTGAATTGTTGTGTTAGTGTTGGCCCTGCGATGGCTTGATGAGCTGTCTGCCCTCGCCTAGAATTGGCTAATATGGGCGCCAGCCTTCCTCTGATCCTACTTATCTTAGGATTAGGTGGCTTACGGCTCCCGAGTGGCGCATCGGCATGGTAAGGTAAATCTGTTGAGCTTTTTCCACCCGAGCTTCCTGGCTCATCAGAGCCGCTGCATATCCGCGGTTTCTGAAGCATGAAGCGACTAGAAGTTCAACTGCTCCTGGATGGGACACTAGTCCATCGCGGGTTACCATCCCAGTATCTTTTACTGGTACCCATTTATACTGCTTATAGTAATGCACACTTGTACAAATATATTTACTTGTGGTTACAGTATAATTACACTGTACACTTGTGGTTAAGACCTTGCCCAGGGATCTTGGCACAGTGGGGGTCTCACTGGGATTCAAACTCACAACCTCCTGATCGTGAACCCAGCACACGAGCCACTATGCCACCAGCCCCCCCATCGACAAGGTGCGTGACTATTAACCTGGAGATGGTAAGTTCGAATCCAGTGTAATGCCACAGCCATGTGGAGCCGGGAGTCGATGGGAGCTAATTGGCTGAGCTCTCATTTGAGGGAGGGATAGCATACACTCACATCAATCACCAACCAATCCCGGGCGTCTGTAAGCTCATTTGTACGAGGGGCGGACAGTGCTTTTCCTCCGAGTGTGTCAGACCGTCCCAAGTATGCTTATCAAAAAGAGGCAGGTGGCTAGCATTACATGTCACAGAGGGGGGCGTGTGCATGCTTTCGCACCAATCTGGTTGTTGGCGACTGTGTGATAGGGAAGGCAATGTGAATTGAATACAAATAAATTAGGGAGAAATGGGGGGAAAATTAAAAAAAATAAAAAAAATTCTTAGAAAATGAATGAGGGATAGGCAGTGGTGGCCTGGTGGAGAAGGCGCTGGATCACTGATCCTAAGGTTGGAGGTTCAAGCCCCACTCTCCATGGGCTGTCACTGTCCCTCCAGTGTAGATAACTGGGTTATCAAAGGCCGGCCATGTCTCTCACTGTCTGTGGTGTGAGGTTCATGTAAAAGAACCATTGCTGACTTTCGACAAGAGAAGCTGCATAGTCGTCAGCGAGTTTCCGCCCTGTGATGGCCTGGCGAGCTGTCCAGGGGGTACTCTGCCCTCGCCTGCAGTCGGCTGGGATGGGCGCCAGCCTCGCCGTGACCCAAATCAGGATTATGCAGCTACAGAAAGTGAAGGAATGATGAGAAAATGAATGAAAGAATGAATAAATTATCACAAAGGAAATGCAGAACTTATGTCGTGCGTTAAAGAACAGATTACAGACAGCACTGTGGGGTTGAGTGAAAGGAGTCATGCATTTCTGCTCACTGAAACATTGCACGAAGCCAGTCGAGCATTAAGAACTTGACTCTGTGTGTGTGTGTGTGTGTGTGTGTGTGTGTGTGTGTGTGTGTGTGCGGTGAGCTTGAAAAATAGTTTCCCAACATCATCTTTCTTCTGCAGTTGTCAGTGTGTTATAATCTATTGCTCAGCTTTAATGGTTTTATTGTCGAGCTCTTGATAAATGTTACTTTGCGTTCGTCTCATCTTGCAGCCAGCTGTAACTGACTCATCACAGACATATACAGTGATCACACAATGAATTTTTATGGATTTTTTTTAATGAAGAATCATGATACCTCGAAAAATCAGTTCTATTTCACATCCTAAATATACAATTATATTAGGCCACTCATTTTTTTTAATTTTCTGGTTGACGGATTTTTCAGCACAAATTTACTGATGTCGGGCAGTGGTGATCGCAGTGCTATAGGGCGCTGGACCACTGATCCAAAAGGTTGGGGGTTTGAGTCCCACTCTCGACAAGGTTGTCACTACCCCCCCCCCCCCCCCTCCATCTCCCAGTGCAGCTAACTGGGTTATCAAAGGCCGGCCATGTCTCTCACTGTCTATGGAGTGAGGTTCATGTAAAAGAACCATTGCTGACTTTCAACAAGAGTAGCTGCAAAGCCGTCAGTGTGTTTCCGCCCTTCGATGGCCTGGTGAGCTGTTCAGGGTGTACTCTGCCCTCGCCCAAAGTTGGCTGGGATGGGCGCCAGCCTCCCCGCAACCCTAATTAGGATTAAGCGGTTACAGAAAATAAACTGATGAACTGAAATGTAGTGATGTCAGAGGAAATAAGGCCAATAGATTTAAATGAATATTTACAATTTTGAAAAAGTGTCGGAGGGAAAAATATAAAAATAATTTTTTTGTTATTTTGTTGATATTAATGGCACAGGAAGGTTTCGTCACTTAAAATTTTCTCATGGATAATATCTGGTTGATGACTCTAGAAGTGCTGGGAATATCATCAAATATATATAGTGTGCAAATTACATATCTCTCAGTACAATGCATTATCTGTTCATTAGAGTCGCTCCAAAGCATGCGAGGAGTCTCGACTCACGATACCTGATGCAAGAATTCATTTGGATATGGACTACGGCATGCAAGGATCACAGCGGAAAAGCGCGGAACGCAGTCTACGGAAGAGCTTCAGCATTTTTACACGGAAAACGGGTGAAAATCCTATGGAAAAGTGGAAATTCTTATACCCCCATTTCACTGGACTACGGCATGCAAGGATCATGTAGCGGAATGGCTCGGAACGCACGCCGAACTGACTCCACGGAACACTCACGGAATTTTTTCCGTGAACCTGCTTTTGAACATGTTCAAAAGCACGTTCACGGAATATTTTGGCCTGCCGGAAGCATACGGAAGTGGAGGAAGACTTTAGGAATAACTACGGAATCACACGGAATGACACGGAAGCCGAGGGAATAATTGCGGAACATTTGCGGATGACAACATTTTTGCTTCCGTAAGTCTGCCGTGCTCCAGTGAAATGGGGGTATCAAGATGTAAGCGCGATCTCGAAGGCGAACACACAAAATTATACATAATGTTTAAAGATACGATTTTGTGTCTGATTAAGATTTGATATTTTTTTCACATCAGCATATAATACAGAGATTGGTGGGGGAAAAAATAATAAATTGAAAAAGTTAAAAATTATTTTTAGCGGCACTTTTGTCAGCGCTTCGGCAGATCCGTTGACCAGATAATATAAAATGAGTGGCGTTATAAATGTTGCTTGAAGTACTTACAGCACATATTCTGTATAGTGGTTTTACAGGTACAGCTCTTCCTATGAATGTTTACACAAAAGTGTGGGAATTAATAACTTTGATGACGTGAAAGCCATACATCCTGACATTTCTCTTATATTGCATTTGATGTAACCCAATCGGGGAAGTTACAAAGTCTGAATGAAGTCACTTTCAGTATTTGTAGATCAATACACAATGTGGAAGAAATTATACGGACGCCTCCATCATAGATATCCTATAAACGTAGATACTGCACTGGAAGATTTGGATCAACTGTGACAAAACGCCGCCATCTTGTAAATGTGAAACCTCGAGATTATCTCTGTTAGAGCTGGAAATATAGAGATATAGTTACTATTAATTATGCAATGCCTGGCCAAACAAATTGTACACACTAATATTTTATTGTTCCGCCTTTAGCCTCGCTTATATCATGTAAGTATCATGTCACTCTTTCATGGAACTTAAGCAATAGATAATTTATTTCCATCCCATTTCGGGTTCATTTTTCATTGATGTCTTGAACTGATGAGTGAAAAATTGAACCACTCCACGAAGTCTTCTCCAGCACATCCTGAAAACTTACAATAGGCTTAAGGCTAGGACTCTGTGGTGCCAATGCATATGTGAAAATTATTCCTCATGCTCCCTGAACCACTCTTTCATTATTTAAGTCCCCATTTTATATCAGTGCCACCAGGAAAGAAAAAATGCATTGGTGTGATTACCTGCTCATTCAGTACATTCACCTTATCAGCTGCACCATTTTATTGCCACGTTAATTTTGCTGAGCCTCGACCCGGACAATTGAAGCAACAATACCATGGAGATTACATGCCGTGGTCAAGACAAAAGGCTTTCCAAGAAAATATTATGGAATATGTAGGTCGACTGTAGTTTTCTTTGTTGTTTGATCATGGAAGCATGAAGAATGTGGCTCAGTTTACATTAAACATCGATTAAGATGCGGAAAAACTGTGGCATAGTTTCTAGGCTTCAAAATTCCAGAGGGTTTACACCAGTGTCCGCGACTCAATTGGTACCGGTCCGCAAAAGAAATAATTCATTATTTCCGTTTTATTTATTTTTTGAGTCTGAACGATATTTATTTTTGAAAAAACTTTTATTTTGAAAAATGACCGGATGCTCTCGGTTACATGTCAGTCATTTGAGCGCTAAAATGTAACCCACAAGGGGACGGCACATGAACAGAGGCGAGTTGGAAATGTTTCAAACCATAGCGGGGATTTTGGGTGAGACTGAGGCTGAGCCTTCATTCTCCCAGCTGGTGCACCATCACCTGTAGGTTTTTTTTGTTTTTTTTTTTTTAGAAAAGTTCAAGCTCTACTTCCCAACCAACTTTATTTCCGCTGTTGAAAAATAACATTCATGGAGTGTTTATTATTATTATTATTATTATTATTATTATTATTATTATTATTATTATTACTAATACTACTACTAATAATAATAATAACAATAGCAATAGCAACAATAATATTTAATACAAATAAATTATATTCACAATATAAACAATCTATGACATCCCCACCCCCTATCCCGGGTCCGTGGTAAAATTGTCAAACGTTGACTGGTCCGTGGTGATAAAAAGGTTGGGGACCCCTGGTCTACACTGCACCCAATGTAATCCCAGTGTCAATCACAATTCCAAAATGGTGTCATAAATTTCCTTCCACCAGTGGTTCATCACCAATTTAGTATTATTATAGAATATCTATGGCCTCGGTGTTCATTTTTTGTTACCACATTCAAACTAGCTTAAATTAAAGTATTATATAATGTATATAATGAATATAATGAATATAATGTGTTTACCTCCTCAAACCATGTAGACAAAAAGTAATAGATTTTCCAAGTTAATTTTTTAGCTGGGCAGCCATGTTGCTTTGCCATCACTTAGTGAGCACATCATTGAGGAAGCCAAAGTAACTTTCTGAGTAGTAATTCCAAGTTGAGAGAACAACTTGCACTTCCCCACCTACAATAAATAACCATCCCCTCAACATGACATTTCAACTTGTTGTCATGGGGAAGCCTTTTCAATGACCAGGTCTGTCCATCATTACAGAGAGATGTTTAATCAACATGGCTGAAAACATTCTTCTTCTATGATTATAAAGTACTTCTGGCTTTTGGTCAGTTAATATGCTAATACAGTGTTTGATGAAATCTGTAATACTGACCATACTAATCATTGTGGTGCATGGTTAGTGATCACCATTAGAGTTATCACGTATAGTGTTAAAAGTCTACATTCTTGCTGACAATACTTCCTATAGCTTGTTGAAGTTTAGATTGTCTGCTTGCTGTTGTTGCTGTCCCAGCTAACACACAACTGTTAGCAACATTATTGTGACGTTTGCAAAAACGTCTTTACATGGTTGGTTGAACGAAACATTATCTGAACATTGTGACAGTGTTAAACTATGATGTTTATTGAGAGTGTGGACAGGACTTTTATGTACAATATTGGTCATCCGTGCAGCATAATTTGTACGTGTGTAATACATTTAAGCAAAACAGAGCTTGTTTTATGTTAATGACCACAAAAAGCACAAAATTGGGAAATTTTATACTATGGATTACTAGCGGGGGATGAACAAATGGTTAGAAGTCATTTTTTTAATGGAAGTTACGTGAACTCGTTGACCAGGGCCATACCGCGTAAGTAAATGAGCAGATCTACTTTGTGAGCAACATTTTAGGTGATTAAAAAAAACTATGTTGAAAAAGCAGCTATGGCTAGCAGTTTGAGGAAATGGGTGTACGGTGAACCCTCATTTTTCAAAGTTAATGGGGACTAAGACCCTCCGCGAACGCTGAATTTCCGCAAAGTAGGATCGACCCCCTGACTGACGTATACGTCCATGCATATGTGTATATCATATCAATAAATACATATTCAAACGCTATGAATGCTTATAATAACAATTAAACGTTCCAAACTAATGCATAAGATGTAAATAAAATATAAATACACACACATACAGATGCGTACATCACATAAAAATGTAAGTAGTTTTGTTGGGGGGTTTTGGGTTGTTTTTTGTTTTTGTTTGTTTGTTTGTTTTTTTGCATAATTGGTCTTGTTTTGCAGAATTTTCCTTAACATTTTCCCTATTTTTTCTGAATTTCCTTATTATTTTTTTTTCCGATGAATATTTTTGAAAAACCCGTGATGCAATGAAGCCGCATGAACTGAAGCGCGACGTAGCGAGGGATTACCGTAATGGTTACCTATTTAAACCAGAGAGGGAGGAGTCTTGTAGAGACAGTGAATTGTTACATTCCAACGACTCTGAGGATGAAAATGCTGCCAGAGATGTGCATGAGTGTCAATACAAAGTGGCTTATGAAACTCATATTTTTCCAACTCAGTTTTCCTGTCATCAGCTTGTTTAGGAACTGAAAAGAAAAGAAATGTTTCCTATGATTTCCGCATTTTCTGTTTGTGTAGCTCAGCACTGGATATTATGTTGTACTAGACGGGTCAGTGGTGCAACCCAGCCAATCGAACTAGTCCACGTCACTTAGCAGTCTGAAATAGTCAATGAGTAAGGCAACATGTTTCTGAGTATGCCCAGTGTCTATTATAGACTATTAGGGGCGCAGGTTGGCTTGAGAGGCAGTGGTGACCTGGTGGTAAAGGTGCTGGATCATTGATCATAAGGTTGGGGGTTCAAGCCCCACTCTCAACAGGTTGTCACTGTCCCCCCAGTGCAGCTAACTGGGTTATCAAACGCCGGCCATGTCTCGCACTGTCTATGGTGTGAGGTTCATGTAAAAGAACCATTGCTGACTTTCGTCAAGCGTAGCTGCAGTGTTTCTGCCCCGCGATGGCCTGTCGAGCCGTCCAGGGTGTACTCTGCCCTTGCCTGGAGTCGGCTGCGACCCTAATTATGATTAAGCGGTTCCAGAAATAGGTTGCCTTGAGCACATCTCAGCCGACACTAAATGAAGATGGAGTCCACCCTCACAGGGTAGCAACAGTGTTAAAGCATAAAATCGTGAGCTAGCACACTGCAATTTCAGCATAAAATAATTGTTAATATTTATAAAATTCCCTCTGGTGGAGCAATGACAGTAGTACTCAGGCCTGTGATTTTAAAAGTGTGGTTAAAAGCTTTTTTAATGAGTTTTCTTGTAGATATCCATTTTCTTTTCTCCTACTTTGCATTCAAGCTAAGCTAAGACATTGAAGATTTACAATAAGTTTATTTCAAAAGGCCATTTCTCTTTCAGTTCGTCCTTGTGGATTATGTGGTTAACTCGACGTGCATGCAAGGCTGCCACTTCCTGTATCCTGCAGTCATTTGCTGCTTGTGCATATTATCAGAAATCAATGTGACATGAGTGTGTGATGCAATACCTGTGCAAACAGTTGAGGCAATACGGCACCATGTGACACTCTGTCCAAATGGAATAAAAAAGTCCTCTCAAATCAATCCATCCATCGTTTTACTGCATATCTGTCGAGGCTGCTGTAGGTGAAGCGGAAGCCAATTTCAACTGACTTTGAATGAGAGGTGAAAAAGTTGCTGGTCCATTGCTGGGCTTGCCTTTCATATCACCAAACAACAGATCGTCGGAGCACCATAGTTATGCAAATGTCATAAAGCTATGTGCTCAGTTTTTGATAATAAAATACCATTACCGTATGTCATAAAACACCCCTCAATCAATTATTATAAACATAACATTGTAAAATAATATCACATATATCAAATAATATCAACATTAATTTCAAATAAGTCACTTACTTATACCGACTCACTTTACATGAAGCTTAAAACAGTCAATCAACCCTTACACTATGTGATGCGCTCAATACCGAAAGTAGTGTACTTGCTGTGGGTTATACAGACTTCCGGTCTATCAAGTGCACAAGGGTGCAGTTGAACTCGTTTAGAACACAGCCTGCACTGATGTGAATCCCAGCAAAGCGGAGAGTTCTTTCTTTTGTGCAAGTATAAGTGTAAGTATAAATATCTGTAATTGTTCTGTAATTTGTGGATTCGGGTTTTCGTTCATTTAGTAGATTGTGCCGATCTGACCAGACAGTTAATTCATCTCTGTGTATGAGACTTGCACCCATGCTAGTAGGCTTACGCTTCTGACCAACCATATTTGCTTAGGGTTACAAAAATCACAGAGACGACGTCTTAACAGAAGGGTAACACACTATATAACACACACACACACACACACACACACACACACATATATATAGATATATATATATATATATATATATAGCAGCTTCTTCTTTTCCTTTCAGATTTTCCCTTCAGGGGTTGCCACAGCAAACCATCCGCCTCCATCTCACCCTATCCTCTGCATCTTCTACTCTTATTCCAACTACCTTTATGTCCTCCTTCACCACATCCATAAATCTTCTCTTTGGTCTTCCTCTCGGCCTTCTGTCTGGAAGTTCCAACCTCAGCATCCTACTACCAATATACTCACCATCCCTCCTCTGTACATGTCCAAACCATCTCAATCTAGCCTCTCTGACTTTGTCTCCAAAACATCTTACATGTGCTGTCCCTCTGATGTACTCATTCCTGATCCTATCCATCCTCGTTACTCCCAAAGAGAATCTCAACATTTTCATCTCTGCTACCTCCAGCTCTGCCTCCTGTCTTTTAACCAGGGCCACTGTTTCTAAACCATACAACATCGCTGGCCTCATCACTGTCTTGTACACTTTTCCCTTCATTCTTGCCGATACCTTCCTATCACACATCACACCGGACACTTTTCTCCAACCATTCCAACCTTCCTGCACACGCTTCTTCACCTCTTTTCCACACTCTCCATTGCTCTGGATTGTTGAGCCCAAGTACTTAAAATCCTCCACCTTCTTTATCTCTGCTCCCTGTAACCTCACTGTTCCTCTTGGGTCCTTGTCGTTCACCCACATGTATTCTGTTTTACTAAGGCTAACCTTCATTCCTCTCCTTTCCAGGGCATATCTCCACCTCTCTAGATTTTCCTGTACTTGTTCTCTGCTCTCACTGCAGATCACAATGTCATCTGCAAACATCATAGTCCATGGAGATTCTTGTCTAACCTCGTCTGTCAGCCTGTCCATCACCATAGCAAACAAGAAGGGGCTCAGAGCTGACCCTTGATGCAGTCCCACCTCCACCTTGAACTCTTCTGTCACACCGACAGCACACCTCACCACTGTCTTACATCTCTCATACATGTCCTGCACCACTCTAACATACTTCTCTGCCACTCTAGACTTCCTCATGCAATACCACAGTTCTTCTCTCGACACCCTGTCATATGCTTTCTCCAGATTCACAAAGGCACAATGCAGCCCCCTCTGACCTTCTCTGTACTTCTCTATTAACATCTTCAAAGCAAACACTGCATCTGTGGTGCTCTGTTTGGGCATGAAACCAAACTGTTGTTCACAAATGCTGACCTCTGACCCTAGTGTAGCTTCCACTATTCTTTCCCATAACTTCATTGTATGGCTCATCAACTTTATTCCTCTGTAGTTGCCACAACTCTGCATATCTCCCTTGTTCTTAAAAATGGGCACAAGCACACTTCTCCTCCATTCCTCCGGCATCTGTTCACTTTCTAAGACCTTGTTGAATTATGTTGTCAGAAAATCTACTGCTACCTCTCCTTGACACTTCCATACCTCCACTGGTATGTCATCAGGACCAACTTCCTTTCCACTTTTCATTCTCTTCAATGCCCTCCTCACTTCACCCTTACTAATCTTTGCTACTTCCTGGTCCTCAACAGTCACCTCTTCTTCTCTTTTTTTCTCTCTCATTTTCCTCATTCATCAGCTCTTCAAAGTACTCTTTCCATCTTCCCAGCACACTTCTGTCATCAGTCAACACGTTTCCCACTCTGTCCTTAATCACTTTAACTTGCTGCACGTCCTTCCCATCTCTATTTCTCTGCTGTGCCAAACTCTATATTTTCTACCTCCTTACTGTCCAACCTAGCATACAAGTCATCATACACCCTCTCTTTGGCCTTTGACACCGCTACCTTTGCCTTACACTGTGTCTTCCTGTACTCCTGTTTACTCTCTTCGGTTCTCTCTGTCCCATTTCTTCTTAGCTAACCTCTTCCTTTGTACACACTCCTGCACTTCCTCATTCCACCACCAAGTCTCCTTATCTACTGTCCTTCCAGAGGACATGCCAAGTACTCTCCTACCTGTCTCTCTGATCACATTAGCTGTAGTTGTCTAGTCATCTGGAAGCACTTCCTGATCACCCAAAACCTGTTTCAACTCCTCCTTGAAGACAATACGACACTCTTCCTTTTTCAGCTTCCACCACTTTGTCTTCTGCTCTGCCTTTGCCTTCTTCACCTTTCTTACCATCAGCATCATCCTGCACACCACCATCTTATGCTGTTTGGCAAAACTCTCACCCACTACTACTTTGCAGTCACTGACTTCCTTCAAATTACATCGCCTACACAAGATGTAGTCTACCTGTGTGCTCCTACCTCCACTTTTATAGGTCACCCTATGCTCCTCTCTCTTCTGGAAGAAAGTATTCACCACAGCCATTTCCATCCTTTTTGCAAAATCTATCAACATCTGTTCCTGTCCTGGATACCAAACCTGCCCATCACTTCCTCGTCTCCTCTATTGCCTGCACCAACATGTCCATTGAAGTCTGCACCAATGACCACTCATTCACCTCTGGGGGGTACTCTGCATCACTTCATCTAACTCACTCCAGAAGCTCACATCCTGTCTGTGGGGCATAAGCACTAACAACATTGAACATCACACCTTCAATTTCTAACTTGAGACACATCACTCTGTCTGACTCTCTTTTCACTTCTAGAACATTCCTGACCAGCCCCTCCTTTAAGATGACTCCTACTCCATTTCTCTTCCCTTCCACACCATGAAAAAACAGCTTAAACCCCGCTCCTAAGCTTCTAGCCTTGATACCTTTCCACCTGGTCTCCTGAACACACAGTATGTCCACCTTCCTCCTCTGCATCATGTCAGCCAGCTTGCTACCTTTTCCTGTCATAGTTCCAACATTCATAGTCCCTACTCTCAGTCCTAAACTCATGCTTTTCCTCTTCTCTCTCTGCCTACGGACACGCCTCCCGCCTCTCATTCTTCGACCTCTCCTTCTTCGACCAACAGTAGTCCAATTTCCACCAGCACTCTGTTGATTGACCGCACTGATGGCGGTCGTTGTTAATATGGGCCTTGACCGATCCGGTATGAAATTTGTCTTTATGGTTTGCATTTTGTATTCTGGCAAAAGTTTTATGCCGGATATCCTTCCTGTCGCAACCCTCTGCATTTATTCAGGCTTGGGACCGGCGTGAGGGCGGGCACTTGTTTGTGCCCCCCTTACGGCTGCATTATAACTGATATATACTCAGTCTGTGGTTTGTAAACAATGAATGCAGCGTCATTGCGTCATCATAGTACGTAGGTACGTGTAAACTCAAAATTTGACTTTTTTTTTTTTTTGAAAAAACAAACAAACATAAAACGGATGAACGTAAGTTGGGGAGTATCTGTATATATCAATAAATACATATTCAATGCTATAAATGCTTATAATAATTAAAAATTGAAAAAAAAAATACACAAGATGTAAATAAAATACAAATACGGACGCTCTCCAACTTATCAGCATTCGTATTGAAAACATCTGGAGATACCAAGCTTTCCAAGGTCGAAAATGAAAGTGAAATTGAAATGAAATTGAAGAACAAGTAGAAATAGAAATGGAATAAAATCTACAGAAAGATAGATCATAAATATAATTATGAAATATGATTAAACATTATCCTGAGGCACACTTAATACTAGGCTCCGGCAGAGGGGGGCGTGGCTACGCAGACGCGCACACACTGATGCAACAATGCATCAAGTTTTGATAGTAGATTTTGGGATGTTTTTTGTTTTGTATTTGTTTAGGTTTTTTTGTTGTTGTTGCATAACTGGCCTTGTTTTTGTGACCTTTTCCTTAACTTTTAGACCTATTCTTCCTTAATTTCCTTATTTTTTAATTCAATGAATATTTATTTATTTATTTATTTAAAAAAAACCGTGATGCACTGAAGCCACATTAATTGAAGCGCAAAGTAGCGAGGGATCCCTGTACACATATATACAGACGCACTCATGCACGCAGATGCGCACCTGACCTAAGTAGTTTTGATATGGGGTTTTGGGTTGTTTTTTGTTTTGGTTTAGGTTTTTTTCCATAATTGTCCTTGTTTTGCTGCATTTTTCTTAACTTTTCCCCCTATTCTTCCTTAATTTCCTTATTTTTTAATTCAATTTAAAA
>CM045741.1:14327515-14355015 GCA_024760905.1 Plotosus lineatus | reverse complement strand
CTCCACAACTGGGTTATAAAAGGCCAGCCATGTGTCTCACTGTCTATGGTGTGAGGTTCATGTAAAGGAACCATCGCTGACTTTCGACAAGAGTAGCTGCAAAGCCGTCAGCGTGTTTCTGCCCTGCGATGGCTTGGCGAGGCGTCCAGGGTGTACTCTGCCCTTTCCCAGAGTCAACTGAGATGGGCACCAGCCTGCCCACGACCCTAATTAGTATTAAGCGGTTCAGAAAATGAAAGAAATTTATTGTGCGTGTAAATGTTTACTAAGTTTAATGTGCAATAAACATCATCTTATCATTTTATCATCAACTCCTCAATGACACGCTTTGTATTTCCAGATCTGGATGGGAACTATGGGGGTGGATTGCTGGACATGGTTAAAGGAGGTGCCGGAAAGTTCTTCAGCAACTTCAAAGACAACCTGAAGGACACCATCAAGGACACATCTACCAAGGTTATGAATCAAGTGGCCACGTGAGTCCTAACTGTGTATGGGTGTGAGATTGATGATTGATGATGTCATAGATGCAATGTTTATGTTTTGGGTTATTTTAGTCGAAATGTCTTCCCGGAGATTAAAGCTTTCTATGAGAAAATTAGGCCCAAATCAGCCAGAACAGCCAAATCAACACAAAACTAACCAGAGGAACAAAAGAAGTGTTCTGTTGGTTATTCTCAATGGACAAGTTGAAGAAGATAAAGAACTCGGCGCTGTGTTCTGCTCCGCGTTGACGTTACCAAATGTTACTCTCAAGATCTTTCAAGGAAGTCATGTGCACATAAATTTGAAAATTGATTTAAAAAGTGTTAAGACGTCTTTTACTGTTTTTTTTTTTTTTTTTTTTTTTTAATTTGTCAATAATTCTTAAAGGGACGGCTCGGTGGGGTTGTGGTTTACACGTCTGCCTCACAGTAAGAAGGTCCTGGGTTGGAGTCCCGGGCTCAGGTGTTTCTGTGTGGGGTTCGTATGTTCTCCTGGGCTTGCAATGGGCTGGCAGGCTGTTTAATAGTCTGCCTCCTTTTTTGGCAAATGACTGAGCGAGTGAGTGAATAAATCTTTAAATGCACAACAGATGTTAAAGGAAAAAAAATTAATTGGCAAAGGACTCGAGTTTGCAGCTGGATCCAAAATGGCGACTAAGTTTTCTATATTATTAGGTGGGTCGTCATGGATAGGAACAGGGACAGGGTCTGCGAATTGGCGAGGAGGAGCGTCCAACAGGTGAGGACGCCATTCTGGAACTGATTGATGTACAGGATCTCTAAGGAATGATGGAGGTTGTGGAGGGAGTGATTTTGCTAAACTCAAACTGATTGGCACGCTGGCATAATGGATAGCACATCCACCTCACAGCAAGAAGGTTCTGGGTTCGATTCCCAGCTTGGATGTTTCTGTGTGGAGTTTGCATGTTCTCTTTGTGCTTGCATGGGTTTCCTCCCACGGTCCACAAACATGCACAGTAGGTTAATTGGTTGGTCCAAATGACCCGTGAGTGTGAGTATGAACGGTTGTGTGAGTGTTGGCCCTGTGATGGTGTGGCAAGTTGTCCAGGGTATGCCTGGCACTTGAAGGACGGCCCTACCCACTCACATATATGCATGACATGAGTTTACGGACACCTGTGATTGGCTAGTGATTTCTTAAGTGAGCGGGGGCAATGGGTGTATGGCAGGGGTCACCAACTTTTTTGGAACTGAGAGCTACTTCTTGGCTACCAATTAACTCGAAGGGTTACCAGGTTGAAATACACTTCTGAAATAACAAATTTGTTCAATTTACCTTTAATTATGTGTTATTATTAATAATTAACGATATTCGTCAATGTGAAGATATTGACTTGATAAAAAAAACAATATATATATATATCAGCTTCTTTTCCTTTCAGCTTTTCCCTTCAGGGGTCGCCACAGCGAATCATCTGCCTCCATCTCACCCTATCCTCTGCATCTTTTTCTCTTACACCAACTGCCTTCATGTCCTCCTTCACCACGTCCATGAATCGTCTCTTTGGTCTTCCTCGAGGCCTTCTGCCTGGTAGTTCCAACCTCAGCATCCTACTACCAATATACTCACTATCCCTCCTCTGTACATGTCCAAACCATCTCAATCTAGCCTCTCTGACTTTGTCTCCAAAACGTCTTACATGTGCTGTCCCTCTGATGTTCTCATTCCTGATCCTATCCATCCTCGTTACTCCCAAAGAGAACCTCAACATTTTCATCTTTGCTACCTCCAGCTCTGCCTCCTGTCTTTTCCTCAGTGCCACTGTCTCTAAACCATACAACATCGCTGGCCTCAACACCGTCTTGTACACTTTTCCTTTCATTTTTGCCGATACCCTCCTATCACACATCACACCGGACACTTTTCTCCAACCATTCCAACCTGCCTGCACACGCTTCTTCACCTCTTTTCCACACTCTCCATTGCTCTGGATTGTTGAGCCTAAGTACTTAAAATCCTCCACCTTCTTTTATCTCTGCTCCCTGTAACCTCACCGGTACTGTTCGGTCCTTGGCATTCATACACATGTATTCTGTCTTACTGAGGCTAACCTTCATTCCCCTCCTTTCCAGGGCATACCTCCACCTCTCAAGATTTTCCTGCACTTGTTACTCTTTTTACTCGCCTATTTAGTGTAATTCCGCTTTTTTTTACTTGCCAAAGTGGTAGTTATTTTTATTCTTGTGTATTTCATTTCCTCTATTTCTGAACCCGTTTCCTCTAATTTTTCTAAACCTCGCTGGGATCCCTGATGTTGTCCTTGCGACGACCTGGTGCTCACGGGCACCATGTTGGTGACCCCTGGTGTATGGCGTCCTTCAACCACTTAGCTCTCATGAGTCCTTGGTATGAAATAGATCTTTTTTTTTTTTTTTTTAAATGAGTAAAATCACAGTAAAAATGATACGGAAGGATGTAAATAAGGGCACATTCCTGTAATTTCAATACATAAAACTGCAACGGTGCATCATTGCGCTGCTTCTCGCTTTCCACACAACCACTGAAAACTCGTTGTTGCTAAATCTGCAGTGTAGCAGGACTGGAAATGAATAGCATAACACAAAAGCCCTGTCCAACACGCTAAGTAGGCCAGTCGTGTCTCATGTTTGTCATTTGGTTGGCAGCCCAAATTTGTCACATGAATGGAGTGATAACATTCCAGATCTGATTTATTCTGAACTTATATTACAGTCTTTACTGATCGTGATAAGATAAGAGCAGATAAGATCTGGATAAGCGTGTATGCTAAATGCTGTAAATATAAATGTAATTACAAATAAATGCAAGAAATCAGGTTTACCATATTATTGTATTACAGTTCAGTTTAGGGTCAGACTATGAGTCGAAAAAAAAAAATTGAACAATGAGCCAGTTCAGCAAATTTTCCTCCACAGTAGCGTTATAAACTTTCAAATCATGAAGATAAACAACCGAGCGTTGGAGAACTTGATTTTTTGCATTACAGTATCGATTTAATTTTTGTTTTCCTCTACTGATCATTCCCTTCATTCAGTGCATATTAATCACGTAAAGGAAAAGAAAAGCACACTGGATGGATTAAATACAGTAGACCCTCATTATTCGCGGGGGTTTGGTTCTGGCCCCTCCCACGAATGAAGACAATCCGCGAGTTCTGTACCCGGAAGTAAAACCCCATGTATCATATTACATGTGCGAATGATCAACCGGAAGTAAAATACTGTGTATCTATTGGGTTTTTACACCCGAGCCTCGTGGCTCATCAGGCCGGTGCTTATCCCCGGTTTCCGTAGCGTGAAGCGACCAGGAGTTCAACTCCTCCTGGATGGGAACGCCAATCCGTCGCAGGTTACCTTCCCAGTATATTTTTGACTGGTATCCATTTATACTGCTGGGTGAACAGAGGCACACTTGTGGTGGAGACCTTGACCAGGGGTCTTAGCACAGTGGGGGGATAACTGGGATTTGAACACACAACCTCCCGATCATGAGCAAAGCACCCTAACCACTACACCACCGGCCCCAAATTAGAAAATCAATAAATGAATAATAAACCTCAACATGCTTTGGGACTTGTGTGACCATATCTGACTCAGGAATAGCTTAGTAACATGATTAGCATGGAAAAAAAACAGCCACGACTGTTTACATGTCTTTTTTTGTCATCTAAGCCTCGTTGCAAGTGATGTGTGTGTGTGTGTGTGTGTGTGTGTGTGTGTGTGTGTGTGTGTGTGTGTGCACGCTCTGTTAACAAAGGTGGACTGTTAGCTGTTACAGTGTTATCTGATTAACGTCAGCAGTTTACTCAGGTGACTTTTGTTCTACATAATAACAGAGCGGCTTCTCTGTAATGAGGCAAATGGTTCGCATGCACGTTGTTATTCATGCACACCGGTTATAGTTTTCAAAAAAAAAAAAAAAAAAAAAAAAGAGGAGGGATTTATATTTAATCCGGTGCTGTCTAGGCTTACAGATTGGCATGCATTTTGAAATAGCTAACGCCCGGTCTGTGCAGGCACCCCTCGGCATGAATCAGCATACTACGTATGTTTCTATCCTGCCTGTCTCACCCAGGGTCTACACCATCTGGCTTCTTTTGTTCCCTGGATAAGTCCTAATAGATCATCACAGTATCCAGGATGAAGCGTTTCCTGAAAATGCAATCGCTACCATGTGACTGACGAAGACTTTCGGTTATTTTTGTTCACTTGGACAATTCATAATTATGTTAGCCAGACAACTGAAACGGCAGTGGTGGCCTGGTGGTAAAGGTGCTGGAGCACTGATCCTAAGGTTGGGGGTTCAAGCCCCGTCCTCCCAGTGCAGCTAACTGGGTTATCAAAGGCCGGCCATGTTTCTCACTGTCTGTGGTGGGAGGTTCATGTAAAAGAACCATTGCTGACGATGTCAGCGTGTTTCTGCCCTGCGATGGCCCGTCCAGGGTGTACTCTGTCCTCACCTTGAGTCCGCTGAGATGGGCACCAGCCTCCCTTTGACCCTAATTAGGATTAAGTGGCTCAGAAAATGAATGAATGAATGACATTTCCACCAGAAATGGGGTTTTGGAAAAGGATGACTCCGTTAGGTTTTGGAATCGGTCCAAACCATATTCTGGATATATGAAGCTTGTAAAGGATTCCTTAAGATTGTGGGATTGCTCGGCTTGGCACAAGTCTCCGAGTTAAACATTACATTTATTGGTAAATTAATGTGGTGTAAGAGGAAGGAAACTATTTTGGGATGTGCTGTTATGAGGAACTAATCCACTTTGGGGCGCTAATAGTAACTCAGCTGCGCATTGGGACGCATTTCAGCACCTGATTGTTCATTATTTTCCTATCCCAGCATGCCTTGAAGTGTTATTGTTATTGTGTTTGTGTGAGAAACCCGCAGTCACATGTGGCGCAAGGATCAGGATGCAATTGCATAAAATTAGTTTTAATAAAAGTTACGATATAATGAACCCAGTGCAAGCAAGAACTTGTATCAGACGGAAGTTAAACACAATTCTAGGCTTGGCATGAACAGTAGCAACACCAAGCGTTCATAATCACCCTCAGGCACAATACGTCAACCAGGAACAATGCAAAACACACAATGCTAAAAGCCCCCTCTATAATCTGAATAATGAGAAGCTTATGTGCTTGTGATGAGATACATCTGGCATATGCCCAAAGTCATGTGATTGGCCTAGGTGCAAGGCATTCTTGGAAATGTAGTGAGTTCTGGAAAAGTTGCAGAAATTGGCTGAGGATGTGAAATGCATTCGAAAGGAAGACATCCTGGAAAGAAAAATACTGATGACAGCCACATCAGCTGCCGACTGGGTTATAACTTTTTATAAAATGACATAATCAATTTATAACACCCCCGCACTTGTATTATTTCCTTATTATTGCGCAGACGTGTGGATGAATTATGATTGTCTGTCTTGGTGGGTTTGAGTCCTGGGCGTGGTGAGGGCATTTCTGTGTGGGGATTGCAAGTTCTTCCTGTGCTTGCATGGGTTTCCTCAGGGTACTCCTGTTTCCTCCTATATTTCAAAGACATGTACGTTAGGCGTCTGGTTGTCCCAAATAGTCTCTCGGTGTGAATGGGAGTATGAATGGCTGGGTGTATGTTGCTCTCCAGTGCTCTTTTGAACTGTTCAGGGTGTCCAGTCTTTGCTTTTGTCTGCCTTTTATCTAGTTTTGGGTCCAGCCTCCCTGCAACCCTTGTAGGATTAAGTGGTTCGCTGAATAGGTGGGGAAAAAAGACTGAGTCCGTAAATGTAAAACTAAATATATGCCTGTTTGCTGTTTGTTTTCTAGCTACACCAAAGGAGAGCTGGACATTGCCTACATCACGTCACGTATCATCGGTAAGAATTTAAATACATCGAAACATTGCTGATTTTTTTTTTTTTTTGGGGGGGGGGGGGGGTTGTTATTGACACGTTTTTTTTTTTTCCTTCTTTTATTCATTGTTGCCCATCTTTCTCGCAAAAGCTCATGTCAGTCACTCATCAGATGGTGCTGTGTTTGCTCGCTCTTCACATTTGGCCTCATTCTTACACTTATTTATACAATACAAACAGTAGTTGTCTTGACTATAGCCTTTATTGCTAAAAAAAACCCCAAACTGATGACATACCCTGAATAGGGGTGGCATGGTGTCATTATGGTTAGCACGTTCGTCTCAAAGCTAAAAGTCCCTGGGTTCGAGTCCCGGTCTTGGGTGTTTCTGTGTGGTGTGTGTGCTTGTTTTCCCAATGTTTACATCTGGGTACTTCGACATCGTCCCATGGTCCTAAGCCATACACATTAGGCAATTGCCTGTTCCATATTGCCCCCTAGGTGTGGATGGAAGTGTGAATGGTTTTGCGCGCGCGCGCGCATGTGTGTGTGTGTGGGTGTCTATGATGGCCCAGCAATGGTCTGATAAGTCTACCCCACCATTGCCCAGTGTCAGTTGAGATGGTGGTTTGGCAAATGATTGTGTGAGATAGTATCCTGAATGTAATCGGAAAGTATTTTAAAAGCCGTTCCAGCTACAGATGTGTTAGCTCCATCTCAACCCCATATCTGACGTGTGCTGAACCCGGACTGAGCACAAAGCCTAGAACTGTTTTTGGGTGGTAGTCGGTGTTCCCATTCAGGAGAATTGAGCTTGCGTCAATACAGTACTGTGTTCAGATGATTCGGACGCTGGAGGCATTGGCTGTGAACAAGTTGTAGATTGTAGAACTTAAAACAAAACAAAGATGGGAAAAAGTGATTGGCACACAGCCAATAATTCCTTGTGCCAGTCTAAAATAATTTGCGCCACTGTTGCACCAATTTAGCTTAATGGGAACACTGGTGTTGGTGTGTTGCTTGGTTGTAATACTGATTATATAATATTCTGACTGCAATTATCTATCTTCCTGCTCTATCAGTGATGTTATATCCTGCGGAGGCTGTGGAGTTGGGCTACAGGAACCATGTGGAGGATATCCGCTCTTTTCTAGACTCACGTCATGCCGATCATTACACAGTTTTCAACCTGTCCCAGAGGAACTACCGGGGAGCCAAGTTCTCCAACAGGGTGAGATGACTCAGCTACACGTTCAGAGTTCAGATTTTCAAGAGGGTTGTCTGTTTTGACTTAACTGAAGGAGATAATGGGAAAGTCTGGATGGAGCTGTATGAATAACAGCTGAGTAATGGAAGATTTTAGAAAGTGTTCCCTTTGTTCATTTCTGATTTCTTTTTTAATCCACAGGAGCTTAGTGAGACTGGGAAGCAAATAAGATGAGGTCATAGTGATACAGTGGTGTCTCGACTTATGAATTTAATTAGTTCCAAGGGCGAGCTCATAAACCGAAAGGTTCGTTAGATGAAACAATTATTCCCAAAAGAAATAACAGAAAACCAATTAATCCGGTCCAACCCCCTCCCAAACTCATATAATTGCCACAAACAAATATAATTGACCTAATATATTAAAGATAAACATGGAACAACAATAAATATTTCATAATAATAATAATAATAATACAAGTAAGGTAAAGTCCTTTGGGCTTTTACACCCGAGCTCGGTGGCTCATCAGGACGGTGGCCGACCCCCGGTTTCCATAGCATGAAGCGACTAAGAGTACAACTCCTACTGGATGGGCCGCTAGTCCATCGCAGGTTACCTTCCCAGTATATTTTTACTGGTACCCATTTATACTGCTGGGTGAACAGAGGCACACTTGTGGTTGAGACCTTGCCCAGGGGTCTTAGCACAGTGCGGGTCTCACTGGGATTTGAACACACAACCTCCCGATCATGAGCGCAGCACCCTAACCACTACACCACCGGCCCCACTAATAATACATGTATATTAACATTAATAATAATTAAGAAAAAAAAAAAATAAAACAAAAATAAACAGTAAGTCGACTAACCCTTCCGATCATCAACTGTGGTGAAGATGTCATCTGGGCAGACATTAGGTGGTACGTAACAGAGGAGGAGGAAGAGGAGAATTTTGTGCGTGTGCACGCTATGAATGCCAGCGAGAAAAGGCTCGTGGGGAACTCCCACAAAGCCAGTGCTTCTCAAATAGTGTGATGCTGGGGCGCATATGACTCTGGGGCGCATATGCTCTTTTTGTCATACTGTACTAGAATTAAGTGTAATTGCGCATCCACTGCAGTAGTTAGCAGTGGTGCTCTCATTGTTGAGCTATGGTGTAGGGAATAAGCACCAAGTTCCACTCTTTACGGGTTGTCAGTGGACCCCCAGTGCAGCTAACTGAGTTATCAGAGGCAGGTCACGTCTCTCACTGTCTATGGTGAGAGGCATGTAAAAGAACCATTGCTGACTTTCGTAAAGAGTAGCTGCAAAGCTGTCAGCATGTTTCTGTTCCTTGCTAAAAGGTTGTGTCAGGAAGGGCATCCAATGTAAAAACCTCTGCCAAATCAAACATTCAAATCATTCGCTGTGGCGACCCCTGATAAAGGGAAAAGGCCGAAAGGAAATCTCAATTGGAGGGGCATCACAGAAAATAATTGAGAAGCACTGCACAAGGCATTCTTGGAGCACAGAGGAACATATGTGGAAGAATATGAGGCTAATTGGCCCGGAAAAGCCATTTCCCCAGCAGAGCTTGTAAATCAAAATTTTGTTTGTTGGATGGGGCAGATTTTTGGTGGGATTGAAGCTCGTATCAAGGAAAATTCGTTATTAAGGACATTTGTAAGTCAAGGTACCAGTGTGTGTGTATTATGTTAGCAGCACTTTGTCAGAGTATTCATTAATTCTCCTATATACTGAAACATGACACTGCCTGGAGGTGAAACCCAATTTCAGGAGAAAGCATTATATTCCTTCTATGATTTCCTAACTAACCTCATTGACTCTGTTGATAGAGTACACATGTTTCGTATGTTTCCTTTTAACGACAGAAGAGGGTTCAGCAGCGTTATTTTCACTGAGAATGGGGAGTATTTTTTTGCAGAGATGAACGAATCAGTAGCCACGGCTCCCAGATCAAGCAGACCAACAGGGTTTGGGTTTTTTCAACGCATCGCTGTGTGAAGATTGTTGTTAAATGGTAGAACGAGTATCACACGGAACACACTCTCTCTTCTTCCCAGTTAAGCTTATTTTTATTTCACAAATTTTGAAGGAAATGCAGCCCACATCATTGTTGTTTGGTATTTCCATGCAGAAAGGATGTTTATATAACAGTCTCCAGTATTTTTTCACTTCAGTAGTTCGGCCTGCAACAAAAGAAAAAACTCTACTTCCTGTTGATTTGTTCAAAAGAATACATTTCATGAAATAGAAAATGCTTTAACAGAATATTCACCAGTTGTTTCCTATGTTCCTCAGTGGTTCACAGCTCTCTGTGCACTAGTAGCCTTCATTATGTTTTGTACTCGGTGGCCTTTTTATTATATACGGCTCTCTTAAATGATATGCAAACTTTTTTCTTTTCTTTGTTTTTTTTAAATGCTGGAAAATTCCCGGTTCCAAATTGCCTCTAGGTGCGAGTGCGAGTCTGAATGGATGTACAGTCGGCCCTCTACTTACGAAAACATCTGAATATGAAAAATTTCGGTTACGAAAAACATTTTGCTAAATCTTCGCCCTCTGTATACGAAACAACCTCTTCTTACGAAAAACGGCAAACGCACCATTCAAAAATTCAAACGCACCATTCAAACAATGCGCGAGTTGCTCTCTCATTGGCTGTCTCCCAACATCCCGCCCCGCTGGCCTCCCACTGGCCAGGAGGGAGCGGAACTGTACCCATACTTCCTGTTTGTCACACGCGTGAAGGAGAGTTGAACAGGACTGTTGGCTCGTGAGTTTTTTGGAGTGATCATTGCAGCGTTCTATTTCGTTATCCATCATGGACCCCAAGAAAATGATTCCCGGTGACACCAAAAAGAAGCAGCGGGCTCCATTATCAATCGAAGTGAAGCAGGAGATAATAAAAAAAATACAAAAGTGGGATGTGGTTGAGCGAAATCGCAAAGGAGTATGGCCGAAACCCCTCTACAATCAAGACTATATTGAAACAGAAGGAGGCATTAAAAGCAGTGATACAGTGACGGAGGCGATTATTTCGGAAAAAGCAACCACCATATTTAAGGACCTCTTGAAGGAGGGTGTGGGTGGGGGTTTTTCAGACCAGCAACCCCCGGACTTTAAAGCGTCGCATGGGTGGTTCGAGAGATTTAAAAAAAGATAAATAATTTTCTTTCACTTTTAACACATATTTCACACAAATTTGGTGTACTTTTATAATTTTCAAAGGGTTTATGGGGTAGTCTTGGGAGCCTTAGAACGAATCACGCGTTTTACACGTAAAATGCCTCTCTACTTCCGAACACTCCAGGTTATGAAAAAGGCACTGGAACGGATCGATTTCGTAAGTAGAGAGTCGACTGTATATGTATTAGCCCTGTAAAGGCCTATGAGGCTGTTCAGGGTGTGTCCTGCTTTTCAGAGTCGGCTTAGATATGCTCCAGTTTCTTACCAGTCTCTCAGCATTCATTTTCTAAACCGCTTAATCCTAATTTAGGGTCGCAGAGAGGCTGTTGCCCATCCCAGCCGACTCCGGGTGAGGGCAGAGTACACCCTGGACAGGTCACCAGGCTATCACAGGGCAGACACACGCTGATGGCTATGTAGCTACTCTTGTCGAAGGTCAGCAATGGTTCTTTTACATGAATTTCTCACCACAGACAGTGACAGACACAGCTGGCCTTTGATAACCCAGTTTGCTGAACCAGGGGTGCTCTAGTCTCTCCACAACCCCAATTAGGATTAAGAGGCTTAGAAAATTAATGAATCGATAAATGAAAGTTTTTCTTCATGGGCAGTGGTGGCCTGTTATTAGGGTGGCGCTTTGCTGAAGTTCGGCGGTTAAAGCCACACTATCACTCAGTTGTCTCTACTGTCCCCGCTGTGTAGCTAACTGGGTCATCAGAGGCTGGCCATGTCTCTCACAGTCTATGGTGAAAGGCACGGAGAAGAACCATTGCTGTTGTTTCTAAAGAGCAGGCCATTGGGTTGCTGTCAGCGTGTTTCTGCCCTGCGATGGCATGGCGAGCTGTCCAGGGTGTACTCTGCCCTTGCCCAGAGTCAGCTGAAATGGGCACCAGCTTCCCTGTGCCACTAAATAGCATTACGCGGTTTGGAAGATGAACGATGAATAAATTAAGTTTTATTTAAAATTTGCTTAAAATAGGGTTTCTAAAAGTTTAGCACTTTTACAATAAATAAATACAAAAAAATTCAAGATAAAAACATAGCAGCTTTAGTGTTCTTATAAACTTTATCGTTAAGCTCCATACTTGGGAAATGTCATAATAAACACATTGTTGGTGTTGAATGCACTTACACTTTGTTGGGAATTTTCTTGTTTCGTCAAATGGCATTTATTCTGGAGAAAAAAATGTGTTTTTGAAAATCACTGAAAAGAAAGTTATTATTGCTGTTTTTTTTTTTTTTTTCCTGAAAATAAATGCAAACATTTTTGGAGCTCCACTTTTCGGCAGCCTGTATATTTATATTAGGCTTGAAATCAATTAATATGCACCATTTATTATACAATGTCCTCACACTTTGTTAGAAAGTGTGTATTGTGTTGAGTATCATGCCCTGGTAAAATGTCATCGATTATTCTGGCATTCTCATCATATGCCCCATTCTCTACTATGAATAAACTCCTAATGAGTGCATCATAAATAGCTTCGGAGCATTGCATGATGATTGATAGGATGACTTTGTCAGTTGATTTTTAAATAGCGTCATGCGGTGAATCCTGAATAAGCTCTTATCTGTGCACCGATTGCCATTAACATTGCACACACGCTCCCTCAGTGGCTCATTTCATTGTGATTGCATCAGTAAAACAATGGATTTATGTGTTGAATTGATATAAAGTTGCTCAGTGATAGTTACTTCAGGATCACACTGTGTTCCTTGACCTCCATCATCTCTACTACGGAAATACTCCTTCAACCAAATACTGTATCACCTTCTGCTCCATGTCATCATCTTTCCAATCGACCTTCTGCCAACCAAGTCATATAATTTTCTCCTCAGGTGTCTGAATGCAACTGGCCGTCCAAACAGGCGCCAAGCCTTCATAACCTGTTTGCTGTGTGCAAGAACATGCACAACTGGCTCAAGCAGAACCCCAAGAACGTGTGTGTGATCACTTGCTCGGTAAGAAAAGAAACACAGGACATCTGATTTGTACCCACGGGTCATCTCATCGTGCTCACTTCCATGATAATTTTCATCTCACTGCTGGGGGGAATAGTAGTTGTAATCTAGTAATCCGCCTCACAACAGGAAGGCCCTGGATGTTTGTGTTGTTCTTCTCATGCTTGCATGGCTTTCCTTCAGGTACTCTGGGTTCTTTTTACAGTTTGGCTTTTTCAAATTGACCATAATTGTTAGTGTCATTGGTTTTGTGTGTGTGTGTGCGTGCGCGCATGTGTATATTGTCCTGTTCATGGTGTATCCCACCTGCAATGATCCGGTGGGCTGTTCATGGTGTATCCCACCTGCAATGATCCGGTGGGCCGTTCATGGTGTATCCCACCTGCAAATGATCCGGTGGGCTGTTCATGGTGTATCCCACCTGCAATGATCCGGTGGGCTGTTCATGGTGTATCCCGCCTGCAATGATCCGGTGGGCTGTTCATGGTGTATCCCACCTGCAATGATCCGGTGGGCTGTTCATGGTGTATCCCGCCTGCAATGATCCGGTGGGCTGTTCATGGTGTATCCCACCTGCAATGATCCGGTGGGCTGTTCATGGTGTATCCCGCCTGCAATGATCCGGTGGGCTGTTCACGGTGTATCCCACCTTTGTCCAGTATCCGCTAAGATAGGTTCCAGCCTCCCTGCAAAATTATTAAAATTAAACTGTTCAGTAAAATATTTTTTCAGTATATTAAGTTTTGAAAATGTCTTGTGAAAACTTTTCTTTAAAAAATTACAAATTAAAAAATATATATATTTTCAGTCCCCCCATCGAAGCTAACTGGGTTGGTTATCAATGGCCGTCTGTAAATGATCCATTGCTGTCGTTCATAAAGAGTAGCCCATTGGATTGCCATCAAAGTGTTTCTGCCCTGCAATGTCTGGTGAGCGGTCTAGGGTGTCCTCTGCCCTTGCTCAGATTTAGCTTAGATGGGCACCAGCCTCCCCGTGACCCTAATTACGATTAAACAATTCAGAAAATGAATGATTGAATATTTTCAGTCTGAATTTGCATGATCGCATATTTCTGTGTCTCAGGATGGCAGAGCTCCTTCTGGTGTGCTGGTCTGTGCCATGTTCTGCTTCTGCCACCTTTTTGCGAACCCGGGACCTGCCATGCAACTGCTCAGCGCCAAGAGACCCGGATCAGGCCTGTGGCCCTCACATAGGAGGTAGGAATTAGTTGAAAACCAGGAAACGGCATCGTATTCAAATATGACGAATTAACCTACTTCACCAGTATAAAATGTGAGGCGCTCCACCGAATGTGGGCGCTTGTGGCAAGTGACATATGATGCTTGTGAGACAAAGCGCGGCTTATCCTGAATTCCGATCTTTCAAGTGAGCAAGTGCGCACTGGATACTTGTTTAGTACTCAACCTTCACTTGCTCACTTGAAAGATCAGAAGTCCAGATAAGCCACGCTTTGTCTCACAAGCACCATTACGTCACTTGCGAGAAGCGCCTAGATTTGGTGGAGCTCCTCACATATAGTCAATAAAATAATTACTGGTGAATTAGTGGTTAAAATAATTAGTTTAGGAATTGTTATCGAACACTTTCTATAAAAAAAATTGTTGTTACATTCAGCGTAAAGACTGTGGTCTTCACTTTCAGATGCTTCAACTCTAATGTCACATATTTGGTTTATTGGATAACATCACCAACAAGGTTAATTGAGTTATTTGCACAAAAGCTCAAATATATGATTTTAAAAACAAACCAATAAAGGTTAAGCTCATTATTTTGTCTTGAGTAAATTTTGGGGACATGTGTTGAAATTTTAAGTAATAATAAGCTAGTTGGGGCAGTGGTGGCCTGCTGGCAACTGGATTATCAAAGGGCGGCCATGTCTCTCACTGTCTATGGTGGGAGGTTCATGTAAAGGAACCACTGCTGACTTTCGACAAGAGTAGCTGCATCGCTGTCAGCGTGTTTCCACCCTGCGATGGCCTGGCAAGCTGTCCAGGGTGTACTCTGCCCTCACCCGGTGTCAGCTGGGATGGGCGCCAGCCTCCCCGCGACCCTAATTAAGATTAAGTGGTTACAGAAAATGAACGATGAATAAGCTAGTTACTGTTTCACCGAATTGAGACACCTCAAAAACTGGTAGCATCGTAACACAAGCTGGTTAGCACTAATATATATATATATAGTGCAACTGTGAAGCAGTCCCTGAAGCTAATAGATGGAGCTGTCTGCTAGTTAAATGCTAGCTTGTATAATAAACTGTTTTTGTTTGTTTATTTTTCCCCCCACAAAAAAGGACAGTTTTTGGTCTTTTAACTGAAGTTGTGACTTATTTTCAGTATTTTTTTTTTTTTAGATCTTTTTACACTTGAAACTAATGTTAATAATTACTGAAATGAACCATGATAAGTTCTTATCTATCGTCTTTTTTATTTTTTATTTTTTTTCGTTAACAAAAGTAATTAAGGACAGTGGTGGCCTAGTGGTAAAGGTCCTGGATCACTGATCCTGAGGTTAGGGATTCAAGCCTCACTCTTCACGGGTTGGTACTGTCCTCCCAGTGCAGCTAACTGGGTTATCAAAGGCCGGCCATGTCTTTCACTGTCTATGGTGTGAGGTTCATATAAAAGAACCATTGCTGACTTCCGTCAAGCGTAGCTGCATCGCTGTCAGCGTGTTTCCACCCTGCGATGGCCGGGCAACCTGTCCAGGGTGTACTCTGCCCTCGCCCGGAGTCAGCTGGGATGAGCACCAGCCTTACCTCGACCCTAATTAGGATTAAGTGGTTCCGAAAATGAATGAATTATAAGTAATTAGAAAGAATTTTAAAAATAAAATCATCATTTGCTGTTTTGACCAACCTGTGTCAAAAGAATCAATCAGCCTTTTATTTCAAGGATACTTTAGGGTAATTTTTATGCACACTTTTCTTATCCTGTTATATAACTTGACTTATCCAGTTGATAACCTGACATTAAATGGCTTGCCATACTGATATACCTATGTTTTTGGTCAGGTACGTAGGCTACGTGTGTAGTATGGTTTCAGAAAAGCCGACATTGCCCCACTCTAAACCGCTGGTAATCAAAGCTGTCACGATGAATCCCATCCCCTGCTTCAACAAACAGCGCAGCGGTTGTCGACCATTTTGTGACGTCCTGATCGGTGAGACAAAGATCTTCTCTACAGCACAGGAGTACGAGAGGATGAGGTACACCAAAATGTTGCATGCAAAACTTTTCTCCACACACAGGAGTAGTGGCAGGTTTCACATTCTAATACAAATTATGTTCTGCTGTGATATCACGTCTTTTCTCACATCACTGTGGGGTCCATATTGAAGTGATTTAAGTTGTTTGCAGCAATTATAAAAAGAACATGCACAAACTATATGAAGCTATACCTATACATATACCTACATACATATACAGACACGCCCCGACTTATGTTCAACCGTTTTACGTTTTATGGATTTTGTTTTTTGTTTTTTTTTTTCAAAAAAAAAAAAAAAAAAAGTCAAATTTTGAGTTTAGACGTACCTACGTAGTACCCTGACGTAATGATGCAATGACGTAATGACACTGCGTCCATTGTTTACAAATGACAGACTGAACGTGCCCCTCCTTCTTCCCAGTTCAGTTATATCGCGCGTTACCCTTGTGTTAAGACGTCTTCTCTGTGAACTTTGTGTTTACACTGTTTTGCAGACTTTTGTAACCCTCAGCAAATATGGTTGGTCAGAAGCGTAAGCCTACGAGCATGGGTGCAAGTCTCATACACAGATAAATTAACTATCTGCTCGAATCTACCATGCATACTCAGTTAAGCAAAGAGAGTTGTAAAATGAATGAAAACCCGAATCCAGAAAAGAAAGAGAACTCTCTGCTCTGCTGGTGATTCACTTCAGTGCAGGCTGAATACTAAACGAGTTCAATGGCACCCTTGCTCACTTCAAAGACCGGAAGTCCGTATAACCTGCACTTTATTTCAAGCACAGCAAGTGCACTACTTTCGGTATTGAGCGCTTCACATATTGTAAGGGTTGATTGGCTGTTTTAAGCTTCATGTAAAGTGAGTTGGCTCAGCTTCATGTAATGTGACTCAGCTCAGCTTCATGTAAAGTGACCATCCGTCGACCATCGGAACCATTTACAAGCAGAAAGATCGCATCATAGAGAATGTTAACGGTTATATTTCATACTGTATTTGATATTTGATGAGTGAGTTCAATTAAAATTTAGCAATTTGAAATTATTTTGTTTGAATTTAATTTATTTGAAATTAATGTTGATATTATTTGATATATGATATTATTATACAATGTTATGTTTATAATAATTTGGGGCAGTGGTGGTCTAGTGGTATAGGGCGCTGGATCGCTGATCCAAAAGGTTGGGGACCTTATCTCCACAAGGTTGTCAATGTCCCCCCCAGTGCGGCTAACTGGGTTATCAAAGGCGGGCCATGTCTCTCACTGTCTATGGTGAGAGGCATGTAAAAGAACCATTGCTGACTTTCGTAAAGAGTAGGCTGCAAAGTCGTCAGTGTGTTTCTGTCCCTTGCTGAAAAGGGTTGTGACAGGAAGGGCATCCGACGTAAAAAAAAACCCTCTGCCAAATCAAACGTGCGAATCAGATGATTCGCTGTGGCGACTCCCAAGTAAAAGGGAAAAAGCCGAAAGGAAGACAGAATGTTTATAATAATTGATTTGGGGTGTTTAATGAAATACGGTAATGGTATTTACGGATGTATAGTACAGTATGAGCATCATACGTCACTGTAACAACTTGCGTTCGGCTGTCCGGAACCAATTAAAAATGTAAGTCGGGGAGCGTCTGTATATATATATATATATATATATATATATATATATATATATATATATATATACATACATACATACATACACACGCATACCTATATATACACACATACATATATATGTATCCTATATACAGCTGTACAGGGATCCCTCACTACTTCGCGCTTCAATTCATGTGGCTTCAGTGCATCGGTGTTTTTTTTTTTTTATATATATAAAATATTTATCGAATTAAAAAATAAGGAAATTAA
Source organism: Plotosus lineatus (assembly GCA_024760905.1). NCBI lineage: Eukaryota > Metazoa > Chordata > Actinopteri > Siluriformes > Plotosidae > Plotosus > Plotosus lineatus. The sequence continues at coordinate 14,337,250 of CM045741.1, read as the reverse complement.
AGAAGAATAGGGGGAAAAGTTAAGGAAAATGCCACAAAACAAGGCCAATTATGCAAAAAAAAAAAAAAACCTCAACAACCCAAAACCTCCCATCAAAACTACTTGCATTTTTGTGAGGTGCGCATCAGTGTGCTTGCATGCAGATTTGTATGTGTATGCATTTATATTTTATTTACACATTATGCATTATTTAATATTTAATTGTTATTATAAGCATTTATAGCATCGAATATGTATTTATTGATATTATATACACATACATGTACGTATAGGTCAGTCGGGGGGGGGGGGGGGGGGGGTTGTGTTACTTCGCGAAATTTGATGGTCGCGCGGGGGGGAGGTTTGGATCTCGGTCCCAATTAACCACGGAAAGTGAGGGATCCCTGTATATCTATCCACATATTCACACATTTAAAGACTATACATATATTCACACATACAGTAAACAGAAGGGTGAATTATATGTCACAGGAGCAGGATATACACCAGGTAAGAGGAGGAGCTTTTAAGCACTTATACTTATAAGGTGCTGTTCGAGACCTGCTCTAAACATGAGTATTTCACGGTTATAGGAAGATGTTCTGAATGATGGGTATTCAATCATTCTGTGTAATGGTCATGATGGTGGTGGTGGTGGTGGTGGGGTTACATGTTTAAGAGCTTGTGGGTAAAAGCTGTTCTCGAGTCTGTTACTTTTTGTTTTTAGTGTCCTGTACCTTTTTTCCGGAGGTGAGATGGGAGAAAAGGGCGTGTCCAGGATGTATGGGGTTCCTGATAATTCCTTTGACTCTCCTCTGAAGTATGTCAGTGTAAATGTCACTGAGGGGGTAGTGAAGTTCCAATCACCCGCTCTGCCTTCCTCACCACCTGCTGCAAGGCCTTCCTGTCCTCTATAGTACAGCTACTGAATCACACTGTACAGCAATAGGTCAGGAGGCTCTCTATGGTAGAGCAGTAAAAGGTCGTCGGTAGGGGTCGGGGTCGACAGGCTTGTCGGAGCTTCCTAAGGATCTCATCGTTTGTTGTGCTTTCCTCAGTTGGTGGGAGGTGCTTGTGGTCCAGGCAGCGGAGATGTGGACTTCAAGAAACTTGAAGCACTCCACCCTCTCTAGTTGCTCTCCATCATGTAGAGGGCAGTGTTTCGATCTCCTTAAGTCCATTATCATCTGCTTGGTTTGGGATGTGTTTAGTTCCAGATCATTGTTGTCAGACCATCGCCGGCAGATGCCGGACCTTCTTCCTGTAGGCAGACTCGTTGTTAGCCGTAATCAAACCTATGATGATGGTGTTGCTGGTGTGAGTTGGGGAACAGTCGTGTGTGAAGAGGGAGAAGAGGAGGGGGCTAAGCACACATTCCTGTGGTGTTTTGGTGTTCAGGATGAGAGTGGAGGAAATGTGTTCCTCTATCCTGACGGTAAGCTCCCTAGAACTGTGTTAAAAGAAGAGATGAAGTCTACGAACAGCATCCTCACAAAGGAGTTGCTGCTGTCCACGTGTGTGAGGGCCGTGTGGAGGGTTGTATTGATGGCATCCTCTGTTGACCTGCTTGCTCTGTATGTAAACTGATGTGTATCAAGATTAGCATGGACGGCGGCCTTAATGTGAGACAAGACAAGGCTCTCGAAATATTTGTTGCTGATGGCGATTAGGGCAACTGGGTGATAGTTGTTCAGGCAGCTTGCTGTGCTCCTCCTAGGCACTGGAATGATGGTGACTGTTTTGAGGCAGGTGGGTACGATACTGCTTCTCTGTAGCCCTGGTCAGGCGCTTCTGCCGCTGTTTCTGGTTCAAAAGTGGCTTGACCTGGGGAATGCGGCACCTGTAGCCTAGTCCACTGCTTTCACAGGTCCCCTAAGGTCTGGAATCGGCCCTTCTCCACAATCTTCCTCAGGGTCCGGTCACCTCTTCTGGTTGTGCAGCGTTTTCTGCCACACTTTTTCCTTCCCACAGATTGAGCCACTGAGGTGGCTTGATACAGCACTCTGGGAACAGCCTATTCGCTCAGAGATTTCTTTCTGTGTCTTACCCTCTTGCTTGAGGGTGTCAATGATGGCCTTCTGGACAGCAGTCAGGTCGGAAGTCTTACCCATGATTGCGGTTTTGAGTAATGAACCAGGCTGGGAGTTTTTAAAAGTCTCAGGAATGTTTTGCAGGTGTTTAGAGTTAATTGGTTGATTCAGATGATTGGGTTAATAGTTCGTTTAGACTAGCTGAACATGATATGCTAATTTTTTGAGATAGGAATTTTGGGTTTTCATGAGCTGTATGCCAAAATCATCAGTATTAAAACAATAAAAAGCTTGAACTATTTCAGTTGGTGTGCAATGAATCTAAAATATATGAAAGTTTAATTTTTTTTAGTACATTACAGAAAATAATGAACTTTATCACAATATGCTAATTTTTTGAGAAGGACCTGTATATATATGTATTGTGTATGTGTGTGATCGTTTCTCTACTGCTGGTACCTGAGCCTATGTCCACATAGTAAAGTAGCTCATCAGAATGCATTGGTCATATTCACTGGCTGTGAATGTAATTATAAATTTGTCTATACAAGAAATTGGGAATACATTTATTACTGATAACTAAAACAGAAACTACAGCTAAAACAGGAAATGTTTACGTCCAAACAAATGAACAGTGCTGTCTTTTAACTACCAAATAATATCTTTGGCTACATTAAAATGAAATGTGTAATATTTAGAGAAGTCAGTATTACATTAATCATCCTGATGTTCTTTTCTATGCAGGGAGTACAGGGTGCATGAGGGAAAGGTGCTTTTTAACCTCGGAGTAAGTGTACAAGGTGATGTCGTGATCTCAGCCTATCACATGCGCTCCCATGCACTGCAAGCCAAGGTGAGGACAGGATATCAAAGAAGGGTTGCATTTTCTCCTGGGTTCTCTTCACATGGAAATTCTGTACAACAGAAACCTTGTCAAGTTTTATTTTAATTAAAGGTGGTTTAATAAATCTAAAGCTACTGAGCAGTCTGATCAAGAATACAACATTGCTTTGACTTCTTTTTATTCCAGGTGACCAACACACAGATATTCCAGATTCAGTTCCATACAGGCTTCATTGCCCCCGGCACGACAGTCTTAAAGTTTATGAGGTAAGCATTGAAACTTCTCTGTCTGATTTAATTAAAGATGAAGTGAACTTACACTAGGGAACGATGTACCTGAGCGCCGCGATTTAGAATCACGAGGACTGTGGGGGTTGTGGGATCGAATCGTGATGATCTTGAGGGAAACTGGTGGATTCTTGATGATCTTGAGGGAGTTTGGAGGTTTTGTGATGAACATTAAGAGAACTTGTACAGGATGATCTTGAGGGAACTTGGTGGAATTGTGATGATCTAGAGGGATCTTGGTAGATTTGTGATCTTTAGGGACCTTGTTAGATTTGGGATGATATTGAGGGAATTTGGTGGAATCGTGATGATCTTGAGAGAACTTGGTGGAATCGTGATGATCTTAAGGGAGCTTGGTGGATTCATGGTGATCTTGATGGAACTTGTTGGAATCATGATGATGAGGGAACTTGGTGGAGTCATGATGATCTTGAGGGAAATTGATGGAATTGTGATGATCTTGAGGTAGCTTTGTGGTTTTTTGATTATCTTGAGGGAGCTTGGTGGAATCGTGATGATCTTGGTGGATTTGTGATGATCTTGATGGAACTTGTTGGAATTATGATGATGAGGGAATTTGGTGGAATCATGATGATCTTGAGGGAAATTGATGGAATTGTGATTATCTTGAGGGAGCTTTGACTTTGTACTGTAATTTTAGATTATTACTACAGTATTTCTTAGACTTTAATGCCAGATAGAACGTAGGAATCATAGAAGAGTGCAGTACAACGGACTTTAATAAAGCATAACAGACTTTCACGCGACATCGCAGGGGGTCTTCATAAACTTGATAACACAATTCCTTTAAGTTTCTTCTCCTGCCTCCTTTTTTAAAACCCAAATCATGCTCTATATGATGTCCCTGTGTATATCCAGGGTTAGTACTTATGTTTTTAATTTATTTACACATATTCGTTCTGAAAAACCTTTTTATTTAAAAAGACTCATCCATGTGTCCAGGTCAGAGCTGGATGCATGTGATTCACCAGACAAGTATCCTCAGCTGTTTCAAGTGCTTCTAGAGATCGAGGTGGAAAGCACAGAGAAGCAGAAAGATCTCACACCACCCTGGGAACAGTTTCCAACCAAAGACCTGAGCCCAAACATCCTGTTCTCCTGCCACCAGGAACACAAGGATGCACTTGCTGTTACAGGTAACATCCAGTAACAAAACTAGAAACCCACAGTTAAACTATACTCACTCTCACAGACACAGGACTGTCTCCAGCACAGTACTGACTGTGTTAACCTATGTTGAAGCACTAAAATCTTTGGCAATAACCCCACATTTTAAAGATTTATGGCTCTTTATGCATCATTCTCAACTAAGTCTAAAATTTAATGCCTTAATGTGGGTATGTTGTTTAGATCCAGCACATGCCCAAGGGGCTCAAGGGGGCCGTGTTGGCCCGAACGAGGAAAGTGAACCTTCAGACGATGACATGCTGTCGCTGTCTAGCCAGCAGAGCGGTGGCAGTGGTGAGAAAGCCAAAGCAGCCAGTAAAGCTGAGGCTCAGCCCACTGCAGCTCCTCCATCTGCTGAGGATGTTGACCTTCTGGGCCTGGATGGAGGTGATATTCAGCCTCCTCCAACTTTCCCACAGCCACCTCCCGCCAATAACACCGCCACTGACCTGCTGGGGGATCTGTTTGGAGCTCCAGGCTCTCAGTTGTCCAGTGGCACCACATCTGCTCAGTCTACTCCTACTAAAAGGACGGCCTCGTCGACCTCGCCTTGCCCCTCACCTAGACCTACAGACGGTGAGTACAGTTTAAACTCTTGCATCATTACCTGGAGTAAAGATAAAGAAATATCTGGAAATAGAGGTAAATAATAATAACGGTAATTGAAGCTAAAGAGCATATGTGTCAGAGATTACAAGTAAATACTTTAATCGGTTTACAGAATCTGGAAATAATGTGTTTATTTGTATCACCTGTTTTGTGAGTTTAATTATCCGTTTAACGAGTTCATGTTCTGTGCTCCCATCCTTGTCAGTGTGAACCTCTATTTATTGGGATTCGTTTTTGTTTGTTTTTTTTTAATTAATATTAGATTTGTTTTTTAATATTGCTGTATATTCTCAAGCAAGTCAACATCAACTCGCAGCACCTTTAACATGCAAATCATGCTTTGGGGACATTGAAAACTGTCACAGTTTAATCTTTCTATAGAACTCAGTCGCCGACATCATGTGAAGTAGGATTTGATTTCTTCTAAGCTGTTTGACTCTCTATCTCTGAGCTAAATTGGGCCGTGGTGGCTTCATGATTAAGGAGACGGGTTATTGAGCTGAAGATCAGCGGTTCAATATTCACTGTCATCACTATTGGGCCCTTGAGCATGGCCCTTATCCCTCAATTGCTCAACTTCATAAAAAGGATAATTGTCAGTCATTCTGGAAAAGAGTGTCTGTCACATGCTGTAAACTAAACTAAATCAGTTGGTTTTTCCAATGCAGAAAACCAACATCCTGTGAAAAATGAAGGATTACAGTATTATGACTCAATTTTTGTTACCTTTTACAGGTTTTGATCCATTTGGGTCAGCTCCATCTGCCTCAAAACCTCAAGATTTTATGGGCGGCTTCCTGGGTCCAGGTAATATGGGCAAGCCAGAGACCTTCCTGCATGCTATATGCTCTGCCTCCCCTACTCTGTAGAACATGGGCTTGAGTAAGGCATGCGCTTATCCCAGTGTGTCAGTAGTGTGTGTGTCAGGGAGCTTTGTTCCAATTCCACCACATGCTCACTAGTTGTAGGTTAGTCTTGTGGCTGTATTTTAGTAGTTTGGTAAACAGTGTAGTAGAGTTAGTCGCCCTTTTGGCTGCATTTTGGCTTGCTCCAGTTTGGTTGTTCATGATATGAACAGTATGCAATTTCCTGAAGTTATTATTTGTGCCGAAGTCAAGTTAGACAATATGGTCTTTCACCATTTTGTTACCTCTGTACAAACTGCCTAGACCTCACTAAGGTCTACCTTGTGCCAATCCCTGCCAGGCCGCAGCTCACCCGTGCCCCCCAATACACCCACTGTAAACATCCAGCAGCAGAGCACTATGGGAGGAGGATGGGACTGGAACAAAGCAGCTCCGCCTGGCAAGTGACACCACATTCACAAGAGCAGGACATCTGCTGGACACCTTATAAACTGCACCTAGATATAAGCTCTTCAGCTGCTTCTTTGTTTTGAGTTGCTTCATATTATAAGCTGGTATCAAATAATTAGCAAACTAGCATACGAGTTAACTTTGATATAACAGTGGAACCAGACTGATAGGACTTTGTTTAACTAAAAGCAGTGCGTACAGTGGGATGTCCCACTTAGTTACCAATAAGTGGTCTGTCTACTGCATGACACCCAACAATTAGATATATTTTTATCCTAACATTAGCTAGCTGTGTCACGAAATTTAGCCAGCTATCTAGTGCTAGATGGATAGCATTAGTGAAGCTTCTTTGATGTCTAATTTTAAGCAAGATTGCAAAATCATGACTTTATTTTTGAAACACTGATGATGATGATGATTTCCTTTCGGCTTTTTCCCTTTATCAGGGGTCGCCACAGCGAATGATTCGCACGTTTGATTTGGCATAGGATTTTACGTCGGATGTCCTTCCTGACACAACCCTGAGCAAGGGACAGAAACACGCTGACGGTATTGCAGCTCCTCTTTACGAAAGTCAGCAATGGTTCTTTTACATGAACTTCTCACCATAGACAGTGAGAGACATGGCCCGCCTTTGATAACCCTGGTAGCTGCACTGGGGGGGGGGAACAGTGACAACCTTGTGGAGAGTGGGACTCGAACCCCCAACTTTGGAATCAGCGATCCAGATACCCCTAGACCACCACTGCCCCCCACTAGACCAGAACTGCCCCAAGAAACACTGTTGGAGCTAAACTGATTTTGACTGTAGGTATCTCCCACCTTTGCCCAGAGTTGGCTGAGATAGGCTCTTGGCCTGTAACCATATTAGGATTAACAGTTCAGCGAATTGATGAATGAATGTACTGTACAGGTATACCTCGACTTAAGTCGTTTTGAGTTAAGTCTTTTTCAATTATACGTTGGTTTTCAAAAAATATACAGAAAAATAAAGAAAAAATAAAGTTTAAGTTATTATAATCATATAATCGTACCCCACTATTTGAGAAGCGGCAGCCCTGGCAAATTATACATATGCGTCAGCACAACATTACTGGCACGTTATTCAAATTTAGCCAATGGCTGAGAGCTTTTGTTTCTCCCTCCAGCTGATTGGTCCTTCGCACACACGTTATCAACGTGATTGCTTGAATTGTGAATTGCCGGTTTTTTTGTGTGTTTTTAATGATTATTTAAGCCCTATGATGTCACTCAAACACCCTGCATTTTCTCTAGCTCCTGGGAAGGAGCCTAAGCGCTTCATTCATTCATAAATATTATCACAGTACAACATTAAAAGGTTTTTACTTAATCATTACTACATTTTACTGCATTATTACTGAATTAATGAGTAAGACTGTCTATAAAGGGTTTAAGAAGCAGATTTTAGTGCATGTAATATCAGACATAGGGTTTTAAAAACACGTCAATAACTCACGGATTTCCGGGATCCACTGGAGAACGAACGTAACCCCCGCGAATAACGGGGGCTTTCTGTTTATATATATATATATATATATATATATATATATATATATATATATATATATAAAATATATGTGTGTGTGTGTGTGTGTGTGTGTGTGGTATTATATTGGCATAGCATCGTTTTCGACTTACATCGTCTCTCCTGGAACCAATTAACGATGCAAGCCGAGGTATAATCCTCCCTCCATAAAACAAAATGGTCATGCGTCGACCTAATTTTTCATGGTTTTCCCACATGTACCATATTACATTACTATGACATTTATAGTATTTGGTAGACTCGACTTGCATAACTGCCCTGCGATGGCCTGGCGAGCTGTCTAGGGTGTACCCTGCCCTCACTCAAAGTTGGCTGAGATGGGCACCAGCCTCCCTGTGACCCTAATTAGGATTAAGTAATTCAGAAAATGAATGAATGACACGCATAACCTTTTACCATATGCTTGGAGTTTGCGTTCCAATCTCGGGTGCACACACCAATACAAAGTTTTTACGAGGTTCTAAGGTGTATTTATGTTATCAGGTGGAGGTTTCAATGCAGGCAGTAAATCAGCTGGTACGAGTCCTACTGGATCTGTACACAACACTCCGACTCACCAAACCAAGCCAAACACCTTGGACCCTTTTGCTGACCTCGGCAACCTGGGAAGCAGTCTGGGAGGTAAAGAGGAATAATAATAAGATACAGTATATTTATAAACGGTATTAAATAATAAAGTTATCATCTGTCAGTATAAATGATCAAATCACAGAACAATTGTAAGTCGAAGTTCCCATTATTTGTAGATTGTTTTGGAAACTACCGCACCCATTTCAATACTGCTCTTAAGATATGTATATGTATATATATATATATATATATATATATATATATATATATATATATAAATAATGTTGCATTTGTATTGATATAACCATTTCAATGATATTATTTTGTTTGTTCCACTTTTCCTGCAGGTGGGTCGGGATTCTCCAGTAAACCCACCACTCCAACTGGAACAGGAGGAGGATTCCCACCCGTGAGTCCCCCTCAGAGACCTCCTGCCTCACCCCAACATACTACAGCAGGCTGGCAGTCTGGCACAACTTTCCCCTCATGGCAGCATGGAGGCCCGGGTCAGTGGCAGCCACAGGCTCAGGCAAAAGCCCCAGGACCATCCATGACACATAGCTCTCCTCAGAACAGGCCAAACTACAATGTCAGCTTCTCCGGGATGGGTGGAACTGCAGCAGGGGGGAAAGCACAGCCCACCATTGGTCAGTGAAACAAAATGTTCTTCAGATGCTAACAAGCTTATATACCATGTGGCTTTTCTGAACGTTAATGTTTTTGTCGGTGGCACAGTGACGTGGTAGTTAGCATACCTGCCTAGCAACAAGAAGGTCATTGGTTTGAGCCCTGGGCTCGGCATTTCTGTGTAGAGTTTGCATGTTCTTGCCATGCTTGCATGTGAAAGTGGGTGTGTTTATTTAAAAGAGTCTCAGCTGACAGCCCATACTGTAGGTGAGAGATTATCACTGTAGACAGAAAGTGACTTTTTGCCCCACACTATAATACTGTGTTGGACCATCTTTTGTTTGTACATCATTTCACAGATCTGAGTGAATTCCATGTATAATCTTTGTAGAGTTGAGCATAAAGGGCCTTGCTTAAGGGCCCAACAGTGGCAGCAGGGTTGTACTGGGGATTGAATCCCTGACCTTTGCCTCAATAATCCAGAGCCTTAAGCACTATGACCTGTTTTGTTTACAGCAAATAGTTACCATGGCATTGTTGCTTCAGCTGGTCAGGTTAAAGGTCAGCACTATTACGTGGCAATAAAATGACAACATGTTCATTCATTCATTTTATGAACTGTTTAATCCTAATTAGGGTCATGGGGAGGCTGGCGCCCATCTTAGGCAACTCTGGGCGAGGACGGGGTACACCCTGGACAGCTTGCCAGGCCATCGCA
>CM045741.1:14310015-14322515 GCA_024760905.1 Plotosus lineatus | reverse complement strand
GTGCGAGGCGGTTAAAGAACCATTGCTGACTTTCGTCAAGAGTAGCTGCATAGCCTGGCCAAGAGTTTCTGCCTTTGCCCAGAGTTGGCTGAGATGGGCGCCAGCCTCTCCGTGACCCCAATTAGGATTAAGCAGTTCAGGAAATGAATGAGTGATCGCACTAGCCTGGGATTTCCTCATCTCTATCAAGATACTTTTGACTTTAACAAGTTATTATGGTCGAGTCAATGTGTGTGTGTGTGTGTGTGTGTGTGTGTGTGTGTGTGTGTTAGTGAGCTGATTAACTTGTGTTCGGTAATGTGAATGACAGAATCTGCATTGCTTGTATTGGCATAGAGATATTTTTATTTTATTTCACGTATCATACAAAGGAGACCTCGATATTGTTGTCAGCACCGAACTTCCTCAAGTGAACTTCTGCAATATTTGGATCGCTTCAAGTCATGTATTGGCTTGTAAAACGGTAGATAGTCCAGATGTAATGACTGTTAGTGTTGGACAGCCATTAAACTGATCTGCCCTTTCTCCCTTGGTATATTTGCACTGGAATGGCACTCTTTAACTTAATATACAGTAGATATGTGCATTAACATACAGTACCTACATGCACATCGCTCATCATTTCTATACCTATGTGGAAAACTGGAAAAAGAAAAATCCTGCTGTTGACGTTTCAGGCTCTTCTGGATCTTTCAGCCGACTGACCCACCCCTCCTCTGCAAAAGACTTACCTGAATGTCTTCTTTAAATATCAAGCACAGTTTATTGGATGGATCTGTTCATCTGAAAGTCTACATTTACACTCCCCGCCCACCTGTTGTGGACTGAATTATCATCCTCTTTGAGACTGCCCTGCTGTTCTGAAGCTAATCTCTGTATACAGTAGTGAATGTGTGGTGTTACCAATAATACTGTTCTCTGTAAGAAGGTGGTTTGGATACAGCTCTGTTTGCCTGTGTGCTGTATCATTATTACTGAAATGTGAATTTTATTTTACGTGACCCTTCTTTTAGTTTCACCTGTAAAAAAAAAAAAAAAAAAAAAAAAAAAAAAAGAAGAAAAATGATAGAAAGAGAGAGCTGCACAAATAAATGGGCCAGAAAGTACACAATCCGTACAGATCATGTCTGGTTATTGTTTCCTTATTGTGCTATTGTTAAGGCAGAGGTAAAAAAAAAAAAAAATGATAAACATATAGGATGATATCAGAATACAGCGATCCCTCGTTACTTCATACTTCAGTTTCTGTGGCTTTTCAAAAATATTCATCAAAAAAATAAGGAAAAAAATAGGGGAAAAGTTCAAGAAAAATGCCACAAAAACGAGGCCAATTATGCAACAAAAAAAACCTCCCAAACAAACAAAAACAAAACTACAGGGATCCCTCACTACTTAATGCTTCAATTCATGCGGCATTTAAAAAATAAGGAAATTAAGGAAAAATAGGGGGAACGTTAAGGAAAATATTGCAAAACAAGGACAATTATGCAAAAAATATATATATATATGTATATAATAATAAATGAAAATCAACTCAAACCCCCCCCAACAAAACTACTTACATTTTTATGTGAGGTGCGCATCTGCATGCGCGCACGTCTGTATATGTGTGTACTGTATTTATATTTTATTTACATATTATGTATTATTTTTGAATGTTTAATTGTTATTATAAGCATTTATAGAATTGAATATGTATTTATTGATATTATACACACATACATACATACATACACACATATATATATATATATATATATATATATATATATATATATATATATATATATACACATACACACACATACATGTGCTGTATGTATACATCAGTCGGGGGGGGGGTCGATCCTACTTCACGGAATTTGGCGGCCGTGGGGGGAATCTTGGTCCCAATTAATAGCGGAAAGTGAGGGATCCCTATCCTTACACTTTTAAGTGAGGTGCGCATCTGTGTGCACGCACACGTCTGTATGTGTGTGTATTTATATTTTATTTACATCTTATGCATTATTTCTGAATGTTTAATTGTTATTATAAACATTTATAGTGTTGAATATGTATTTATTGACATTATATACACATATACATGTACGTATACGTCAGTCAGTGATCCGACTTCGCAGAAATCCGCCATCGCGGTGGATTCTCAGCCCCCATTAACCGTGGAAAGTGAGGGATCCCTGTAATTCCAAAATAGAATGAGGAAAAACAACCAGGAAGTGCAGAGCTCGAACAAGGTAGTGAAATCTTGTGTTTACATGGGTTATATTGAGAGATGATGTTGACCCCCCCCCCCCTCCCCGCACCTGTTTTCACAATTATTTTTGAGATTTATTTTTTCGTGCAGCACAAACTGGGTGATTTCTACCTCCTTGCGGTATTGCACAATGTAAAACTATTTTCAAGACCATCCTGGATCAAGATCTTACTTCGGATCACAGCTAAAATTTATTCACTTCTTCATCAGCCCAAGATCTACATTTGGTTAAAATTTCATGGAATTCCGTTCTTTAGTCTTCAAGTTATTATGGTCACAAACACAAAAACAGACAGACAGACATAAGCAATTTCATACGCAGCCCCCTCCCATTTCAAGTAAAAACTTGATGCATAGACAAAACACAACAAAGTATTGACCTTCCACTTGTGCTTTGTCTGAACAACATCCCAAAGCAACACAGGATTTGATAAATAGAGTGCGTGGTGTGGTACTCTAGCCTCAGAGCAAATCATTTCTGGATTAGCACCTGCTTGGTCATCTTGGGCCTTTTTATAGGATTTTGCATATTCTCCAGGCCGTCCAATATCCTCCCACAGTCAAAAAGGAATGCAGATTAGGTCAACTGGCTACTCTAAATTGCTCATAGATGTGAATACGAGTGTGAATGTCTCCTCAGGATAGACTGTCCACAGTGTACCTCGTCTCTCACCAGCTGGGACTGGCTCCAGCTCACTCATGACCAAAAAAATCCGTCACAGGAAATTAATAAATGGATGAATGAATTGAAGCGATGTAGCCTGGAGGTCAGATGTATGACCTACTCTGACAGCAAGGAAATATTAATATGGGAAACAGGAAACATTTGATATATTAGTGGAGAGAAATGCCAAAAAGACTTTACAAAATGCATAGAGCACGGTACATGATCAGAAACACTATTTCACCCGGGCAGTGGTGACGTGGTGGTAAGGAGCTGGCTCACTGCTCCCAAGGTTGGGGGTTCAGTCCCCACCCTCAACGGCTTGTCACTGCCCCACCTCCCCAGCGCAGATAACTGGGTTATCAAAGGCTGGCCATGTCTCGCACTGCCTATGGTGTGAAGTTCATGTAAAAGAACCATTGCTGGCTTTTGACAAGAGTAGCTGCATAGTGGTTCGTGTGTTTCTGCCCTGTGATGGACTGGCGAGCAGTCCAGGGTGTATTTTTCCCCTCGTCCAGAGTATAACATTAAACACCACTTTTATTGGTCTGTGACTAAACAGCTGTCATCGAGAAAAGACTCATAGCTGAGATGGTACCATGGAGCATTTGAGGGTGAAGAGCTTTACTCAAGGATCCAATGGCAGCTTGAGGGGGTTTGAAACAAAATTTAGTTGGGCTAGCACTGTTTGTAATTATGACACTAACTAGTGTTGCTCTGGAGCAATAAATGACTTAATCTGTTGGGAACGATGACTGGAAAAGTGTATGAAATGACTGCACATACCAACAGTAACCAGGCTGAAGACACTGAGGAATTCTCACAAATCTTACACTCACTGAAATGCTGAGCCACTTAATCCTACTACAAGGGTTGCAAGAAAGCTGCTGACTATCTCAACCAATAGGGGATGAAGGCCGAGTACACCCTGAACAGCTCACCAGGGCAACACACACACACACACACACACACACACACACACACACACACACACACACACACACACAACCTTTCACACTCACAGCCACACCTGGGCACAATTTGGAACAGCCACTTAGCTGAATATGCCTGATTTTAATTTGGACTGTGGGAGTCCAAAAACAACAAAAATTGACTGGTTCAGGGCGGGGACCATGCCTTGCTCCTGAAGTCACCTCGGAGTGACTTGTTTGGAGTGTTTGGTGCACCACCTCAAGCATCTCGTATATTTAATTGCTTCATGAGTAATCCAGAGGCAACATTGGCAACGGAATGGGGAACAAACCTTGAGTGGAAGCATGAACTAATTGAAACTTAATTTAAAATGGAATGATGTATGAATGTTAGTTCTCTCAGGCCCCAGTGCAGCTATCTGGGTTATCAAAGGCCGGCCATGTCTCTCACTGTCTATGGTGTGGGGTTCATGTAAAAGAACCATTGCTGACTTTCATCGAGAGTAGCCGTCCAGGGTGTACTCTGCCCTCGCCCAGAGTTGGCTGAGATGGGCGCTAGCCTCCCTGCGACCCTAATTAGGATTAAGCGGTTCAGAAAATGAATGAATGAATAGTTCTCACACTGTGTGAGTGTGATACCGCTGTGTGTCCAAAACTAGAAAATGTGATTTCAGTTATTCATCACAAGATGGCAGCAACAAGTGGTGTCGTGTGTTGGGACATGGGAACCAAATTACTGTATAGAAAGCCCTCGCCTAGCGTCGGCTGAGATGGACGACAGTCTCCCAGCGACCCCTAATTATGATTAAGCGATTCAGAAAATGAATGTATACTTGAATGAATTATAAAAACTAATAGGATTTAAACATCGTCAACAATTGTGGACTTTTTTTTCCTCCAGTAAGCTTTGAAGAGAATTGCTTTGTTTATTTCTTTACCATTACATAGCATTAAACCACTACTTCCTTCCTGTAGTCTTCAGAAGTGGTGCTTATTTATCGAATAATTTCAGAAAAAAACTTGCTTGCTGGTTTAACATCAGTGTGTGTGTGTGTGTGTGTTAACGTTCATGTTAACATTTATGTTTGCGTATGTGGTGATGCTTATTTTCTTGTTATGAACATTATTATAAGTCTCTTGTTCCCTTCAGGGATTTCCCAAGCATGGCATCGAAGCTACGTCTTCTTATGCTAACATTTTATTATTTACACATACACAGGTTATCATTATCCACAGCTCTGATACCGCCGAGACACAGTCCTGAATGAGGTCCTATCTCTACAAGAACATGTACTGTGTGTGTGTGTGTGTGTGTGTGTGTGTGTGTGTGTGTGTGTGTGTGTGTTTGTGTGTCATTTCAGGGTTATACATCATGTAATGATCCAGACACAAACACACACACACACACACACACACACTGTACATGTGTGTGTGTGTGTGTGTGTGTGTGTGTGTGTGTGCGCGTGCGTATGATTTCAGGCTAATACATCATGTAAGTGCCCTGAGTAAGGCCTGTTGATATAATATGATTTAGCATCTCATGGCTTGCACTTATAATTGCAGCATATCTTTAGCCATGAGTATATTTGGAACAGATTGATTTTATCTCCCTCTCAGTGCAGCTAACTGGGTTATTAAAGGCCGGCCATGTCTCTCACTGTCTATGGTGAGAGGTTCATGTCAAAGAATCATTGCTGACTTTCGTCTAGAGTAGCTGTATAGCCGTCAGCGTGTTTCTGCCTGTGATGGCCTGGCGAGCTGTCCAGGGTGTACTCTGCCTTTGCCCTGAGTCAGCTGAGATGGGCACCAGCCTACCTGTGCCCTAATTATGATTAAGCGGTTCAAAAAATGAATGAATGAATAAAAAAGTCTGGAGGACATGTTTTCCAGAAAGAATTTCACATTTCTAATCATCTGACCACAGAACAGTTTACTACGTCACCTCATTCTATTCTAAATGAGGTTTGGCCCAGAGAAGACAGTCTGATTTTCCTTATCATGTTCACATAATTGTACTTCAACTTGCATTTGTGGATGACACATCAAGCTGTTTTCACCGTCTTTGCTTTCTGTAAGTGTTCCAAGCTTCAGAGTGATTTGCGTGACAGAATTATGCCCATTTTAATACAGCGCTGTTTTAGAGCCCGAAGATCACGTGTACAGTGGTACCTCACCTTATGAAATTAATCCGTTCCAGAAGTGGTTTTGTGACCTGGATTTTTCACAAGTTGAATAAGTTTACATGTAAAACGCGTGATTCGTATAAAGGCCCCCAATACTACCCCCTAAACCCTTTAAAAATTATAAAAGTATACCTTTAAAGGCCTCCTTCTGTTTCAATATCGTACCGATGGTAGACGGGTTTGGCCAGATTGCTTTGCGATATCACTCCACCGCATGCCATGAGCCCGCTTCTTCTTTTCACTCGCACCAGAAATCACACACACACACATACACACACACACACACACACACATCTTCTTAGCAGAGTTATAATCTTACAAATGTTTATGCAAGGTTAAAAGCTTGAGCCAAAAAATAAAGTTGCAATGAGCACACTCAAAAAATTCACGAAACAACAGTAACTCTGTCCTTTACACGAAAAGCACCATGGGTATTTTGGAGCTGCAGCTCCATAATAGCTAATGGAAGGGAGCTGTGTCATTCCTCATGGCAATGGAAGGCCAGCGGGGCGGGATGTTGGGAGATAGCCAATGGGAGGCCAGCGGGGCGGGATGTTGGGAGATAGCCAATGGGAGGCCAGCGGGGTGGGATGTTGGGAGATAGCCAATGGGAGAGCAACTCATGCATTGTTTGAATTTTTGAGATGGCGTTTTCGTAACGTGAATTTGTTTCATATCCAGAGACGGAAATTTTAGGTAAATGCGTTTGGTAAAGTGCTGAATTACTGATCCCAAGGTCCTAGGTGCAAGTCCAACTGTCAACAGTTGTCAACAGTTCTTTTTACGTCGGATGACACAACCCTTAGCAAGGGGCAGAAACACGTTGACGGCTATGCCGCGACTCTTGATGAAAGTTAGCAATGGTTCTTTTACATGAACCTCACACCATAGACAGTGAGAAACATGGCCAGCCTTTGATAATCCAGTTAGCTGGACTGGGGTGGTACTGTATTACACTATTGTATTCTGAATACAATATCCAAATCATTTCATTCTTGGGTTTTTTTTTTTTTTTTTGTGGAATTAGATGTGTAATACATTATCACTTCTATAGCTTAACTTATTGGGACGGACAATGGAAATTCCACATTTACAATTTCTCTTGACATGTGGTTTATTGCTGTTGAGTGAAAGATGTATCCAAAACCACTACAAGTCAAGACCAAGACCAAGTTCAAAGAGGTTGAAGTCCAAACCAAGACCCAGTTCAGGTGAGTTTTGCTGGGTATATGACGGACTTCCAGCAAATGTCCATGCCAGTTCTAGATGGCTTGTGAATTATTTAAACCAAACTCAAGGCTGTCTTTTTAACAAGCTCGCTTAATCTATTATTTAATCAGATGCTTTGAAGTTGTTATAAAACAAAAACATACAAGATTTACTTTTTAAAGGGAGCTGGACTGAGTTGAGACCAATTAGAATATTTTACAAGGCAAATGGCTGAGACAAGTTCAACTGTAAATATCAACAACTCCAAGACAAATCTGAGGCAAGGGAAAGAAAAGAAAGAAAAACCTTCAATTGAAGTTGAACTGAAGGTGTGACTGGGTGCAATCTTCAGGCAGAGATAGGGTGGGGCACCAGCTTATGAGTGAGTGAACACACTTGTAGTTAGTCATCAATTTATGTGAGATCTGTGTGTTTATATAGAGCAGGGGTGTCAAACTCAAGCCACAAAAGGTCACATGGCTGCAGATTTTTGTTTCCACCAACCAGAAGCACACCTGACTTGGATGATTTAATAATCTGATTCGAGTCTTCAGGCAGTTGATTGGTCAATATGTGTGCTCTGAAGTCAAGTATGCTGCGGTTTGGTGGAAACAAAAATCTGCAGTTACGTGGTTCCCTAGTGGGGCCGGTGGCGTAGTGGTCAGGGTGCTGTGCTCATGGTCGGGAGGTTGTGTGTTCAAATCCCAGTTATACCCCCACTGGACGAAGACCCCTGGGCAAGGTCTAAACTACAAGTGTGCCTCTGTTCACCCAGCAGTATAAATGGGTACCAGTAAAAATATACTGGGAAGGTAACCTGCGATGGACTAGCGTCTCATTCAGGAGGAGTTGAACTCCTGGTTGCTTGACGCTATGGAAACCGGGGATAAGCACCGGCCCAATGAGCCACTAGGCTTGGGTGTAAAAGCCAAAAAAAAAAAAAAAGCCCCGTTTCACACCCCTGAGATAGAGCTGGGAATTGTGAAGGAGGTTATTATTGAACCATTAAGGCTCTGAAAAGAGCGTAGTGCTCGGAAAAGTAAATAAAGTGTATGAATATCTATCTGAATCCGCATCTCTTGTATTCAGAACTTGGAATTACAGTACCAGACACCTGATTTAATTTATAAGCAACATTGTTGTTGTTTGTCCTTCGAGTTGGAGGATGACCATGACATCATGTCAGATCTGTGATCCTTGGTTGTGGGTCCGGAGATGGTTAATGAGGCCAATCCATGCCCGAAATGCTGGCCCACCCACACACAGGACATGTGTGGGTGGGTGCTGCGATGGAAGTGGAGGCAGGTCGAGCTTTGTGCGCTGCACGTTTCTGCTGCGCCTCTGCAGCATTAATAGCTTCAAGAGTATGGGGTTGATGAGTATACACTCATGATTCAAGTTGCCCCATAAAAAACATTTTGGAACAGTCAACCAGAATACCTGATTGATCTCAGAGGAAATTGTGTGTATGGAAACGCTACGAATAGGAAAATGGATGAGACTTTTTTCTTTTAGGTGGCGTCAAAGGTCAAGGTCATAATGACCAACTGCTTTATCACGCTACACGTACCACCATGTTCGAGGCAAGTGGCTTTGATGATTGGGAAATTACAGTCAGGACAGGGATACGGACGCCCAGACGCATGGGCACACTGATCGCTGCAGGGAATCTGCATTAACATAACATGGCCAGAAGCAACATAATGGCAATGTTTGCTAATATCATTGTGTCTATCGACACTCGTGTTCAGGAATACGTAATCAAAAAGTTTCAGAAAGGCATTATGGCGGATTCCATTTTATTTTAAGAGATGAGTCACTGTTTTTGTTTATTCAATATACCAAGTAAATACCCATTAAAACCTGATTCAAGGTCTGTTAGAACAAAAATACCATCTGTTTTAAAAAATAATGAACAAAGGGTTATACACGTTTTGTTTTTCAATATGCGTTTAAAGAGAGTATTCTTGTTTTTTTTTCAGAAACTTTGATGAAATCTATTTCTTTCACAAACTGAACTGCAGAACTTCAGTCGTATACTATAACTTTCCTGACATCAAACACAGGGAGTAAATGATTACAACCATAGCACCTATGTGTTCAGGACCGTGTTGAATTTGTAAGGATTATTATTAGGGCGTGATGATAATGGAATCTGCTGGATCTGAAGCGATCTTTTAAACGTAACCATTTTTGAGGCAGCTCCTGTCCGTGAATACTCATGAAATATGGTACAGTACCTACATCAGTGCTTGTGAAAGTGACTTATGGATAATATGCCAGTCACTTGGTGGCACTATAGAATCCCATCATGTAACTGGTACATAGCGTCACATACACGCAACAAAGTTAGTAACCATGTGGGAATTGTCAAAACGAACAAATCTATAAGAGCAAGTGAGATTTTGTAAATTTTTATGCAATAAATTTAGCCGAATGGTTAGAGAAGCAGTGGGCACAGCCCACCACTCCAGACATGCACGCTAACTTCAGATGGGTTAAAAGCAGATGGAATAATTTCCTTTACTTGGGATTAATACAGTACAGGGATCCCTCACTTTCCACGGTTAATTGGGACCGAAATCCCCAACAACCACCAAATTCCGTGAACTAGGATCATCCCCCCGACGTATATGTACATGTATATAATATCAATAAATACATATTCAACACTATAAATGCTTATAATAACAATTAAAAATGCAAAAATAATGCATAAAATGTAAATAAAATGTAAAATTCACACACATACAGATGTGCACCTCACAAAAATGTAAGTTGTTTTGATAGGAGGTTTTGGGTTGTCTTTTGTTATTGTTTGTTTGGGGTTTTTTGCATAATTGGCCTTATTTTGCAGCATTTCCCTTAACTTTACCCCTATTCTTCTGTAATTTTCGTATTTTGGAATTAGATGAATATTAAAAAAAACAAACAAAAAAAACCCGTGATGCACTGAAGCCGCATGAATTGAAGCACAAAGTAGCAAGCGATCGCTGTATATAAAAAAAAAATATATATATATATATATATATATATATATATATATATTAAATTTTACCATACTTCAAGTCCACACGTATCAAATTCAAGGCCAATTGACCAAATCTGGCCCACCATCTCTAATGTAACGTAAGTGCCCATTACCATGAAACAGAACTCATCGTCCTTTCACTGAGTGGTGTGGTAAACCTATATTTCATTCTTTACTCAAAAAAGATTGCAAGGTAGCATGTTGCCGTCAAGCATTGTCAGAAAAGAAACGTACATAAAGATAAAGAGGATAAATTGTTATCTAAAGATCTAAACTAAATCATTTTGCTGTGCAGATTTCATGGTTTCCATTTTTAATGACATTATTTCGCCCTCGGTGAGATTGAATTTCAAGTGAGGTGGACCTCAGTAAAATTGAGTGTGACAGCCCTGTCCTTGACGGTTCGTAGGATTTATGTCAGGTTATACACGATACAAGATGTTGCTGATGCTAAATTCTCAAAAGATTTTTGATATTGATTTTATTTATTTGTCTGTTACAGGTTAAGGATTTTTTTTTTTTTCCGGATTTTTTCTCTCACATTTTATCACTAATTTAATCAAATCCATTTCCCACCCACCAGGTATTGCCTCACCTATCACACTACCACCACCAACCAGGGAGGGGCGAAAGTATGCACATGCCCCCTCTGTGACAGGCAATACTAGCCACCCACCTCTTATTGCACTGTGGCGCATGCGTATTTGGGGGCAATCTAACACACTCGTAGGGAAAGCGATATCTGCCCCTTGTAACAATCAGCTCACAGACTTCCCTGGATTGGCTGGCGATTGCTGTGAGTGGCAAGGACGTGAGCATATGCCATCCCTGCCTCCCATGACAGCTCAGCTAATTCGCTCACATGGACTCCTAGGCACAAATGGCTGTGGCATTAAGTCGGACTCGAACTTGCGATCTCCAGGTTAATAGTCTGACACCTTGTCGACGTGCCACTCGGAAGCCTGGATTATAGTTACTTTTCCAAGTTGTTGTATGGCGTTACATTTTCCCTTGAATGTTGTCAGTTGTAATGAGTAAATACAGATGGAAAAATATTTACAGGGATCTCTCACTTTCCACGGTTAATGGGGACCGAGACCACCAGCAACCACCGATTTCCGCGAAGTAGGATCGAACCCCCCCTGTCTGACGTATAAGTAAATGTATATGTGTATGAAATTATATATTCAATAAATACAGATTGAACACTATAAATGCTTAGAATAAGAATTAAACATTCAAACGTGCGAACACACAGATGCGTACCTCACATAAAAATGTAAGTAGTTTTGTTGGGGGGTTTTGGGTTGTTTTTTTGTTTTTGTTTGTTTGTTTGTTTGTTTTGTTGCACAATTGGCCTTGTTTTGAGGCATTTTCCTTAACCTTTTTCCATATTTTCCCCCATAATTTCCTTATTTTTCGATGAATATTTTTGAAAAACTCACGATGCACTGAAGTCGCAGAAACTGAAGCGCGACGTAACGAGGCATCACTGTAATTCTGCAAAGCAACAAAGTCTTTATTTTCTATACCAACTGTATATGTGCTTTTAATGCGTTTTATTTGATTTTTTTTAATAGTTAATTAATTCGAGTCGTAAAAAGTAAACCCAGATTTTTGCACAGCTTGCGCCTGTACTGTATAGTGTGGTTATTTTGACTCAGTGTTTATTTGAAATGTTCTGGCAAAGGCCTCACTGGAGATTATACTCTATAGCAGACTAAAAATATGAATCCTGCCCATTTCATACAGCTTCTTTGTGGAAAAGCCACCTGTCCATGTCATCCCAGCAGGCTAAAGATAGGTTTCCTTAAACCCTCTCTTACTGTTAAAATGCAGTTGCCCTGTGAAAAACAATAATAGCTAAATGTATAATATATAAATATACTGAATGAAGTTTATAGGTCTTGTAACTACTCCTGCAACTCTGCTATGTGATCTGCCCTGAACAGGTGCTGGCAACAGTGTTTGAAGGTTTCTAAAAACGTTTGAATGTAGAACAGTGAATTCTGTACAGTGAATTTATAGAATAGTATTTAGGCTGAAGGTCTTAATTTAACTCCGGGGTCACCAACCTTTGTGAAACTGAGAGCTACATCTTGGGTACCAATTAATGCGAAGGGCTACCAGGACGATACACACTTCTGAAATAACAAATTTGCTT
The DNA here is from genome assembly GCA_024760905.1 of Plotosus lineatus. NCBI lineage: Eukaryota > Metazoa > Chordata > Actinopteri > Siluriformes > Plotosidae > Plotosus > Plotosus lineatus. Next base: position 14,310,075 of record CM045741.1, on the reverse strand, counting down.
AATTTACCTTTTTTTATATGTTATTATTAATAATATTCATCAATGTGAAGATATTGATTT
>CM045741.1:14252515-14307515 GCA_024760905.1 Plotosus lineatus | reverse complement strand
AGGCGACAGTAACAAAATCTGAAAACAAGGAGCCAGGTGGGTACCTTGTGGACTTTCAGAGACACAGGTTGAAATAGTGATGCGTTTCTTATATCCACTTGTATTATGGCCTGTGTCACTCTTTCAAGCACACACACTGTACTGACTGTCATGACTGGTGGTGTTACCATGCCAGGAATTATGAGAATGATTACATATTGCCAAAAGCAGATTCTCCCTATCTCTATTTCAAACACACACACACACACACACACACACACACACACACACACACACACACACACACACACGTGTACTAAGGGTGATTAAGGATTGGTGTATATTTCTAGCCTTTGCGTTGTCTGCCTAGAGACCAGGGGGTATCATAGAGTCCAGGTCTACATAATCACTAGATCTGAGTAAATTTCCTGAACCACTCACAACTTGAATCATGCTGCTGTTCACATTTTCAGACACATATCCTGCGGAAGGTGAGTGTCACAAGAAGTGTGGGAGATTTCAGTATTGAGAATGAAGACTAGCATAAAAAAATTTGTTTACTGTGTGTAAGAGTAGTAATGGCAACAATAATGATTATGATAATAATAATAATAATAATAATAATACAAAACCAACTCGATATCAAGTGCAGAAATTTTTGTTATGGATGCTCAAAAGTGAAAAGTATGTAAAAAAAAAAAAAAAAAAAAAAAAAAAGTTAGCAAGATGTTGCTAAATACATGTAAGGAATGTAATATGCTATCAACAGGAGGTTTGCCAGACAACAACATTATGAACTGCTGATATTCTTTAGGCTTTATTTACCTCGGTACGTGAACCATGATAATATAGATAGTCATCAGAAGAGCATGTCATCAGCATTAAGATTTTTACCAAAAAGAAGTTTTGCGAACAGATGAAATACGCATAATTAGAGATGCCCAAAAAAAAACAAAAAAAAAAACATTTTTTTTTTAAATGCCAGGTACAATGTGTGAGTAATGGAATGAATTTATGTGCTTGAAGCCTAAACAATGGACTCTGTCACAAAGCAGCTTTAAAGAAATCCGGATGCAGATTTATATTTAGAATGTCAAAGAGCAAGCCAAAGCATACAGTGACAAGGAAGAAACCCCCGAGGTGACATGAAAAAAAAAAAACATTTGAAGAGGAACTTGATTTAAAAGAACAACATTTCTCTTCTGGATGGATCAGGGTAGTGAGATTAAAAATCCTTACTCTTCCAAAAGTCTACGCTATAAAGGTGAACAGTGTTAAAGGGACCCTGTTACTCAGGCATATTAAACAAACATGGGGTACAGGGTTTTCACATGGAAATGAAATAGCCTCAGCCGTAATGTCTTTCTGAAACCATTTGCTTACTCCTGTTCACAAAACTCAATGACGCGTGCGTCGGGTTCAATGATATCAGTAAACATCACCTTGTATTTTTTTTTACCCGTCTTTAAATCATATGCCTCCTTCTGGTTCTTCCGCCTGCACTTTCAAAGAATTAATATTGTGCTGCCAGGATGCTTCCTCTGGTCATATGGTTTAGTTATTGTTATTGTTACTGTAAATAGGCAGTGAACCACAACAAGATTTATTAAATTAAATAAAAAGATCATGGAGTGGTGCAGTTGTTGTAGTTAACATATCCATCTCACAACAAGAAGGTCCTGGTTTCAATTCCCGGGCTTGGGCATTTCTGTGTGGAGTTTGCATGTTCTCCGTGTGCTGGATTGGGTTTCATCCAGGTTACTCTTCCCAGAGTCCAAAAAACATGCACAGCACAAAATCGGCTGTTCCAAATTGCTCCTAGGTGAGAGTCTGAGTTTGAACACCTGTGTGAGTTTTGACTCTGCACTGGCCTGGCAAGCTGTCCAAGGTGTACTCTGACAGAAAGCTGAGATAGGCACCAGCCTCCCCGCGACCCTACTACTACTACTACTAGTCTTCTTTGTGCTTAGGTAGCACATAAGGCCTCAACTAGAGTCCACCATTTATGTTGGTTGGCTGAAACACGTTCCAGATAGCCCCATGTCCAACCCTTCTCCTTTATCTCTCTCTCAACTGTTCTCCTCCAGGTCTCCTTGGGGCGGCCTTGCTTTCTTCGGCCATCTGGAGTCCATCGTAGGGCGATTCTGGATAGGGCTGTTTTCTGCTGGCCGACGTCTTCGTTTAACTTGCGTGGAGATGGGTTCGGTTTCTGTTCTTCGGTGGAGTCTTTCATTACTGATTGTATTTGGCCAATAGATGCGTAGAATGCGTCGGAGGCGTCTGTTCTGGAAGAAATCAAGTTTGTTTTTGATGGTTTTTGTCATTTTCCATGACTCTGATCCATAAATGAGGATGCTAATCACATTTGATTGAAAAATTTTTAATCCCATGACCCTAATCAGGATTAAGTGATGAATGAATAGAAAATGAATGAATGAATAATCAGTAAGTTGTGATTTGTGATTGGCAGTGGGAACACTTGAAATGCTTTTAGCTTGAAATGCTAGCAGTCCTAAGGCATTGAAGCAGTGGACCGGGTGAGGTGTTTTCAGTGACATTCATTCTTCCACAGGAAAAGGATGATGCCAGTAGATGATGTTCTGTGGCTCTTGACATACAAATGCCACTCAAAATACTTTACTCTGGCTCATTATTTCATTGCCATAGGATCACTGGAGCATTCCAAGGGTCGCCAGTGTCCATGGATGTTTGAGACCCTGTAATGTGTGTAAATTAATACATAGAGGGAAGCATGGCGGCTCTGTTGTAGTTAGCATGTCCGTCTCACAGCAAGAAGGCCTGGGTTTGATTCCCAGGCTTGGGTGTTTGTGTGTGGAGCATGTTCTCTCCATGTTTGCATCGTTCCCTTCGTGTAGCCTTCCGTTTCATATCGCTCCTAAACATGAGTATGAATTTTTGTGTACGTGTATACGCGTTAGCCCTGCAATGGTCTGGTGAGCTGTTCAGGTGTACCTTGCCCAAACCCAGAGTCAACTGAGATGGGTATCAACCTCTGCACAACCTTAATTAGGATGAAGCGGTTTAGAAAATGCATGAATGAATGAATAATACATATGGATAGAAAAACTGAACTTTGGATTTAATGAACTGTGAACATTTCAGTCAATTTCCTTTACTACATCTGAAATGTCGAGTTTAAAACACAGACCCCCCCCCCCCATTTTCTCCCCAATTCATTCATTCATTCATTTTCTGAACCGCTTAATTCTAATTAGGGTCACGTGGAAGCTGGTTGTTGCCCATTTCAGCCAACTCCGGGCGAGGGTAGAGTACACCCTGGACAGCTCACCAGGCCATCGCAGGGCAGAAACACGCTGATAGCTACACAGCCTACTCTTGTCAAAAGTCCTCCCTAATTGAGTCATATCCAATTCCCACCCATCAAGTACAGTATTGCCTTTCCTTTCAGATGACCACCACCAATCAGAGAGGGTACACGGCCCCCCATGACATTCAATGCTCGCCACCCAGCACTTTTTGAACTGCGGTGCATGCGCATTTGGGGATGGTCTAACATACTTGGAGGGAAAGCGTCACCCGACCTGTAGTACAAATGAGCCCACAGACTCACATGATTGGCAGGCAAGCACTGTGAGTAAAAGGGAAGTGGGCGTATACCATCACTCCCTCCCGTGGGCGCTCGACCAATTAGCTCCCATGTAGTCCAGATCATGGATGGTTGTGGTATTAAACCGGATTTGAACTTGCGATCTCTGGGTTAATAGTCATATACCTTGTCATTGCACCACTAAAACACAGTTTAATGTAATTCCTTTTTCTTTTTCTACACTCTTTTAATTTATATATGGGGGGAGAGTTATTTTACATGCAATCCACCACATCAAAAAGCTCTTATTTACTCTCTAACCTCAGCAAACTATGAGGAATGGTATTTTTGGACACAACTGCATGCTGGTCCTTTTGCATAGCATCTGTACTTTTCTTTTGGGAAATTAAGTTACAGCCAGTTGGAATTTACAAGCACATTATACCTTGTTATGAAGAAATAAAAATGCCGAAACTCTGTGAAGCAAATCCACCCATGATGTGGTGCATGAAACTGCTTCCAGGTATAATCCATCCAAATGTGTAAGGCAGACCGAAACACCATCGCTTGATTGGTAGGTGGGTTGTATTCCGGTATAAACGGTCTCCATCAATCAGACAACTACATACTGTTTCCGATATTTCTGGGCATGTTCTTGCCAGACCTACTTTTAATTTCTCCAGCTTTCCAAAAATATACTGTATATATATTCCTTAGTCACATCAAATCTCTTCGTATTCCCAATCTCTTAGTGACTGGCGTGAAACCTGATGTTGGCTTCTGATGTTGTAATCCACAATTTGGCCGGTTGTACATTTTGAGATGCTTTTCTGCTCACCATTGGTGGACAATTTGAGTTAAAGTTATGTGACTCAAATTAAAAATTAGGACACCCCATTAAATAGCCAACATTTAATTTCCTGTAACCGCTTAATCCTAATTAGGGTCGTGGGGAGGCTGGCGCCCATCTCAGCTGACTCTGGGCGAGGGCAGAGTCCACCCTGGACGGCCATCGCAGGGCGGAAACACGCTGACGGCTTTGCAGCTAATCTTGTCGAAAGTCAGCAATGGTTCTTTTACATGAACCTCACACCATAGACAGTGAGAGACATGGCCGGCCTTTTATAACCCAGTTAGCTGGATGGGGGGGGGGGGGGGGGGTACAGTGACAACTCATCTATAGTGGGGCTTGAACTGCCGATCCTCAGGTCAGTAATCCAGCACCCTACCGGGCCACCACTGCCATAAGCAGGTATAATATCAAGCCTGATTAATTTAACTTTCCTTTCTTCTGACCGATATATCTCAGGAGAAGATCATTTCCGATGTGGTTCAACAACACCCCCCCCCTTTTCCCCATTGAAACACATGTTGATCCAGGTCTGACAAAAATACCCCACTCTTCCAGCTTTGTGTGTTTTTTTTTGTGATTTCCCAGAGTGCACCTGGTTGCAATCCAGGAAAGAGACAGAGTGCCAAAACAGATGACACTGCAAGTTTTTTTTTTTTTTTTTCTAACATTTCTAAAATTCTTTACTATTCCTAGATGGCCTGAACAGGATGTAACTGCGTGTGCAAGCACATGCTTCACTGTGTTCAGATTCACCTGTAGTGTGTTATGCTATGTATTAGATAAACCAGAATCACTCCACTGTGGTGATCAATGCTGTACAATATTGAATATATACTACAGTGAAAAATCAACACGTCAGTACTACCGTGTTTCCCGAAAATAAGACTGGGCTTATATTCATTTTCATACCGAAATATGATAGGCTTATTTTTAGGTGATGACGTATTTTACATTTTCTCGATTACATGTCTTATAATATATCTTTGTCTTGATATATTCTTATTTCGTTATATTTCTTTATTATTTTAAATTTTTAACCAGAACCGAATCGAGCGATTTTAGCGATTATTATGGACACAAGTGTGTGTTTTCGTTTTAAAGCAGTCGCTGACGTCATCGACCGAGCCTCAACGCGCAAGGATTGATGCTTTGACAGCGTACCTCAGGTAAAGCTGCCTAATAGATGAGATATATAGAATAGATATAAAATATGTGAATTTATACAATCATTATAAGCAGTGATAATTGTAATGTATTTTTGTATAAGCGCTTGTTTGTGTAGCTCTATTTGGGGACAGAACACAAACCTGAGCCGTTCTGAGGTGATCGTGTCGCTTCCGGTTCCTGGCTCCCATTGTTGCAAACAGGACAGTTTACACATCCGGCAACAAAATACTTGTAAGCTTCCATTGATTTGTAAGCTTTTAACTGTTTGCCACTAAATGGAGATGGGCCGTGGACAAGATATGTACAAAGATCCAAGTGGGAAAAAGCAGGAATGGAAGAATGGTCGAATTCTAACACATTCCGAAACATCGACTGCGGCATTAGATCTGGATCGTCAATCCCAAGATGCTCTATTTTACTCAGATACCCCGCCCTCTGGTCACCTGTCAGGTGATTGACAACGTCTGACAATATTAAAGTGTCATTGCCTTTGCCTTCGACACTCTCGCATATTTTGCTTTCGCTGTCATTATCGGTTGTTGCTGAAGCCATGCTGAGTGAATCGTGTGTGTGTGTTGTGTGTGTGTTCTGGATTACACTTGCCGTCCAAGATGGCGCATGAAGGTACAGTATTGGGGTCACATGACCGCAAAACCTCAATTGATTGGCCTGCTACTCGCTCAATCACTGGCTCTCGGAAAAAGTGCTGACTCATCTATTAGGCAGCTTTACCTGAGGTACGCTGTCAAAGCGTCAATCCTTGCGCGTTGAGGCTCGGTCGATGACGTCAGCGACTGCTTTAAAACGAAAACATACACTTGTGTTCATAATAATCGCTAAAATCGCTCGATTCGGTTCCGGTTAAAATTTTAAAATAATAAAGAAATATAACGAAATAAGAATATATCAAGACAAAGATATATTATAAGACATGTAATCGGGAAAAATGTAAAATACGTCATCACCTAAAAATAAACCTATCATATTTCGGTATGAAAATTAATATAAGCCCCGTCTTATTTTCGGGGAAACACGGTAGTACTGACGTGTTGATTTTTCACTGTAGTATATATTCAATATTGTACAGCATTGATCACCACAGTGGAGTGATTCTGGTTTATCTAATACATAGCATAACACACTACACATGAATCTGAGCAGTGAAGCATGTGCTTGCACACGCAGTTACATCCTGTTCAGGCCATCTAGGAATAGTAAAGAATTTTAGAAATGTTAGAAAAATAAAAAAAACTTGCAGTGTCATCTGTTTTGGCACTCTGTCTCTTTCCTGGATTGCAACCAGGTGCACTCTGGGAAATCACAAAAAAAACACACAAAGCTGGAAGAGTGGGGTATTTTTGTCAGACCTGGATCAACATGTGTTTCAATGGGGAAAGGGGGGGGGGTGTTCTTCTCCTGAGATATATCCGTCAGAAGAAAGGAAAGTTAAATTAATCAGGCTTGATATTATACCTGCTTGGTGCTGGATTACTGACCTGAGGATCGGCAGTTCAAGCCCCACTATGGATGAGTTGTCACCCCCCCCATCCAGCTAACTGGGTTATAAAAGGCCGGCCATGTCTCTCACTGTCTATGGTGTGAGGTTCATGTAAAAGAACCATTGCTGACTTTCGACAAGATTAGCTGCAAAGCCGTCAGCGTGTTTCCGCCCTGCGATGGCCTGGCAAGCTGTCCAGGGAGTACTCGGCTGGGATGGGCGCCAGCTTCCCCGTGACTCTAATTAGGATTAAGTGGTGACAGAAAATGAATGTATGAACAGACAAATAAATGAATAGGTCTGAAAATGTTAGCACGTTGTCTTGTGATGGCCTGGAGAGCTGTCCTGGGTGTCCCCTGCCCTCGCCCAGAGTCAGCGGATATAGTCCCAGCCTCCCCGCGACCATAATTACGATGACAGGAGTCAGAAAATGAGCAGATGAAATGAATGAGAATAAGATGAGAAGTGGAAGTAGACCCAGTGCTGACGGCTGGAATAGCATGTACAATATAGTGAGCATGGAAACCACGAAAATGGAGCTCATGGCTTTATGGCATTATGAGTTAATGAATAAAGAAGTATGACTGTTAGTATAGTCATACTTCTTTATTCACTAACTCATGCACTCATTGGACGAACTGCTTAATCCTATTAGGGTTGCAGGTAGGTTGGAGCTGATTTCAGTCAAGAATAGGTAAAGGTGGAGTACACCCTGAATACCAATACACACACACACACACACACACACACACACACACACACACACACACAGTGGAAATTTGGGCAATTTGGGTCAGCTAAGTAACTGAATATGCATGTTTTTGGACAGTCAGAGGAAATTGGATTATCTGGAGCAAACCCACACCAGCACAGGGAGAACATGCAAACTACACATAGAAACACTCAAGCCTGGGACTTGAACCCACCACCTTCTTGCTAATTACTTTGCAACTGTGCCACCCGTAATTCTGAATATATAGTAAATGTATGGTATAATTGTTTATACACAGCTGATTTATGGTATTTTCAGGGATGGACTATTTTAAAATAACATTACGATAGACTTTGTACCTTAGTGTCTTATTGATACAATGGCATCACATAATGATAATGTGAAACATCAAATGTTCCCAGCTCCAGAAAAACCGAATGGCTAATTTACGTGAGTGAATCATGCAATGTTAATTAAAGCCAGTCGTGACTGCAGGGTGAGAGCACTTGCATACACATGATACTCGGAGTACATTCTATAGCACGGCCATAAAATTGACACAAAATACAAGGAAGTGCTGATTAATATTGAGAGAAAATAGGGACACTGTTAAAAAATGCTAGGTGGGATAAAGCAGTCGTATCAAATCCAAACTTGAAGGCTTTCTCCACTTCATCAGGTTCATTAAAATAAAAAATTGGGTATGGAATGATGATGTCAGGACCAGGATCCAGAAATACTAGAGACAAAATACAGTCATGTATATGATATACAGGGATCCCTCACTTTCCGCGGTTAATGGGGACCAAGACCCCACTGCGACCGCCAATTTCCATGAAGTATGATTCAACCCCCCCCCCCCGACTGACGTATAAGTACATGTACAGTCAGCCCCTAATTTACGAAAGTAATCCGTTCCAGAGCCCTTTTCGTATTACAGGGATTTCGTAAGTAGGGGTCACATCTTACATGTTAAACGCCTAATTCGTTCTAAGGATCCAGTCCTTGGACTGGATAAACCCCATAAACCCTTTTAAAAATGATAAAAGTACACCAATTTTTTATGAAATATGTGTTAAAAGTAAAAGAAAATTATTTATTAAACCATTTTATTAACATATTAAACCATTTTATTAACATATTTGTTAATTAAACCATTATTAAATTTTTTTATTTAAACACACACACCTCTCTCTCTCTCTCTCTCTCTCTCTCTAACTCTCTCTCTCTCTTTTTCTCTCTCTCGCGAGCTGCGGGCCATGCCCACTAGACATGGAATTCAAAGCGTATTCCCTGCTTGACAAACTCAACTTTAATTTGATTCGTTGAGGGATTGGAAATCCAGATGAGCTCAAATGCGCCCACATTTATTAAACATTTACTGAATTAAAACAACTTAAAAAACTAAACTAAAGAGTGAAGCTTCCTTCTGTCTCTATCTGGGAGGCCAGCGGGGCGGGATGTTGAGAGACAGCCAATGAGAGAGCAACTTTGCCGCGTTTGAATTTTGAATTTCTTTTCATAAGAGGGGGTTGTTTCGTATTTCGGGGACGGAAACTCAAGAAAATGTTTTTCGTAATCCGGGGATTTCGTACAAAGGGGTCTTTGTAAATTGGGGGCCGACTGTATATGTGTATATAATACCAATAAATACATATTCAATGCTATAAATGCTTATAATAACAATTAAACATTCAAAAATAATGCATAAGATGTAAATAAAATATAAATACTCACACATTCAGATGCACACCTTACATAAAAGTGTGAGTAGTTTTGTTGGGGGGTTTTGGGTTGTTGTTTTTTTTGTTTGTTTGTTTGGGTTTGTTTGCATAATTGGCTTTGTTTTGCGGCATTTTCCTTAACTTTTCCCACTATTTTTCTTTAATTGTTTTATTTTTCAATGAATATTTTTGAAAAACCCGCGATGCAATGAAACCGTAGAAACTGAAGCATGACGTAGTGAGGGATCACTGTATTTCACCTATACAGTATTTAGTTGTGATTTTTCATGTCCATAAACCTTATACAGTATATATACTGTATATATATATATATATATATATATATATATATATATATATATATATATATATATATTTATAAAACTCAGTATGAGCAGCCATGATAGACCAGAGTGTGGAAAAACCTCAAGAAACAGGGCTGGGCTAACCTTGATTTACAGTTGTTGCTAGCTCCAAGGGCAAATATGAGGTTAAATGATTGTTACAATAATTCATGATAATTAAGTACCTCTTGAATAGAGTTCACAACCCTTCAGAGAAGGCTGAAGTCATGCAATTCCCATGCTTTCAGGAAATTTTGCTCATGCCATGCCATACAGCAGCAAACACAGCCAAAACAACACTCTATGTGTCCATTTCTACATAGGCTCGTGGTGTCGTGGTTAGGGTGCTGGGCTCGTGATCAGGAGGTCGTGGGTTCAAATCCAAGTTAGACCCCCACTGTGCTAGGACCTCTGGGCAAATCCTTAACCACAAGTGTGCCTCTGTCCACCCAGCAGTATAAATGGGTACCAGTAAAAATATACTGGGAAGGTAACCTGTGATGGACTACCATCCCATCCAGGAGAAGTTGAGCTCCTAGTTGCTTCATGCTACAGAAACTAGGGATAAGCGCTGGCCTGATGAGCCACTAGGCTCGGGTGTAAAAAGCAAACATGAGTAGAACATTGAAACACCACACAGAAATGCCTGAACTCAGAAATCAAACTTCGGACCTCCTTACTGTGAAGCAGATGTGTTACCATCTACATCACGGTTCTGTACAGACCTGCTTCCCTTTATTTTTTTCTCACATCTGAGCAGTTGAGGGTTAAGAGCTTTGTTCATTAACCCAATAGTGGTAACTTGGTAGTATTTGAACCCGTGACCTTCTGATTATTCACCCAGAGCCTTTAGTATTAAGCCGCCACTATCCCAATATGGCAAACAGGGAAGGGTATAAATCCCGATCACAACTCACAGTGTTATAACACACTAAATATACATTAACCTCTGGATGAGAATGATTATTTGCACAGCTACTTCAAAGAGCACCTATGAGTCATTCCCTCTAGTTAGTTCTAGTTCTGTCCTGTGGGGTCTCCTCCCAGTTCAACGTTTCTGGAACAAATCTAAAGGGAGGCAACCAGGAGGCGTACTAATCAGATACCCGAACCACCTCCACTGACTCCTTTCAATGCAGAGGAGCAGCGGCTCTGCCTGAGCCCCCCCCCCGCCCCCCCCCCCAGGGATGTTTAAGCTCCTCACCCTATTTCTAAGGCTAAGTCCAAGCAGTCTCCGGAGAATTTTCCACCTATGTCAACTATATCCGTGATCTCGTTCTTTTGGTCATTTCTCAAATCTGTTTTGATAACGCTGATGTATATATAAAATGCTGGTATACTAACACTGACACTGTGAGATTTCTGTTACTTTTTTCTTCCCTGAATGAATGAATTTGAGGAGCTAATATAATTCTGCCTCCTAGCATTGATTTTATGTTTCTTGGGGAGATTAAAAAGATCAGTGAAGACCACAAAGCCAACACTTATCGCATTCATGCAGGCTGTGCTTTATCAAGCTCCTTTAATTGCATTTCTGGATGTTTGAGTGTGCATGTGCTATGGCATTAGTTGATCTGTTGGTTGGCCATATTTCGTTAGGTACCATGGCATAGTGGTAAGCACATATACCCGACAGCTGTGCCTGAATTCAATTCGCTTGGGCCTTTCTGTGAGAAGTTTGCATGTTCCTCCTGTGCTTGCGTGGGTTTCATCTGGATACTCTGGTTTCTTCCTAAAGTGGAAAAACATGCAAATTAGGCTTATTGCCTGTTCCAAATTGTGTGTGTGGGTGTGTCATTAGGTGTGTGTGTGTGTGTGTGTGTTGCCTTGCAATGCTCTGGTGAGCTGTTCAGTGTGTTCCTGCCTTTGCTCAGTGTTGGCTGAGATGGGCTCCAGATTCCCGGTAACCCTAGTACAATTCAGCAAAACTGAGTGAGAGTATGAGAACGAGCAATATTTAGCTATAGAAATCGGCAGTGATTGGGGCAGACATGGATTAATGGTTAGAGAAGCAGGTTCAATTCAGTTCATTTTCTGTAACCACTTAATCCTAATTAGGGTCATTGGGAGGCTGGCACCCATCCCAGCCGACTTCTGGCGAGGACAGAGTACACCCTGTACAGCTCGCCAGGGCATCGCAGGGCAGAAACACGCTGACAACTTTGCAGAATACTCTTGTCGAAAGTCAGCAATGGTTCTTTTACATGAACCTCACACCATAGACAGTGAGAGACATGGCCAGCCTTTGATAACCCAGTTAGCTGCACTGGGGGGGACAGTGACAACCTTATGGAAAGTGGGACTCAATCCCCCAACCTTAGGATCAACGATTCAGCACCCTATATCACTAGGCCACCGCTGCCCTCGAGAAGAAGGACCAAAATGTGTGGTTGTATGATGGTGGCCCCGCCTCTCCTTCCTCCACCTTTATGGCTGAAGTGTTCTTGAGCAAGGCACCTAACCTGTGACTGCTCTCCGGGCACCACAATGTGGTAGCCCACCTCTCCTGTGTGTGTGTGTGTGTGTGTGTGTGTGTGTGTGTGTGTGTGTGTGTGTGCTCACTGTTTACTTGTGTGGGTTCACTCTGGATGAGTTAAATGCAAACATAACTTTTCCTCATGGGACAAGACAACAAGGCAATAAGAATAAATAAATAATTTGAGAAAGAGAGCAAGAGAGAGAAAGAGAGAGAGAGAGAGAGAGTGTGTGACAAGTTTATCTCAAGGCTCCAAGCCTGCATTATCCCAGCTGCCAGTACAGAGCGGTTGGTGAGAGAAGGGCTGCTTGTGAGTCAAGCCTGATTTTTTTTTTTTTTTTTTACTTTCTTTTAATTTTTTTGTTTGTCTTTGCTAGGAGTGTCTTCTGTCATTACCTCGACAGTTTCTTACTGCTGAAACAATACAATAAAACCGAATGACGCAGTCTGCCTGATGCTTATGTGTTTGTGTGTGTCTGGAGGGGGCTGTTGCCTTGTACTGAGATTTCTCAAGCAACATTAGGGAGATGACTCAAGGCTCTCTTGGCAGGACAAATAAATGCGAATCAACATATGCTTCATTGATCAGCAAAAGAAGTATATTTTAGATTTACCCGTCCCTGAGAATGAGATTATGTAGAGTTATCTCATGTGAGAGGTTCAACTTTACCATACACACAACACTCCGTGTGAGTGTCACTTTATATAAAGTATCTTCATAACCTGTATAGTATCTACGTACATCTTATGTAGATGCACTCTCGCTTCTAATCGTGGATTCTGATGCCATGGTCGGAGAGGGCATTACAGACGCTCCCCAACTTCCATTTTAGTTCGGTTTCGGACAGCCGAACGTAAGGTGAAAAAAAAACATAAGTTGTTACTGTATGTTCCAGTGACGTATGACGTTCACACTGTACTATAAATCCATAAATACCATTACCGCATCTCATAAAACACCCCTAAATCAATTATTATAGACATAACATTGTAAAATAATATCAAATATATCAAATAATATCAACATTAATTTCAAATAAATTAAATTCAAGCAAAATCATTTCAAATAGATAAATTTTAATAAGATTCACTCATCAAATATCAAATACAGTCTCAAATATCACCTTGAACAGTCTCTATGATGCGATCTTTCTGCTTGTAAATGGTTCTGATGGTCGACGGAGCCATTTGGAAGAAACGTGCAACATTCACATGTTTTTCTTGATAATAGCCATCTTTGTTTCTAACGAGATGGCTTGCCGCTTTTTCTGATTACCACTATCACTAGTAGGCTTACGCTTCTGACCAACCATATTTGCTTAGGGTTACAAAAGTCCGCAAAACAGTGTAAACACAAAGATCACAGAGACGACCTTTTAACACAAGGGTAACATGCAATGAACTGGGAAGAAGGAGGGACACGTTCAGTCTGTCGTTTATAAACAATGGACGCAGCATCACGCGGAAATAGTGTATTACGTCAGCGTACTACGTAGGTACGTCTCGTACTACAGAGAGCACGCGAAACTCAAAATTTGACATAATTAAAAAAAAAAAAAACATAAAATTGAAAAATTACGTAAAACAAATGGACGTAAGTCAGGGAGCGTCTGTATATTCTCCTCGTGCTGCTGTAGGTTTCCTCTAGATGCTCTGGTTTCTTCCTACAGGCCAAAGACATGCACAAATTATTCTAATTGGCTATTGGGGATTTCCTCAAGGTGTGAGTTTGATGGTTGTGTGTCCATATTAACCCTACATTGGACTGGTGAGCTGTTTATGGTCCAGTCTGCGTTTCTCCTGCGATTGGCTCCACCTTCATCATCACCCTCAATAAGATAAGCCGTACAGATAATGAATAATGAATAATGAATAACCTTTCCATTCTGATCATACCTACAAGGAAATTTTTTGAGGGGGGAAAAAACCTTCGTGGATATAATGCATGAACATCCTCAACATATAGCACAGGACCATAACGCTGGGAAGTAGCACGACTATCCACTGTGAAGCAACATAGTCAGTGGATTTCTGTCATTCTGAAATTAACATTATCTACACGAGCTGAGCTGTTGTGCACAGCGGTCGCCCTCACAGTGAGAAGTTCCTGGAGTTCGTTTGTTCTTCTCACAGTTGTATGGGTTTCTTCCAGTTACTCAGGTCTCATTGTACAGCTCAAAGACTTGCACAGGCTCATTGGATATTCTCAATTGTCCCCTTGGTGTGAATAGTTCTGTGTCAGCCTTGACCCTCTGGACCACTCTGGCTTGGCGAGCTGTTCCTGGGCTCCAGCTTCCAAATGCCGATATTAAAGGATAAAGTCAGTTGTAAGACTACATAGAACCTCCAGGCCAATGTGTCCCTTCTGTAAAATGTGTAGGTTTACAGGTTTACAGGTTTTTCTTTCACCCACAAGTTCATCACCAACTCATTTCGAACAAAGGCTGTCTGACTCAGAAAGTGCCATGGTGTGTAATCAGTACATCTGGGGGCAAGCGTGGAGTAGGAAAAAGAGAAAAAAGTGAATGTTACATGAACTAAATACCATAATCAAAAAATCTGCAAACAGTTTTCTCACACAGTCCAAAAAAACCCCCCCACGCTCAGTAAGTAGGTCAACTGACTGTTCCAAATCACCCCAGGTGTGAGTGTGCGTGAGAATGGTTGTGTGGGTGTTGGCCTTGTGATGGTCTCACAAGCTGTCCAGGGTGTACTTCGCCCTTGCCCAAAGTCAGTTGAGATGGGTGCCAGCCTCCCGGTGACTCTATCTAGCATTAAATGTTTTTTTTTTGTTGTTGTCACATAATTGGCCTTGTTTTGCAGCATTTTTTTTAACTTTCCCCTATTTTCCCTGAATTTCCTTATTTTTTTAATTTTTCGATGAATATTTTTGAAAAACCCTCGATGCACTGAAGCCGCAGAAACTGAAGCACGAAAGTAGCGAGGGATCACTGGATCACACAGTCACTACCAGTCAAAATGTTTGGAACGACATTACTTTTTTCGGGTTTTTTTATCACATGTATGCAATTTAGTGTTTCAGTGTCGTCTGATATTAAAGCATAGAACTAAAAACATTCATTTTCTGAACTGCTTAATGCTAATTAGGGTCACGAGGAGGTTGGCCCCCATCACAGCCAACTTCGGTCGAGGGCAGAGTACACCCTGGACAGCTCGCCAGGCCATCGCGAGACAGAAACACACTTACGGCTGTGCAGCTCCTCTTGGTGAAAGTCAGCAATGGTTCTTTTAAATCAACCTCACACCATAGACAGTGAGAGACATGGCCAGAACTAAAACCATTCATAAGTAAATAAGAGGTTGTGGATTTGCTCTGTTTATCAATTTAAATACAAATTAATATATGTATTTATTAAATGAAATAAATATTAAAATAAAGTGGAGTTATTAAAACGTGTGTAACGATGAATGTACAGTGAGTTCTGATCAGGGACGAGAGGTGTGCTGTATACAGGCCTTTAAAAAAATAAAATGAGGAGGGTCGGGATGCTGTTATTCTCATTATAGTTTTAGCATGAGAGATGAGTAATGGACAGAAGATGTAATTGTTAGCAACATCCCCCGGTTTAATTTCTAGTTCAGCAAAAGAAATAAGAAGGTCATTTTTTTGGATGGTGTGTAACTGGTTAAGTCTCGGACACTGAGCCATTCATCCAGGAAGAGCACACCAAATGTAATGAGACACCAAGTTAAATAAAAACCTTTAATAAACACACAGAGAAGCTTTTCAGCTGATCATTTTGACAGCTTGAGACACTTAAACACACACACACACACACACACACACACACACACACGCACACACCAGGCTTGGCAGGGTTATCGGCACTCCTTGTGAAGATTATTAAATACGGTTTGGAAAATTCCACATTTTGGTGAAGTAGCTTCATCTGACACTGAAAACAATATAATTAAACAACTTTTAATTCTAACAAGGCGTGCACCCTCTTTAAATTTTTAACTCTTACATTTTAAGTTGATTGGAATGTGTATAAATTTTCACATTGGAATCCGTGACTTCCTGTTTAAAAGAAGTACAAATACAGCATGACCCAGGGGCCAAATTTCATTTCATCTATCAACATGGGAAATATAAGAGAGCACACAAACCAAAAAAAAAAAAAAGGAAGAAGCCTGTTGAACCTCATAAGTGAGAAAATGGATACAAGAAGATACTATGCTCATCTCAAAAAGATTTTTAATATTACAATAAATAATAGAGGCAGCAAGATGGGGTAGTGGTTAGCATGTCCACCTCACAGCAAGAAGGTCCTGGGTCTGAGTTCGGGCTTGGCTTGGGCATCTCTGTTTGGAGTTTTCCCCGTGCTTGGGTGGGTTTCCTCTGGGTCCACCGGTTTCCTCCGACAGTCCAAGAATACGAACATTTATGAGGCGCTCCACCGAATGTAGGCGCTTGTCGCAAGTGCCGTATGGTGCTTGTGAGACAAAGCGCGGCTTATTCAGACTTCCGATCTTTCAAGTGAGCAAGTGCGCGTTGAATACTTGTTTAGTACTCAACCTTCACTTGCTCACTTGAAAGATTGTAAGTCAGGATAAGCCGCACTTTGTCTCACAAGCACTATACGTCACTTGCGACAAGCGCCTACATTCAGTGGAGCGCCTCACATTTAGCTAATTGACTGTTCTAAATTTGGCTAATTGAGATGTTCGCCATAGGTGTAAGTTTGAGTGTACTGTCTGTGCGAAGGTTAGGCAAACTGTTCAGCGTGTACGCCACCTTCACCCAGTGTCGGCTAAGGTTGGCGTCAGCCTCCCAGCAACCTCCTTTCCCCCCTGTTGTTCTTGCTGATTTAGTCTATCTAATCTAATCGTATCTAATTCCCACCCATCAGGTATTGCCTTCTGTGTCACGCAACCACCACCGATAAGGGAGAAGCGAAAGCATACACTCATCCCCTCCATGACATGCAATGCTAGCCACCCCCTCTTTTCGAACTGCACCACCATGCGTATTTGGGGGCAGTCTAACACACTCAGAGGGAAAGCGCGATCCACCCCCTCTTATGAATGAGCTTACACATGCCCATGATTGGCAGGCGATCACTGTGACAAAGAAGTGAGCATATGCTATCCATACCTCCCATCAGATGGTGGCCAATTATCCCCCATGGACTCCTGACCATGATTTGAACTCGTGATCTCGGGGTTAATAGTCACACGCCTTGCCAATGGGCCACTCATCAGCCCTCAACCCGAGTGATGTTAAGCGGCTCTCCAAATAAGTGAGTCGTAAATAATAATAAAGTGAACATCAATATGCATGTAATGTAAATATCTAATATAAAGGTAGAAACTTAATTCCACTGACTTGAAATAATTCCACTGACTGGTTTGACTCGTATCTGCCGAGTTTACATTTGGTCTCCATGGGGATACCATGTAGACCTACAGTGGTGCACATTCATTTTGCCTCTAGACAGAATTGCCAAGGGGTTAATTGAAAAACTGTCCTTGCTAGACCTCTGAGTGTCAGAGTGCTACCTGCAGGCAATGGCGTCATTTCCAAAATGAAGGAAGTAAATCTATTTCCTGACCTATTCAAAGCTGGGATGTTGCCGATAGGACAGAGAAGTCAGAATTGTTTAACATAGATATCAAAAGGCAACCATAAATGCTTACCTAGTTATAATACTGGGATTGCGGAGCACTGACTTAATTATAATGTTCATCCCATCTTGAGAAGTTGACTAAATATGTTGGACCGTTTTCTGATAACATCAGCGTGCTATACGATGATCAGCTTCTGAGGTAAATAATTACATACTGAATATGGGAATCATGGTATAATAGTAATGTTACTGCTGCCAACGGTCAAACGGTACATTATTCATTTATGACCTTTCGTGTGAGCTATATGGAAGGTAGTGTGATGCACTGATTTTCATTCCACTGGAAGTTGTGTGTGTGTGTGTGTGTGTGTGTGTGTGTGTGTGTGTGTCCATGAGCGTGTTCTCAGTAAGTAAGTTGTTCAGTGTAGCAAAAGTCTGATTAGCTGAATCATATAATTAGATAATTAGAAGTTCAACTTTGTCTTCAAGTTAGACCGCATGCCTGTATCCAGACTCAGAAGACGTACCTTTTTTAAAATTGAATTTAAAATTGAATTTCACCACTAATTAGAGAGTAACTATTGTCATGACAGTAGTACAGTGGTACCTCATTTTACGAAATTAATCCGTTCCAGCCTTTTTCTTAACCTGCATTTTTCGTAAGTTGAACCGCATTTTACATGTAAAACATGTGATTCGTCCCAAAACTCCCAATACTACCCCTACACCTTTTAAAAATTATAAAAGTATACCTTTTAAGACCTCCTTCTGCTTCAATATCGTCCCGATGGTAGACGGGTTTGGCCATATTCCTTTACGATATCACTCGAGCCGGTTTCTTCTTCTCATTCGCACTTTCACATTTTGCACGTGTGTGTGTGTGTGTGTGTGTGTGTGTGTGTTTGTGTGTGTGTGTGTGTGTGTGTGTGCGTGCGTGCGTGCGTTGACCATGTCTTCTTAGCAGAGTTATGATCTTACAAATGTTTATGGAAGGTTAAAAGCCTGAGTCAAGAAATAAACCATAAAACAACAGTAACTCTGTCCTTTACACGCAAAGCATTATGGCTGCTACAGCGCCATAATAGCCAATGGGAGGTAGCTGTGTCATCCCTCTTAGCCAATGGGAGGCCAGTGGGGCGGGATCTTTGAACGTCATTAATGGGAGAGCAGCTCGTGCATTGTTTGAATGTTTGAAAGGTGCGTTTTAATGTTTGAATGGAGCATTTGAATTTTTAAGATGGTGCTTTCGTAACGTGAACTTGTTTCGTATCCAGAGACAAAAATTTTAGGAAAGAAAATGCGTTTTGTAACCTGGATTTTTCGTTTGGTGAGACATTTGTAAAGTGAGGTACCGCTGTAATGTTATTCGTAGTATGAGCATAAACATGACATTCAGGTAACGTAACATAACCTAACATTTGGCCCTATTATACAACAATACTTTATTTTATTTTATTTAAACTAAAATTCTATTCACAATTGTGCATAGTTTTTAAAACAAAGTAAAATTTGAGTGTCTCATGTGATATTATGCACACCAGTTAATTCCTTGCGCTAGGGCAGTTAACGGGTGTGTTCGCTCCTCCATTCACGTACATTTTTTATTTTCATTCTTTTCAACTTTAACATAACACTTATAACGGTATTATGTTAAAGTTGAAACAAATAAACTATGAAAATATCGGAGCAAATATATTTTACTGAGATCTCCTAGTACCGTATGCACACCTGCATTGAGTAGAAATAATTTACTATCAATGAATTTAATCTGTTCTGCCATGTTAATACAGGGATCCCTCGCGACTTTGCGCTTCAATTCCTGCGGCTTCAGTGCATTGTGTTTTTTTTTTTAAATATTCATCAAATTAAAAAATAAGGAAATTAAGGAAAAATAGGGGAAAAGTTAAGGAAAATGCTGCAAAACAAGGCCAATTATGCAAAAAAACCCAAACAAACAAAAACAAACAACCCAAAACCCCCCATTAAAACTACTTACATTTTTATGTGAGGTGTGCACCTGAGTATGCGCACGTGCGTCTGTATGTGTGTGTATTTATATTTTATTTACATCTTATGCATTATTTTTGAATGTTTGTTATTATAAGCATTTATAGCATTCATCATGCTCATTCCTCAGTTCATTTTCTGTAACCGCTTCATCCTAATTAGGGTTGCGGGGAGGCTGGTGCCCATCCCAGCCAACTCAGGGCAAGGGCAGAGTACACCCTGGACAGCTCGCCAGGCCATCGCAGGGTGGAAACACGCTGACGGCTTTGCAGCTACTCTTGTCGAAAGTCAGCAATGGTTCTTTTACATGCCTCACACCATAGACAGTGAGAGACATGGCCGGCCTTTGATAACCCAGTTGGCTCCACTGAGGGGGGGACAGTGACAACCTTGTGCAGAGTGGGACTCGAACCCCCAACCTTTTTGGATCAGCGATCCAGTGCCCTATACCACTAGACCACCACTGCCCATTTATAGCATTGAATATGTATTTATTGATATTATATACACATATACATGTAAGTATACGTCAGCCGGGGGGGGGGGGGGGTTGATCCTACTTCACGTAATTCGGCAGTTGTGGGGGGATCTCGGTCCCCATTAACTGTGGAAAGTGAGGGATCCCTGTATTGGCAAAAGCACCTCTGCAAGAAGTGTATATGAGGAAATTAACATATTCCAGCATTTCTGTGCTACACATTTGACTGTGAGGCATTTCAGTAACCATTCTATTTTGCAGCGACCTTATATTTTTTTGTGTGTGCGTGTGCTTGTGAAACAAGCCCAGCGTCTAACGCTAAGTCTGTAGTATCCCTAAACTCTGTTTCCTAATAAAGAAATAATAAATGCTAGTAATGGGGATGGTGGATCTTCAGCTTTCCTGACTGCCAGGAAAATCGCTTGTGGTAAAACCTTGAGGACATTTTATCGTCTGTGTCCTGGAAAAAATATTGCCTTTTTTTTTTTTTACCTTTTTTTCTCCCCCTCACTAGCAATAGTAAATCCCAGATGAGGTCCATGGTGTTTTATTAGGTTATTAAAGAGTCTGGTGACTCATAGATCACATGCTCAAACGTGCAGCTTTTCAATGCAAGCCTTTCTTCATTCAGAGATACTGTACAATTTTAAGGTTTTACAGGAGTTGTCAACGCTACTGTTTTCCCTGAAGGCTATGACATACTCAAGGAATGATGTCACCTTCAACCTGCTGAGATTGCGAGGTGATATCATGGTGTTATCTCTTAAATGAAGGGTTGCACGGCCCTTTGCAACTTTTCTCTCTCTTTGCTTCTTGGTTCATTCGGTTCATGGCGATAAATTACATTACTTGCGGATTATCCACCCGAAGCAGACATACAGAATCTATGAATCTGACACTCGTACTCTCTTTCTCTCGTTTCTTCAAACTCCTGAATCTTACTCCAGTGAGTCTTTTCGCTCTGATCTGAATCACTTTTCACAAATCAGATTAGTTAAAGGTGAATCACTCTTCCCAGGGCTTTCAGGGACGCAATCACATGGTCTACACTGACCTATGGCTGCTCACGTTCTCCAGCTGAGACATTGCTGGCATTTACACAGAACCTTTGTTAACAATGAAACGACACTTTAATACAAGGGTGAATGCACACTGGAGACTAATGTACACTACAGTGAAATGTAATGTAGACTTGAGCAAAAACTGCAGTATTTAAAAATATCAAAACCGATGGTATATCTGAAAGTATTAAAATAAAATCTAAACTAACAATCCATATATAGTTCCAGGCCCAGATTCCTCAATTTTATGGTTGTCATCACTCCCTTATTTGCCAAAAAGCTTAATCCTATTAGGGTCACGGGGAGGCGGAGCCTATGTCAACCAACACGGGGCGAATGACGAGTACACCCTCAAAAGCTCACCAGACCAATATCGTATGGCAACATACACAAGCATTCATTCCCATATCCATACCGAGGGGCAATTTGGAACAGGCACTCAGCCTAATCAGCATGTCTGTGGATGGTGGGATGAAACCGGATTACCCAAAGGAAGCCAAACAATCACAGGGAGAACATGCAAACTTTAGACATAAATGGCCAGGTTCCCCCCCCCCCCCCCCTGCTGTGACGCTGACATGCTAACCATGATGTCACCATATCACCTACTTTTATAGCTACATTTAAAAATGTATTTTTTTTTTTTTTTTACACCTGAGCCATAAGTGGCTCATGTTGGGGCCAGCGGCGTAGTGGTTAGGGCGCTGTGCTCATGATTGGGATTGATTACATCTTATGCATTATTTTTGAATGTTTGTTATTATAAGCATTTATAGCATTCATCATGCTCATTCCTCAGTTCATTTTCTGTAACCGCTTCATCCTAATTAGGGTTGCGGGGAGGCTGGTGCCCATCCCAGCCAACTCAGGGCAAGGGCAGAGTACACCCTGGACAGCTCGCCAGGCCATCGCAGGGCGGAAACACGCTGACGGCTTTGCAGCCTACTCTTGTCGAAAGTCAGCAATGGTTCTTTTACATGCCTCACACCATAGACAGTGAGAGACATGGCCGGCCTTTGATAACCCAGTTAGCTGCACTGGGAGGACAGTGACAACCTTGTGGAGAGTGGGACTCGAACCCCCAACCTTTGGATCAGCGATCCAGCGGCTTATACCACTAGACCACCACTGCCCCGATCGGGAGGTTGTATGTTTGAATCCCAGTTAGACCCCCACTGTGCTCAGACCCCTGTGCAAGGTCTTAACCACAAGTGTGCCTCTGTTCACCCAGCAGTGTAAATGGGTACCAGTAAAAATATATTGGGAAGGTAACCTGCGATGGACTAGCGTCTCATCCAGGACAAGTTGTACTCCTAGTCGCTTGACGCTATGGCAACTGGGGACAAGCACCGGCCTGATGAGCCTCTAGGCTCGGGTGTAAAAAACCCAACAGACTTACCATAGTGGCTCATCAGGCCGGTGCTCATCCCCGGTTTCCATAGCGTCAAGCGACTAGGAGTACAACTTGTCCTGGATGGGACGCTAGTCCATCGCAGGTTACCTTCCCAGTATATTCTTACTGGTATCCATTTATACTGCTGGGTGAACAGAGGCACAGTTGTGGTTGAGACCTTGCCCAGGGGTCTGAGCACAGTGGGGGTCTAACTGGAATTTGAACACACAACCTCCCGATCATGAGCGCAGCACCCTAACCACTACACCACCGGCCCCACTTTTATAGCTCCGTAGCTCCTACCCTAATCCTAACCCACAAATGCTGCACTCCATGTTTCAGAATGCAATACAGCGATAATGGCGTTGCACCATGATATGCTTATACCAGAGACTTGGCTTGGCTGGTCAATGATTTAAAAGATTGACATTAGTATTAGCGTGAAAGTTAAAGCTTTGAAAGCTGACATGTTTGGGCAAAGTGCACAGGCCAAAAAGATGGAAAGACTAAAGGATGAAAATTCTGCTGCATCACTGTCTTTCCGTTGAGGTGAATTCCAGCTGCTTTACTATTAGCAAGATGGCGATAGCAAAAAGTGGCCTGCTTTCTTCGGTTGTTAATGAAAGAGCCTTGTGCGCCACAACGGGCACTCGGGAACCATCAGTGATTTCTGTAGAAATAATGTCTCGGGTGGTGTGTTCACCACGTTGGAGGCGGTACTACTTTTATACCTGTGGCAGGAGCAATAGGGTTTCCCTGGACAGTTTCTGCTACTCACTCAGCTGTTTCCGGCGGTTTCCGATCTCTCCATTGGTTTCCTCAAGTGGATGCCATATTTATTCTTGTGAAAACTGTTGTTTATAAATTAAGAAATGAGGTTAGAATTAAAAGCGACTTTCACCATTTTCATCTTGAAATAGTTTCATTAATGTCAAACATTTACATTTACAGTGATCCCTCGCTACTTCATGCTTCAGTTTCTGCGGCTTCAGTGCATCGCGGGTTTTTCAAAAATATTCACTGAAAAATAAAAAAATAAGGAAATTAAGGAAAAATAGGTGAAAATTTAAGGAAAACGCCACAAAACAAGGCCAATTATGAAAAAAAAAAAAAAAATCCCAAACAAGCAAAAACAAAAAAACAACCCAAAACCCCCCAACAAAACTACTTGTATTTTTATGTGAGGTGCACATCTGTCTGTATGTGTGTGTATTTATATTTTATTTACATCTTATGCATTATTTTTGAATGTTTAATTGTTATTATAATCAATTATAGCATTGAATATGTATTTCTTGATATTATATACACATATACGTGTACATCAGTCGGGGGGGGGGGGGTCGATCCTACTTCTGTGAAAATCGGTGGTTGCGCGCGTGTGTGTGTGTGTGTGTGTGTGTGTGTGTGTGTGGAGGGGGTCTCGGTCCCCATTAACCATGGAAAGTGAGGGATCCCTGTATACACAATATGCCAAAAATAATATGCCACTGCAATATTAGCAGCATTAAATACATTTACAGCCTTTCGCACAAACTCTTATCCAAAGCAACTTACAGTTATTTTTTGTTTTGTTCGTACAACTGAGCAATTGAGGGTTAAGGGCCTCGCTCAAGGGCCCAACCGTGCTGACAATAGGTTTTTCCAATCAGTGATCAGTAACCAATCACCTTTTCCACTACGTCACCACTGCCCTCATATATATTTTTGATATAGAAAATAGTTTTTCCAGTTGAAATTTCTTGGTTTTGCAGATGTTCTCTGCTCCTCTGACTTGCTTCCTTTGTGGTATTTTCAGAAATATAACTTTAGAAAAATGTCACATATAACCATGAAACTTTCAGAATGTCTCAAAATACTCAAAAGGAAGGTCGAGTTTGATTCCTACCTTCATCCGAAATTAATTAAGTGCAATTAAAACAATAAACACACACACACACACACACACACACACACACACACACACACACACACACACACACACACACACACACACACACACACACACACACACACACACACACACATTTTGGTGACTGGGTACAGCTATGATTACCCAGAACCTTAACCACTGAGCCACCACAATTTCATTTACATATTTAGTCTTTTCTGTTTGGTTATATTTTTTATTTTACATTTTTTAATCATTGTTAATACAACTGAAAGTTCATAGCTTACCACTTTCACAATAAAGTTCAGCACAGGCTTCAGTATGTTGTTCATGTGGTATAACAGAAAGCCACCTTTGAGGCTTGGGTGACTCATTTGACACATCATCATCCTACACCCTCTCAACACACACACACACACACACACATACACACTGTGGTATACATGAGCAATTTCAGCAATCACATTACTCCTGGGAAGGAGAGAAGGGAGTGGGACGGGAGGGGGGCAGAGAACAGAATTATTATATAATTCTACATTTGGCAATCGGTTCTCCTTCCACCAATACTCTCTCTCTCTCTCTCTCTCTCTCTCTCGCTCTCTCTCTCTCTCGCTCACACACACACACACACACACACACTAAGTGAGATGGGCAGAACCTCTAAATCCAACCTGGCTTTGTTATCAAGTTCCATAATTCGTCTACGATGACATTGGTAGTAATTTAAAGGCTGTTCGACCCACCTTGCCCATTTCTGGAATTATTTGAATATGCCCCCGACCTGCACATTTCTAGTCCATGTGCTCCTTTAATAATTGATGCATAGATCTGTCTCGCTCTCATTTCTTATAATTAATCTGAGTTTTTGGTAAACATATGGAGAGGAGGCGCAGACACACACACACACACACACACTTTACACTTTGATCTCAACCCAGGAACTGTTTCTACGGCGATGAAATTTGATAGTGTTGATAAACATGAGGCGCATCCTAAACGGGTCCCAATGGTGTTGCCCAGCGCTCTGCACTGTACAGGAGGTACACTGTGGTCTGATCTGGGCATGAGATTGTACATGCCATGAATTTGAATGCCGACTGTGCGCTTTGGCTCTGACACCACTGCTAGTCTGTGAATCTGTCAGAGCCTGATAAACATACACCATGGTGCTTCTGGCTTTGTACCAAGCAGCGCCGAGGTTGTTCCAAGAACTGCTGTTTGACCTTTTTGTTTTTTTTCCAGGAAATCAAAACAATAGAGGGTGGAATCAGTTATGGATATTAAGTAAGCAGTTGGATGACATGTGATCTGAATTAATACAGATGTATTAAAAAAATCAATCACTTTTAATTGGATGAGGTACATTGTACATGTATATTTTTAATCAGCTTCATGTTAAAATATTTAAGTCTCAGCAGATTTTTTTAAACTGCTTCATCATTTACTGTGTTTACTGGGAAGTTGGAGTTCATTTCAATCAACTCTGAAAATGAAAGTAGAGTACACCCTGAACAGTTTGTTAAAGCATCACAGGGCCAAAATAGACCCACAACCATTCACACGCACATTCATGTCTGGGGCATCAGGAGGCAAAACCCATGCAGGCACATGGAGAATGTGTAAAATTCATCCAGAAATACCCCCACTGGGCAGTGGACGGCTAACTCTAGGCCACTGAGCTGCTAAGACTGCATAACAACTATATGTATCTCCTGTACAATGCAGAGTGCTGGGCTACACCATTGGGACACGTTTAAGATGCGCCTCATGTTTATCAACACTATTGGCATAGAATTGGCATAGAAACAGTTCCTGAGTTGAGATCAAAGTGTAAAGTATGTCTGTCTGTGCCTCCTCTCCATATGTTTACCAAAAACTCAGATTAATTAAGCAATTGACGTAAGTTGCGCAATTGATGTAAGTTGCGGATTTGACGCAACTTGCGCAATTGATGTGACTTATGCAATTGACGTAAGTTTCGCAATTGATGTAACTACACAATTGATGTAAATTGCACATTTGACGTAAGTTACATAATTGACGTAAGTTGCGCAGTCGACGTATGTTGCGCAATTGACATAAGCTATGCAATTGGTGCATCTTACGCAAATGACGTAAGTTGCACAATTGATGTAAGTTGCGCAATTGATGGCTGTGCAGCTACTCTTGATGAAAGTCAGCAATGGTCCTTTTACATGAACCTCTCACCATCAACAGTGAGAGACATGACCGGCCTTTGATAACCCAATTACCTGCACTGGGGGAACAGTGACAACCTGTGTGTGTGTGTGTGTGTGTGTGTGTGTGTGTGTGTGTGGGGGGGGTGATCCAGCACCTTTACCACTGAGCCACCACTGCCTTTTTAGTTGTTTACATATTTTTATTCTTTTATAATTTTGTGTATGATGACACAGTAATGTAGTGTTTAGCATGTTCGCATCACTGTAAGGGGTGTGATGCTCTGGTATTTCTGTGTGGAGTTTGCATGTACTTCCTGTGATTGCATGGGTTTCCTCAGGCTGCTCCGGTTTCATGCTCTAGTCCAAAAATATGTGCATTAGGCTAATTGGCTCAAATTTCAAATTGCTCCTAAATGAGAGTGTGAGTGTGAATGGTTGTACATGTGTTGACCCTGCAGTGATGTAACAAGCTGTCCAGGGTGTGTTCTGCCCTCACACAGAGTCGGCTGAGATGTATGCAGCCTCCTTGTGACTCAAATTCCTCATTCAGTTTATGTTACAAGGAAGCAAATCGGTTACAACAATTTGCAAAATAGACTAAACATATTAGGAATCAGTGAGTTCTATGATATGATATGTTATGTTATAAGTGAACGGACAAAGTGTACACAGATCCATCACACAGATGAATAAAAGGATATGATTACGCTCAGAGGTGTAGCGTCCTGCGAGGGGTCAGACATAAAGCAAACACGCAAACAAACAAACAAACAACCATGTTTATGCATGTCTTTGGACTGTGGGGAGGAAACCAGAGTATCCAGAGGAAACCCACACTGGCTCAGGGAGAACATGACTATGATTTGAACCTGGAACTTTCTCACTGTGAAGCAACAACACTAAATGATGAGTTCAGTCATATTCATTGCAAAACCATTTCTGGTGGTAATGAAAAGTCAGAAGCAGAATGTACGAAGAATGCTGAGCGTGCTGGTATCGTTCTGCTGAGAATTATTATAAAAAAGGAAAAGAAACACATGTGGGTCGTTCGGGCAGTCAGCGGATATGGACAGTCTGTGAAAAACAGTCTTTGTCATACTGCAGGAATGTGGAGACACTACTCTTATTGGACATGTTAATGAAGAAAGTCATTATCTATTATTTAAATACTTTTGGTCAAGAAGCCCAATCCCAAAGTGTTTTTAAGAACTTGCGAGTTGTTCAAACTTTTTTTTTTGTTTGTTTGTTTCACTCATTTGGAAATAAGTGAATATGAACTTTGTGCTTGCTCATAGCCTGCATTCAAGAACTGCTGGAAGACCTCCGAGACCTGCACAGCACCATGGGGTGTTTTCTCACAATCAGATCATGAGATGATCTCATTGTGCTGACATCAGAGGGGTGATGTAATTCTGCTGCAGCAACCTTTCTATTTTTACTTTCCTAATTATCAATAGATTACTTGTATAAAACAGTGAGTGTGTGTGTGTGTGTGTGTGTGTGTGTGTGTGTGTGTGTGTGTGTGAGAGAGAGAGAGAGAGAGAGTTCACTTATTTAACTGGAGAAATTTAAAACAAATTTTAAATGATATTAATGCCACTGCATAACCACTCACTGCATTTATAGCATACGTTGCTTTTGTTTTTTTTTTAGTTTTTTTTTTTTTTTTTATGCCTCTTACTATTGCTCTCTCTTTAATCTTGGTTCATATTTAATTCTGGCATTGTGGAAAAAGGTCTCAGCAATCATCTCTCCTTCCTGTATACATCATTTAATTGAGTCCCCAAATGAATACAGGGATCCCGCGCTACTTCACGCTTCAATTCATGCGGCTTCAGTGCATCGCGTTTTTGTTTTTGTTTTTAAATATTCATTGAATTAAAAAAAAAAAAGGAAATTAAGGAACACTAGGGGGAAAAAACCCCAAACAAACAAAAACAAAAAACAACCCAAAACCCCCCAACAAAACTCCTTAAATTTTTATTTGAGGCACGCGTCTGTATGTGTGTGTGTGTGTGTGTGTGTGTGTGTGTGTGTGTGTGTGTTTATATTTTATTTACATCTTATGCATTATTTTTGAACGTTTAATAGTTATTATAAGCATTTATAGCGTTGAATATGTATTTATTGATATTATATACCCATATACATGTATGCATACGTCAGTCAGGGGGGTTGAACCGACTTCACGGAAATCGGCGGTCACGGGGTGGGGTGGCGGGGTGGGGGGTGTCTCGGTCCCAATTAATTTCTTCATTCATTTTCTTACCTGCTTAATCTTACTTAGGATCACGCGGAGGCTGGTGTCCATCTCGGACAACGATGGGCGAGGGCAGAGAACACCCTGGAGAGGTGGCCAGGGCATCGCAGGGCAGAAACATACTGACGGCTATGGGGCTACTCTTGTCGAAAGTCAGCAATGGTTCTTTTACATGAACCTCACACCATAGACAGTGAGAGACATGGCCGGCCTTTGATAACCCAGTTCGCTGCACTGGGGGGAACATACAGTATACAGTATCATGAAACAAATGTGTTTGCTGTAGCTTCACCTTCTATTTAATTTGAGGTCGGGTTACGTGGGCAGCAGCATAAGCAGCGAAGTCCAGATGTCCCTCTGCCCTGCTAATTTCTGCAGCTCTTTCAGGGTGGGATGCCGAGGTGTTCCCGGACCAGCCGAGAGACACACAATCTCTCCACCGTGTTCTGGGTTGAGTTCGAGGTCACTTCCTGATTGAACATGCCCAAAACACCACACTAGGGAGGTGTCCAGGGGTGGGGGGGCATTCTAATCAGATGCCCGAGCCACCTCAGGCTTCAAGATGTTTGCACTCAGCGGTGAACCGCTCCAGACAAGAACTAGAGGCCTTGGCTTGATGAAATCAAAAGGCCAACACCATCTGCAAAAGTCAGAGACGAGATTCTATGGTCACCAAACCACAACCCATCAAAACCTTGGATGTGCAAAGAAATTCTATCTGCAAATATTATGATCTGAACACGTGACAAAGGACAGCTTGGCTGAGTGTAAACCGGCCTGAAATGAATTTGATATATTAGAATAAAACAGAATAGCCTTTTATTGTCATGCACCCAACACCAAATGCAAATTTCAACAGAAACAGGGTAACTAAATAAAGCCCAGCTCAGTAGTTATCGTGCTGGATCCGCTCGACAGTATTTTGTATTTACTTCTGTATTTTTTTCTCTTGCCGTTGAGGTACAGCATGAAAAACTTCCCCCTGCACACTCTGTGTAAATTGGGTGTTGGAGATTCCTAAAATAATGCAGAAGGGTTTTGTTGGATTCGGCTGAGGATGACTTTAGTGGGCGGGGCGTGCAGGTTTAGGGTGGGGTTTATTGCTCAATGAGAATGGAAAGAATTCGGAGCAGAGCGCGCGGTCCTGTAGTTTGTGAGTGAACCGACTCGCGGCGAATCGCGCATCGTTCCCGACACCGAGCGACCGAGCGGGCGATGTGCGGGACCGCGGAGCTGCGTGCGATTCTTCGGAGAAAGCCCGCGGTTGCTTTTTTTATTTATAGGTGAAGTGAAGGCTGCTGTAGGAAGAGATAAGTTGAGGTCGTCTTGTTGACCCGGGTTATTTTTCCGACTGAAAGTAAAGTCGGGGATTTCCCGGTGCTGTCTGATCCTAACTTCGGTTCAGAAGAAATTTCCAGGAGGTGGAACAGTCAGAAGGAGAGAGAGATAGAGAGAAGGGTAAGTTTGTGAAAATGCAACATCCTGTATGAACCGATGATGATTTCTTTGTGCTCACTTGGCCGTAATGAAACTTGGTATGTCTTATTACTTACCTATCCGGTCCAAACATGCAACTGTCTGTCTGTTCAGTCCAGAGAAATATCTATCTGTCTATCTGTTTGCCTGTCTGTCTGTTAAGTGCGTCTGCCTGTCTGCCCGGTCCAGACCTCTGTCTGCCGGTCCAGACATCTGTCTGTCTGTCTGCCTGCCCAGTCCAAACATCTGTCTGTCTGTCAGCCTGCCCAGTCCAAACATCTGCCTGCCTGTCCAGTCCAGACATCAGTTTGCCTGTCTGTCGCCTGGCTGTCTGCCCGCCTGCTCAATCCAGACATCTGTCTGTCTACCTCTCTGCCTGCCTGTCCAGTCCAGAGATCTGTCTGTCTGTCTGTCTGCCTGCCTGTCCAGTCCAGACATCTGTCTGTCTGTCTGTCTGCCTGCCTGTCCAGTCCAGACATCTGACTGTCTGTCTGTCTGCCTGCCTGTCCAGTCCAGACATCTGTCTGTCTGTCTGTCTGCCTGCCTGTCCAGTCCAGACATCTGTCTGTCTGTCTGTCTGCCTGCCTGTCCAGTCCAGACATCTGTCTGTCTGCATGTCCAGTCCAGACATCTGTCTGTCTGTCTGTCTGCATGTCCAGTCCAGACATCTGTCTGTCTGTCTGCCTGCCCAGTCCAAACATCTGCCTGCCTGTCCAGTCCAGACATCAGTTTGCCTGTCTGTCGCCTGCCTGTCTGCCCGCCTGCTCAATCCAGACATCTGTCTGTCTACCTCTCTGCCTGCCTGTCCAGTCCAGAGATCTGTCTGTCTGTCTGTCTGCCTGCCTGTCCAGTCCAGACATCTGTCTGTCTGTCTGTCTGCCTGCCTGTCCAGTCCAGACATCTGACTGTCTGTCTGTCTGCCTGCCTGTCCAGTCCAGACATCTGTCTGTCTGTCTGTCTGCCTGCCTGTCCAGTCCAGACATCTGTCTGTCTGTCTGTCTGCCTGCCTGTCCAGTCCAGACATCTGTCTGTCTGCATGTCCAGTCCAGACATCTGTCTGTCTGTCTGTCTGCATGTCCAGTCCAGACATCTGTCTGTCTGTCTGCCTGCCCAGTCCAAACATCTGTCTGTCTGTCCAGTCCAGACATCAGTTTGCCTGTTTGTCGCCTGCCTGTCTGCCTGCCTGCCCAGTCCAGACATCTGGCTACCTGTCTGCCTGCCTGTCCAGTCCAGACAACTGTCTGTCTGTCTGTCTGTCTGCCTGCCTGTCCAGTCCAGACACCTGTCTGTCTGTCTGTCTGCCTGCCTGTCCAGTCCAGACATCTGTCTGTCTGTCTGCCTGCCTGCCTGTCCAGTCCAGACATCTGTCTGTCTGTCTGTCTGCCTGCCTGCCTGTCCAGTCCAGACATCTGTCTGTCTGTCTGCCTGCCTGTCCAGTCCAGACATCTGTCTGTCTGTCTGTCTGCCTGCCTGTCCAGTCCAGACATCTGTCTGTCTGTCTGTCTGCCTGCCTGTCCAGTCCAGACATCTGTCTGTCTGTCTGCCTGCCTGTCCAGTCCAGACATCTTTCTGTCTGTCTGTCTGCCTGCATGTCCAGTCCAGACATCTGCCTGTCTGTCTGTCTGCCTGCATGTCCAGTCCGGACATCTGTCTGTCTGTCTGTCTGCCTGCCTGTCCAGTCCAGACATCTGTCTGTCTGTCTGCCTGCATGTCCAGTCCGGACATCTGTCTGTCTGTCTGCCTGCATGTCCAGTCCGGACATCTGTCTGTCTGTCTGCCTGCCTGTCCAGTCCGGACATCTGTCTGTCTGTCTGCCTGCCTGTCCAGTCCAGACATCTGTCTGTCTGTCTGTCTGCCTGCATGTCCAGTCCGGACATCTGTCTGTCTGTCTGTCTGCCTGCCTGTCCAGTCCGGACATCTGTCTGTCTGTCTGCCTGCCTGTCCAGTCCAGACATCTGTCTGTCTGTCTGTCTGCCTGCCTGTCCAGTCCAGACATCTGTCTGTCTGTCTGTCTGCCTGCCTGTCCAGTCCAGACATCTGTCTGTCTGTCTGTCTGCCTGCCTGTCCAGTCCAGACATCTGTCTGTCTGTCTGTCTGCCTGCCTGTCCAGTCCAGACATCTGTCTGTCTGTCTGCCTGCCTGTCCAGTCCAGACATCTGTCTGTCTGTCTGTCTGCCTGCATGTCCAGTCCAGACATCTGTCTGTCTGTCTACCTGCCTGCATGTCCAGTCCAGACATCTGTCTGTCTGCCTGCATGTCCAGTCTAGACATCTGTCTGTCTGTCTGTCTGCCTGCATGTCCAGTCCGGACATCTGCCTGCCTGTCCAGTCCGGACATTTGCCTGCCTGTCTGTCTGTCTGCCTGTCCAGTCCAGACATCTACCTGCCTGCCTGTCCAGTCCAGACATCTACCTGCCTGCCTGTCCAGTCCAGACATCTACCTGCCTGCCTGTCCAGTCCAGACATCTGCCTGTCTGCCTGCCTGCCTGCCTGTCCAGTCCGGACATCTGCCTGCCTGTCCAGTCCGGACATTTGCCTGCCTGTCTGTCTGCCTGCCTGTCCAGTCCAGACATCTACCTGCCTGCCTGTCCAGTCCAGACATCTACCTGCCTGCCTGTCCAGTCCAGACATCTACCTGTCTGCCTGTCCAGTCCAGACATCTGCCTGCCTGCCTGTCCAGTCCAGACATCTGCCTGCCTGTCTGTCCAGTCCAGTCCAGACATCTGCCTGCCTGTCTGTCTGCCTGTCCAGACATCTGCCTGCCTGTCTGTCTGCCTGTCCAGTCCAGACATCTGCCTGCCTGTCTGTCTGCCTGTCCAGTCCAGACATCTGCCTGCCTGTCTGTCTGCCTGTCCAGTCCAGACATCTGCCTGCCTGTCTGTCTGCCTGTCCAGTCCAGACATCTGCCTGCCTGTCTGTCTGCCTGTCCAGTCCAGACATCTGCCTGCCTGTCTGTCTGCCTGTCCAGTCCAGACATCTGCCTGCCTGTCTGTTTGCCTGTCCAGTCCAGACATCTGCCTGCCTGTCTGTCTGCCTGTCCAGTCCAGACATCTGCCTGCCTGTCTGTCTGCCTGTCCAGTCCAGACATCTGCCTGCCTGTCTGTTTGCCTGTCCAGTCCAGACATCTGCCTGCCTGTCTGTCTGTTCAGCCATGCAACTGTCGGTCTGGCCGTCTCAGTATATGTAATAAGTGTCTGTCTGACTTTCTATCTTTCTACACACATACATACACTTTGTATATGTGTGTGGTGTGTATATATATATATATATATATATATATATATATATATATATATATATATATATATATACATACAGTAAAACCTCCGCTGACGAACGCTTAAGCTCACGAACTTTTCGCCTCAAGAACATTAAATTTGCGAGCATATAGTCTCTGCTGACGAACTAGTTTTCGGTGGACGAACCAAACCACGCGGTCGAACAGCGCCACCGTGGCGTGCCACGAGAAGCTGACGACGCTCACGGGCGTCCCAGTTCGCCACCCCTTTCTTTGAGTGCGGACGTGGTTTGTGTTTGCTAGACATTTTGGACCATATTGAGTGTACTTTTGCTATTATGGGACCGAAAAAGACCCCACCACAGGCGGAGATCATTTGAAAAACACGAACGAGGTGTGCGTTTGTGTGACTTAGCGTCCCAGTACCAGTACGCTAAGTCTACCATTGCTCCCATCAGAACAAGGAAGCTATTAAGGGTGCGTGTGTGGCTAAGGGTGTTTCCAAACACTCCTTCCAAACAGTAAGTCCCTCCCTCCCTCCTCCTCCCACTCCATTCCATCAAGCCATCAACTACCATCACAAAGGTAAATAAAACGACTTTATTATACAGTACAGTTTATTTCTTTAATTATAATACAATAGCACATTTATTATACATTAAATAAGGTATATTTTTGTGTAGTTTTAAGGCTTATTTAGTAGAAAAGTATGTTTTATGGGGACCTGGGAACGGATTATTCTCATTTTAATGGTTTCTTATGGGAAATAAATGTTCAGAAGACGAACTTTTCGCCTTACACACACTTTCTGGGAACCAATTATGTTCGTGAGCTGAGGTATCACTGTATATATATATATATATATATATATATATATATATATATATATGTGTGTGTGTGTGTGTGTGTGTGTGTGTGTGTGTGTGTGTGTGTGTATAGATATGTTTGTATGTGTGGCCTGGTTATGGATATTGTTTGCTATACTTTGAGACTGTAGACTTGAACAGGGCCAGTCTTGTTGCCCCTTTGAGTGCCCATATGTAGTTTGCAGATGGGAAAGAGGGGAAACTCTTGTTTTTCAATCTCTATGTTGCACATTAGTAGCAGTGTTGGGAGTGATGAGTCACCTGCCCCTCCACTGACTGGATCAATTTCCCAGTATTATTGAGACTAGATCACTTCCCCCCTAGATGTATTGCTTTCACTGCTCCAATTCCTTGTCAGGGTCCCAGCTGTGTACTCAGACTGGGGGGAAATCCACATTACCATTAATGACATGCTGACAGACTGTCCCAGTAATTGTCTGGCCAGGGTCTATCCTGGAAAATCAAAACTCAGACTGACCTAATTGCACGTTAAACAGATGCTTTTCTGGAAATTTGAATAGTCGGACTGCTTCAACAGTCATCATATTCACCCACATCTGTTCATAGATGATCAAATTCTAGGAGTACTCTAGTGGTACACAAACTAGGTATTTTGTTAAATAAATTACACAAACTGTACTGATTATACTCAAACAAGTTTTTCCTCTGTTCAGCTCCACAGTAATACTCAGAGCAGGTCCATTTCACAACACCTGGTTTCAAAACAACATTTGGACTTGGACAAATTATGGTTGGAGTTTGAAATAAATTATGAAATAATTTAACTGAGACCACCATTTACAAAGAATAATTAAGTTGGGGTTTTTTTTGAGATAATGATCAAACTAAATCAAATACCAGGTATGGGTTGTAGACTAACACTAATAATCAAACAATTTCCTTTGAACCACTGAAGGGTGCTCAGTGGTGAACAAGTATCCGATGTGTTTTATCTTCCACTTACAGTTCATTTTGGCTGAATGTAAACGTTTCCTGGCCAAACCATCCCAACTCTCAGGGTTAGTATCTCTTATTCGCCTGTTTTACATCTTGTTTTGGTGCTGTCTTTGTAAAACAACAGTGTTTTGTATTTACAATAACAAAACATGAACAGAGAAACAATCGTACGCATGCGTGATAACTCGACAGTGCAATATTGATATGTAGAAAGTGCAAAAGTCTGTGATTGAGTGTAAAGAAATGAAGAAAGGCATACGATTCCAAGAGAGATAAAATTAGGGTAGTGCATTTGCGCTCTCTCGCTCTCTCTCG
Organism: Plotosus lineatus; assembly: GCA_024760905.1. NCBI lineage: Eukaryota > Metazoa > Chordata > Actinopteri > Siluriformes > Plotosidae > Plotosus > Plotosus lineatus. The sequence continues at coordinate 14,271,482 of CM045741.1, read as the reverse complement.
TTCTTTCTCACGCACGCATACACACCATCTTTGAAATTACTTAAAACTAACAGATTTTTCTAATGTTCATGACAGCTATGTCTGTGTCAATGGTCACCATCTTGCTTTAGTTCTACGCTATCAACTCCAGATAGCTTACGTGCTATGTCTACATTCTCTGGATCATTGTTTCTGATGCATAGGTCATTTATACTCACATACAGGAGTAAGCAAATAGTTTCAGAAAGACATTGTAGCAGATTCTATTTTATTTCAAAGAGGTCATGTCATATTTCATTTTTGTATAATATCCCATACAATATGCACTATATATATATATATATATATATATATATATATATATATATATATATATATATATATATATATATATATATATATTAGTTATAGAATTATACATAATAAAGCACATAATTCAAGTATAAGTTGAGTAACCTTGTAGTTACAAGAGTGTAAACGTCAAGGTTGGCATGTTCTGGACGTGAAAAGGATTAGTGTCTCTATTATGAAAGCATTTATAAAAACTAACATCAGCAATAGCTGCAAAAGCACTGAATTGCGATGATTTAATTATTTTATCAATTATTTCTCGTTCTCTGTATTCTGTGATGTTATGTTTGTATGTTCGTTAAGGTTTTCTTTTTATTTTGGACATTTTAAAAGGTGACATGTTTACGCTTGTGGATAACTAGATGTTCCCCATCGAACAATGTACAATACCAGCAGTAATCTTGTTGACATCATGTAATCATGAGTAGTAAGCAGAAGAGTATAACGCTTCAGGTTATGCCTTTGCATGGGGTCTCACCCTTGTTTTGATATGTGTTAGACATGCTTATGGAGAATGAGTAAGCTAATGGAGTGTTTGGCCTCTTGGTTGTTATTCATAATGTTTATTTTAATGATTTGAATGGTTCACAGCTCTTGGTAGAATGTGGCCGAAGAGTTAGATAGATAAACATTCATTCATTCATTTTCTGAGCCACCGAATCCTATTTAGGGTCACAGAGAGACTGGCGCCCATCTAAGCTGACTCTGGGTGAGGGCAGAGTACACCCTGGACAGCTCGCCAGGCCATCGCAGGGCAGAAACATGCTAAAAAGTCAGCAATAGTATTTTACGTGAACCTCACACCATAGACAGTGCGAGACATGGCCGGTCTTTGATAACCCAGTTAGTCGCACTTGGGTGGGATGGCTAAACATAAGTACAGACGCTCCCTGACTTACATTTATCCGTTTTACGTTTTTTCGATTTTACGTTTTTTTTTTTTTTCCCCAAAAAAAAAAAAAGTCAAATTTTAAGTTTAGACGTACCTACGTAGTACACTGGCGTAATGATGCTGCGTCCATTGTTTACAAACGACAGACTGTACTTGCCCCTCCTTCTTCCCAGTTCAGTTATATATGTCTGTCTTCCTTTCGGCTTTTTCCCTTTTACTCGGGAGTCACCACAGCGAATCATCTGATTCGCACATTTGATCTGGTAGAGGTTTTTACGTCGGATGCCCTTCCTGTTGCAACCCTTTTTAGCAAGGGACAGAAACATGCTGATGACTTTGCAGCCTACTTTTTACGAAAGTCAGCAATGGTTCTTTTCCATGCCTCTCACCATAGACAGTGAGACATGGCCCGCCTTTGATAACCCAGTTAGCTGCACTGGGGGGGGGGGCAGTGACAACCTTGTAGAGAGTGGGACTTGAACCCTCAACCTTTGGATCAGCGATCCAGCGCCCTATACCACACACACACACACACACACACACACACACACACAATTGGTTCCCAGAAAGTGTGTGTAAGGCGAAAAGTTCGTCTTCCGAACATTTATTTCCCATAAGAAACCATTAAAATGAGAATAATCCGTTCCCAGGTCCCCATAAAACATAATTTTCTACTAAATAAGCCTTAAAACTACACAAAAATATACCTTATTTTATGTATAATAAATGTGCTATTGTATTGTAATTAAAGAAATAAACTGTACTGTATAATAAAGTCGTTTTATTTACCTTTGTGATGGTAGTTGATGGCTTGATGGAATGGAGTGGGAGGAGGAGGAGGGAGGGAGGGAGGAGGAGGGACGGTGGGAGGGACTTACTGTTTGGAAGGCGTGTTTGGAAACGCCTACTATTTGGAAACACCCTTAGCCACACACGCACCCTTAATAGCTTCCTTGTTCTGAAGGATGGTAGCAATGGTAGACTTAGCGTACTGGTACTGGGACGCTAAGTCACACAAACGCACACCTCGTTCGTGTTTTTCAATGATCTCCGCCTGTGGTGGGGTCTTTTTCGGTCCCATAATAGCAAAAGTACACTCAATATGGTCCAAAATGTCTAGCAAACACAAACCAGTTCTGCACTCAAAGAAAGGGGGTGACGAACTGTGACACCGTGAGCGTGCGTCAGCTTCTCGTGGCCGCCACCGTGGCGCTGTTCTACCGCGTGGTTTGGTTTGTCCGCCGAAAACTAGTTCGTCAGCAGAGACTATATGCTCGCAAATTTAATGTTCTTGAGGCGAAAAGTTTGTGAGCTTAAGCGTTCGTCAGCGGAGGTTTTACTGGATATATATATATATGTATGTGTGTGTGTGTGTGTGTGTATATATATATATATATATATATATATATATATATATATATATATATGTATGTGTGTGTGTGTGTGTGTGTATATATATATATATATATATATATATATATATATAGATACACACACACACACACACACACACACACACACACACATATATACACACACACACATATATATATACACACACACATATATATATACACACACATATACACACATCTGGAAACAGGTTCTTTAGCAATATTAGTCATTGGTTTGGTTTAAGATTGGATGGCATCGATGCATGTCAGAAGTTAAGCAACAACAGGTTTCATCTTGCCCAACAATGTGTAGGATAAAACAGAAAGAAGTGTTTACTGTTCAGTTGAATATATTCCCCAGAATTTGGCAGGACCGAAACACACTTCCAATGTAAGTGAGAAGCAAAAAAAAAAAAAAAAAGAGAAAAGGTGAATAGATTTCATTTGAATTTGAGTAAAGGCAGTGGTGGTAAAGGTGCTGGATCACTGATCCTAAGGTTGGTGGTTCAGCTAACTGGGTTATCAAAGGCCGGCCATGTCCCTCACTGTCTGAGCTGGTGAGAGGTTCATGTAAAAGAACCATTTCTGACTTTCGACAAGAGCAGCTGCAAAACCGTCAGCGTGTTTCCGCCCTGCGATGGCCTGGCGAGTTGTCCAGGGTGTACTCTGCCCTTGCCCGGAGTTGGCTGGGATAGGCGCCAGCCTCCCCGCGACCCTAATAAGCGGTCACAGAAAACGAATGAATGAATTTGAGTATACTGTATATCCAAGTACAGTGGTACCTCACCTTACGATAGTACCAGCAAACAAAAAATCCAGGTTACAAAAAGCATTTCCCAAAGTTTTTGTCTCTGTATACGAAAGAAGTTCTCCTTATGAAACGCACCATTCAAACATTAAAACGTGCCATTCAAACAATGCACGAGCTGCTCTCCCAGCAATGACGTTCAAAATCCCACCCCCATCGGCCTCCCACTGGCTAGAAGGGATGACGCAGCTCTCTCCCATTGGCTCTTATGGAGCTGCATCTCCCACAATGCTTTTCGTGTAAAGGACAGAGTTACTGTTGTTTTATGCTTTATTTCTTGACTCAGGCTTTTAACCCTCCATAAACATTTGTAAGATTATAACTCTGATAAGAAGACATGGTCAACACACGTGCGCACACACACACACACACACACACACACACACACACACACACACATACACACATACACACACTCGCATGTGATTTCCGGTGCGAGTGAGAAGAAGAAACGGGCTTGTGGCATCGCAAAGGAATATGGCCAAACCCGTCTACCATCGGTACGATATTGAAGCAGAAGGAGGTCTTAAACGGTATACTTTTATAATTTTTAAAGGGTTTATAGGGTAGTATTGGGAGCCTTGGAACGAATCACATGTTTTACATGTAAAATGCGGTTCAATTTACAAAAAGTCTAGGTTAAGAAAAAGGCTCTGGAACGGATTAATTTCATAAGACGAGGTACCACTGTACAGTCGGCCCCCAATTGACGAAATTAATCCGTTCCAGAGCCCTTTTCATCTTGTGGGGATTTCGGAAGTCGGGGTAGCATCTTACATGTTAAATGCCTAATTCGTTCCAAGTCTCCAGTCCTTGGACTGGATAAACCCCATAAACCCTTTAAAAATTATAAAAGTACACAAATTTGTATGAAATATATGTTAAAAGTAAATGAAAATTATTTATTAAACCATTTAAACATTTTACTAACATATTTATTAATTAAACCATTATTAAACATTTTATTAACACACACAGACACACACACACACACACACACACACACACACACACACGCACACACACCTCTCTCTCTCGCGCGCACGCGTGCTGCGGGCCACACCCACACGACGTGGAATTCAAAGTGCATTCCCTGTTTGACAAACTCAACTTTGATTTGATTCCTTGAGGGATCGGGATGCCAGATAAGCTCAAATGTGCCCACATTTATTAAACATTTACTGAATTAAACAACTTAAAAAACTAAACTAAAAACTAAAGCGTTATTCCTTCTCTCTCTCTCTCTCTCTCTCTCTCTCTCTGTCCCGCGCGGGCATGCGCGTGCTGCGGGCCACGCCCACAAGACATGAATTCAAAGCACATTCCCTGCTTGACCATTTACTGAATTAAAACAACTTAAAAAAACTAAACTAAAAACTAAAGCGTTATTTTCTCTCTCTCTCTCTCTCTCTCTCTCTCTCTCTCTCTCTCTCGCGCGCGCGCACTGCAGGCCACGCTTACAAGACATGAATTCAAAGCGCATTCCCTGCTTGACAAACTCAACTTTAATTTGATTCCTTGAGGGATCGGAATTCTAGATGAGCTCAAATGCGCCCACATTTATTAAACATTTACTGAATTAAAACAACTTAAAAAACTAAACTAAAAACTAAAGCGAGAAGCTTCCTTCTGTCTCTATCTGGGAGGCCAGCGGGGCGGGATGTTGAGAGACAGCGTTTGAATTTTGAATTTCATTTCATAAGAGGGGGTTGTTCCGTATTTCGGGGACGGAAACTCAAGAAAATGTTTTTCGTAATCCGGGGATTTCATACAAAGGGGTCTTCGTAAATTGGGGGCCGACTGTACTTCAAAGTATTCCATCTGATCGTTGGATTGAGAAAAAGAAAATAGACTGAAATAAAAAAATAGTTGCCCTACAGCTGTAAGTGCAACAGTTTAACACAAAAAGGAATTTTTCATAAGAGCAGGGTGCTAGAATGAAATAATAATTTTAAAAATATGTATTTTCTGTTCTAAGATTTCAAGGAAACTCAGTCATATATTTCCCTTCTTGCATAAATAATGTACCAGTGATTTTTCTTCTGTCCTGCAGATACACTCCATCCACCCAGGACAAAAGTGATGCAGTTCTGAGAGTGACATCATGTACGTATACACTATAATTAAGTAGATTTGGTTATCATTGTGCCTATTGTAAAACAGATACTGAACAGGCCTTGGGCAGTGGTGGCCTGGTGGGTAAGATGCTGGATCACTGATCCTAAGGTTGGGGGCTCAAGCTCCACTCTCAATGGGTTGTCACTGTCCCCCCCCAGTGCAGCTCACTGGGTTGTCCAAGGTCGGCCGTGTCTCTCACTGTCTATGGTGTGAGGTTCATGTAAAAGAACCATTGCTGACTTTAGACAAGAGTAGCTGCATAGCCTGTCAGCATGTTTCTGCCCTGTGATGGCCTGGTGAGCTGTCCAGGGTGTACTCTGCCATCACCCCGGTGTTGGCTGGGATGGGCGCCAGCCTCCCCACGTCCTTAGTTGTGTGTATGTGTATATCTTCTTCTTCTTTTCCTTTCGGCTTTTCCCTTCAGGGGTCGCCACAGCGAATCATCTGCCTCCATCTCACCCTATCCTTTGCATCTTCTTCTCTTACACCAACGACCTCCATGTCCTCCTTCACCACATCCATGAATCGTCTCTTTGGTCTTCCTCTAGGCCTTTTGCCTGGTAGTTCCAGCCTCAGCATCCTATTACCAATATACTCACTATCCCTCCTCTGTACATGTCCAAACCATCTCAATCTAGCCTCTCTGACTTTGTCTCCAAAACGTCTTACATGTGCTGTCCCTCTGATGTGCTCATTTCTAATCCTATCCATCCTCGTTACTCCCAAAGAGAACCTCAACATTTTCATCTCTGCTACCTCCAGCTCTGCCTCCTGTCTTTTCCCCAGGGCCACTGTTTCTAAACCATACAACATCGTTGGCCTCAACACCGTCTTGTACACTTTTCCTTTCATTCTTGCCGATACCCTCCGATCACACATCACACCGGACACTTTTCTCCAACCATTCCAACCTGCCTGCACATGCTTCTTGACCTCTTTTCCACACTCTCCATTGCTCTGGATTGTTGAGCCTAAGTACTTAAAATCCTCCACCTTTCTTATCTCTGCTTCCTGTAATCTCACCGTTCCTCTTGGGTCCTTGTCATTCATGCACATGTATTCTGTCTTACTGAGGCTAATCTTCATTCCCCTCCTTTCCAGGGCATACCTCCACCTCTCTAGATTTTCCTGCACTTGTTCTCTGCTCTCACTACAGATCACAAGATCATCTGCAAACATCATAGTCCATGGGGAATCTTGTCTAACCTCGTCTGTCAGCCTGTCCATCACCATAGCAAACAAGAAGAAGCTGAGAGCTGACCCTTGATGCAGTCCCACCTCCACCTTGAACTCTTCTGTCACACCGACAGCACACCTCACCACTGTCTTACATCTCTCATACATGTCCTGCACCACTCAAACATACTTCTCTGCCACTCCAGACTTCCTCATGCAATACCACAGTTCTTCTCTCGGCACCCTGTCATATGCTTTCTCCAGATCCACAAAGGCACAATGCAGCTCCCTCTGACCTTCTCTGTACTTCTCCATTAACATTCTCAAGGCAAACACTGCATCTGTGGTGCTCTTTCTTGGCATGAAACCAAACTGTTGTTCACAAATGCTGACCTCTGCCCTTAGTCTAGCTTCCACTATTCTTTCCCATAACTTCATCGTGTGGCTCATCAACTTTAGTCATCAAACGCGCTCTGTTTGGCCGATGACACACCAAGTATTCTCCTACCTGTCTCCCTGATCACGTTAGCTGTAGTTGTCCAGTCATCTGGAAGCACTTCCTGACCACCCAAAGCCTGTTTCAACTCCTCCTTGAAGACAACCCGACACTCTTCCTTTTTTCAACTTCCACCACTTTGTCTTCTGCTCTGCCTTTGCCTTCTTCACCTTCCTCACCATCAGCATCATCCTGCACACCACCATCCTATGCTGTTTGGCAACACTCTCACCCGCAACTACTTTGCAGTCACTGACTTCCTTTAAATTACATCGCCTGCACAAGATGTAGTCTACCTGTGTGCGCCTACCTCCACTTTTATAAGTCACCCTATGCTCCTCTCTCTTCTGGAAGAAAGTATTCACCACAGCCATTTCCATCCTTTTTGCAAAATCTACCAACATCTGTCCTTCTGCGTTCCTGTCCTGGATGCCAAACCTACCCATCACTTCCTCGTCCCCTCTGTTTCCTGCACCAACATGTCCATTGAAGTCTGCCCCAATGACCACTCTTTCACCTCTGGGGGTACTCTGCATCACTTCATCTAACTCCCTCCAGAATCTCTCCTTCACTTCTCGCTCACATCCTGTCTGTGGGGCATAAGCACTAACAACATTGACCATCACACCTTCAATTTCTAACGTGAGACTCATCACTCTGTCTGACACTCTTTTCACTTCTAGAACATTCCTGACAAACTCCTCCTTCAAGATGACTCCGACTCCATTTCTCTTCCCATCCACACCATGATAAAACAACTTAAACCCTGCTCCTATGCTTCTAGCCTTGTTACCTTTCCACCTGGTCTCCTGAACACACAGTATGTCCACATTCCTCCTCTGCATCGTGTCAGCCAGCTCTCTACCTTTTCCTGTCATAGTTCCAACATTCAAAGTCCCTACTTTCAGTCCTAGACTCATGCCTTTCCTCTTCTCTCTCTGGCAACGGACACGCCTCCCGCCTCTCCTTCTTCGACGTCTTCGACCAACAGTAGTCCAATTTCCATCATCACCCTGTTGGTTGACGGCACTGATGGCGGTCGTTGTTAACCCGGGCCTCGACCGATCCAGTATGTCATTCTTTCTTGTGATTCTCATAGTTTATTTGGCATTTGTTTTACGCCGGATGCCCTTCCTGACGCAACCCTCTGCATTTATCCGGGCTTGGGACCGGCGTGAGGGAGAGACACTGGTTTGTGCACACCCCCCCCCACCCACCACCCACCCCCCACGGCTGCATTTATATATATATAAATATCCCACAGACGTCCCACTGAGGTGGCTTGATACAGCACTCTGGGAACAGCCTATTCGCTCAGAGATTTCTTTCTGTGTCTTACCCTCTTGCTTGAGGGTGTCAATGATGTCCTTCTGGACAGCAGTCAGGTCGGCAGTCTTACCCATGATTGCGGTTTTGAGTAATGAACCAGGCTGGGAGTTTTTAAAAGCCTCAGGAATGTTTTGCAGGTGTTTAGAGTTAATTGGTTGATTCAGATGATTAGGTTAATAGCTCGTTTAGACTACCTGAACATGATATGCTAATTTTTTGAGATAGGAATTTTGGGTTTTCATGAGCTGTATGCCAAAATCATCAGTATTAAAACAATAAAAGATCTGAAATATTTCAGTTGGGGTACAATGAATCTAAAACATATGAAAGTTTAATTTTTATCAGTACATTACAGAAAATAATGAACTTTATCACAATCTGCTAATTTTTTGAGAAGGACTAGTATATATAAAGATAATTGTGAGTCGTTTTGGATCAGAGTGTCTGCTGAATGCTGTGAATGTAAAATTTTAAGAATGTTCATTTGCCCCACATATAAATCTAAGTAAGAGCAAAGCTTGTGGCCTGCTTGGTGAAAACCTCAGTCTATTTTGGCTCTTTCCCGATTCAAAGACGCTTCCTGTCAGTAATTAATCACTGTCAGTGAGAGAAAGAGTAAGATGGAAAATTGCATGTATGCACAGGCACAGAATCCGAAACAAAGGGAATAAGTAACAGGATATAATAACAAATACCTTTAGATTACAGTATTAGTCATTTTAATGGAGAGTCCTGTGTACGTCTTTAACCTCCTTTGATCTTTTCAAAATGTTGTCGGGCTACAACCTAAAACTGATTAACATTCTTCATTCATTTATTAATTTTCTAAGCCGCTTAAACCTAATAAAGGTTGTGGGGAGGCTAGCGCTCATCTCAGCCGACTCTGGTCGCAGGCAGGTTACACCTTGAACAGCTCATCAAGCCATTGCAGAGCCAACACACACACACACAACCATTCTCACTCATACTCGTGCCTCGGGGCAATTCGGAACAACCAGGAAAGCTACTGTGCATGTGTTTGTACTGTGGGAGGAAATTGGAGTACCCAGAGGAAACCCACACAAGGGGAGAACATGCAAAAGTGGTCAGGAATCAAAGTCGGGACGTTCTCGCTGTGAGATGAATGTGCTAACCACTGCGCCGCCATCCAGCCTCATATCAACGTTATTTACTGTCTATAAAACATTCGAAGGTACGAAAGATATTTTCTTGGTTGAATAAGTATTCACCACTTGAACCGCTTTTACAGCTGCAAGTTTCAGGTTGAAAATATCAGCTGTGCGTATCTGGATCCTGACAATTTGGTTATACTTGCCTATTCAAATCAGATTGAGGTTTGGATCCTGTTAGAAACACAGTACCTGTATACTAGTGTCCCGTTAGAGAGGAACATCTGCCCAGTCGAAAGTCCTGTAGGCAAAACCATGGTTTCTAGACTTGCTCAGTATTTGGAGGTTGAGTCAAAGTTGTGCCATATTGTTGAATAATGTTACTTTAAAGATAAAGTTATTATTATTATTATTAACCAAGCTCTGATTTGTACTTTCCAGAACTTTTTTTTTTTTTTGCATATTTATCTTGATTAAAAAACCCTCATTGTTTTGATTTCTTTTTTTTGCCACGGTGTTGGTTGGATGTAAAGGAGGTCCATTTATTCATTTTCTGTAACCGCTTAATCCTAATTAAGGTCACAGGGCCACTGGTGCCCATCCTATCTTATTCCCGGCGAGGGCAGAGTACACCCCGGACAGCTCGCCAGGCTATCACAGGGCAGAAACACGCTGATGGCTATGCAGCTCCTCTCGTCAAAAGTCAGCAATGGTTCTTTTACATGAACCTCACACCATAGACCGTGAGAAACATGGCCGGCCTTTGATAACCCAGTTAGCTGCACTGGGGGGACAGTGACAACCCATTGAGGGGGTGGGCTTGAACCCCCGACCTTAGGAACAGTGATCTAGCACCTGTACCACCAGTCCACCACTGCCCGTTTAAAGGTTTAATTATTCATTCATTCATCTATTTTCTGAACCGCTTAATCCTAATTAGGGTCACGAGGAGGTCGGTGCCCATGCTAGCCGACTTCGAACAAGGGCAGAGTACACCCTGGACAGCTCTCTAAGCCACTGCAAGGCAATCACTCACACTCACATCTAGGGGAAATTTGGAACAGCCAATTAACCTACTGTGGATGTTTTTGGACCGTGGGAGGGAACCCACACAAGCACGGGGAGAACATGCAAACTCCACACAACGCCTGAGCTGGCAATCGAACCCAGGACTTCTTGCTGTGAGGCGGACGTGTAGCCATTACGCCACTGCGTCGCCTTGTGTTTAATTATTATTTTGTTTAATAGTGAATTTCTCCATTGTGAGATTAATAAAGCTGTATCTTATCTTATTAGTGTATACCAAAGAAGGTGCAATCTGATTATTTCTCTAGCGGGGGCTGATCGATATTATACAGAGTGGATACTACTTTAATTAGAATGGCTGACAGTTTAGTTGCTTCAGAAACTGTTTGTGCAATCATTAAATTCGAAAAGAATGTCACAACCCAAAAAAAAAATAAAAAAATTCAGTATCACTCCTCCACTGTGCAAATAAATGACAGCCAAATAAATTATTGGTAAATAATTGTTTGTGACAGATAACGATAGTCACGGCGGTAAAGTCACTAAACAGTCCCCACTCAATACATTCGGAAACTTTATCGTGCATAATGGGCTTTTGATTTTAATATACAGAGACTATAATAGACATAGACTGTAATCAACATACTAATCATGTGTCAATGCAACATTTTCTGCTAACTTAGACTCATAGACATGTAGAAGCCCTACATGTTTATCGGTAATTGCTCAGTTTATACAGTTTTCGCTAAAACATCCTCGGAAGGAAGGCATGTCCCATCGCATCAAAATACGCTAACTCTCATATCGTGCATGTGATGCCTTATGCTTTTCGTATCTTGGATTAAACGCTGCTAGGGTTAACTCCGAAAGGTGAGATAGATATCGGGTGATGTTTTCCAATGTATCCATCACATTGACCTTCCCATAATCTTCACAGTGTGGACTGCATACACATACAACCTCCCTCAAAAAAAAAAAAAGCATTACATTCAACAACAACACACCAAGAGCCATTAAAGAAATGAAGTCAATATGGACATTAGGTAGAGCCAAATCTCACTGGACTATCAGCAGAACAAAGCTCTTTATTTACTCTATGTATCTGTCTATCTATCTGTCTGTCTGGCCGGCTGTCTGGCCCAAAAAAGTTGCACGTACAGTGTGAATATGTTATTGTTCCACCTTTAGCCTTTCTTATAGCATGCAATTGTCATTCCATTGTTTTAAAAAAAAAAAAAAAAAAAAAAAAAACATATGCAGCATAACATTTATTTCCATCCAGTGTTAGGTTCATTTTTCACTGATGTCTTGAATTGAAGCGGGAAAAACTGAACCACTCCACAAAGTCTTCTCCAACACATCCTGAGAACTAATGATAGGATTAAGGTCCAGACTCTGGGGTGCCAATACATATGTGAGGCGCTCCACCGAATGTAGGCGCTTGTCGCAAGTGACGTATGGTGTTTGTGAGACAAAGCGTGGATTATCCGGACTTCTGATCTGTCAACTGAGCAAGTGAAAGCTGAGTACTAAACAAGTATTCAACGCACACTTGTGCACTTGAAAGATCGGAAGTTCGAATAAGCTCACACTTTGTCTCACAAGCACAATATGTCAATTGCAACAAGCACCTACATTCGGTAGAGCGCCTCACGTATGTGAAAACGATTCCTCATGCTCTATGAAGCACTCTTTTATTCTATGCGTCCATTTTATATCCATGCCATCAGGGATGGAAAAGTGCACTGATGTGATAACCTGCTCATTTTATTGCCACATTAATGTTGCTGAGCAACTGGAGGAACAATGCTGAGATCAAACCTAAATGCACTCCATGAATATTAGTGTGTGAATATTAGAATATGAGTATATTAGAGCTCTATTTGTCTGTCTGTCTGTCTGTCTGTCTGTCTATCTAGCTATTTGTCTGTCTGTCTGTCTGTCTCTTGGTTTAAATGAACACATCTGGATGGAAACTTGCAGGTGGTAATGTACTTGATTTGCACAGAGAGCAGTATTGATGTTATATAAGTGATGACAATTATACTTTTAGTATGTGTGTGTGTGTGTGTGTGTGTAATCAGTTATTGTACATTTCCTTCCAAAAAAAGGGGTCCTTTAGACACTGTAATATTTAGTTTTTCTGTCTTCAGTCTTAATTACTCTTTGTAATCCGCATGGAATTGTTTCAATAAATGTGAGCAACATCACATTTATTTCCATGAAGAGTTGGGTACACTTTCCACCAACATCTTGAATTGAGGGCGGTGGTGGCTTAGTGGTATAGGGCGCTGGATTGTTGATCCTAATGTTGAGGGTTCGAGTCCCCCCCAGTGCGGCTAACTGGGTTATCAAAGGCCGGCCATGTCTCTCACTGTCTGTGGTGTGAGGTTCATGTAAAAGAACCATTGCTCACTTTCGACACTCTAGGGTTTTTTTTTTTACCTCTCTGAGGATTCTGCGCTGAACTCTTGGCGTCATCTTTGGTGGACGGCCACTCCTTGGGAGAGAAGCAACAGTGCCAAACTCTCTCCATTTGTAGACAACTTCTCTGACTGTCGATTGATGAACATCCAGACTTTTAGAGATGGTTTTGTACCTTTCTCAGCTTTATACAAATCAACAATTCTTGATCGCAGGTCTTCAGACAGCTCTTTTGAGCGAGCCATGGTGCACATCAGACAATGCTTCTCATCAAGACGATTCTCACCAGGTGTGTGTTTTATAGTGGGCAGGGCAGCTTTAAGCCACTCATCAGTGATTGGGCACACACCTGACTTAAATTGTTTGGTAAAAATTGGTTTAAATTGCTTTTTAAGTCTCCTTAGGCAGAGGGTTCAGTTACTTATTCCTCCCCCTTCTGTCATTGTTTGCATGCTATCCTCATTAAAATAAGAAAACCTATAAATGTTTGGGTGGTTTTAGTTAAAGCAGACACTGTTTTTTCATCTGTGTGATTTTGACAAAGATCAGATCACATTTGCATTTATGCAGAAATGTGAGAAATTCCAAAAGGTTCAGATACTTTTTCATACCGCTGTAATAAAATGCTGCGATGGTCTTGCGAGCTATCTAGGATGTACTATGCCCTCATCCAGATTTGGCTGACATGCACACCAGCCTCCACATGACCCTAATTAGGATTAAGTGGTACAGAAAATAAAATGTATAAATTTGTAAATAAAATCATGAAGACGGTGTCATGAATAGACGTGAATTGTTTATTACAATCAATTATTACAAATGATACTTTGTTTTTATTTATTGAATGAATTTTTTTTGTGTGTGTGTGCGCGTGTGTGTGTGAACTGGGAAGTCAAATTTCGCAGGCTGGAGATTAGAGTAGTGTCACAGTAAATAACTTTCAGCAGCATGCCATCATGGTCAGGGCATCTTGAGGGTTGCAGCTTGACTTCGCAGTAGGCCTTGGGTTATAGACTTGAACATCGTTGAGACTCCAGCAGTAAGGATTAATAGACCGTTTGAAGTGTTCTGCGCTGTAAGTGACTAAAGCAGTGACAGAACCCGGTCATAATGTGCGTACCCCAGTGTTTTATCCCTCCACCATGACTCATGCCTGCAGTCGTTTAACAGATGCTTCCTCCTTTCCAGGTTCATGAGGCTGTTTTTCATTGTGAACGTCTTCACCGCTTTTCATGGTGAGTGTTTGGCTCCTGCCCAAGTTTTATTCACGTTGCATAAACATTTAGTCATGAGTATCCTGTCTATTCAACCATGAGCTGAGATGATGGTATCTTCTTGGTGTTAAGAAAATTATCTTATGATGCTAGGAGATATTTCTCTGATTCATAGCAAAACAATAGTGCTACATTAAAAATAAAGAAAAATCCCAAGAAAATTTATGCTTATGAATTGCTGTGAATATTAGTGTGAGTGTTGGCCCTGTGATGGCCTGGCTACAATTATGTGGCTTAGAAAATTATTAAATTTTCTAAACAATTTTTTGCCTAGAATTTTAATATAACATTGGCTCCTTTCTGCCACTGTGGAGCTCACTTGCTCGCTGAATGCGGGAACGCTGATGTCTAACTCAGCCAACACAGGGCGAAGGTGGGGTACACCCTGAATGGTTCACCAGTTCACACTCACATATAAGGGCAATTTTAAACTGCCAATTTAAACTAATATGCATGTCTTTGGGCTGCGGGAGGAAACCGGTGTACCCCTGGGAAGCCCGAGCTCTGAAATTGAACCCAGGACCTTCTTGCTATGAACTGGGCATGCTCTATGACAGCATGTAAATGATGGTGTTGCATTGCCTAGGCTTATATGTCACGATGCTTTCATTGCAGTCGCCTCCCTGCTTGCACATTTTGCTCTCGTGTAACTGTGGATTTATTTTGATTGGCACCATCTTGGGTTCGAGTCCTGGCGTTGACAGGGTTGTTTCTGTATGGAGTTTACATTCCCTCCCTGTGCTTGTGGGATTTTTCTTCGTGAACTCCTGTTTCCTTCCCTGATTGTACTCCTCTAATCTCTGTCATCCAGGAAATGTTTCCACCTACATAACCAGATCCGAGGCATGAAGGAATTTAAAAAAACGTTTAAACCTGGTCACCCAGCACCACACCCAAGTCACAATCAAACTCAGGATTCTGAAATTCTTCTGCAGCTCATTCACACAACCATGCACAATCATACTTTGTTGGGATTTCTAACAGCCAGTTAATGTAGACTCCATAACTTTGAGGGAAAACCACACAAACACAGGGAGAACATGCAAATGAGCTCGGGACTTGAACCCGTTTTATATATATATATATATATATATATATATATATATATATATATATATATATATATAAACTGGGGATTTCGCTCAGTTGGTAGGGCGTCCGCTTTATCCTCCGGAAGATCGGAGTTCGAATCCGGCCAGGTCATACCATAAAACGTTAAAATTTGGCAGTTGTTGCTTCCTGCTTGGTGCGCAGCATCAAAGGATAGAACAATGCAATAACTGGCGCTGCACAGTGGCAACAGGTGCCCAGAGCACAAAAAAACCCCAACAAATTTCATGTATGTAACGTACTTTGCCAATAAAGAGTTATTATCATTAACTGAACTGCTTTGAGAATAATATTCAGTATGGATAAAGCGCAATATAAATCTACTACATAACATAATACCAGTATATATAGAAACACACACACAGGGATCCCTCACTTCCCACAGTTAATGGGGACCGAGACCCCACCCCCCTCGCGACCACTGATTTCCGCGAAGTAGGATTGAGCCCCCTGACTGACGTATACGTACATGTATATGTGTATATAATATCAATAAATACATATTCAATGCTATAAATGCTTATAATAACAATTAAACATTCAAAAATAATGCATAAGATGTTATTAAAATATAAATACACACAGACGCAGACGCTCAGATGCGCACCTCACATAAGGATGTAATTAATTTTGTTGTGGGGTTTTGGGTTATTTTTATGTTTTTGTATGTTTGTGGGTTTTTTTATTTTGCATAATTGGCCTTGTTCTGTGGCATTTTCCTTAACTTTTTCCATATTTTTTGCTTAATTTCCTAATTTAAAATTTTTTTATGAATATTTTTGAAAAACCCAAGATGCACTGAAGCTGCAGAAACTGAAGCACAAAGTAGCAAGGAATCACTGTCTCTCTGTGTGTGTGTGTGTGTGTGTGTGTGTGTGTGTGTGTGTACTTGCTGTACTGGATATTTTGCTGTATGGAAAATTGTGGTGTACATGTTCAATGGACTGTATGTGTGACTTGCAGGTGCAGCTGCTGTGAGCCCTGTAAATATCTGGCATGGCGAGTATGAGGATCTGCAGTGGAGAGCTCAACTGTGCTGTGCACTGGCCTCCACTGGAAAGGCCAGTGAGACAAGCACTAGCTCCAGCGCTCACAATCAAAGCCTCGGTCACGTCAACAGCAGCCTTCAGCAGTATCACTGTCACATCCAAAACACCACAAACACCACCGCAGACTCCAGCGTATCTCAAGCTGTCTCTGGTAATTTTCACTTCTTGTATGTTTATCCGTTCAGGGCCAATTAAAAATTGTAAGCTGTTGGATGTTTCACAGCTCATAAGTTCAGTAGCCTCACAACAGTGGAGATAATGAACCATCCAAACCAAGTCCAGTCTCTTTAAGTTTGACAACCTCGATGTACTACTACTGCAGTATATATTTCATTGAAACTGGTTTTATTTGTGACTGCAGATGGACGTTGTCACTAAATGTAGAAATCAAAATGTGGCCTAAGTAGCATCTGTCATTTTTGGAGAAAGGGATCTCATCATCTAAAGATCTTAAAGATATTTGTTCTCTAGGCCAGAGGAGATGAAAGGGTTAATCCTCAAATCAATAGTCATGAGAATCAATTCTCATCAGCGCTCGACTCAGGTCTAGACTTAAAGACTGAAATCATATGAGTGAATTGACATGTGGGAATTGTTGAGTGATTTTTCTCTCTCTACAGCTCTCTATGTATGCTTCGAGAACGGGATCATTATAATAGAAACAAGAGCAGAAAAATCTCCTACATGCATGGATTCGACACATTTAAAAGAACAGAATTGATTGAAATAAGTCGGTAAATTAAAAACAAACAAACATACGTGAAGGGAGGCTTGGTGGTGTCCTGATTAGCCCATCCACCTCACAGCAAAATGGTCCTGGTAAGGAGACCTGGACTGGGTCAGGGCGCTTCTGTGTGGAGTCTGTATGCCCTCTTTGTGGTTGCTTGTGTTTCCTCCGGGTACTTCAGTTTCCTCCTACAGTCCCGAGACATGTACATTCAGCTAATTGGACATTCAAATTGCCCCTATGTGTTTTCGTATTGCACTTTATGCCACAGTACTGTTGAATTCTTTAATCTGATTCGTCAGAATGTGCCACAGAGAGAAATGTATTATTGGGATTGCGGGCAGATTAGAGCCCTTCTAAGCTGAGTTGGGGTGAAGGCAGGACAGACCCTAAACATCTCCTCAGAGCCAAGATTTCTCCTGCATAGTGGTTAACATATCTGACTTGCAACAAGAAGGTTCTAGGTTCAATTTCTGGGCTCAGCACGGCCACTTCTGGGTTCAATTTTCATGTACAGTGATCCCTCGCCACTTGGCGCTTCAGTTCCTGCTGCTTCAGTGTATCATGGGTTTTTCAAAAATATCCATCGAAAAATACAAAAATAAAGGGAAAAACGTTAAGGAAAAATGCTGCAAAACAAGGCCAATTATGCAAAAAAAAAAAAAAAAAAACCCTCAAACAAACAAAAACAACCCAAAACCCCACAACAAAACGACTTACATTTTTATGTGAGGTGCGCATCTCATCGTGTGTATTTATATTTTATTTACATCTTATGCATTATTTTTAAATGTTTAATTGTTATAAGCATTGATAGCATTGAATATGTATTTATTGATATTCTATACACGTACTGTATACAGGGATCCCTCACTTTCCGTGGTTAATTGGGACCGAGACCCCCCCCCCGCAACCCCCCCACCCCCACCCTGACTGTATACGTACATGTATGTATATGTGTATATAATATCACTAAATACATATTCAATGCTATAAATGCTTATAATAACAATTATACATTAAAAAATAATGCAGAAGATGTAAATAAAATGTAAATACAAACACATACAGACACGCGTGCACGCACGAGGATGCGCTCCTCTTAACAATGGAAGTAGTTTTGGGTTGTTTTTGTTTTGTGGTTGTTTAGGTTTTTTTTGCATAATTTGCATAACTTTTCCCCCTATTCTTCCTTAATTTGCTTATTTTTTTAATTCGATGAATATTTAAAAAAAAAAAACCACGATGCACTGAAGCCACATGAATTGACGAGCGAAGTAGCGAGGGATCCCTGTATACATGTACGTATGTGTCAGTGAGGGGGCTTGATCCTACTTTGCGGAAATTTGGCGGTCTTGTGGGGGGGGGGGGGGGGGTCTCGGTCCCTATTAACCAGGAAAACTGAGCGATCACTGTACTTACTGTGCTTCTGTGGGTTTCCTCTGGGTTTTCCAGTTTCCTCACACAGTCCAACGACATGCCCAGACTTATTGACTGTTTTAAATTGTCTATGGGTGTGAGTGTAAAAGGTTGTGTGTGACCTGCCCTGCAATAATAGACTCATGAGATGTTCAGGGTGTACTCCACTTATTCACAGAATGACCCTAGTGACTCCAGGACCCTGGTAGGATTAAGCTGTTAGGCAAATGAATGGATAAATAACATAAGTCAGTATTTAAGTAATAAAGTTATATATGAGCAGAAT